>CM067371.1:56416564-57616564 GCA_034401795.1 Chaetoderma sp. LZ-2023a
AATAATAATAATAATAATAATAATAATAATAATAGTATTTATCTATTTTCTACACATTACAGGCAAAATCTATTCGCGAAATTACACGACATTTTAGATTTAAAGGTGTATATTCACAGCAAAATGCTTGAAAATAAACCTGTTAGAATTTATTACTTTTAAAGGCGTATGTGTTGTGCCTAGGTGTAATGAAACGAAATAAATCTTAACGTATGATGATTTCTTTCCATAAAAATTATTATAATTCTTTGAGATGCGAATTTGAATTAGTGCTCGTGCCTCTGAAGGCCGTGTTCTCAAGAAAGACTTAATCAGGAATAACGCCATACTGAAGTACGGCATTATTTCTGATTAACTCTCTAAAATAGTAAGAACACGGCCTAATTCAATTTCACAACTTAAAATTTGTTTTAGTAATTTATACGGAATGAAATCGTCATATGTTAATATTTACTTCCTTTCATTACATCTAGGCACATAATTTAAGCCTCTAAAGCTATACAATTTAAAATTTTTATTTTCAACCCGTCTGCTGTGAATATGTAGGGGCCTACATTTAAATGTAATGGCCCTACGGTATAAGAATTCTTATTATTTGACGTTCAATTCAGCTCGACTTCGCTCACGAACACACGAATTCATACAAACTGGAAACATTTGGAACAAAATTCTACCGAATAACTTCGCAAATTATTTATACTATTTTTACTGGTGTAGCGCACAATGTACACATTGTATGAAATAGAGGATCTGGAACGACGTCTCATTTTATATCACTGTTATCAACCGAGTCGAAAATTAGAACATTATGCGAGCTTAAGTGAGGCAGCAGCAGATTCCGGCCAAATCAGTTTCAAAATATTCAACAGCTTACCTACCTAGTTATCTTTGAAATTTTTATTCTTGGACTTCACGATTCAAAGTGGGAACGATCGATTCGTTGGGGAAGTTTAGCTAGGAATGGGCGGGACATCGCTATAAATGGGCGGGACATCGCTATAAATGGGCGGGGCATCGCTATAAATGGACGGGACATCGCTATAAATGGGCGGGGCATCGTTATAAATGGACGGGACATCGTTATAAATGGGCTAGACATCGCTGGAAATGTTACCCTCTATTCGCGAAGGACCAACACAGAATATATCATCTCCGTCCGGCGAACTATCAATGCGCTACGTTGGGTGGACAACACGCAATAGCTTAAGTAGCGTTTAACCGTATAGGCTTAAACAGCTGGAACGATAATATTGCCTTCCTAAGTAATGGCTGGATCCCTTTCTAGCTATGCCCTGTCCATCTCTAGCTAAGCTCCACCCACGTGGTTGCGGGTGTTGCGATTGATTTATATACTTTGAACCCTGAATTACCAGAATCCCAATTTCGAGGTAACTGTATATGGAAGTTGAAACTAAATTTACTCGGTGCTATTACTGCCTATGGCAGCAACAGTGCCCAGTAAAATTAGTTTCAAACTATACATTAGAAAGTTTATTAAATAGTAAATCCATCAAAGAATACAATTCGTACACTTGGCGGACTTTTAACGCTCATGATAGAGCCACGTAGGTACGTCACTATGTATTGTGACATCAACATACATGTGACGTAAGTATTTGATCATGACGTCATATACTTGAGTGACGAATCGCATACCTCCCTTAAAAGTCAACTCTCCAAACATGCCAACATGGACACCAACATATAGATCCAGGTTGAAACTTAAGTTTATTATTCTATCCAAAACTAATATCGTCGTATTGCAATGGATTGCAGGAAATACGTCTGCTCACAAATTATCAAACAAGCACCTGAATGCCCATAGGATAGCAATAACACGTGTTTCCAAAAGGGAAATGCCCTCATAATGAGCACGTATCAATGACGCGTAGGAAGAAGATCTGGTGTCAAATTCACTAATGGTCTAACCGATCGTCCAAACAGACAAAACCCAATTACACCATTAGAATTATGGACGTAATGAACACCGAAATATACTGTGTTGACTGTTTCCCGTCAATGTCATTGCGTCCATGGTTCTCAGACTCCAGAGAATATCCTGCAACTATACGATGACTGCGCCAACGTCCGAGAACATAGTTGGTAACAACGCAGGGCGGTAGACGAATAAATTTGTGGTAGAAGGGAATATATGATGCCTACGACCATATTCTTAAAAGCTCACAATCTGTGTGAGTCCTAAAAGCCAAAACACAGAACTGGAAGACGACAACATTCTTCTTCTTCTTCTTCTTCTTCTTCTTCTTCTTCTTCTTCTTCTTCTTATTCTTCTTCTTCTTCCTCATAAATAACTTAACATGTTTTCAAAGTAAAGTGTACTGGTGAAAATTTTGAACATTATTATTGACCTTTCCATTTTAGCTATGCCCCGCCCATCACTAGCTAAGCTCCACCCACACCTCACCGTGTTTGGATTGATCGATCCCAGAATGTCCTAGCTATCACTTTCCTGAAAACTATACAAGGGAAGCTGTTGAGCAGTCAAATTAGTTTCAAAATATTCAACAGAATATTTATTAAATAGTAAAAACAAACAATTTGCACAACAACGCATAGACCGTCTTCAAATATGCGTTCGTGACGTACTTATCGACATCATTCATGGCGTCATCCATTACGACGTCATTCTATACACCGCGTAGATGATTATGACGTAATATGATGGGTGCATACTCTGGAAAGGTGATTGGATTGGAAGGCATTGCTGCCTTACTCCAATTATTTTCGAAATATTTACCTGATAGTCGGGTCAATGTATGGTTTGAATCCCTAAACATTGGTGCTAAAGTTTTTTCAACGTTTTATGTTTGGGTTTGGTAAAATAAAGAAGATACCAATTGTCTACCGCAATCTGACCATCGGACACTCATCATTTGCAAGATGGCGTCCAAAACGGCCGCTAAAACCACAAAATGGCCATAAGTCGTTAACTTTTTTCATACTAGAACGGCGATTTTGCTGTCTACCCCCAGGTTCATTGATCCTAGCAACACATTAAGACCAGCTAGAGTGTCGTGGCTTATTATATATTTGAGACATCCAGCATAGCGTCCAAGATGTCCGGCAAAACACGAAGAATGGCCATAAGTCGTTACCTATTCACACTAGACTGGGGAGTTTGGTGTCTACGCCCAGGTTATTGGAGGTTAGCACACATTAATACCCAGGTAGAATGATGTGGGGTTATTAGATTTTTGAGAAAATCCAACATGGCGTCCAAGATGGACGCCAGCCCCATAACAATCGCCATAAGATGTTAACTGTTCACACTAGACTGGCGATTGTGTTAGCAAAACAGTAAGACAAGGTAAATGCTGTGAAGATGTAAGACATTTGAGAAATTCAACACAACGTGCAAGAGGGCTGTCATAACAATAAAATTGCTAAAAATCTGTAACTGTTCATAGAAGACTGGTGAGTTTGGTATCTACCCATAGATTCTGGTGGTCTGGCAACGAGGTAAGACTATTTAGAATGCTATGGGGTTGTTAGGTAAAAGAGAAATTCAAGATGGCGTCAATTCTAGCCAGGCGAGGTTGTTATCTACCTGATGGTTTGGGAGGTTAAGGAATCCAATAAGACCAGTTTTCTTCACATCAATTACCAATGTCAAGCTCTTCTTCAATAGCGTGTTTGTTGTTCGGATTGTCACAAGATTCAGTTTGGCATGTACCACAGGTAGTAGAGCATGGTAGTCCGTATCCCCTACAGCTGCAATGGGGCGGTTTTTGCAACCTGTTGAGCAATTGCAGTGGGTCATCTTTAGAGATTTGTCAGACATATATTCATTTCTGGCATAACTGTCACCAAACTGATTTTCCTCTTGCACCCAAACCCAATTCAAGACATTCCTATCTTTTCTCTACCATGGTATGATAGTAACCTCTTAGGCAGTGGAATCTAGTGGCAGATGCAGTAGGAGGAAGGCGTTCGGGTGACATACATTATTACGCTGAAAGCAATCTCTTTAACTGAAGATGCTATAGCTCAAGGATAAAAGCGAGTCATTGTACTTTCCACAGAACATGACAGGCATCACTTGGCTGTCAAGGTCCATAACCATATCATCCCTTTGGCTTGAAAGAATGGGTGTATAAGAGCAAGGCAGCATGATTGAATCACCGTACGCTAGTTGCTGCATGAAAAGTGAACTTTTTCGATGCCAAAATCATGTAGCCTATAGGTGGTATGAAACCCCATAAATGCATCAAGGAATAATAATTGACCTCATAAATCCTTACCAATAATACTTTTCAGATGGTTGATGCTATATGCATTATTTCATTTTGATTTATTATCTGAACCGAAATAAATATACTTCTGTTTCTGCATAGTAAAGGAGAATGATAATAAGGTCTGTATCTTCCACAATTAACCCTTTCGTGACGAAACCGGCAAAAAAAAAATCTCTGTAGTGGTATTGAGTAATGTCCATTTACAGTCCAAGAGAAGACTATTTTTTAAATATTACCACTGAAATGACAGTGGTAAATTAAAAAAAAATAGGTTTCTCTTGGCCTGTAAATGGACATTCAACAAATAAATTAATTAATATTTCGAAGAAATTTAATCATTAAAGGGTTAAAGTTGTGACGCACACACGCGACAAACGACTTCAGCATTTACAAGTCCACATCTCTGTCCCCTGTTGCATTGACAACGCGGCAGTTACTAAGTTCCGCACTGATGAGAATGTGCATCCCTTCTTTGTTTATGTCTCGGAACAAAAGGAATCCTTTTCTTCTCCGCAATGCTCAGCTCTAAAATATTTCACCTAGGATTTGCACCCACAAACAGAATATTCAGTGTGTCAGGAATGAATAACAAAACAAGCTCAAGTGTCTGGGCACTTGGGAAATGATTTGTAAGGGGCGGAACATTAGACTTAATGTCACTTTAATGAGCATTTCAGCAGTTTCAAATGTTGCCGTTTTGTGATTCTTCACCACTCTCCTGACTTGTTTGTTTGAAGTGAGATCTCTGTATGTTGGATGCTTTTTCGCTCATTGTCACAAGATCATGGAGGCCTTCTTCTGCAAAATTGTTAGAGTTTCCATACCGTTCTTGCAACTGGCTCTTGAGATACTGATTGCCGTTTGGAAGAGAATTAACAACAGACAGAAATTCTTTCATTTTGTCTGTCAAAGCTGAAACAGTCAGTTGCCCTCATCGTGCAGCTCAAGGTAAGAGCACAATTTCATTAAAAACTTGCTCATGGTCTTCGATTTTGGCTCGACGAGATATTTTGCGCTTAAAATCAGGAACGTTTCGAAAGCGTTGGTGCACGTCAAGGTCAGACCGGAAAATACCGCTACATTAATAATGCTATAGAAGCAATCCGCCGCATGTAAATCACAAGCATGGTATTCATACCGTCCTCAAATACTGAGAAAGCCCAATCATCGGAATGACTATTTGCTATCAAAAGCCGCTGTAGATGATCTGGTGCATCTCGTAACTGCTATTGATCGAGGGTCCACGTTTCTTTGCAAGCTGATTTAATATGTCTTTTGGGTTTATATAGTTTGCGACAGTTCTGAAGCACTTTATCACCAGCTGTCACAACAACAAAATTACCTCATTGAATACTTGTTGCCTCGATCTCATTGGCTCCTTTTTGACGAATTTCAACTACATCACTGGTATCTTGAATTTTCTGTCTGCAGAAGGGACATATTTCTAGGCTGATGTTGGCTGTACTCATTGTTAGACGAGGAAGAGATAGGATGTGAATTACATACCCTAACTCATCTTACCCACAAAAGGAATAATTGGTTAACTGAATAACACAAGGAATTACAATTCAAAAATTAATAGCGATGCAGACGACACGCCAAAAACGGATTATCATTCACTTATGATTTTATCGACTTCATAACCCATTTTCTAAAATTTCTGCGCACTTCCTATTTCCGCTAATAAATTGAACAAAGAGTAAATAAAGCCGCCATAAATCTCCTAATCTACGGCTAAAAGGTGTTTAAAAACTAAAATTGATCTTGCGCGTACCTTTATTGTGCTCGCTTTCAGGAATGTCTATTTGTAGGCCTTCCCCAAACTAGATGATTTTAATTAATCAAGTTTCAGTAAGGATTCATTTTTTAAAGTGGTTGAATGTCAAATGAATAAGGTTTCAATAGACATATTAATCACGCTGAAACAATGCAGCCTTCCTTGCTGGTTGAAATGCTTCTATGTCTTCTTCCACAGTGAAGTATGAACCGTTAATAATGTATGGCAGTTTCAAATGTTATGACGGCGATCTTGGACGCCATGTTAAACTTCTCAAATACTTCACGGCATTTTAACTGCTTTTAATGCGTTGCTAAGCTCCAATATCCTGGGGTGGTGGGTTAGTGGTAGACACCAAACTTTCCAGTCTAGTGTGAATAGTTAAAGACTTATGGGCATTTTGAGGGATTTTGCGGCCATCTTGGACGCCATGTTGGATTTCGGAAATATTTAATAATCCCATGACATTCTAATTGGTCTTAATATGTTGCTAACCTCCATGAAACTACGGATAGATACCAAAATCGCCAGTCTAGAATAGTTACCGACTTATAGACATTTTATGGATTTAGTGGCCATCTTGGACGCCATATTGAAAATAAAAACTTTCCGATGACCAGATTTTGGTAGACGTTTAGTATATTCTTTAGTACCAAACCCCACTAGAAAACGTGAAAACCTTTTGGAGCCATTTTTGAGAGATTATACGGTGTTATTTGATATATTAACCTGACTAGGATCATTTCTTCCTAACATCACCACTCAACCAATGAGTCATTCAATTAATGAACCAAGTAGTCAATGAATCTATCAATTGATCAATCACAAAAGCAATCAGTTCATCCACCAATCAACCATCCTACCACTCAATCAATCAATCAATCAATCAATTAATTAATTACTGATCAATCAATCAACTGATCAGTTAATCGATATATAAATAGTTGATCGACCCATCAATCTATCTCACATACGATAGATCAACCAATTAGTAAACCAGACTGATGATGATGATGATGACGATGATGATGATGATTATTTCTCTATTATTTGCATTTGCGTGTACACCCAGGCGCATATTCGTTTTAAGCTTTTTTTAAATTTATTTGTGGTGTGCGTTTCCGCGTGCATCTTTCATGTGTTTATCTGTTTATTTACTGTTGCACAAACAGCTGATCAGAGAGAGGCACGATCGACAATTGCTTATAGTTACATATTTATGGGAAATGTCGAGCTCAACAATGAGTTGATCAATAAAACCCTAACACTAACGACCCACTGAGTATACTATCAGATGCATATCTCAAATTGGTCAATAGCTTTGTGTTTATTCATAACGGCTGAACACATATACCGTGTTGGAGACACTAATATATGTACATCTCTCTATGACCAGAAATAGATCATTTATACCGTCGTGGTAACCCGGTCAATGGCTTTTAGGCCAGGTGTACTAAAGTACCAAAAAATAGCAAAACCTATGTGAATGAACACACTTTTAAGTCTTTGAAATCAATATGCTTGTAAGCTGACTATGACACCAACAGTTTTCAGCAAGTTGTCAACAATGCTGTGTTCCTTGATAGACTCCATATAGCTGATAAATGTCTAACTGATAAGGGAAATTAACAGTTGCATGGTCAAGAACTCAGTATAACCGTTCATGGTCAATACCCCTCCTAAAATACACTTTTTTATTTTCGTGAATTGCGCACACGATGTCAAACCAGCGTTTAAGCATACACCTTTACCACCAGATTGCTTTTCTGCGAGAACAATGCCCAACAAACACTCGGCACCCCTCCACATTTCAATATACAACCTACATATATACACTTGAATGGTGTTATTATGCGTGGATGCTATTCCCTAAAGACGGGGTTTTATCGCGCATAATCAACACTCGATTTCAAATGCACGATATATTAGCAGATGTGCTTATGAGTAAATATCGGATCTCCATACATTGGATTGAAAGGGAGCATCAAAGAGAAAGTGAGAAACAATCTGTCTTTTTTTTCATCCTTTCACTGATCAGGACTTGACGCAGGTGTCTACTTATCACACCGTGTAAAATCAACAAATGTTTTATTTTATTTTAAGTACGATGCTAGATCACCGCTTGTTCATTTGTCATTCTGCCTTCGAATTTTATTCAAGATCTACAATGGTAGACAGAGACACCACCAACCACACCACACCCACCCATCCCCACATACACACACACCATTTCACCTTTTATTTTTATTAAAATTTCACTCCACAATGCTCTCAACAGTGTATTTCAAACGAATAAAATATGAAACGAGCCGAATAATGTGAAATAGTTTGTGCGTGATATAGGGAAGAAATAATTTCCAGTCAAGTTACGTTCAGGACTGGCAGCAACATCTTCCACTCAACTTGCTTTAACAATATTCCGTAGAATGTCGCCTAATTCTTGCAATAAAATACAGCAATCAATGCATATTTAGAATGAAATTCTAAACAAAATCATCTTAGAAAGTTCTACTCTTCTCTCCACCAATGGACGATTCCAGTTTATCTATCAATCATATGACGTCATAATCAACTACGTCATGAATGACGTAGCTAGGTTCGTCACGAACACTTAATTGACGGCGGACTAAACGTTGTTGTACGAATTGTATGTTTTTACTATTTAATAAACATGCTGTTAAATATTTTGAAACTAATTTGACTGGGCGTTGTTGCAGCAACAGCACCCAGTCAAATTAGTTTCAAAATATTCAACAGCTGACCTGTAGAGTTTTCTGTAAATTAATAGTCAGGTAGATCGGTAGATCCCAACACGAGCGAAGTGTGGGCGGAGCTTAGCTAAGGATGGGTGAGGCATAGCTAAAACGGGATTCCTCTTTTGCGTGCGTGGTAAATGTCCATTCTTTCAGGAACCCACGGTGTTCATCCGGAATGTATATTGGCTTAGCATGTTTTAGTCCCTAATCCTCACATTTGTTTAAGAAAATTTAAATTTCCCCCCACCTCCTAGCTGTAATATATTGAAAGAAAGACTACTATAGATATAGAATTAATCGGACATCAAATACAGAGGCCAGAGAAAGTTCAATCAAACGCATAACTGGACCGTTTAAGGTGGCCCTACTGCGCATGAAGTTTTTGTCCACCACGCCTCGCCTAGTACTACAAATCCGGGGTGGGAGGGGTGGGGGGGGGGGTTTATAAATAAATATTAATAAATATGGATATAAACAAATATAAATATGTGAGGTCACAATGTGATTGACTGTTGCTGATAACGAATGCATCAGTGTTTAGAGACAATTTACTCAAGTCCACATGTTATTCTCAAGGGTGAAACGTATTTGAGGAATAAAGTGAAAATATAGGTATATGAATAAGAATATCAATGAAGAGTATATGAATATAACACCAATAGTATATAAATTTTAAGGTAAATTTAAAGGTAAGTTGTTGAATGTTTTGAGACTGATTTGACAAGGGGCCTGTGGTGTCTCTGGCAGCAACACCTCCCCGTTATATTGGTTTCATATTATTCAACAGAATATGTACTAATAGTAAATTTATCAAATAAATAGAATCCACACACTTCGTGACCGACTTTACGATTTTCGTGACGGTGCTATATGTGTGTAATTTTGATTATGCCGTCATCTAACATGATTATGACGTCAAATACTTGAGTGGCATATCGGATCCTTCTATTGTTGTTGATCTCAGCTATCATTGAATGTGCTTCAAAGATGTGTCACTTAAGGATAACTATAATGTCCACGAGAACTAGTTTCCACTCCTCATACTATAGGAACACATATTTGCGAGTAATACATGAATCTGCCCCTATTTGACACATTTTAATTTACCTAGGTGTGAAATGCTAACTACGAAAATACAGGTCTGTTTGGCATTCAATGAACGTCATTCGATAACTTGTTTAAATATGGATTGTCACAAACAGCTATAGAAAGTACCTTAACCAGTCACACACTGCGTGGGCAAATAATATGTATTACACTCTATGGTTAAGTTAATACTGACTGTAGGCCTACCGACAATGGCCGGTGACGCTGATTGCCGTTGCCGCGAGGGGAATCAACAACTTTCTCGCTAGAGGCTGCAACAAACGTTCAGTTAAACTATCTTAATGATCATCATCATTGATCTTACTCTCATTTAAACAACTGTCTAATAGCGGTGTAGTATTTCAGATATATGTGGTTAATAAACAATGGACCTTTCCGGTTTTAACTATGCCCCGCCCATCTCTAGCTAAGCTTCACCCGCACCTCACTCGTGACAGGATCGATCGATCTCTGAGTACCCTGACTATCAATTTCTAAAAAAAACATACAGGTAATATTTTGAAACTAATTTGACTGGGTGCTGTTGCTGCCTAAGGCAGCAACAGCGCCCAATCAAATTAGTTTCAAAATATTCAACAGCATGTTTATTAAATACCAAAGAATTACAAAGACATACAATTCATACAACGTGTCGGACCATTTGAGATTTGATGACGGTCTGTATGGAACCCTTTGTGACGTAATGATTGTGACGTCATCATACACGCGCTGAACTGATTATGACGTCATACGAGGTCAGCTGATGCATGGATACTCGGGAAAGGTGAATTGAGAAAGGGATGTTCAGAAATGGATGAATTCTCATATAGTGACTATCACGGACCACCAACATGGGGACCTTAAAGGGACGATAATCTCATCTCAAATGTTTTATTGCACTGATAGATTATGGTTTATAGATTCCATATCATTCATACCCTGTCGCAATCCCTTATCTGTATCACAATTATCTGCTTTGTAATATCGCGTAAATGTTGAACACTGATCTGCAACATGGTGTCTCATCTAGCGATAGTGTGTGGTGTCAAGTGTCAATGCATTACATTATTTCTTATGTTGTTGAACATATTGAAACTAATTTGACAAAGGCAGCAACAACCTTCAGTCAAATTGGTTTCAAAATATTCAACAGCTTGCCTGTATGGCTGCTTCTATACCACATTAGCAAGCTATAGATGAGCGCATATACCGAGACAGACTAGGTTGTTTCTGATTGGTTCATTTTTGCTGAAAGGTAGCCATCATAGGCTGTAGAAATGTACCAACATTTAGCCTCTAAAGCCTGAATATCTTTCTTTGACGGGATGATAAAAAGCTTACAATTCCATGCATGGTTTATGAGTGGTCGATTAGATCATCTGTGTAGATATCATGGGATGAGGTTAGTTATCCTTTAAAGAGCATGTGAACTGTCATCTAGCGATTAACATAATGAACGTATCAAATAGTATGTGATTTTATTCTAATGGTGCATATTGGTAACGATCAAAATTCGTTACATTTTATCAGAATTGTGCAGCTTAATGCCTTAAACAGCTCCCGGTGAAATTAGTTTCGAAATATTCAACCGAACATTCCTTACATTATAAAGCATGTATTATTTCCGTCTTTATAAGGGTTAAGGGGTAAGCGATTCCCCAATAATGTCAACATCAACTGATGACGCTTTAAACACACAATGGTGACGTAATAAAAGTAAAATAGTACATTTCCGGTTCCATTACACGTGTATGACGTCAACCTTGACAAGCATATATAGCTCGCTATTACAGCAATCTTATCGCTAATTGCAAAGAATTGTCATGCCAGTATGGCATTCCTTCTTTGCGTCAATATCTACAAGACCGCCATAGCATATGTCTTCTTGGCCTGAATTGCGGGCTCATCTGTTCTCACCATAGCTTACTTGAAGCCGTTTGAGCGTGGTGTCCTAAATCGGGACGTGTCGTGATACCGAGGGCATAACCAGATTTATGGAATTACTCCTGGCCAATAGATTATAGGAAAAAACATGGGGCGTGAAGCCAATCTGCTACAAATGAGTCAACTTCAGACCCATGCTACGAGCTACTAAATGAAACATGCTCTGTCAGAGTTAAGGCGGCTTAAAGGAAAGCCAACTTATCACACTGTTTGTTGGAAGAGTCGAAATAAAAGCCAATTTCAGTTTTCAGGAAAATGCTAGACATTCAGGAGCAGCTATTGGATTCACATAATCGACGGGTTCTCAATTACAAACAAGGCACAGTGAGGTAACTATTTGAATGTGGAATGTAAAGCCGCGTGGGAGCAGCGTACAGAATGCCATTCACCCTCCCCATGAAATGACATCCTTATTATACGACATTAAGAATTTAAAAAATTCATCTACGCTAAAATTAGAGATATCAATAAATGAGTTGAGGGAATTGAATAGAGTCAGTCTTGCGATTTCATAGAATGGGCAATGAGCAATGAAATGTTTCTCGTCCTCAACTACTCCTGGGCAAAAAAGTCTTAAACGAGTTTCGATTTTATTTATTTGCTAACATAATGTGACATTGAATATCAAGGTATTTGTGTATGTTTTTATGTAAAATCAAACTCTATGATAGTATATGATTGTTCTTTTTAATTCATATTATAGTGCCGAACAATTCTATTCAAGATGGTAGATCTCTTAGGCCGTGTTCTCACTAGAGACTTAATGCGGAGTAACGCCTACTGATGTATGGTGCTATTCCCGATTAACGCTCTCGTGAGAAGATGGCCTTAATGTCAACTACCATCGTTTGCAATGGATTTGAGGCATGCGCTCACAGCGGGCGTAGTCCACTTAATGATATATCCATGCCATGGCAAGTGGTCACGTATCGTACGCGACCATGTTATCGTGCCTGCCGGTTAAGGTGGCCGCATATATGCAGACATGGGTGGCTTATTTTCGGTCGATCTCTAATTCCGTGAATAAGGCAGCAGCAGCCACCGCTTTCAAAGAACACGCCTTTTGATGGCTGCTTCCTCTGGCTGGCGCTTTTGGTCGTTGACTTCGGCAATCAATTGTAATAACAATCTCGTCTTAAATTGTATGCTAGACTGTCCTCACGGTAAACAAACCGAGTCCTTCTACGAGATAAATCAATGTTCTAACGAACGACTGCGTGTATTTACCGAGCTCGAGTGGACTAGGTATGGAGAAGGAGAGATTTGTTTTAAAACGACATGACTCTTCCTTCTTTAAGTCGGTGATGATGACTATGGAGATGATTGCGAGGATTCTCGCCTCCAGAGACAAGAGAGTTTTGTGGCGTGCGGGCAAGACTGTTGCTAGAAATTTGGCATGAGAAAAGCTTGGCGCGTGGAGCGTCGTCTGCTATTGAGGATTGTCGGAGATTGGGAATAGATTTGAAGATGTCCTGTTGTTGAGATTGCCTATTCCACTCAGTTCTATGCTAGTATTACATTACTGATAATTACTTGGAATATTATTTGACCGAAAATCGATACTGCTTTAAACACCAGTTTCATCCAGTCAAATTGCAGTGGAAATGACCAGTTGGTTCCATATTTAGGTATTTCGAAACTAAATTCCAGAGGATGGGAAATCAGGATAAAATGGGTTACTTAGCGCAGGAAACCAGCTCAAGAAAAGCTGATAAAGGATCGTAATTGAATCAGGCTTGTTTTGGAAGGGATCATTGGAGAATAAATTTCACGCTGGACTCGCGATATCCGGATTAGAAAAAGAAACTGTTTTCGCTTAGGCTTTAAATGGTGACCGTTATAATTAGTAATGGCGGCAGTGTGGTTTGTATGCCCGGTCATAATATTGCCCCTAATACTTGAGCATAACCCCAGGCTAAAGATTACAACGCCGCCTTCTTCCCAAGGTAATACATGTGGCGCGGTGAGTAAAATCGCGCGTAGCAAAATTAAATCATCGAAATTCTGTACGTAAAATCATAACAGAGTTAGGGATTGATTCCTTGATAAAACACTGCGCTCCGACAGTTAGATAAATACGCTAATCTTATATTAGAGAAAAATAAACATACGGTAATAGTCAATGAAGCCGACCAGACTGATCGGATTTTGAATAATCAAATGGAAAACTGTATAATCTCCTTTTTTTATTTTGTACCATTTTCTACATGTTTCGATATGAAAAATACTAACTCTATGGCAGCAGTGGTTTATTGAAAGCTGTCGGCAATTCCCCAATGTTATAAAAGTAAATCTGGACATTGGAACAGCGAGAGAGTTAGTACATTTTCATGCTCCTTGTGAAGATAGATTGGTTAGCATTTCCAAATCGGCTGCTAATTAAAAGAGCACTTTAGTATGTCTTATGCAATATTATATTATGTAATATCTATACCGTATCATAAATTGTGGTTAGGACATTTAAGCTGGCAATACCAAAGTAAACATTAAAATGAATAGCGCTACTGAACGAAAGAACAGACGAACGAATAAACTGGTCCAGTCTTTAACATATTTATTCATTGAATATATTTACCTAGGTCGTGTTCTCACTGGAGAGTTAATCGGAAATGACGTCTTACCTCAGTATTACGTTACGCCGGTTAAGTCTCCAGTAAGAAGGCCGTGTTCTCACTAGAGACTTAATCAGGAATAACGCCATACTGACGTATATGGCGTTATTCCTGATGAAGTCTCTAGTGAGAACACGGCCTTATTTTGCTGGTTTATTCACTTGTTGTGGACTACAAACGTCTTGGGTAGGTGAGTAACTATAGAGGAGCTTTCAGCCTCAAGCCTATCGATGTAGGCACGTTGTTGAAAACAAGCTATTGATCTTCCTGAAGGATCGATCTGCGAAAATCGTTAAATATCAAGATTAGAACTCATCCATCCATGCGTGTTGTTATGATTAGCCGTAATCACGATGACTTACAAGATGTTCTGATTCCCAGTGTTGATGCGGGTGACGGATAAAGCGGCAAAGTCTGACAATTTAGACAAGACAATCACCGGATTTACTCACAAGTAGATTGACTAAATCGATTCAGGGTAGGGGCAGTGCTACACTGGGGTGAGACTAGCGCCACACGGTAGTGCTGTTGATGTTTGGTCGTGGTGGTGGTAGGGTGACTGTGGGACAGCCTACGTAGGGATGAGGCATGTTTTTGTTTGCCAGGGTTTCATTGTCTTGCAATTGCTGAAAGGAAAACTTATTGTTACAAGAATAATAGACGCGTGAATTGACATGTTATAGACGTGCAGCGAATGGAAGAGATGTGAATAGACTTAGATTATTATTTTTATTATTATTATTATTATTATTATTTTTATTATTATTATGATTATTATTGCTCTCTCTCTCTCTCTCTCTCTCTCTCTCTCGCTCTCTCTCTCGCGCTCTCTCTCTCTCTCTCTCTCTCGCTCGCGCTCTCTCTCTCTCGCGCGCGCGCACGCGCGCGCGCTCTTTCTTTCTCCACGTATTCTTCTCTCTCACATTATATGTTATATGTATATGGGGTGGGGGGGGGGGGGGGGGGGGGTTGGGGGGGCCCTATATATTTTTCTTCTGCTAATTAATAATTATGTAGGGAGAGGGCGTCTCTAAGTTGACAGAACTTGTGCCCAATTCTGTCATACATATATGTTGCAACAAAATATGTTTAAATAATAAAAGATTTATTATTATTATTATTATTATTAGTAGTAGTAGTAGTAGTAGTAGTAGTAGTAGTAGTAGTAGTAGTAGTAGTAGTAGTAGTAGTAGTAGTAGTAGTAGTAGTAGTAGTAGTAGTAGTAGTAGTAGTAGTAGTAGTAGTAGTAGTAGTAGTAGTAGTAGTAGTAGTAGTAGTAGTAGTAGTAGTAGTAGTAGTAGTAGTAGTAGTAGTAGTAGTAGTAGTAGTAGTAGTAGTAGTAGTAGTAGTAGTATTATTATTCCATTCATTTGGTCGATCCGTTCCGCAAATTATTCCTCGTTCTACTTAATTTCAATTCTGATGTACACTTAAAGACACGCACATGCGCTATCAAATTGGTGAAGTTCTACTAGGTAGCCTTTTACGCTCGGCGTATCGTGCGCTGTAAGACTTTTTGTACACCTAGGCACCTACGTTAAACCTGGGTGAGTGGGCAGGGGCGGATCCAGGAGGTCATTGACAGCCCTGCCGTGGGTGGGGTGAGATGGGGTGGGCACGTTCCCCGAGTGCCCCCCTGGATCCGCCACTGGTGGTGATTTATTTGAGGGAAATATTGGTATAATTAGTGACAATCTGTCTCCTTCGTGTCACTTTCTCGTTCATTCAGAAACAAAGATATGCATATTTGAAATGGAGAGAGAGAGAGAGAGAGAGAGAGAGAGAGAGACGAATGGTGAGCGAGAGAGATGGCGAGAAAGAGAGAACGGGGGGAGCTGCGAATGGTGTAGGGAGGAGAGCGTGAGAGGTGGAGGAGGGAGGGATGATGGCGTGTGGGGGAGAGATATAGTGAGAGATAAGGGGGGGGATAGTTTTGGATGGGGGAGGGAGAGAGAAAGGCCGGGGAGAAAAGAGCGAAGGGGGGGGGGGAGAATAGGGCGAGTCAATGACAGCGAGAGTCTTCAAGGGAATATGTATGTGGTTACTGATTATATATTTGGCGTGTTCATCTCATTTCGTCACATATATTTGCGCATGTCACCGTTTTAGACTTCGAGGAAGTGCATTGTTTCCGGTTTCCTACAACGATGGAACATTCACGCTGTGGATAGGAAACACATCAGACCGTGTACTATGCATTTTGTGTGGGATTTCGCATTCCGGTGTTAGTTATGTCCCGCCCATCTCTAGCTAAGCTCCACCCACACCTCGCTCGTGTTGGGATCGATCGATCTCTGAACACCATGACTATCAATTTAAAAAAAACTACACAAGTAAGCTGTTGAATATTTTGAAACTAATTTGACTGTGTGCTGTTGCTGCCCAAGGCAGAAAAAACACACAATTCATACAACGTATCGGAGTATTTGAGATTTGATGACGGTCTATATGGAACCCTTTGTGACGTAATGATTGTGACGTCATTATGCACGCGCTGAGCTGATTATGACGTCATATGAGGTCAGATGATAGATGGATACTCTGGAAAGGTGTGTAGCTGCACACTTTCTCGATCACTGAGAATTGGTCACTAACGTCCAGTTGGTCGCATAATGCAAGTTTGCTGCATAGAAATTTAGTTTTTGTAGCCGTAAGCGTAAGACGGGAGTCCGTAAAACAGCTAAGGTGTGCTAACATGTGTAAGGTCGTTATGGAGATATTTGACGGTACATTTTTCATCATACAAATTAACTGATACTGTATGACAAACGTTGCAGGAATGTCTTCAAATTTACGAACAGATAATTTTATTATTGTGTGCCTTACATCCGTTAACAGGTAAACATCTGACTCAATACGCTCTCCTGGTTGCTGTATAGCCGAACAGCTTACAACTCACAACAGACAGGCGTACATACAACGACTGAGTTGGTGATAGTCGACACCCAGTTGAAAATATTATACGTGTTTAATCTTCGGCAACTAGTCGCCAACGATTTCATATCTTACAACTCCAAACAATTAATCACAACTCGCTATACAACTCCGAGCAACTAGTCGCCAACTGGTTGATTCTTAAGATGTACACTGAGCAAAACTAACCCTAGACTGGAAGTTCCATGTTGGTCACACATATAAACTATATTAGCTTGCACGGATTATTTGGGAAAGATCGCTCAGGGGCCTAATGCAAGAAATTTAATTTTCTGGTACTTATTTGCACTTTGCTAATGTATGTAGTCATAATGTGCCCATGATAGTGAAAAATGGGGATCTTCCTACTTAAAAAGCATTGAGCTTGTTTCCGAAGCTTCCAATAAAAGTATCCATTTCTAGCTTTAGGCATACCACGCACATTTCTATCCAAGTTCCACCCACTCTGCGCGTGTGTTCGAATCGGGGACACCACATTCCATGAATCTTGATCTCATGGGAACTATATAGGTAAGCTGTTGAATACTTTGATTTTTGTTTATAGCAGCAACATTTCCATTTCAAATTAGTTTCAAATTAAATTCAACAATATATTTATTAAATTATAAATTCAGTAAAGGCACACAATTCAGACGCCTATCGTTTGTGTCCGACATACGTCATATGATGTTGACGTCAGGTAACAAGTGGCGTATTTTGATCATAACGCCAGTACTGATGTTTGAGTAACAGATTGGATTCGTTTTTGTCTCTTAATCATTTGATCAACATTGTTCAACATTCTGAAACTGTCATTTAGAAAGATTGTTAAAGTAAAACTAATCTCATCTCTTGATAGATACTCAGGTGATCTAATATGCTACTTATAAATTATGCAGGTAGTTTTAAGCATTTTATCATGCCGCTAAAGAAAGATATTCAGACTTTCGTGGCTAAATGTTGGTACATTTCTACACCATATGATGGCTGTCATGATTTACTTTTCAACCAATCAGAAAAACCCCAGTGTGTCTGCCTCGGTATATACGCTCAGTCATAGAGGTGCCGGCTATAGTTTGACAATGTTGTGTAAAAGCAACCATACAGGTAAGCTGTTGAATATTTTGAAACTAATTTGACTGGAAGTTGTTGCTGCCTTAGGCAGCAACAACTTTCAGTCAAATCGGTTTCAAGGTATCCAACAGGATAAGTGTTACATAACCCAGACTGTAATGCATGGAGCTTACATGACATCACTCACTATGGTTCTATGAGACAAAATGGCAACTATCACTGTTCAACATTTACACGACATTACGAAGCAGATAATTGTGATACAGACAAGGGAATGTAACAGAGTATGAATGATATGGAATCTAAACACCATAATCTATCAGTGCAATGCAACATTTGAGATGAGATTAGCATCCCTTTAAAGGTTTAAAATATGCGTGGGGATTGGGCCTAGTAATGCTTCCTCAGCCCACCCCTTTCCTTCCAGACCAACTGCCACAACAATTTGATGAACCATAAAAGCAATAGCGCAATAGCCCTTCGAAATTATCAAGACCAACATCACCAACGGACCCACCACCGTCACGCAATATGTACTGGATTCGCGGCTATAACTTAAAGGCCCAGCTCAGTCGCACCTCCATATCAGTCTTCTCGGATGGGACTTTAAACTGAGGTCCCGTCATACAGTGCCCATCACTGTGTGAACGTGAGCTAGGGTTAGGTAGGCAAGAAATTTCGGCATAGTCAAAGTAAACCGGATTCTGAATGGATCCCTCCTCGGATGGAACCACGCAACATACGGATTACAAAACCAAAACCAAATTGCTAGAATAAGAATCTTTCGGAATTTTCGAGGGGACTATGGAGGGATGTAACCCGGATGACTGATCGAGTTCGTCCTCGGACGGACACAGTCACCATACGGGCTACCTAACCAATCAAAATCAAACAAGTGCGCGCTGGTGCCTGCTCGGATGATGGCCAGAAGACCAAATGGGTCCCAGGACCCGAAAGACCCCACACCCCAACCTCCCCACTCCCCCCAAAGGGGCCGGGAGGTCTCTGACCTAAAGCCCCCCCCCCTTGGGTGCATCAGGTCATAAGACCGTACGCACCTCCCCCGACCCAACACCTACCCCATCCCTTACCCACCCCTGTTAGGTCCAGGTTAGGCCATCCCCATTACACACGCCCAAGCATGAGGAGCAACAAAAAAAAGCCCATGGAAAAGAACAGCAACATGAGACAAAATCGAGAGACAACGATCAACACACACACACACACACAGAGAGAGAGAGAGACATAAGCTAATGCACAAACCGACGTCACAAGAATTCACAAGAATTCAACAGAAACCATAAAGGCCAGGCGTGAGTCTAGACCCTAGCATTGGGAACTAGCATATAAACGCCTCAAATATTACAACACACACACACACAGTCGCACATCCATCCAACCCAACACACCACGTTTAATCAAAAAGAACTTCCGAAAACTTTCCCTGTTAGTGCATCTTACTGTGCTAGTATTGGCCCGATATTTGTCCAGTACCAGTCATGCAACCCGCGCCACCAGGGGTGTCTATGAAATTTTGATATAACATGGTTCTCCACCTGATCAACTGGACGCACGCCAAAACAGCTCCACAACCACACGCGCACATGCTTATTCAAGACGGCAATGAGGCATACGGCAAGTTTCAACAATGTCAAGAACAATGGCGCCTCTGCTTCTGGGGGAGTAAAGAGGAGGGAGAAAGAAAAAGAGTAAGAGGTGCAGGGAGCGAGAGGTTAGGAGCGAGAGAAATAGAGAGAAATAGTGAGAGAGATTGAGTTCAAATAAGAGATGGAACCTGAGACTCTTTAGACGAGCTAGCAGTGGTGTCACTCATACCTGTACTCCTGAGGAGGTGTGCATTTATGGGGGTGGGGTGGGGTGGGTGACCGGTGGGTGGGGGGGGGGGGGGTTTCGATTGCCGTTAGAGTATGGATGTTGTCGGGTAATTACCATTGTTGAAGGCGGAATTGTGTACATAAAGGTTATATTTGCACTGAAAATTGTTTCTAATTGATAATTTTGAACAAATTCAATATAAAGAATCACATTCGTAATGGTACAATGAGCGTACATAATTGTGCAAATAGAATTAGACAGAGATTAATTTCCAGTGCATCGGTATATAGCAAATTCGTTTTAGACCTTGAGAAATTTTCAAGTTACACACGGTGAATGAGGAAGAGTGGAGATACACAATTACACAAACACGTTGTCCGAATGACTACATGCTGATTACATTATGCAAAACTATCTTCTTCAGATGATATGTCAACGATTTCAATATATATGACATCGTTTTCTTGTTATCTGGTCGATCCAACCTATCCCAATAGGGTAGCTGAGGCTAAAACCCCGCCCCTCATCTCAAATATATAGTCGAACATTAAAGAAACTGATGCAACAGTAGGTGAAACCTGTTTAAAAGTACTATTGCACGTGTTGTTTATGATTAACACATAAATATTACCATTGATAGTCCGATTGCTATAACAATCGTTTGCTTTACCATGATATATTATGGTATAAGGACTAGTAGAGCCCAGGACACCACACTATCCACGTCACAGCAACAGTGCCGTCACCACGTTCTGTGTAGTGTTCTTACTGATTGCGTGTTAAATGGTATGCCGGTAGCTTGGACCGTGTTCACTCTAGAGAGTCAAATCGGAGTAACTCCATACTTCGGCATGGCGTTACTCCGGATTAACCCTCCAGTGTGAACCATGCCCTTAGTTTTAAGAACTGTATTGACAGGATTGGCAACCTGGATGCCAACCTCGCACCACCCTACACCAACCACACACGCACATACACACACGCACGCACGTACGCACGCACGCACGCACGCACGCACGCACGCACGCACGCACGCACGCACGTATATTTATACTGAGATTCAACCTATGTATACGCATATATACGTATACAATACCCCCATTCAAATTAGTCGTTGGCGTATTATACACACACCCACCTATCAAATGTAATGTTTGCCGAACACCTGTGGGAGTTTCTCTTTATTATAAGTAATACGTATCAAAAATCTTTATATAAATATTGCAAAGAAATCATACATGACAGCTTTGTGGGGTCCTCTTTATGTCGCTTTTCTGGGGAATAGAGATTAGCGTTAAATACGTGCTTGTGCGCATTTTCCCTACAGCACACACCTTGGTGATAACTTTAGTAGTTCACGAACATCTGATACCTTACCGTGAAAAACTGGTTACATTATGCCTCTGAATAGGTGTCTAACTTACACCTTGGATGGCATATATGTTTATAAAATATTTGCACAGCGAATCTATTTTTCTTACCTGATATTAGCAAGAAACACGATTGCTAACAGCATACTGTTAGATGTTGCTATTAATAGTATCGCATGCTTTTTTAATAAAATATACGGTGGTCATTTAAATGATGTTGACGAGAGATTGCTTGTTTAAAGAACTACTGTCTCTCCTGTGAGGTGAAAGTCAGTTCGGATATCCTTGAAATATACAACTACTTGTCATCTATTGGTGGCCTCGGAAGATAGGTGTGGAGGACGCAACAGAAACCAAACACCAATCTCAAAATATAGATTAGAGATGAACTGTGAATGCATATGTATATCCCTAATTCAACTTCATAACTAAAATATATATTAATTTATACGGAATCAAATCATTATTGCTAAGATTTATTTCGTTTCATTATGTTGCGATACACAACGTAAGCCTCTAAAGGTGATGCAATTTTAACAATTTTATTTTCTTGCATTCTGGTGTGAATGTAAGAAACAAATGGACTATGTGATAATCATTATGTGTTTAGATGTCTAGGTTCAAGTATATTTGTCACTAAGCCTCGCAATAACTTCTCAATATAACTAGGAATTACTTATATGACTCCTGTACAACCTTTGGTTTAACGCTTTCATGGCGAAGTCAGCCCACACCGGTGTCTACAGTGCCCATTTACAGGCCAAGAGAAGACTACTTTTTAATAGTTACCACTGGAATGACAGAGCCAGTTATTGTAGTAATGAATTTTCAAAAATAGTCTTCAATTGGCCTGCAAATGGATGGTCATTAAGCAAATATTTTTGAATTTCTTGAACAAATTTTGGCATTAAAATTATATTCTAAGAACCAAACCTGAACAATTTCGATCCGATTTAAATGCACCACTCGATGTAATTCAAACGTCAACGCTAGAAAAGATAGCTAAAGATAGTCGCAGTCTGACACCACACCCGCTTGGATTGGTTTCAAAATAGTGCGTAAATCACAGAACCGACATATCGGCCAAGATGGTATTATTGAATACCAGGCTTAAAAGAAGCCGTGATCACCTAACTAACGTAGACTCTTGTATCTTGGAATAGTCTCTCACATGGCACTGAACCTTTCCCGTTTTAGCGACGCTCCTCCCATCTCTATCTAAGCCCAACCCACACCTCGTTCGTGTTGGGATTGATCGATCTCTGAACTTCCTGACTATCAATTTCCAGGAAACTATACAGGCAAGCTGTTGAATATTTTGAAACTAATTTGACTGGGCGCTGTCGCTCTCTCTCTCTCTCTCTCTCTCTCTCTCTCTCTCTCTTTCTCTCTCTCGCTCTCTCTCCCTCTCTCCCTCCCTCCCTCCCTCCATCCCTCCCTCCCTCCCTCCCTCCCTCCCTCTCCCTCTCTCTCTCTCTCTCTCTCTCTCTCTCTCTCTCTCTCTCTCTCTCTCTCTCTCTCTGAAAAGTGTGGTCTATGGGATGATTCTATAACCCATAACCCTGACCAAAATGTGGGGATGGACGTATCCCCCACACATTCCTCCGGGATCTTCTGCCCTGGATTATGATAACGATTTTGGGCAAAACTTTGCACATAAATGGGACTGATGAGGCACATTTATGTACAAAGGTTTTTCCAAAATCAATAACATTACCCTTAAGTCTTAAAATGTATCGATCGCTCTTAAATGTATCACATTTGAATTCTGTTGTCATACAATCAAGTATGAACTGAGGATTTGAGAAGTTCAAACATGAGTAGTGACCAATTTATCAGCCACACCAATTTTGTCAATGTAGTATTTGCCCATACAGTTCCATCGAAGCAATAATGAAAGCTAAGTTGAGTAGGTTTTTCGCTTATTTAACACCAAATCTAAAGCTACTTAAACAGAACTAAACTGAACCTCAACGTAATTTTAGTTACATTCAAATCAACATTACATTGAAATGTTAGGACTAATTAATTGTGTTATACAGCATCAATAGAGTAACTAAGATTTTAATAACATAATAATAATTATGCTACTAATAGTGTCCATCAGTACAGAGCTTATGACTAGACATTCTATGAGTGAAATAGAGAGTTTGTTAATTTTTTAATATTATTCTTTTTAAAATAATCATTCGCCACCACGACCACCCCTACCACCATCGCAACCGCTGCTATCGGCCGCCACCACCAACACCACCTGCACCGACACCGAGACGGCACCGTCACCGCCACCGCCACTGCCACCACCACAGCTACCACCGCCGCCTACGCCGCCGCCGCTGCCGCCGTGGTCGTCGTCGTCGCCGCTGTCGTCGTCGTCGTCCCATCCGCCGTCGGCGTCGTTGTCTGCCCCACCCCGTTGTGTCCATATAGTTATTATCCTCGTCATCACCATTATTAAAGTATCACCAAAGCCCGTGCTCTAGAATCGATAAGTCGCTCTCAATCAATAGACACTTGATTGTTGAGTAAATTTATACAAGCCTCGCATCAATTCTCGTATGATCATCTGTCATCTCAATTTCGTAACTCATTCATAGAAAGCTGTCAATGTTGTCAAAATGAAATAGTGATAGCGATGCATGTCGTCATGGTAAATATATTCTATCGCGAATAAAAATATCAATTATTTCATTGATTTTCTTTGCATATATTATTCATTTGTTATCTTTACGATGTTGACTGACTCAAATAATAAGCAGAGTCCTACCGCGCGTTTTTGTCTTTGACGTGACGTGACGATGACGACATAATAGATATTAATTGATGATCTATTGATTTATTGTTGAATGTTAAAGGTAGGCGCTTATACGATAGAAACCGAAGCCAAATTCATGAGAGCTAATGTTATTCAAGGTACACCTTGTCTTAAGCGACCAACTTACAGAGTGTGCCATGATGCGGCAATGGATGAATCCAGTTTTAGCTATGCCCCGCCCATCTCTAGCTACGCTCCACCTACACTTCGCCCGTGTTGGCAACGATAAATCTCTGAATTGACTTCGGAACGGATAGGATTGTGGAAACAAATAAAACAACTCTCATCACCAAGATGGAAAAGACGTATTATTCCGACCATTGGAGATAAGGATGCAGAAGAAAATCCATATCAAATGAGAAATGATGTAAGGACCCCACAGATATTCCACTGTTCAGACTTCAAGCTTTAACAAATATCGCCGTAAGCCGCCAAAGTCTTAACCATCTGCTAAAATACTAGCGGTGAGAACATGAAAATGTAGTGGAATCAATCGCAGAATTAAGTCAATCACTGAACACTGAACCTTGGGGCCAGGTCCGACTGGCTAACCATAGTCAGTTTGCTGGTTTACTGAACATGCGCAGTTGCTATGCCGAGCCGAACGCTAAATAGTTAACTATAGTTCGCTGGTACCCGAATCCCCATTGCATTACTATTGCAAAGAGTTTGGAGCTGGGATAAAAGTCTCCATTAACCATTTCTGTCGTCTGTTTTGATGGCCTACGAAAATCGGTTATTTTGGTCCGCAACGACGTCAAAAAGCGTCCAGTTTCCAGTTTCCTTTATTCACTCAGGCTATTTAACAAACCTATAATTTACATATTGATATATAATATACATATATATAGCATATGAGGGAAAGGTTATTTATACTATTGTGGTCGTTGTCGTTGTCGTTGTCGTTGTCGTTGTCGTTGTCTGTTGTCTGTTGTCTGTTGTCTGTTGTCTGTTGTTGGCGTCATTGCTGTTATTGTTGTTGTTGTTGTTGAGGGGAGGTGGTTATAATTGTCGTCGATGTATTTTTTTTTGCTGTTATCATCGTTGTTGTTGTTGTTGTTGTTGTTGTTGTTGTTGTTGTTGTTGTTGTTGAGCATAATGTTGTTGTTGTTGTTATTTCCGTTGTTGTTGTTGTTGTTGTTGTTGTTGTTGTTGTTGTTGCTGCTGCTTTGATAACCTTAAAAATCTACATAGTTTGCTGAGGACTGGCCTGTTGCATATTCCAAATAAACCCTGTGTCTTTTCTGTACTGTTGTCTCCTGCATAGTATTCTGGGATAAATCGTTTTCTTTCATTCTGATATTTGCTACAGTAAAAAAGGAAGTGAATTTCATCTTCTATGGCATTACATACATTGCATAATCTTTCATTCCGGTCGATGCCCTCCCATCTTTGTGACTCAATTGCCAGTTTGTGATTAAGTGTTCTGAAGTAACATAAGCCTATAGCATCGCCGCATGACAGTAATTTTAAGTAGCTTTCAAACTGAAATTTGAATTTTATAACTTTGTAAAACGTTAACCTAGTTGATTCGTGTAGCTGTCTCGTCCATTTGTCTATGTATTGTTGTTCCAGGCCTTTCTTTGTTTGACTGACTACCTTATTTATGTGTATGTTTTCAGAGTTGAACACATGTCGATGACCTGTTGCCTCTAGGATAGTTTTGATTATGCTAATCCAAATAACTTGTATCTGCCGTTGGGGAATGACGTTTAGACATAAATAATAAAGAATTGACGAGAGTTTCCCGTATCCTGCATTTACTATCCCTCCCCAAAACCTAACCATGTTACATTTTATTTGTACATCTAAGGGCATTTTTCCCAATTCACCATAAACCATAACATTTGGGGTCATTTTCTTCAAGCCCAGTTCACTTTTAGCGAATTTAATATGGCATGTTTCTATCTGAGTTGTATTCTCAAATCCCAAGATTTCTGAGCCATAAAGTAGTATTGGTACAATCATGGTATTAAATAGTATCATCTGCAAATCTATTGGTATGTCATGTTGTTTGATTTTTGATAATAATGAAAACATTACCCGCGTTCCTTGTTTGCAGTTTCGTGTTTTACAGCTAGTGAATCCCCCGTTTGATTTTACCATGACCCCCAAATATAAGTATTCATTTACGATTTCGAGTAGCTGGCCACCTATGGTAAAGTGTGGGTGTTTCTTTAATTTACGTTTGGAAAGAATCATAACTTTTGTTTTTGTAGTATTTATTTCAAGCTTCCATTTAAGACAATAGTCATGAAATGCATTGAGTGCTTGTTGCAAGGCTTCCGCGCTGACTCGGCCATTATAATAGTGTCATCTGCGTATAGTAAAATAATAAGACAAAGATATAGATTAAAATTTTCGTCTGGCAGTTTATTTAAACATGTTAAGCCAACTATTCCATTTTCTTTCAGCTATTCTTCTAAATCGTTTGAAAATATTGAAAATAAAAAAGGTGAAAGATTTCCCGCCTTGCCGTACACCAATGTTACTGATAATAAAATTTGAGTTTGTACGATTATGATAGACAAATGATTTTATATCGCTATACATATTGTATATAATTTTAAAACATTTTCCGGATATGCCGCTCTTAAGAAGCTTAGTCCATAGACCAACGCGCCAAACCTTATCAAACGCTTGCTTAAAGTCAACATAACAGCAATATAGCCTTTTCTTTTGTGCAAATAGTATTTCTTTAATGAGGTAGAGGGAGAGGACATTGTCTAAGGCAGACCTATTTTTCCTAAATCCAGTTTGGGATTCAGAAATGATTTCGTGCTTTTCTGCATATTTCTTTAGTCTTTCTCTAAGAAAAGATGTGAAATAAAGTGGAAAGTTATAGGGGCTTGGGAACATTGATACACAATGGGAAAGTATAATTTCATCAAGCCTGCGTTATTTAATTAAAATTTGCAATTTTAAATGCATTTATTCGTGGCAAGTGAGAGGTGTCCGCCCTTTGAAATTTACGCAAATTTCCTACTAACCATTCGAACCGAACTTGGGTGCTTGGTAGACTATAATTGACGAGCTAGTTAACTATTTCAAGTTCGACTGGGAATCTAGTTCGCTATAGCTAACTATGCTTAGGAGTCGAACTTGTCCAAGAAAGCACTGCGCATTGAGGTCGCCTCAAAACCACAATATTAGATGTTATCTGAAAGCAGGAACGGGCGGAAGCAATTCTTCGTCCCACATACTCTGGGAGATTACCACAAGATTTACCCAGCTGGCAAGTGGACACACACCTTCACAGATGGATCAGCAGAACAAGTGTCAATGAATGATGGGTGAGGAGCTCATAACACAAGTTCAGCATATACTCCAGCGACAGCATTGGTGCCCAGTAGCAAACTCAGTGCAAACATTGGAGCAGGGTTCAGTGTAGTGTCTGTAGCTGTAGAATTCCTCGCCAAGCCAAGCCAGAGGAAACAAACAGATACATTGTGTTTCTGGCAGACTCCTTGTCTGCCTTACACGCCATCCAATCCGCCAGCACGGACCTACTCATAGAAGAAATGAAGGACCATATCAGTGCCCATTGCAAAAATCAGCAGTCGTTTCCAGCGGATTCTCATTGTTGGATTGTTGGGAACGAAAACGCGGATGGACATGGCAAGGAAGACAGTAACATGGAACAGGAAAAGAAAGAAGCAGCCTGCCCTACCTGGAGTCAAAACACTTATCAATATAAGGTGACACCAAATTTTCATCGCCAAAAGTCATGTAAAGACAGGCAAGCAGCGAAGGCGAATTCACCTTTCCAGAGTACCCACCCATCATATGACGTTATAACGAACTGCGTGGTGTGTAGAATGACATTATAATGAATGACATCATTGCCCATGTTTCCAACGACGGAGAGATAGTGCACGGCTCAGGTTGGAACCGGGTTCTCCGGTTAAGTGCTTCTGATTGCTAGCCTGTACACCAAGCCGCCACCTCCTATGTGCGACAATCACCGATCGTTTATTATTTTATATGAACCAGAAATTATGTCTGCGAGCATTTACCGATTCAGTTGTTGTGTTTACGGGTCAATATATCTCAAAGTCAACGTCAAGGTCACGCATTGTCTGTGCAGTGAACATTTCGCCAATCGTTTCTGCGTGTAGAATCCCATGTAACTGATCTGCAAATAGTGTGCAAATGTAAATACATGTCGGTCTGTGAAAATCTTAAAATTGCAAATGTTGGTCGTAAATCCTGAAAAGGCGTACTCGGGGATATAGATGGTGTAGCTTGGACGTTAAACTGCCCAAATGCAGTGGCACGTCAATGCCAAATGAATATTTGTCTTACGCCATTGCCAATTGAATCAAATTGGTTTTCCTCCCGTTACAGTTGCTTCTATAATCTGCGGAGCAGAATACCTTTACTTCTTAATCCATTATAATGCAAGATGCATACAGTATCCGCAAAACAACGTGTTGGAAGCTAATGACATATATTCTTCCCACCCATTCCAACGGGATGATTCCGTGTTTACATGCTTTGTATATTGTTCGAATAATTACAGCCATTCCTAAGTTTGTATGTGAAATATTTGGGCAAAGTTGAGTTTCACGGGGAATATATTTATATGAATATTCGTGTGTGTTGTAATATTTAAGGCGTTTATATGCTAGTTCCCAATGCTAGGGTCTAGACTCACGCATATATGAATATTCCAAATAGTTGTCTTATATATCTGTTTGGTTTTTTGTCCACAGGCATCGAGAGGATCCTATCGGCGGCAGCCTCATGTTGTTCCGCTGCTTCCAGTAGCGGCAGTGGAAGCGACAGTGCCGCGTCATCGCCAGTAAAACCTATCTCTAATAGTGCATCCAACATGGCACCGCCAGAGCCAATTCGCACAGACTTGCCTGAAGGTAGACTACAGTAAACACATCGTAGTCGGTCTCTTAACCCTTTAACACTCATGTCAGGGCCAGAAATGGCTACTGCAGTGCTCTCGGGAATGTCCATTTACAGACCAAGAGAAGACTATTTTTGACAATTTACATCTGGAATGACTGGCTCGATAATCGAGCCAGTCATTCCAGTGGTAAATTTTCAAACATAGTCTTCGCTTGGCCTGCAAATGTACATTTTCCCTGAGAAGATTTTCATGACTAAATTCTAGCGTTAACGGGTTAATAAAAGTGGCATCCTATAGAAAACGTACGGTTCTTTTTAAGAGTGGAACTTTTTCTATAGGTTTATACTGTCAATACGGTCCTTAGTGTGTATTACAGAAAGTCAATTTTTTAGAATGTCCCCATAGAGTACCATCCGGCCACACCCACATCCATCCCGTAACACTACTCGGCTTGGTTCTACCCAATTGTGGGCGTGAAATGTTTCCGGGAACCATTTAATCCATAATGGAGTAATCCGATCGGTCAACATATTCAACTACGTCACGTGTTAGCTGGCGTCACGAACATAAGGACGTATAGTACTATCACGAAAGGTTCGACAAGTTCTTCACGAGTGTAGGCCTACACATCGCATGTCTTTGACGAATTTACATTTTAAAACGCAGTCTATTGAATTTTCTTAAATTAATATGACTGGAGGCTATTGTTCGCTAAAATTAGTTACCGTGCATAGTTACCTTGAAAATTACAAGAGTCTGGGAATTCAACTTTCAAAGTTTTAAATCTATTCGAACACGCGTAAAAAGTGGGACGCGCTTAGCTAGAAATGGGCGGGGCATGGCTAGAAATCGATCTCTATTGCTGGCACTGCGAAATCATGAATCCATTTCCTAACTCAATCATATGATGTCATAATCAACTACATGACGTGTAGTCTGATGTCATAATCATGACGTCATGAATGACTCGATATAGTCTTCTTTGCTGTCTTAGGCCGTAACAGCACACAGTCAAATTAGTTTCAAAATATTCAAAAGCTTACATGTCTAGTTTTCTAGAAATTGATAGTCAGGGGGTTCAGAGATCGATCGATCAAAACATTGACGAAGTGTGGGCGGAGCTTAGCTAGAGATGGGCGGGGAATAGCTAAAACTAGAAAGGTCCGTTGTCTCTCAAACACTTGTCGTAACAGGGATGAGATATTTTCTATTTTTCTAGGAACTCATAATTTTGCGAACAAAATTTATAAGATTTTCAAAAAGAATTATACAGGTCTATTAACGATGGTAGGTTAATATTTCAGAGCACATTTAATACTAAATTATGTTAAGACATGTAGATATATCACAAAATACATTAATCCTTCTGTGGTCACAAGTGGTCAGTAAAAAATCTAAAATCCTGCTTATGGATGAATAACATTTAGCGGGCAAAAAAAGACAATTTTGGTAAAAACCAAAGTGGTCTTAACACTCAGTGCCTAATACTTACAAAACCGGACATTTTCCTTTTGTAATCTTGCGCGAACCTTGAAGGATGGCGCGTGTAGTACATCTGGAACCATTAGCCTAAGATGCACATGCATCCCAAATTTGATAACCAAAATGGGAGTGTTTAGCTCCCGATTTTTCAGCTTCATTTTCGGTCTGTATCTACTAGATGGCGGTATAACCATATTGGCCAGAAATAACGAAACTTGGTACAATTGTTGACAGCGGACAGACAGACGGACGGACAGGCAGACAATAGCCTGCGTTATTAGGATATAGGTATGCTCAACGACCATACTGGAGAAATCTTAGTACCAAATCGAAGTGATTGCTGGTCGTGTATGCAGCTAGATACATGTGATATCTGATACAGGCCCTATAGTTTCGAATTTGACTTAGGGTTTAGTTATCGATAATTCAACTTCACAATTAAAAACCATATGGTAACTAAAACTGGATTCACCCATTTAAGCCTATAAAAGCGCTACAATTTTAATAATTTAATTCTGAAGCATTCTGGTGTAAATGTTTTTGTTTTCATAGAACATAGTTGAGGTGAATATATTGATTAGGCGTGGAGGCTGAACTGGCGGTGGGTCTGTGAGGAGTGATACCTCCCATTGATAGTGGTCGTTCTGAGATCCCTCCTTGGCAATAATTTGAAAAGTTATACTCTGGCGCCTCTGAGAGGCCATTTCTCGCGCCCTGATTCATAAACAGTATTCTTCTCGGGTTTCCTAACAAGACCCGCGGTGGGGATAAGCCTCGGCCCGCATCAGGTTCAGCATCTGTTTCCTACACCTACGTAGACAACAGCTTACAGCAACGCTGTATTCGAATAAACACCAGCAAATCAGTGGCCATGGTCTCATGTTGTTGAGCAAATAAGAATTTCACTTCTGGGTGAATGTGGCGAGAAAATGTGTATAAAAAGCACTTCTAGTCCAGGTCTCCCCTCTAGCCTGTAAGGATCGTGCTTATTACATCGCCATCTAAGACCTCCCCGGTGATAAGGATAAAACCAGCGATTTGACACTCACAACCGGCGGACACCTTTTCTCACAAACCCCTGCCAATTACTGAAAAGGTAAAAGTCTAGTGTCAATATTGAATATAATTCAAGTACAATTGTGAATTATGAGTATAACACGGAGCTGTGCGTATGCATTCATTCGGCGGTAAAGAGGCCGAGAGAATTATCCCCTCAAGCTGGCTGATGAACAAAAAGGGCCCCACACAAATCTATCTATCCACCGTCGTCCTAGTCGTTTAATGCACCTGGGGTGTGTAAATAGCCCAAATACAACACTGTAATTTACTTTAAAGGACGGGGGGAAAGGTACTCTGTATTAATTACAAAACATAGGTGTTTACGCCGGTCGCCTTTATAACTCGCTTCGGGTAGCCCATCCGACAAAGCCTGAATAATCAAATACCTTCTATAAAGGTATATATGAAACGCGGGTCCCTTATGCGCGAAATCTTCTAATGGATCTTGTGAGGGAAATATCTTCCGTATACAAATATGTACACGGTAGGTGTAACGCTTTATTAAGATAGTCTTTATTGCTGAATTTTTTAATGATAATTTTATATTTTCTTTACTAGAATAAATGGTGTTTGTTTCTTACGACGATATTAAAGCGAGCCGTTGCTGTTGTATTCGGTTCAGCAACAGCTCGGCGAAATACCATTTTCTAAAAAAGCACGAAGCGTATTAAATTTAAATAATTAAAATTAAATTTTGGGATTTTGCTCAGTAGGACAAGAATTCAAACACAGCTAAAGTGGAAATAAAAGAGCCGCAATACTTTAACCTTTCCTGTTGTGTGTATTTAAAACGCTAGTTACTTTGTCGGCTCTCTTGATTCTGAGGAGTCCACTTTAAGGAGCCATTGTCAAGTACTCGTTCTACAAATAAAGCTTGGACACATTTCTTTGGTAGATAGAGAGGAGTACTGGCGACACGACAAACGATAACGGCAATTGGGCTTGTTAAGAGACCAGCTTGTAATATGATGATTATGGTTATATACTTAAAGGGTTTTGAGAAGATTTATTATTGCCAAGAAAGTATGCATGGTTGTGTCCTTCTTAAAGATGAGATTTAATAATAGTTCGAATGCACACCAATATCGATGTAATTGCATCTACAAATGAGTATCTTAAATAATTAGAGAGTCAGAGCATTAGGCTATTTTTCAATAAAATTTATATTAAAATTCCTAATAATGGATAGATCCACTCTGTTACTTTAGTATCTGATGTCGTAATCAATTACGTCACATATAGATTCCCGATCCACCGATCTTTATTTCCATATAGATAAATAATTTAACAATTCAAAACAGGCATCCACCAAAGGCAAGGCCTATGGTGTGATGTAGGCTGAACTCAAAATTATAATTGGTGGAAAATACTCCGTGAAGCTGGTCCGTCAAGTGTATCAACTGTATGTCTTTGAGGGATTTACTCGTTAATAAACAATTCGTTGAATATTTTGAAACACATTTGACTGGGCACTGTTGCTGCCATAATCGGAAACGGCCTCCGGTCCAATTTATTTCAAGATATTCAACAGCTTACCTGTATAGTTAGCTTGAATATGGGATTCTAGGGAGCCGGGGTTCCAAGTATATAAATCGATCCCAACACGCCCAAAGGGAAGACGGAGCTTAGCTATATATGGGCGGGACGTAACTAGTATTGGATCCATCTCTTAGAAACGATGATTTTCTATTGCTATATTTTTTCACGCGATTCTTGGCTAAAATGACATCATAAATATATAAAGTGATAGCATGGGCTCGTTTTCGCGACTGACGCAGTCAGTGGTTGGCTGACGCAATCCGTGGTTCATGCGTTTTGGCGTTCCGGAAGTTGAAGATTCACTCACTTGGTTCGTCGAACCAGTGAGCGAGTTTTGATCTCGGTTCGTTGTTGGCAATGGATACTGTTTCGTAAATTTCAAGATGGCGGCGCCAAGCTTAATTGTACAACTTGTTGGAATGACGAGATCTCGTCAATCTTGAGAACGGCTCTCCAAGTGTGATACCAGCGATCGAAAAGAAGAAGAAGACGAGATCTCGTCAATATTTGTAGTGTATGCGGTCGTCTGCGATTTACACAAACAGAAATTAAAGTCTAAATCGAATTATGATCAAATTAATTGCTAAAATTAATGCAATTTGGAATGCTTGTGGGTTCAAAACATTGCCACGAAATAGCAATCGGCGAGTTTCGTTAATTCGCATAAATGCCGTTTTGACGTTTCTGGTTCGTGGTCAGTGGTTCCTGGTTCCTGGGTTCGTGGTTCCACGAACCAATTCAGTCGCGAAAACGAGCCCCATGTCAGCTGTTGATAGAATATTGTTTAACTATGACGTCACAGTGGACCTTTCCAATCTATCCGTCCATCATATTGTCTCATAATCAACTACGTGGCATGTAGGATGGCGTAATAACCACTTACATCATGAATGACGTAGATCGATGACGGACTAAGCGGTGTTGAACGAATTATATCTCTTTAATGTTTAATAAACATGCTGTGTGAATATTTTGAAGCCAATTTGGCAGGGCGCTGCTGTGGCAAAAATTCAACAGCTTACACGTATTGTTTTCTGGAAATTAGTACTTTTTGGCCGGTCTTATCTTCAAAGTGTTAAGTGGGCACAGGAAGTGCTAAAACCACAATAGTATAACCAAATACCAGATGTCCATTAATGAGTATAGCAAGGTTGGAATATTTCGAATTTGTGGTCAGTAATTTACGTAAAAACAGCCCAGAAATAATTTTAAAACATGTATCCAAAATAATGTAAAACGTGCTGTTGAATATTTTAACCTTAATTTGATTGGAAGCCATTGCTGCCTAAGGCAGCAATGGCTTCCAATCAGATTAAATTCAAAATATTCAACCGAACATTTCTTACATTGAGTTCAAAATTGTACTAACTAACATGTTTCTCGAACTTTTAAAAAATTTTAAATTATTTATTTTTTAGCTGTACTGTACTTACACATAGTTGATCAAAATATTATATACCATCTGAGTATAAATTCATCTGCTCTATACATTCAGGTCTTGCGATATACCAAACAGCATTTGGAGGTGCGGTGCATTATGGGATATTCTGCACAAAGACAGTAATTGCCAAGTGCACCAGATTCGGTCCTTTCAAAGGACGTGTTGTAAATACGAGCGAGGTTAAAACTAACGATGATAATTCACTGATGTGGGAGGTAAGGTTTAGAGAATAGTTCCACATCATATTATATATTGATTATTGATCGCACAACCCCACATTAAGGAAATTTTATTACATAAACCCAACTTCTAGATTGTAAACACATTTGTAAACTCAGCTTCGTCATGCCTCCCAGTTGTCCAATGGTTCTTACTGTTTGTCCTTTTTATCAAAAACATATTTACCATGTTTAATGATGTAGAATTGAAAGTATTTATTATCTTTATGTTAAATGCACTCGTTCTTTGTTGTTAGCCCGTTCAAGCATGAAATATCTTATACAAAAGTTGTTGAATACTTTGAAAATGATTTGAATGCAACCGTTGTTGCCTAATGCAAGATATCGCTACAGCGTCCGGAATGTGAATTTCGTGAAAATTGTAAAGGAAAAGTATTTGTTTTTTAAAATTAGTATAACTTGAAAAAGGAGTTGTTTATTTTAACTAAGAAATCACTTGCGTCATTGCTTACGGCTACAGTATCTCCTTATTGCTTATAGCCTATATCATGAGCAATATGGCGGAATGGAAAAGCTAAAAGTGTTATTTATCAATATCTGAAATTGGTAGGTTAAAGGTTCATATTGAGACTAGAATGCTGGAAAATAAAATCGTTAAAATCATGTACGTTAATGTAATGAAATGAAATAAATCCTAATATAAAATGGTTTCATTTTGTATAAATTAATATCATTTTTAGTTTAGAAGTTGAATTAGGGAATCGTGCCTCTAATTGAATTTCACAACTTCAAAGATTATATTCATTTATACTTAATGGAATCATTAAATGCCAATATTTATTTCGTTTCATTATATCTATGTACACAATGTAAACCTCTAAAAAATATATAATTTTAACAATGTGATTTTCACGCATTTTGGTGTGAATATATACCTTTAATACACAGATCAAACGTGTATCGTTTAAAAAATATAATTTGTCTTACCATTCCCTATAGAAATCATGATACGAAAATGATTGATTTCAATAATTATCATGCTATAATTAGCAGACTATGCCACCTCGGAAGCTTCATGAACATGGTGAGTATCATATTATGCAATGTAATTAGTCGCGAATGTATATTAGGTTGACCTATGGCAGGTTGTTAACAAAATTTGAATGGAGTGATCTGGTCTGTCACTAAGGTATCTGATGTCATCATCAATGACGTCACTTAAATATCTGACATCACAATGAGAGTGACATAACTCTATCACGAATATCGAAAGGTGCATCACTAAATTTTATGAATTGCATGTCTTTCATGAATTTACAATTAAATAATCATTATGTACAATATTTTGAAACTAAGTTAACTAGGAACTGTTGCTGCCAGTCAGATTACTTTAAAAAAATAGTCAACAGGTTACCAGTATAGTTACCTCGGAATGTAGATTCCGTGAAGTCAGGTTTACAGTTTCAAATCGAATCGAACACGTTGGAAAGGTGGGTGGAGTTTAGCTAGAAAATGGAGGGGAAAAACTACAAATGGATCCCTCTGTTATCGTATTGTTTACAGATTCTATTTTTCGACATTATTTTATATAATCAATCATTCTATCCTATTGCTTACCAGTGTGTTAGAATTTTCGTAGCGACTGTTGATCGATGGGCATGACCTAAATCAGAAAAGTGAGTGCTCATGAATTGATGTAATATCCGGGATCCTCCACCATTCCATGAAGTCAACTTAAACACCGTTCCAATGGTCTATCTCTACATACATTGTTACGACTCCTTAACCTTTTCATAATGATGCCGGCCAAAACCGGTCTCTGCAGTAGTCTTGAGGATTACCCATATGCAGGCCAAAAGAAGAATATTTTTGAAGATTTAGCACTGGAATGACTGGCTCGGTAACCGAGCCAGTCATTCCAGTGGTAAATCTTCAAGCACAGCCATCTCTTTGCCTGCAAATTTTAAGTTTCGTTGGCAAATTTAGTTATTAAACGATTAATTTACAATTCCAGATTTTCCGTGACGGCAAGCTTAGCCATTTTATAGATGGACGAGGGAGTGCGGCTAACTGGTTAGCACATATAAACTGTGCCAGATATGCGCAGGAACAGAATCTCATCGCGATACAGACAGAAGGAGAGATTGTGTATGAAGTATGCAAGGACATACCACAGGTGACGTCACGTATACCATCATAATACAAATATTTGTTACGTTTTGAGCATTGTCTATATAAATATGCTAATTTAATGCTGTTTACGGTTTTAGCTCAATTAACCGACTTCTGAATGAGCCTTTCTAACTTTATTCATCAATCGTATGACGTCAAATGACGTCATAACTAACTATGTGACGCGTATGGTGACGTCATAATCATAACGTCATGAATGATTCTATTTGTCCTGTCTTTAACTCTTAATAGTTCAACACGTTGTACGGATTGTATGGCTCTACGATTTAATAAACATGCTGTTGACGACCATTGGCAGCATCAGCGCCCAGTTAGATTAGTTCCAAGATATTCAATAGCTTACCTGTATACTTTTCTGGAAATTGATAGTGAGAGAGTTCAGAGATTGATCGATCTCAACAAGAACGAGGTATGGGCGGGGATTAGCTAAAATGGAAAGGTCCATTATTAAGCTTAGGCATGTAATGGTCGACGAATTAAGGGTTACTATTCATAAAAATTGATCTTGAATCTATTTCGGTACTTGTAGGTGTACACATTAGTAATACAATGTTCCTTCTATAATCACCACACCATTACGTTAATGATTATTATCTTAATGACGTCACCTAGATTCGACAAGGTGTATTTGTAGAAATAACGCATGTAATTATGCATGTCAAGTACACATGTCTAAGTGGCCACTCGATGATTCATAAACAATTCAATTCAATTCAATTCAATTGCCGTAGGATATGAATGCTGGAGCCAAAACATGACAGTACATTAAGAAAAGACATACATTTCCGATATGTTAGGACTATTGCTACTTTGGTGACACACTTACGTCATTTTAATTGTGAAGTGATATATTAGAATATGAAGTAAGATTATTGAGTGACAGGTCGGATCGCTCAATTATCTCTATTTCCATGTCTTTATTTTCTGTGCAGGGCACTGAACTCCTGGTGTGGTATGGTGATTGCTATCTGCAGTTTATGGGTGTGCCGGTGGCTCTGAAGGAGATGGCAGATGGAGGGGCACAGGAAGAAGCCGACAGTGAGTCCATCTATTGAGCAATGTAGGGTATATTCAGACGAGCAATTTCAATTCAATATAATATCTGTCTGGGTCATAAGAGTTTAGGTTCTTGGACAGATTGCATTCACTCTGACTTCTATATTGGCTCCAGCTCTAGTGCTGTATCCACATATATATACCCGAATATGAACTTAAAGAGGAGCAGCATCAGGTACGGTTTAACCTGCAGCTCAAAGTTAAATGCGCTTGCATCTGTGGAAGTAGAATTAGTTGAAATGATACTTGTATATGAGCACGCGCTGGGAGGATAAATGACGCAGAGGTTCGTCGCAACCCCCCCCCCCTCCCGCCCCACCACCACACCCCACCCCCGGCGCCGCCCCATCCCCTACACACAGACAGAAAACTCCTGAACTTTCAAAGCGTTATTTGTATCACCACCAAACCCAACCCCACCCACCCCCTGTATTTCTAGTGGTAATACTAATTACATATTCTTAATTGAATATGTGTTGGTGCTCGGAGAAAGAGTCATGCCAGGCCATGCCGGACACATGTGTTTGGAAGTTGGGATGGCGAACCCCAGGACACTCACACACATGTCTCGCCACCCCCCTTTCCCGCTTCTCTCTCTACCTCCCTCCATCCCTCCCTCCCTCGCTCCCTCCCTCCATTCCTCCCTCCCTCTCTCCCTCCGTCCCTCCCTCCCTCCCTCCATCCCTCCTTCCTTCCCTCCCTCCCTCCCTCCCTCTCTCTCTCCATCCCTCCCTCCCCCCCTCCTCCCTCTCTCTCTCTCCCTCCCTCCCTCTCACTCTCCCTCTCTCTCTCTCTCTCGCTCTCTCTCCCTCCATCCCTCCATCCCTCCCTCCCCCACCCCCTCTCTCTTCCTCCCTCTTCTCTCTCTCTCTCTCTCTCTCTCATCATAATCACTAATTTGAAAACCATGTGGCTAATTGTCAATTTGATAGTTATGCTCTGTGCTAAATCCCTTTGCTTATTGGTGCATTTGTTTTTGCTTGTGTGTTTTGGACAGCTAGTGAGGGATACGAGTGCGACAGGTGTGGCAAGGTGTTTGCTTACAAGTACTACCGTGACAAACACCTCAAATACACCCGATGTGTGGACCAAGGCGACCGCAAGTACCCATGCCATCTCTGCACCAGGTGAGTTAATTTATAATTGTGACATTCATTCTGCCATGGTCATGTCATTTCTAGCTACAATGGACCTTTCCGCTTTATCCATCCATCATATGACGTCATAATCAACTACCTGACGTGTAGCGATGTTGTTGCCATACAGCAACCGCACCCAGTCAAATTAGTTACAAAATCTTCACAAGCTTACCTGTATAGTTTTCAGGAAATTGATAGTCAGGGCATTCAGGGATCAATCACTCCCATGACGGCGAAATGTGTGTGGAGCTTAGCTAGAGGTAGGCGGGGCATAGCTAAAATTGGAAAGGTCCATTTTACGGATGTTGGAATCGATTTGAAACTTTTAAACCTCAGTACTCATTATCTAAATTTACAGGTAATCAACAGCAGCGCTCCCAGTCAAATTAGTTTCAAAATTCAAAATATCAAAAGAACGTTTATTAAATTGTAGTCATCAAATACATACAATCCGTACACGTTTGTGACGGATTTTACGATTCTTGTCACAGAGCTACGTCATTTTGATTGTCACGTCAGCCAACAAGTTACATAATTGATTATAACGTCAGATACTTGAGTGACAGATCGAATCACTCCATTAATTAAGTGTTTATTCAAATTTAAATCGGAATGCCAATTAGGAGACTGTCGTACAGGTAGGATTTAGAATATACATGTATCTAGAATCTAAACCTACCTGACCATGCTGCTGTTGTTGTTGTTGTTGTTGTTGTTGTTGTTGTTGTTGTTGTTGTCTTTGAGGTAAAATGTCAGGAAAGCCTAACTGATGTAACTTTTTCACACTCATGCCGGCCAAAAACGACTTCTGCAGCCGTCTTGGGAGTGCATTTTAAGACTAAGAGAAGAGCATTATTTAGCGTTGAAATCTTTTGCATTTTCTGGAACGTGGGCGTTGAGATGTGTTTGTGGTGGTATGTGAATGTTATTAGATTTAGCAGTGTTATTTTAGGGTACGGTTTTTGAAAATCTGAATTTCTATAATCTAAATTTTAATGTAACTATACAGATAAGCTGTTGAATATTTTGAAACTAGTTTGAATGGTACTGTTCAACCGCTGCCAGTCAAATTAGGTTCAAAATATATAACATAATGTAGGCCTATATTAAATTGTAAATTAATCAACGATGTACAATTCACATACTTTGTGACAGATTTTCTTGATGGAAAGGTACATCATTTTGATTGTATGTCAGCTAACATGACATGGCATGTCTGATTATGACCTCAAATACATGAGTATAAATAAGATCGGATCCCTCAATTCACGAATCCATTTCCTCACTCAATCATATGACGTCATAATCAACTACGCGACGTGTATGCTGATGTCATAATCCTGACGTCATAAATGATTCGATTAAGCTCGTCTTTAACGCTTAATAGTTGTACGAATTACACGTTGTACGAATTGTATGTTTTTGCTATTTAAGAAATTGCTGTTGAATATTTTGAAACTAATTTGCCTGGGCGATATCGCTGCCATAGGCAGCAACCGCGCCCAATCAAATTAGTTTCAAAATAGTCAACAGCTTACACGTATAGTTTACTAGAAATTGATAGTCAGCGAGTTCAGAGATCGATCGATCCCAACACGAGCGAGGTATGGATGGAGCTTAGATAGAGATGGGCGGGGCATAGCTAAAACTGGAAAGGTCCATTGATTAGTACGTCAGTTGACGTGACGTCAGTTAGATAATGTAACCCTGATAATGCTGGTTACTAGGCCGGTACTGGGCCAATATCTGACAAATACGGTCCGGTATTGTCCCAGTACTAGGTCCAGAAGGTGTATTATCAAGAAGCATCATTTATTGACAAATCCTGAGATCTGTAAATTTCACGATGTTTCTCTTATTTCTTTAATGATCACTTAACATTACAGATCATTTGAAAAACGTGACCGTTTACGTATCCACATCTTGCACGTCCACGAAAAGCACCGTCCACACAAGTGTCTAGTCTGCGGCAAGAGCTTCAGTCAATCATCTAGTCTTAACAAACATATGCGCGTGAGTAGAGACAAAATTAACATCATTATCGTCCTCGTCATCGCCATATTTGTTTTTGGTTTATTTTGTTTTGTTCATGTAACTTCCACCTATTTCAGGCTCACCGACTAAGCTGCTATCATCGTCGTCGGCGGCGGCGGCAGCGGTCGCTGCAATAGCGGCAGCAACTACATCCTCCTCCTCCTCCCCACCCCCAACCCCCCCCCCCCCACCCCCACCCCACTCACTATCATCATCAGCAGCAGTATCATCATCACAACCATCATTATCATAATCATCATTACAATGTAATAAAAAATGTAAAACATTGCGGAAATACAATCGAAATTGATAATTTTCTTGGCGGGAACCAATCAGCGGGAGGCGCTAAAAAGAAAAAGGAAGCGTTTAATGAAACGTTTCCGCCTGACACACGCGTGTAATTATCGTCGCCTTTCATGGGGAGTTTTATGTTTAATTGAAGTATTAAATGTGGTTTATTTATGCTAAAGAATAATTGTAATTTCATTTTAAATGGGTTTTTCGCTACTTCCGCATGTTTTTCTTCGGATAAATAAAAGGAAGTACACGTACCAGAAACGATCGCGATTAACTGTTTTATTCCGACGATAATATATAGACCCTAGTCCATACTGGGACTACGATGGACTGGCTATGCTCATCCACTACGTAGTGGCTGAGCGTAGCGAGTCCATCATAGTCCCCGTGTGGACTGCATAGGCCCAAAATAGGCCCTATAGGAAATAGGCTATGCTTAGGAATCATTTCTCTTCCCTCACTCAACTCGTGTTTTGGTAGTCATGATGTGGTGCATTTAACTCTTTTAATTCTGAAGTCAGGAAATCTCATTTTCAGGTTGACCATACAAATAATAAGTTATTGAATATTTTGAAACTCAATTGACCGGGAGCTGTTCTGTGGCAACAACTCCCGGTCAAATTAGTTTAAAAATAAATATTAATTAAATTGTAAAGAATTTTTTCTTATTTCCTCGTTCGGATTTCAATGGTTAAGCAGACGCTGGTTTATAAACTCATAATCCGACAGCAAGTGTATGGTACTTGAGAAATATTGCCAGCCGATCTCGAACAATAGATCACAGAGTCCGGGACCCGGCTAAAGCGTTCGAATTTTGATCGGCATGGGAAAATTCGATCCCTTTCCTCAATACGTACAACCTGGCGGGGGAAGTTACTGAAAGACGGGCCAAAACTAGGAGCGAGAATCTAATTTTTGAACACAATAGAAAGTTAGTTTTCCATCAAATCAGTGATAAATTCCTCCGCACTTGTTAGCCGGGGATCGATACGTTGCTAGGGGCACGCGGCAGAGATCATCCCTCAGTAGAGACTCTCAGGATGACAGCCCACGGCAGAAACGTATTCAAGTTCGTCTTCGAATTCGCATGAAAAGCAGCTCAATAGGCGCCTAGAAATGATTATTTTGGACGTAAGAAGACCAGACCTCGTCTCTCTTTCTTCGGGGTTTGTAGCGCGTTCTTTGAATAATGGTCTGTGTGCTGAGAATGCAGCCACATGTCCCCGAATCTCGTCTTTTCACGATCACTGAACGAGAACTGAATGAAAAGAGGAACTCTATCAGTATTGGAGGCGCTTGTGAAAACGTTTGAACAGTCGGGAGTACGGGCAGAAGTAACGAAATGATACACGGAATATTTAGTTAACAGCTAATGTTGTTTTCTTTAGAATCCTCCTGAAGCAGGAGAACTTGCCGAAGACAAATACTCCGCTGCCGATGATTTAACTTTGAATGGTCGCCATTGCCGTCACTGTCTGGCTGTTAGTCACGTAGAATCACAGCGACAATTTGATTTCCTGTGTTGTAGTGTCCACGTTAAAGCGAGAGTAGACACGAACTGTGAGCGAGAGGCGAGGACATAGAGCACCGGATAAAGTTACCTTGGAGTAACATTAGCATTATAATGATCGATTAGAGAGCTGAGGACAATTAAACACGATTAATTAACACACAGCTCGTTGGGAAAAAGAAACATTCGGATAAATTGTTAAGGAAATTTCTGCGTCCTCCTTGAGAACTAGCCGGGGTCAGGTTACCTCTCAGAGACGAATGCGATGTTTACCAATAACAAAGCCATCTGAACGAAGAAAGCGTCTTAAACATAAACCAGAATAGCTTTTTAGAAAAAGTAGCAAATGGCCCAAATTAGATATTTCAGATAGGCCTGTATTGTTAAAGTAAACCAAAGACCGATTCTGCTATCTGAAGGACTCCTGATAATGGGCCTTTTCAGTTTTAGCTAAGCTCCACCCACACCATGCTCGTGTTGGGATCGATCGATCTCTGAACTCCCTGACTATTAATGTCCATAGAACTACGCAGGTAACCTGTTGAATACTTTGAAACTAATTTGGCGGGGTGCTGATGCTGCCTATGGCAGCAACAGCGCTCAGTCAAATTAGTTTCAAAATATTCAAGGGCATGTTTATTAAATATCAAAGACATACAATTCGTGCAACGTTAAAGACGGACTATATCGAATCATTTATGACGTCATGATTATGACGTCAGCCTACACGTCACTTAGTTGATTATGACGTCATATGATAGATAGATAGATAGATAGATAGATGGATAAGCTTGGAAAGTTCCATTTTCAATACCTCATTCACTCCAAACAAGTGCGACACATCATAGTTACGCCATAGACGTTGTCAGAAATGTCACGAGATATGATACACTGATAGACGTATACTAGTCTATGCTCCAGGACATGATCCATTATCTATTGTGCCCACTAGCACTCAGCCTAGGGCCTAGGAATTTAGGAGGGCCTAGATTGCCTGTGGAGCTATAAAAATTATTGAACACCTGTGTTAAATATAACAAAAATCGACTAGGATGTAGGATAGCAAAGCTATTAGAGCCAGATAGACAGGCATGGTTCGAAAATTAGAAAAATAGAGTGTTGCCCCCAGGAGCAAGTACGCCATTTAAATTAGGTTGCCCGACTGCACTTCCAGGTTGCCCCATTCCTATAAATTTAATTCTGTTGATGATTTGTATTGTTGTAAGCTTTACAGACTACAGAATCCTTGTAAATACCAACTCAACCATTATATTAGCAGACTAAATAAATACCCACAATGAGTACTTATACAGGCCCTGAAAACAACAAATTATTTAGGTTGTCACCAAGGCAATCTGTGTTTTAATATTTGGTTGCCATGCAGATAAATGGGGTTGTCCCGGACCGCTGGAACGTGTAACTTTCGTGGCCTGACGGGGTTCTAGGCTTATATGACGTAAGATTGCGATTATTATAAATGGCACCACAATATGTCAGCTAAATACCAATGCGTTACTATGCTTAGGCTACGCGTGGTCAATCATTTCACTCTTAACCATTAAGGCAAAGTACCACACTTTCAATATCTATTGATGAATCCAATCTGTTGATCACGTAGGCTATATGACGACATAACCAATTACGTCACATGTATACTGACGTCACAATCAACTACTTAATGAATGACGCAGATAAGTCCATCAAGAACATTTAAACGTCCGGCAATTGCACAAATTGTAAGTATTTACTATTTAATAAGCATTCTGATGAATATTTTAAAATTAATTTCACTGGGCGCTGTTGCTGCCATAGGCAGCAACAGCACTCGGGAAAATTAGTTTCAAAATATTTCATAATACGTCAGTATTGCGCTAAGCCGGTTAAGTCTCTAGTGAGAACATGGCCTTATACTAGGCTTGCGCGATTATGTGATTAAATCGAAAATCGCGATTATGTTTTAAATTGTGAATTTATATAATATTTCAAAACCTAACCTTCAATTACTCTTTAATGCGATCTGTTATGAAAAATTACATTTTGCTTAGTGAATGTATGTCCATTTGCAGGGCAAGAGAATACTATTTTTGAAAATGTATTACTGGAATGGCTGGCTCGAGAAACATTTTCAAAAATGGACTTTTCTAAACACCATTGCAATTTTCGGCTTTGTTTTTTCCTTTGTTGTTATGTATTGGTAATTTGTATCCAAGCTGATTAATCGAGTAATCACGATTATTTTTTAATAATTGATTGTAATCACTCAACGCAATAATCGCACAAGCATATATTATACCAACCATTCAAGTGAGAAGATTTGCCATTCATAATATATCCACGACATTTTAGCTTTTTATCATGTCAATAACGAAAGATAGTCAGGCTTTAGTAGCTAAATGTTGATACATTTCTACAACCTATGAAGGCTGGCATGATTTTCTTTTCAACCAATCAGAAAAAACATATGCTGTCCGCAATTGTATATACGCTTAGTCATAGAGGTGCGATCTATGGTTTGGCAATGTGGTGTAAAACCATACAAATAAGCTTTTGAATATTTGAAATTGACATTTTACTGAAAGTTGTTGCTGCCTTTATGCGATACTGCAAAGCAAATCATTATGATATATATAAAGGAATGCGACAGCGAGTTAATGATATGGAATCTATGTTCCATAGTCTAGCATTATAATGCAACGTTTGAGATGTGATTAGTTAATATCCCTTTAATTGTTGGCAAAATGTACATCTGCCTTTCTTCTACTAACGCTTAGCTTGTTTCGATATGGAAGATCCCAATATAATACGCCTCGAACTACTCAAGATGCTATCAGGTCAGATTCACACGTGTATCATTCCGTGAGGAAATCATGACTGATTTGGTAGCTGCAGCATCACCATCACCACCACCATCATCATCATCAGCAGCTGCAGCAGCAGCAGCAGCAGCAGCAGCAGCAGCAGCAGCAGCAGCAGCAGAAACAGAAGCAGAAGCATCAGCAGCATCAGCATCAGCAGTCGTCGTCGTCGTCGTCGTCGTCGTCGTCGTCGTCATCATCACCACCACCAACAGCACCATCGCCACCGCCACCGCCACCGCCACCGCCACCGCCACCGCCACCGCCACCGCCACCGCCACCGCCACCGCCACCGCCACCGCCACCGCCACCGCCACCGCCACCGCCACCACCACCACTACTACTACTACCACCACTGCCACCACCTCCACCATTATTATTATTATTATTATTATTATTATTATTATTATTATTATTATTGTTGTTGTTGTGTTGGCAGGTTCACAGCGGGGAGCGTCCATACAAATGTGTATATTGTAATAAAGCATTCACAGCATCCAGTATTTTAAGAACACACATTCGTCAACATTCGGGGGAAAAGCCTTTCAAGGTAACAGACACGAATTCACATGTATCGTGTGATCATGAAAGCGAGCATAGGCCCCTATGCGCGCAGATTAACATCAACATGCATGCATTCAATAATAAGAAGACAGCTTCAACACTTAATTCGTTGGTTGATTTAAAGGGACATAGTCACACCAGATTGCTGGAAAATAAAATTGTCAAAATTGTATGCTTTATCGTGTGTCTAGATGTAATGAAACGAAATAAATCTTAACATATGATGGATTTCATTATGTATAGATAAATATAATTTTTTTAAGATGTGAAATTGAATTAGAGACACGTGCCCCTATTTCACCTTCACAGGTAAAACATTATATTAATTTATACGGAATGAAATCATCATTTCTTAAGATTCATTTCGTTTCATTACATTGATGTACACCATTTAAGCTTCTAAATGTATACAATTTAAATAATTTTATCTTAGAGCAGTTTGGTGTGAATGTGCACCTTTAATAATCAACATAATTGATTGCATGCTTCCCTTTGCTTGGTAATAAAATTAATACGCTCTGCATGTGCTTTGCGTGATGTAAGACTTGCGTGACCCGCGCGAACAATGTATTTATTTTCATTGCTTCGCTCAATGAAATAGGGCCTACGAATGCTACTTCTAGAGGCCAGTGAACCGGACCAGACACGTGTAAACCAATAAAGGCAACACCGTTTAGCAAATGAACAGTGGTCAAAATGCTATATACCTAAAGGAATAAATATAAGCACAGATTATGTTGAAATCATTTTTCATCATCAATGCATATACAAGACAATATTCCAGGCAATATCGAAATTTTGTAAACTATTATGATTTAATAGTCAAAGGCACTCAAAAATTATTAAAACTAATTAAATGCTTAGAAATGTTAAACGAAAAATTGCTAATATTAGCCTTGATGACGTAATCATATGACGCTATAATCAACAATGCCGCATGTAGGCTGACGCCATGATCATTTATGTCATGAATGACGCGATTTAGTCCGTCATAAACGCTTAATAGTCCGTCAAGTTGTACGAATTGTGTCTTTACCATTTAAAGGGATGTTAATCTCATCTCAGATCTTGTATAGTGTATCTTGATAGACTATGGTTTATAGTTTCCATATCATTCATATCCTGTCACATTCCCTTACATGTATCATAATTATCTGCTTTGTAATATCGCGTAAATATTGAACAGTGATAGCCACCATTTTGTCTACTCAAGCTAAAGTGTGTGATGTCACGCAAGTACCAACGCATTACATTCTTTAATATGTAATACTTATCTCGTTGAATATTTTCAAACTAATTTGTTTCAAAATATTCAACAGCTTACCTGCATGAATGGTTTCATACGAAATTGCCAAACTATAGCTGGCACTTCTATGGCCGAGCGTATATACCGAGGCGGGCAAGTTAGGATTTTTTCTGATTGGTTGAAATGTAAATCATGACAGGCGTCATAGGCTGTAGAAATGTACCAACATTTAGCTAACAAATCCTGAATATCTTTCTTTAGCGGCATGATAAAAAAGCTTATAATTACCTGCATAGTTTATGAGTGGCATATTAGATCACTTGAAGAGCTATGAAGAGATTAGGTTAACTATTCTATAATAAAAAGGATCAACAGCTTACCCGTATAATTTTCTGGAAATTGAGATTCAGGGAGTTCAGGGTTCGATCGATCCTAACACGACCAAAGCATGGGCGGAGCTTAGCTAGAGATTGACGGGCATATAGCTCAAACTGGATTCCTTTATAACTAATGTACGCTATGTTTCAGTGTAAGCATTGCGGTAAGGCGTTCGCATCGCACGCTGCGCATGACAGCCACGTGAGGCGCACGCACGCGAAGGGTAAAATGTCTTCATGTCGCGTGTGCGGTAAGATGTTTTCACAGCCGTATGAGTTGAAATTTCATATGAACACGCATCCAGGCGAATAACAAGGTATGCTGATACGGAGTAATTGCCATCTGCCATTACATTTGAGACCGTGTGCGTGAGTGAGTGAGTGAGTGAGCGAGCGAGCGAGCGAGCGAGCGAGCCCGTGCGTGCGTGCGTGCGTGCGTGCGTGCGTGCGTGCGTGCGTGCGTGCGTGCGTGCGTGCGTGCGTGCGTGCGTGCGTGCGTGCGTGCGTGCGTGCGTGCGTGCGTGCGTGCGTGCGTGCGTGCGTGCGTGCGTGCGTGCGTGCGTGCGTGCGTGCGTGCGTGCGTGCGTGCGTGCGTGCGTGCGTGCGTGCGTGCGTGCGTGCGTGCGTGCGTGCGTGCGTGCGTGCGTGCGGTGTGTGTCTGCCTGCCTGCCTGCCTGCCTGCCTGCCTGCCTGCCTGCCTGCCGGCCTGACTGCTTGCCTGCCTATCTGCATGCCTGCCTACCTGCATGTCTGTCTGTCTGTCTGTCTGTCTGTCTGTCTGTCTGTCTGTCTGTATGGCTGGCTGGCTGGCTGGCTGGCTGGCTGGCTGGCTGGCTGGCTGGCTGGCTGGCTGGCTGGCTGGCTGGCTGGCTGGCTGGCTGGCTGGGTGGCCGGCTGGCTGTCTGTCTGTCTGTCTGCCTGTCTGCCTGTCTGCCTGTCTGCCTGTCTGCCTGTCTGCCTGTCTGCCTGTCTGTCTGCCTGTCTGTCTGTCTGTCTGTCTGTTGTTCGGTTGGTCGGTCGGTCGGTCAGTCGGTCTCTCCGTTCGTACGTCCCGCCGTACGATCAGTCCGTCCGTCGGTCAATGTGTTGATGCAGTGTAGGCTAAATGTTGTCGTGTATCAAATGTAGGTCTCTGTACCCTACTTTTCACGGTTAGTTGAACATCATTGCGAGAGCGCAACCGTCCGTGACCTTTTATCTGAATCATAGCTAGAAAGCCTTTTTATCTATAGTCACAAAACCTGGTACATGAATGTATCCTAGTCGAAATGTACGTCACGTTTCAATAGGCTGTCACCATACTTGTCATTATTCACTGAATATCATAGAAATTATTATCTCGGTTATGGTTTCAAAGTTTTTTCCTATACCTTAACCAAACTTGGTGTACGAATGGTTCTTATGCGAAAGTTGTGGCTCATATGAAAAGTTGATCAGCCTGTCCGAATTTTGACGTAATAAATTCTCGATTTGGCCGTAATTGCGAGATTTTTTTTATACAGTAACCAAACTTAGAAAATGGTTGCATCTAGGTTAATGGTTTATCGGGTATCGAAAGTAGGTCAGTGTGTCTAACGCCGTGGCCTCGCTAGAGACCCAATTCTGACTACCGCCTTAAGTTAGTATGGCGTTAGTCCGGAATAGGCCTCTAGTGAGAACACGGAATATCATGTAGAATTTTCGTTCGGGATGTAGGACAAAGATGTGGAGTGTGTCGACTGTAGGTTAGCATGAACTACGTTTTATGGTTCATTGAGCATCACATAAAATTCTTTTCCATCTAGTACTTTTAAACATGGTTCAATGTGACCTACATTATCTGGTTCAGTGAACATCCAAAAACTTGTTACATATATTGTATTCCCAATATTCCCCTCACGTAATTATTATTATTATTATTAGTATTATTATTATTATTATTATTATTATTATTATTATTATTATTATTATTATTATTATTAATTTTCAGGCAGAGAGCAGAGAATTCGTTCCAGTCTTAGTTCCATTCATTCCCCCAGACATATTGGGGTTTCAGAAGCATGTAAACTACTTTTTCTCCCCGTTCCACTCCGCCACATAATGCAACATTTTCAATTTCTAGTCTTTCATCTATTATAAATATATAATAATAATAATAATAATAATAATAATAATAATAATAATAATAATAATAATAAAGTTGGTTATTATTGTCAATATTTATTAAATTAAGGAGATTTTTTATTTAATAACATTTATTAACCGATGTTAACTATTATAATAAATGACATGAACACATAGTTGTATGTCAGCTTTTATACTGTCATTAAATATAAATTATACTTACCTATTTATGTTATAAATAATGTCTATGTTTTAAATAACGATAACAATCATTCTTAACCCTTTCAAAGTCCCAAATATTATTTTCAAGACAATCGTGCAGATAATGGGTTGGCGATTTAAAAACTAATTTGGCCGGAACCATCGGCAGTAACAATTCACCTTTCCAGTTTATCCATCGATCATATGACGTCATATGACGTCAAAGTTAACTAAGTGACGTGTATGATGACGTCATAATCATGACGTCATGAATGACTCGATATAGTCCGTCTTTAACGCTTAATAGTCCGACACGTACGAATTGTATGTCTACTATTTAATAACCATTCTGTCGAATATTTTGTAACTAATTTGACTGGGCGTTATTGCTGCCATAGGCCGCAACAGCACCGATTCAAATTAGTTTCAAAATATTCAACTGCTTACCTGTATAATTTTCTGGAAATTGATAGGCATGGAGTTCAGAGGTCGATTGGTTACAACACGAGAGAGGTGTGGTGTTAGCTAGAGATGGGTGGGGCATAGCTAAAAATGAAAGGTCCATTCCCGGTTAAGATAGTTTCAAAGTGTTTAACAAAATAGTTAGTGAGCAGAACAACAGTTGATCGAATTGTTTCACGACAATGCAATATATCGCAATATATCCTGTATAAATGGACGAATGCGGTCTGTCAGTCAGGTATATGACGACAAAGTCAAATTCGTCACATGTAGGCTGACGTCACAATCATAATTGGCAGAAATACTCCATCATGAGCCTGGAATAGTCTGTCAGTTGTACGAATTGTTTATCGTTACTATTTAATAAAGATTCTGTGGAATATTTTGAAACCAATTTGACTGGGAGATGTTGCTGCGTTAAGATAGTCACGATAGAAGTATTCAAAATATTTAACAACGTTCGATCGAATGATTTCACCATAATAGCCTAAGCAGTATAGCGATATCAACATTGCAATAATGACTAAACAACATGCTGCGGTATACCGCGTATAAATTATCGGGATTTATCAATTTACTGTATGGGTCAATGTTGGAAGAAGTCTTAATGTGTAGGGTGGGGTGGGTCAGGACACATATAGATACTGGTAACAGTGGCAATGAAAACAACACCAAACTGTTGACTGTCGACTGGAAGCTGTTGCTGCCTATGCCAGTAACAACTTCCAGTCAAATTAATTTGAAAACATTCAACAATTTGTGCTCAAATTTAAATTGTTCACGATTTCCGATTTCTTATCATTGGCAAAAAATTGTTATTCTTATTCGAATCGTGATATATCGGCCTCAACTATCGAGATAATGGACCTTTTCAGTTTTAGCTATGCCCCGCCCATCTCTAGCTAAGCTCCGCCCATACAACCTCCGTGTTGGGATAGATCGATCTCTGAACTTCTTGACTATCAATTTGCAGAAAACTATAGACGTATGCTGTTAAATAATTTGAAACTAATTTGCTTGGGTGCTGTTTCTGCCTATGGCAGCAACAACTCCCAGTCAAATTAGTTACAAAATATTCGACAGAATATTTATTGAATAGTAGACATACAATTCTTACAACATGTACGAATATTAAGCGTTAAAGACGGACTATAGCGAGTCATTTATGACGTCATGATTATGACGTCTTCATACACGTCACTTAGTTAATTACGACGTCAGATGATCGATGGATAAACTGGAAACGTGAATTGTATGTATTTATATGGGGAAAGCCGATATTTTCGCAAGTAATAGCGAAGGGGTTCATTTCTAGCCATGCCCTACCCATTTCAGATTAAGATACATAACGTCAGGTGCCTGACTGTCATATCGGATCGATCAACTATTTTTTACTTATTGTTATCTTGGTTAAATGTTCTATGGGAATGTGATAGGTTGTTATATAATTACCGTTAGCAAACGTTAGTTAAAATCGATTGAAGAGTACTGATAGTACTGATGCAGAAGTAAAATGGATTAATACTCTCCAAACCCACATTCATGTTTAATTTGTCAATTCGATCCACTTCTAAGCTCTGTCCCTGATAACGCACGTTATCGGGCCGGTGCTGGACCCATACACAGCGAATACGGTCTTATATTGGCCCAGTAACTTGCATTATCAGAAGTCTGTCTCCTTGATGATTTAAAATGGTTTACCATTCCCTGATTAAACTATAAAATTAAATTGTACTGCACAACTAGTTACTGTTTTTCTTTTCTGCTAATTAATGAAACAGGTGTGGGTTTATATAAAGCCGATTTTGTCTGTCAACGAACGTGGCATTGGCACATTTCGTTATTTGTTGATGAGTTAAATTCTGTGTTTGCAGATATAGGTAAGCTCTGTTTAATTAATACATATTCGATTTAGTGTAGGATAATGTAAATGCCTCTCAGATTGTAATTCTTTGTAGGTGAAATTCAATAAGAATGTTTAACCCTTTAATGACTAAATTTCTTCGAAAAATTTAAATATTTACTTATTGAATGTCAATTTGGAGGTTAAGAGAAGACTCTTTTTGAAAATTTACCACTGTAATGACTGGTTCGGTGATAAAATTTCAAAAATAGTCTTCTCTTGGCCTATAAATGGACATTACTCAAAACCACTACATAGGCCGGATTTGGTCGGTTTCGTCACGAAAGGGTTAAACCTCGGTTTAGCCTAAACAGGATATAAGATATTTATATGCAAAGTTTAGCCCTAAAGCTAGTCCGTATTCATCATATACCAAGTTTAAACTACGTGGGGCTACCCAGAGCAAAGACGGCAGCTCAACTAAGGAAACTAAAACAAGGCTCAGTTTAAGCTATTTTAGCCATGGTGAGACTAAATGTCACTTAGAAAGTACAGGTCCATCAGTTTCCTGGAAAACATAAAACATTCCAAGCCGCTGATGGTATCCATCGTCCTGTGTGTGTGAGAAAATTGGACACTCACGTCAGAAACAAAACTAAGAATTCACTGCTTCGATCATAAGTGTTGCACGCAACTCATTCGCATCACCTGCAGAAAGCGCTCAATAAATGAATACGTACGGCATCAAATTATAACGTATTATATGTACGTAACCAAGAACCCCACAAGATCAGCTGGTATGGACATGTATCACTTTATGATTCCTTGTCCAAGACCACTCTCCAGTGCACCATCGAAGGCAGGCGACGTAGAGGCAGACCACGCACGGCCTGTTCTGACATACAGGAGTGGACTGGTCACAACCTCTGAACCATGATGCGCCTCCCAGAAGTGTAAATTTCCTAGTATAAGAGAAACACGCACGCACGCACGCACGCACGCACGCACGCACGCACGCACGCACGCACGCACGCACGCACGCACGCACGCACGCACGCACGCACGCACGCACGCACGCACGCACGCACGCAAGCACGCACGCACGCACGCAGGCACGCACGCAGGCAGGCAGGCAGGCAGGCAGGCAGGCAGGCAGGCAGGCACGCCGCACGCACGCACGCACGCAGGCAGGCAGGCAGGCAGGCAGGCAGGCACGCACGCACGCACGCACGCACGCACGCACGCACGCACACACACACCGATATGGCAGCATATAGCATTTCAAATTACACCTACAAACATCTCTGATTAGAAATAAACATGGAATCAACTATTTAAGACGCGAGAATGATAAAACGGATAAATATATTCAACACTGCCACCGATGGGTTTTTTAAATAATAAAATTCACAAACCATTTTCTCAACAAAATACACGCACCTACTTACCGCCTGCCAGCCTCCATTTGCATTGATTTACGCAAATCACTTACCTGGATTCACCGCCACGACCACCACGATCACCACTCTACCTCAACCACCACAACAACCACGCCACGACCACCATAACCAACACCAGCATCAACATCATCACCACCAAACCACCACCACCACTACCAGCACCACCACCACCAACACAATTACAACTGATAATGCTATTGCTACTGCTGCTACTACTACTACTACTACTACTACTACTACTACTACTACTACTACTACTACTACTACTACTACTACTACTACTACTACTACTACTTCTACTACTACTACTACTACTACTACTACTACTACTACTACTACTACTACTACTACTACTACTACGAAAAATTACTACTGCTTGTGCCGTGATGGAGACTATGTGAGGGCATAGCATACACACCAGACGGTGTGCATCCAAAAGATAGTCTCATATGAATTCGCCAGTGTATCATTATATCCGACATGTGAAAGCTGGTCCGCTAAACCAAGACTCTTGTCTTGGCACGGTGGTCTAGTGGAAAGATCTCTGGTTGCTGATGCTATGTGAAATTGCAGGATGGCGGTTCGATCCCCGACTGGGGAAATGATGATCAACAAAGTAAACTAAGGGGTGCACCACGTAGGCGGGGTTAGCACGGAAATTGAAGTCATCGCGTTGCCATGTGTTATTTATAGACTAAGAAAAACTACTACTACTACTACTACTACTACTACTACTACTACTACTACTACTACTACTACTACTACTACTACTACTACTACTACTACTACTACTACTACTACTACTACTTCCACTTGAGACATTGAAACATGAATTCCCATAATCTAAATTTAGACGCTGGATTTTCTGGTCTCACAGGTTCAAATGGATTTCATCACGCATAAAAGAATTGGGCGGAGCTTAAATAGAAAGGGGTGTGGCTTAGCTAGAAATGGGTCCATCTACTACATCGTCTGGAGCCACTTTCGACAAGACACCAGCCGACTACAATTTGTTGCCAACCAATATGAAGGAGGATTGGGCTATGAAGGATGTAGCTTGCGGAGATACACACTGGTCCACCATATTGCTCCGCTCCATTGCACCGCATGTACAGGATGCGCGGGAGGGCTGGTTAGCTGTGGTTCTCGGGGTTGCAGATCCTGTCTCGTGACTCTCCGGAAGGTACAAAGACCGGCTTCTGGAGCCGCTGGAGCGATAATGTTCCACTGGGGCCATGCGACCATTGCCGCTGAGATTGAACCTGACGGTCTCATCCCAACCGTTGAAGCGGAGAAAGAGAGCTGGCAAAAAGGGCCACTCCTTTGTTCAAACAAAAGGTTATGTGCAGTGGGTCAATCCTAGTGAGATTATAATTAATGTGATGCACGCTGGTTTACGTGAAGACGGGTCGGGTGACTTCCGAAGAATTCATAGGCCACCGTCTTATGTGGGTCCAAAGATACTGTATTGGTAGTTGCTGCTTTTATTTATGCGGGCCTTCTCCTAAACTCTAACTTACCATTTAGTTGTTAGATATGCTTCTAAGCTTTGGCCGCAAGTGGCAGGGATTCCTACTTGTCTTTTGACACAAAAGTCTAACTGGCGAAGATGCCCGGCTTCCCGAAGGTCTCACTGCATAGCATCTTCCTCAGAAAGACAGCATGCGGACATTTACGGAGCTGTAACATATCACAGTTAATGTTCCTGGATCTGTTATTCACATTCATTGGATCCGTAAATTACCAAGGTCCATAAGAAATGCTATCTGGAAATACGGGGACGAAAAACGTCATCGCTAAAATGTTGTAACGGAAAATATAAATGCCATAGCCTCATAAATAAAGTTAATTAACCTTGTATAACACTACATTGTGTCTGTATAATACGAACACGCGGCCAGTCCGATTCATGGTGTCACCGGGAACGAATATGGCGCTCACAGGTGTAGACATTCCACAGATGGATTGGAATGGAACGAACTTACCAGAGAAATGGAAAAAGTTTAAAAGGCATGCCCAGTTAATGTTTTCGGGACCATTAAAAGGTAAAGATGAAAGCGAACTGTGTAGCTACCTACTTATATGGTGTGGGGAAGATGGAAGAGATATATGCAATACAGGGAACTCGCAGACGAGGAGTCAAAAAGGCTAGACACCTATTTTCGTCACCCCAAATGCAAATACAGTGTTCCAGAGATATAAATTTTATAACAAAATGCAAGGTTCAACCGAAACCGTTGATCGGTTCATCACAGACTTAAAATTACTAGTCATTGACTGTGCGTTCAATGATCCAAACGAAATGGTGCAAGACAGAATGGTTTTCGGGATAAATTCTGATAAAGTCCGAGAAAAATTAATAAGTTGCTGTTCGGAATTAACGTTGCATAAAGCTATCGAAATTTCTAGAACATTCGAAGCTGCGCAAGACCAGTTACGTGCCATGAAACCAGATTCTGGCATAAACATACATTCGGTTGGACGTGGACGTGGAACAAAGCCTCGATCACAGAGCTATAATAAACAACAATATGGCAACCCTTATTTCGTGCAGAAGAAAACTGTGCACTCGATGAAATCATGTAGTAAATGTGGTAGAGCACACAATCCAACAGACCTATTCCCGTCGACGGGGAAGATATGTCACAAATGTGGGAAGCAGGCCATTTCATTAAACTGTGTCGGTCCAGGGTCAAAAGAACATTCCCAAAGATGCCAGGCAGTACATAGTGTAGAAGATGACATTGACAATGAACAGTCTTTCATAGACACTGTCGTTGATAACATTGTTGGTGAAAAGAACATTCCTGATCAGATGTTGGTTGACATTCAATAGGAAAAAAGAGACACCCGGTTGAATTTAAGTTAGACACAGGTTTACAAATGAACGTGTTACCTTGGCATATCTATCAATCTCAATTCAAACATGAAATGCCTATGCAAAAATGCAACAACAAACTTGTCGGGTATGGGGGCTCCGAATTAAATGTGAAAGTAAAGTGGATGCTTGAATGTGTGCACAAAGAGGGTGAGCGAAAACTTGAATTCTTTATTGTCGACACAGAAGCAAATCCCATGTTGGGTCTGCAATCATGTGTTGCGTTGAATCTGATGAATTTAGTACTAGCAGTTGAGGAAAGTACAAGTCAAATGGTCCAAACAAATAATAGCAAAGCAAACCAAATTATCAACATGTATTCAGATGTGCTGGTGCTGATAGATGACATACTGATATTTGGTCATACAATGCAGGAACATGACCAAAATCTGCAAGCGATGCTGCAACGATCCAGGGATAAAGGTGTAAAACTCAACCCGGACAAGAAAGAAATCGGCATCACTAAGGTTACATATTTTGGCCATGCCATCACAGCAGACGGTATGAGACCAGATCCATCCAAGGTACGGCCGATTCGAGAAATGCCCCACCCCCCACCCTCCCCCTCAGATAAGATCCAGCTGGAAACCATATTAGGCATGGTGACCTATTCGGCGAGGTTTTGCCCAAACTTGGCCAATGTAACATCCCCACTTAGAGAGCTAATGAAGAAAGACATTCGGTTCCAGTGGGATGCAAACCATGGCAAGGCCCTCCAGGCAATGAACGAAACAATCTCAGTGGCGCCGGTGTTAGCATTCTTTGATGACAGCAAAGAAGTAATTCTGGAGGTAGACGCATCATGCAGTGGCCTAGGATTGGCGCTCTTTCAAGAAGGCAAGCCAGCTGCCTATGCATCCAAGTCTCTCGGTGAAACAGAGCAGCAGTATGCGCAGATAGTGAAGGAGGTGTATGCAGTAGGCTTTGGATGTGAGCGGTTCCACCAATAGCTCTATGGCAGACCTGTGGTGGTTCACTCAGATCACAAACCACTGGAAGCCATACAGAAGAAGCCATTGTCTGCAGCTCCAGCAAGATTACAAAGAGTTCTACTACGCATACAGAAATACGATGTGGAGATCATCTATAAACCTGGAAAAACAATTCCTGTAACAGAAACTTTGTCAAGGCACTACACCGCAGCAACAGACAATACAGAACAGGCGATGGAGGCTCGAGTACACGCTCTAATGACTACTCTGCCAATCAGTGACAATAAGATGCAACTACTGAGAGAGGCGACAGCAACAGACCAGCAGTTTCAAACATTGAAACGTGTCATTCTGTCTGGATGGTCCGATACCAGGAAACAGTGTAGTGCCGCGATTGCAGATTACTGGAAATTCCGGGATGAACTCATGGCTATGAGCCATTTAATATTCAAGGGTGACAGAGTAGTATTACCCAAAGGCATGTAGCCAGAATTATTACAGAAGATCCATACAGGACATATGGGAATGGAGAAGTGTAAAGCATGGGCTAGGGATTCAGTGTTTTGGCCATGCATCAAATCAGAAATAGAACAGCTAGTAGGAAAATGCAATACATGTCTAGAAAGGCGACCTTCGAATCCAAAAGAGCCAATGATATCCCATGAGATACCAAAGCGATCTTGGCAGACGGTCACCTCGGATTTGCTTCACCTGGATGGAGAAGATTATCTGATAATAGTGGATCATCACAGTCGCTACGCAGAGAGAGAAAGGCTCAGATGCACTAAAGCAGCAGCTATCATTTCTAAGACGAAGGAAATTTTCGCTTGGCATGGGATTGCGGAGATAGTGGTATCAGACAACGGTCCACAGTATGACTCACAAGAATACAGAGTTCTCACGTACATGGGATTTTAAACACATCACATCAAGTCCATATTACCCAAGATCCAATGGCTTGGCCGAGTGTACAGTGAGAACAGTAAGGGACCTTTTGACTAAAGCTAAGCGAGATCACACAGATCAATACATCAGTCTGCTTGAGTACAGAAACACTCCTGTTGATAACTTGGCATCACCAGCTCAATTGATAATGACCCATTCAATAAGAGCTGTATTGCCTGCGATAGAAAGGCGACTGACACCAAGAATTGGGCCAAGGCATTTGGCACATCGGCGATTCAAAGAAAAACAGAAACGGCAGAGATTATATTATGATCAACATGCGTCCCATCATACGCTTAAACCTTTAGAGGAAGGAGAGTATGTTCGCATGCAATAAGCAAAAGGATCGTGGAAACCAGCGGTAGAAGAACAGAAAACGAGCACTCCAAGATCATATATTGTTAGAACATCGGATGGTAGCAAGTACAGAAGGAACAGACAGAACTTACTGAAAACAGGCGAGTATCACCAGAACTTCACATCGGGAGAACTCGTAGAGCCACCTGACACAAGTCCTGACAATGAACCTGAGTTAATGCCATCGGTGCTCGAAGGTACTTCTCTGTCTGAGCAAGCAACAATTTGTCCAACTAGTTCCTATATTACCCGCTCTGGCCGTGTTGTGAAACCCAGACAGTTGCTCAATTTGTAAGTGTGATTCAATAACAACCATTCAACAGTAATTACCAATATCCATTAATCACTGATCATTTTCCGTCAGTATTTTATGTCAAGAGGATTCAAATTAAATGCATAAAGAGGGGGATGTAACATATCATAGTTAATGTTCCCGGATCCGTTATTCACATTCATGGGATCCGTAAATTAACATGGTCCATAAGAAATGCTATCTGGAAATACGGGGACGAAAAACGTCATTGCTAAAATGTTGTACCTGAAAACATAAATGTCATAGCCTCATAAATAAAGTTAATTGATCTTGTATAACACGACATTGTGTCTATATAATACTAACACTCAGCCAGTCTGATTCAGGAGTGACAGCTCCTGAATAACATGACGATCCGGTCATGTATCGCCCCGCAACCACATATAACATCACTAGGATGGTTTACAGTCCACATAACCAATTTAGAAAGCGCAATAGTATGTTTATGGTGGGGAGTAAGAGGCAGATATCCATCCCTAGTGACCTTCCCGTGAGGGCGTGGTGGGCTCTAAGACTGCACCCAGTCACCATACAGAGTTGGATGGAGATCAGCGTCTCGTCCATCACCCGTGTGTTACGGAACTAACATTTTACCTGTCATTAGGGTTATGTTCCAGAATGCCCAGAGATGCACTGCAGGCCGGTGTTACATAATATAATTTGTTTTTGTAGTGCTTCCTACCTTGGCGGGGGGGGGGGGGGTATCTAAACTAACGGGTATCCGAAGATACAGGGGGAGTGTATGCGAAATCGACACTTTAGTTTTCACCGCTAGGAAACCCCAATAGTTTCCCAGAGTCAGATCCTGCCAACGTGTCGATTGGGAGTCCAGACAATTATTAAGTCTTGCGGCTGGAGGAGCGTAGAAAGAGACAATCACTCAATATTAATAAGAGGCCATAAGGTAATTGGCCAATTTATACATCTAGCCGGTGTGTGGTGTTACATATCCACTACAGCCGGAAATGAGGTGTGCACAAGATTTCTCTTATGGAGAGATTGTCCCTAACTACTTTAAGCCTATCCTATCGAGCTAGAATAGCCAGGTTTAGTCGGTCACATGTCAGGCTCGAGCAATGTGAGCATGAACAGTGACCTCAGTGTAAAGTTGATGCTGGGGGAAGTAGTGATGCAGATAAAATATTGCTGTATAGTATAGCCTAGCGTCCTAGACTCCTTATATAAACAAAACAAAATAACTAGGATGGCTACTTGCCATATACATAACTAACTATTACAGTGCTAACAGTATATCAGGCCATACGACCTTGCGGTGCTTGTTAGTTGTAACCACACAGAAATAAAGACAATATATACAGTGTGAAACAGAAAATATAAAAATGCGATCTCAGACGACCGGGGAGGTACCTATCAGTCATCAGTACCTATAACGGAATGAATGAATAACACAATAGTATAGTTACTTGAGTACATATTGGCCATCGGTACGGAAAAAGTTCATAAATCACTGTAGTTAATGCACTACAGGTGAGTTGCGCGAGGTGGCATGATCCTGAAGTTGCTGGGAAGATTTCCGCAGGCAGACTGTTGATGCGGCTCACTCTTAAGACGGTGAAGAAGAACGACTGTAGATGGATGTCCATTAGATCGTTATAATAACTAATACATGAATTTGCACAGTAAATTGAAAGTGTCCGTCCGGCGACTGGAGTTTGAAAGTTGCCCGTAGCATAGAGGGCTACAGTTATAATTAAATATTGCATGTACATAGCTGGGTAAACCATGCAGGATACATCGCATAGTTCTTGCGGTGTACCGGGCAGAGTCCCACCAAACTGTGGCCGAAAGTTAATTAAACATAGGACATGCTGCACGGAAGTTTGATACCACTTTTCAGCGTGGACCAGAAGATCCGGCGAGTTATCCATCAAGAATCACCGTGGCTCTACATTCTGTAGAATTTACATCGGGGCTGAAAGGCCCATCCACATGGAAGCCCCTCTGTATGTTGTTCCGGACAGGGAGTCCTTCTTATTTAAGAGCTTACAAAAACTTGTGATTGCGGATATAAGGTTGCTCACCGGTGCAGGAGATCTGAATTCTGAAGGGCACTGCTGCGGTGTAGGTATCACACTCAGTAAGCGGTTAGCCCAAGTCTAGCACAGCGCTGGTCTAGCAACCTGGCTGTCGACTGTTCCGCGCCAAAGTGCTCTCGATTCTTGATTTATGGCTCCTTTCATACTACTCGTGACGTCAGAGGCAGGATGCCCCAGCCAATCAGTGGGTGAGCAGTAGCCAATCAGTGTGCAGCCTAAAAGGGTGACGTTGAGATCACGTGATCAGCGCACCCCCCCCCCATTCAGTTAATACACACACGATATTATGACGTCCAAGCAATATTTTGAAAATAATTTTAGTGAGCCATTTAAGGATAACTCAGCCATTTCTGGTCGGATTTTAAAAAGGGAAACAGTTTTGGAATCCTCGTCTCATTTTGGTCTTGATTCGTACCAAGAACGACGAGAATGAAGTGATTTAAAGAAATCACAAGTACCAACTCTGTACACTATAAGTATACACTCTCTTCCAATACTGAGACATGGGGAAGCCCTGCGTTCTTATGGACTTTTTTTAGAAAGCTCTCTCATATGACTTTATATACACGTACTATTCTAGCCGGGGGTGGGGCGTGCTTGGAACGCACCCGGAGCGGTCGTTCCGTACCGAGCCTAGCTGGGATGGTCCGTACCCGCCCGGCCGATCAAAGTTACAAGTAGCAACACGCACTTGTGTCTTCCTTGATACTGCAAAAATGGCCACTTCTTGCATGGTGCGGATCAGCACCAGTTTCCACAGTAGCACCTACTAGCTTCTCACTATTCGTGAAATAATCCGAGTAGTTTACGGTACAAGCACTCTGGGAGCCATCAAATAACGCCAATGCAGATTCGATTGGTGGTCGTAGAAACAGAGTTGGGATGGGAGAGGATGCTACTCTGTAAATTTATTGATATTTTATTTTGACTATAGCTTAAATTTAGCTACGAATGGCAAGTATATATCCTCTAAACATAAGTATGTGTTTTCAAATAGATAAATTTCTTAATCTGTTCATCGGTTCATTCTCTGTAAGAAATATGGTGGACACTTTGTAGAATCCGCATATTCAGGTTCATCGTCGAAAGCATTATACAAGGTGAAGCAGAATAGAAAGCGTTTACGGTGGCCAGAATAAACCTGACATATTCCTGAAATCACATCTGAATTGTGAGGTTACCTTATCACACTAATCCTTCTTTCAGTAAGTGGCGTCCAAGAATGTCCTATGTAGACTAGATCTGTATGTTTACTTCATTATGCCTAGCTTGGTTTCATTATCATGCCTAGAAGAATTTAGGACATGCAGAAAAATCACCTAGTCAGTAGATCAGTCCGATTCAATCCAATTCAGTCCAAGCCAACCTATCTAGCTCAGCGCACCTTCGCTTAAAACAACCCTGCAATACTAAACAAAACATGGCCCAGTCCTGGTCATCTAACAAAGTACACTCCAGGTCATTGTTTTAGTCGATCAATTTATTGACAATCGATAGGCAAATCTTTCCATCAATCAACTCCTTAGTCATTCAGCTGATCATTAAGTTAGCTAGTCTCCTTCCTATCATTACCCTAATTATGACAAGAAAGAGTGGGATGGGCTCTTTGGATGTAGTATGTTTCCTACTTTTTGTACATCGTTTCCACCTTGTAATACTTTCCATGCGTTTTATATAGTGCTAGTCTACTTTGTATCAAAAAGTGAAAAAAATTACTATGGAAGCAGAATTTACTTAGTTTCTTATCTTTATCATACCTTTGCCACCTTAGTTACGGGCGAGTTAATGGAGAAGCGACAAACTCACCATCGCACATACCTGAGTGCATCCCCTAGTCCACGCATGATGGTTTCGGAGTAGCCTAGAGTGGGTACCAGTGAAAGAGTATCAACCCAGGCGGGCACCTAAACTCGGATATTCTTTTGCCGTATGCTATTGAGCTGCCGTCGCGTGGGCACAGATGAATGTCTACCCTGGTCGTATCCTTGATATGCCTTGCAAAATATGTTACGTCAAACATGTTTGATCACGCTGGATTCTAATCTGAAAACCAGATTTGCAATCAACTAAATAGAATGTGGTCGTGGTCAAATTAAATTAACTTCTTTAACCCAGAATGTGCTGTCATTCTAAAACACGTCGTTATTAGCGTATCACACCTGTCGCGGACACGCGAGTGCGCTTGCCTTTTGTTCTTGATACTTGTCGTAACAATATTAATATTTACATCGTGCCTATGGTGAAAACGTAAAAATGGTAATAAATGTTGCCATTCACAGAAAGAATTGAGTCTTTCTTAAACATCCGTGGTACTGATGTAAATTATATGAAATTTGAAGACACAAGTTTCTGGCTATCAGTATTAATAATACCAGGCACATTTAATCCTTCTATGAAAGATCATCTATTTTTGGAGCTCAGCGAGGGTAGTTCTTTAAGACGGCGGTCTAAAGATCACATGTCTTAAAGAACCACCATCTTTAGCTATACAATGGATATCCTATAGCGAGCCACCTATATTAAGAGACAGCCTGTCTATAGTGGTTAATAGCCGTAGACATGACGTATTTTAATTGTGACGTCAACCTACCTGTGTCGTATTTGATTATGACTTCATATACTTGACTGACAGATTGGATTCCTCTATTGTCTGTGTTCCATAAAGTGCTTCGTTAAGGCAGTGATTCCCTTGTCTTTGACAAGAGGCTAAACTTAAGATGTCACTAATTATTTTGAGAAAGCTTAGCTTGATGTCGTTGTTGATTAATGTAGCAACTACCTTCAGTCGAAAAATTCTAAGAATAATTATCGTGTTTAAAACCAGTCCCTTTTAATTGAATACGGGATTAAATTAGTTATTTTCAACAACTTTGTGTACGGATAATTTAAATGAACATTTCCTTCCCTCTTCCATTTGTCAACACACCAAGAATCGGCCAGATGACGTCGTGGTAATGACTGTATAACTCGAGTCATTTGCGGAGCTGAAAGGGAGAAATTGCCCACGCGTGATCGAGTGGACGAGTGGGCATTGAGCCGATTATATCGTCAGTCTCAAGACGAAGACAATTAAAAAGTGTAAATAATCCACGCACGATTCAGCTGTTCGTCCCAAGGGAAAGTGGTATTATCTGAGTTTTAGCCATCTGAACCCGAAAACCAAATTTAAAAACAATCGTTAACAAATTTGTAATTATTCAATTAAATGCTTTGAAACTAATTTCACTGGAAGCCGGGAGGCTCTAGTCAAATTGGTTTCAAAATAATCATCAGTTAGCCTGTGTGATTGCGTTAAAATTGGAATTATACAAAATCAGAGGTCAACTGGTTAACACAAAGAGATTTGTAATGAGGCGTTTAAATGTAAATTGCATTATGTGGATCCGTTGGGTGATGTGAATGATGACTATCATAATTGCTGATAATGCGTGTTACTGGACCGGTACTGGGCCAATGCCAGACCAATATGGCTCGGTATTGGCCCTGCATCGGCCCAGTAACCTGTGTTATCATGGGTATTGATAACATTAGTGCATAATGTAAACAGTTTAAATATATAAGAATTATTCCGAACACCAGCCTCGATATTATCCATGATTGTATTAGAACAGAGATGCCTGACGTTCTGGTGACTGCAATAAGAGGAGGAATAGAACCAGAGTGATGAAATTACAGTATCATTCTGGTAATCAATTGTACGGCGCCGCTTATTAACATCCATTTAGTAACTAGCCATTTAGTGTCACTTCTTAAGACTGGTTCTACTGCTCAACTATAGTTATACTCGGCCTGTAAGGGAAAGTGATTATTGCGTGTGTGTCTGCATGTCTGTTCGTGTGCGGGATTCTTTGTGCGGTTGGGTGTTCGGAGGTGTATCTAAAATTATTGATCTGATGTGGCTCACATAATAAAGGATCTGTGTATAGATGGAGTTCAGTTCAATATAAATGAAATCTGCCTGCCTGCCTGCCTGTCTGCCTGCCTCCCTGCCTGCGTGCCTGCTTACCTTCTTACCTGTCTGCCTGCTTGCTCGCTTGCCTGCTTGCCTGATTGCCTGCTTGCCTGCCTGCATGCCTCTCTGTCTGCCTGTATGTGTGTACATATGTACACACAATGCTGCGGATGTACGCCTACACTATGATCCGAAACTTCGGTCATGATCCGACACATAAAAATCTGAAAAATCCGGAGAATCTGAAAAACCTTTACAATGTGACAAATAACTATATACAGTATACAAGAAACTGTTGGATGTCCTGAAACTAATTTGACTGGGAGCTGTTGCTGCATATAGCTGCCAGTCACATTAGTTTCAAAATATTCAACATAATATGTATTTAATTGTAAATTCATTAAAGCCATGTAATTCAGGCATTTTACTCACACACATCCCACCCCGCCCCTGTCCAATAGTGGCGCGGAAAGTTCGCGCATGATCTAGCTATTTAGCTATCTAGCTTTCCACCCCTGCCTTAGCTGCGCTTCATTCCAGTTCTTCTTCCATTGAACGTCTCGATGTGGACAATTCACCTTTCCAGAATATCCATCTAGCTTCTGACGTCATATGACAGCATAATCAGCTAAGTGGCGTATAGGTTGACGTCATAATCATTACGTCATAAATGATTCTATAAGGCCCGTCTTTAACTCTTAATAGTCCGACACGTTGCACGAATTGTATTCTCTAATATATATTAAACATGCTGGTGCATATTTTGAAACTAATTTGACTGGACGCTGTTGCTACAATAGGCAGCAACAGCGCTCAGTCAAATGAGTTCAAAAATATTCAATAGATTACCTGTAAAATTTTCTGGAAATTGGTAGTTCGATCGATCCCAACACAAGCGAGGTGTGGGTGGAGAATAGCTAGAGATGGGCGGGGCATAGCTAAAATTGGAAGGGTCCATTGCGAAGACGTGATCACATCATGTACACCGCCTTCATTTCAGGGTATATAGGATGTTTTCATATTCTCTTACTTCGGTGAATTATGATGTTGGAAATGGTCACGGGCCAGATCAACTCCATTACCTTCGTTAATGAATGGACCTTTTCATTTTATCCATCCATCATATGACGTCATATGACGTCATAATCAACTACGTGACGTGTAGGATGAGGTCATAATCAGGCCGTCATTAATGACTCGAGTTTGTCCGTCTTAAACGCTTAATAGTCCGACACGCTGTACGAATTGTATGTCTTTGATATTTAATTTAAAAAATGCTGGCAGCAACAGCACCCAATCAAATTAGTTTCATAATAGTCAACAGTTTACTTGTATAGTTTTCTGGAAATTTATAGTCAGGGAGTTTATAGATCGATTGATCCTAACACGGGCGAAGCGTGGGTGGAGCTTAGCTAGGGATGGCGGGGCATAGATACAACTGGAAAGGTCCATTATTCGCACATCAACGACTCATCCACTGCACGGAGTGACTAGTCTTGACCTTTTGCGGTTCATCGGGCGCAGGTAGGATTGGAATCCATATGACCCTTAACTTTATAACCGACACACCACATTTAATTGATATATAACGGACCTTTCACATTTAGCTGTACCCCGCCCATCTCAATCTAAGCTCACCACGTCCGTGTTGAAATCGATCGATCTCTGAACTGCCTGACTATCAATTTCCAGAAAACTGAACAGGTAAGCTGTTGATTATTTTGAAACTAATTTGACTGGGCGGTGTTGCTGCCTATGGCAGCAACAGCGCCCAGTCAAATTATTTTCAAAATATTCAACAGCGTGTTTACTAAATAGCAAAAACATACATTCGTACAACGAACTATTTCGAATCATTAAGTGTTAAAGACTGATAATTTCGAATTATTCATGACCTCATGATTATGGCGTCAGCATACACGTGACTTAGTTGATTCTGACGTCATATGATGGATAGATAAACTTGGAAAGGTCCTTTGTTATCATGGCGGGAGAAAATTGTGGTCTCCGCGCGACATGCGCTGGCTCTGCGTCACATCCTGGTCGCATGATCGCCACTGCGCCGACAGTTGTCCACTACGATAAAAAAAAATCAGCTTTCTACACACCACGTGACACCAGTGACCTAGAAGTAACTAGTCCGATTCGTAATCCGAGGGTCAGGATCAAGTTCCAGTTCACGTTTTGTTCATACATAAAGAATATGAGGGAACATATTTTACCATTAATATATTGGCGGTAGATATAAATTACATATTTCATATTGTTAGCATTATAACTTTAAGATGTGTCAGAGCATCAATAGGCCTATTTCTCATAAATCCTATGTACAGTGTGTTAGCACATTAGCATTATTTAAGTTTATTTAAAATGGTTATATACGCGGACGATTTAATTAGCAGGCATAATTGTATGCGAGTTTAAAAATCGCAAGTTATATTTTTTTTCTTCGCATGGATAAGGTATTTACATAGGTTTATTAGCACAGGCATGTTGCACATTGAAAGGAGCCCTTTCGTTTTTACTATTGTGTTATTGGTGGTGTAGTACCCAGAGATATATTTTTGTCTTTCTGTGTTATATTTAGGACAGACAAAAAGAAAGCGCGGTTCATCCTCTACACAGTTACATAAATCACAAAGACGTTCACTCTTTTCCGCTCCCGTCCACCGCCCACTTTCGTGATTTCCACTCCTCCCTGGATGAGCTTATGCAGCGTGAATAAGTCATTAATTTCTCCTGAGCCTGGCGCATTGGAGGAACCCAAGTTTAGCTATACCCTGCCCTTATATAGCTAGGCTCCACCCACACGTCACAAGTTTTGGGATCAATCGATCCCTGAATTCCTGACTTTCAGTTTCCAGAAGACAATACAGGTAAGCTGTCGAATATTTTGAAATTAATTTAACTGGGCACCGTTGCTGACTATGGCAGCCACTACGCCCTGTCAAGTTAGTTTCAAAATATTCCACAGCATCTTTCTTAAATAGTAAAGATATACAATTCGTACAACAACGCTTAGTCAATTAAGCGGTCGTGACGAACCTATCTACGTCATTCATGGCGTAATTGATTATAAGATCATCCTACAGGTCATGTAGTTGATTGTGACGTCATGTGTATGATAGATGAACTGCAATCCCCCATTGTTATATTATCTTCGTTAAGTATATGCTGTGGAAACTATGTGGTATTGGGATTTTTCTATGTTGTGTTCGTGCCATACTTCTGAGTTATATAGAGATCCACGACACAGGCATTATTTTGATCAGTTTACCTTTTCTGTATACTAATGAGAATTTCCATAATGTCTTGGCCACGCCAATACGACGATGCCCGATCCGACACAACTCAACAGCTTTTCGCCGATAATCGTGTTCGTGTGGCATGGCAGTTGCATCAAGTTGACTCTCATCGTAGCCTGTCGGCATGATTGAACATGTTCGATTGTAGATGGTTGTAGTTGGCCGTCGTCGTTACCTGTCGCGTTGGTGTGGCCGCGTTCATGGCAAATCCCGACTGCGGTTAACTTGATTAGCCAACCAAAGAACAGCATCAAGTCATGTGCGTCTTTTTTTAACATGGCGAACATATGGTCTGAGGAGTTGGACGATGCACTTTGCCAACTTTGGCAAGAAAGACGATGTTTAGGGGAAACTATGGAAAAAGAAGTCTTCAAATTATCGATATCAATTTTAACATAATGTTAAGAAAAGGATAATTTCATATGAATGAGTACACGTGTGATAATTTCACGCCGCGTTCATGGTATGGGCAGAGGTTAGTTATTACGGAAAGAAATTAATGATCGGAATGTGAAAGTAATTGACAAATGTTTCAGTATCGAAAATCCAGTTGCTTACTTTGAGAAACATTTTACTGAAATATGGTGCTGCCATAGACAGCAACAAATTTCAGTCAAGGTGTTCTCAAAATATATGATAACACTCACTGGTCATTATTTGAGGGAAAAAACAATTACGGTGAACGTTGGTGATGGCATAGACATCAACAACTTTTACTCAAATCGGTATCGAAATCTTTAACATTGTTCACTACCATTACATAATATAGTACTTCATAGAATTCTACAAGTCGACAGATAACTTTATGATGTTTATTCATCAAATTATGTCCAAGTATTGATTTTCCAGCAGCTGCCGTGTCAAGTCGAGGCGGTGTAGCCGGGTGACGTCGGAAACGGACAAGCAACTAAGACAGTGTACGATTTCACAAGCCCGTTCAGTTGGGTCGGGTCAGGCAAAGTCGTAATGGTGTGACCCACATTTGGTTTAAACGTGATTTATTTGTTCAGATGGAAGCACGATACGACTTAGAGTCTTATGCTCGTGTCTCCCATACACATACAGATTATTCAAAACTTTTTTACAACAAAATGACGGCAAATCATAATAGTTTAATTAATTGTTGTCTATTGGTGTGCATAAGTATGTGAATGTTGAGTGTGAGGTGGGGGAGAGTAGGAAGAAAGACCGAGATAGAAAGGGAGAGGGGGGAAGGGGTGGGGGTGGGGGGGGGGGGGGGGGGGTGGTGGGGGGTGGGGGGGGTGGGGAGAGGGTGAGAGATAGAGAGAGCGAGGAATAAGATCAAATGGAAGAATAGCAGAGGTGAGCTCTAGGTGCCGCCTTCGCCCCGACCTGTACGTGTTGGGCTGCTGTCCATTTACCCCTTAAACTATAAGTTCGCAAGCAGGAAGCTACTGAAAGCGGTTGGTGTTAATTATGTATTGACATACCGTATTACAGATCAGTTTGTTCAATTCCAAGTTGGTAGTGTAAGTCCCGTATAGAAGCTGGTTGACCGTAAGATTAGCAAGAGAAATATCGTTCAAGGCAAGCTGATTTTGGAAAACCACTCTTTGCTCGTTAAAAAGGGCACAATGTAAGAGGTAGTGGTGTGTAGATTCATCATTGTGCCCACAAGAACAACTGGCAGATTCCGACAGAAAGTTGTCAAATAGATGTCGGTTTAAAGAACTACAACCATTTCGGAGCCTGCATAGCATTATGTTGGCAAACCTCGGGCCTACGTAATACCACTCAGTGGGTTGTCGTATGGATGACATAGCCTTCAGTTTGCTTTTAAATTCTAGAAGAGTGACAGAATCTCTCACCGGCACAGGAAGCATATTCCAGGCGCGGATCGTTGCTGGGAAAAAGGATCCATAGAAGAGCTCAGTACGGCAGCGGAATGGAGTGAAGAAATTTGGATGACGGATATTGTAAGGATTTCGTACTTGGGATAGTGTGGGAAGATGGTTGACCAGAACCTCACAGGTCATCCCGTTAATAATTTTAAATAGCATAGATAATCTATGAAATTCACGTCTGATTGACAAGGTTTCGATGCCTGTTTCTAAGTACAGGTCTTCAGTGCTCGCACTACGTGTCATTCCACATACCGTTCTGAGAGCATCTTTTTAGATATCCTCTAGCCGAATTACAAGATATTGTGGAATATTATCCCACACAACAGCTGCATATTCTAACGATGGTCTAATAAATGTTTTGTACATGATCTCGAGCCATTTACGGTCTAGAATATATTTTAGACCTTTAAGTAAGGAGAGTTTGTGTTGAGCGTTTGCTATGAGATTACTCACATGGTTAAGCCAATTCCCTTTGTTATTAAAGGTAATGCCGAGGTGCTTATGATCAGTTGATGGTAGAATTTCAGAATCTTTGAAGTTGATTGAAAAGGATGTGGGCTCGTTGCGCAGGGAAAAAATTAGAGATGTAGTTTTCGAGGCATTAAACTCGACGAGCCACATGTTTGCCCAATGCGTCATGGTCAGTAGATCGTAATCGAGTGTGGCAGTGTGTTCTTTTAGATCATCTGACATTACATATAGGCACGTGTCATCAGCAAAAAGTCTAATATTGTGAATTATATTGCTGGGCATGTCATTAATAAAAACTAAGAATAACAAAGGACCAAGCACAGAGCCTTGTGGCACTCCAGCATGTAAACGAAGTAGGGTGGACTCATTGCCGTTTATAACTTCTCGCTGGTATCGGTTTCCAAGATAATTTTCTAACCATGTAAGTAGATTTCCACAGATACCAAAATTCCTAAGCTTCTGTAGGAGGCCGCGATGCCATACTCGATCAAAGGCTTTAGATATATCGAAGAATAGAAAGATTATTTCCTTTTGATCGTCAAGGGCTTGAGTAATATCCGTGTAGATATCAAGCAGTTGATTTACCGTAGAATGTGATGGAAGAAAGCCAGACTGATATAGAGTGATATCATGTCTAATATAGTTATAGATATGTTTAAAAACGGTTCTCTCCATAACTTTACTAAGACAACTCAACAGTGATATTGGTCGATAATTTGAACATAAGCTATTGTCTCCTTTCTTGAATATAGGAGTTACATTAGCGATTTTCCAAGAAGTGGGGAACTGCGCACTAGAAAGTGAGTAATTAAAGAACCGCGCTAGTATTGGGACCAATACTTGTTGGCTCTCGAATAAGAGTTTCGGACTTAATTTATCCGGGCCAACAGCTTTAGACGTGTCCAGATTGGACAGTACATCGGAGATGTCAGTGTTTGATATTGTAATTGAGTGGAGAGTATTGTCCGTATACATAGATAGAGGCGGTAAGCTGGCATTAGCATCGTCAATATTGGCGATGCTAGAGAAGTACTGGTTAAGGAGGCTTGCCTTTTCTAAAGAGTCGTAAGAGAATGAGCCGTCACCGCGCTTCAGAGGCGGCATTTCGCTAAAATTAGAGTTAGTATCACATAGGAACGTCTTGCATATTTTCCACCACTCTTTAGAACCTGTGCGTCCATGCCTTATTTTTTCAGCTAATTTATTCCTGAAGTTTTCTTTCGCTGTTCGGACTAATGTATTGATGCGGTTTCTCTGTTTTTTAAAGTTGGCCACGTCTTGCTCTCGGTTAGTTTTTCTTGATTTCTTGAACAATTTTTCCCTGACTCTCATTTCGTGCTTTATTTTCCTGGACATCCAGACTTTATCGTTTGGGTTCATAGTTATAGTTTTATTTGGGATACTAATACTAGCAGCGGCAATAATGTTTGTAGTGATTGTCTGATACCAAATGTCGACGCCATTAGCATCGGAGATGTTGTTCCAGGGTGCGTTAGTTAAATGATCCCTAAATAAATCCCAATCAGCTTTCGCATAGTCCCATATATGGCGAGTGTATGTTTTACGTTTAGGTATGGAGGATGATAAAACCAAATATACTGGAGTATGATCACTACAAAATGGCGCAAGTACTCCACTCTCTTTTACTATTCTGGCACAGCTGATAATAATTGGATCAAGTAATGTATTTGAAATGGGTCGGGTTGGTTCTTGTATTAACTGGTGGAAACCAAACGTAGATATGATGTCACGTAGATGATGCTTAGATGGATTGAGAAGATCGTCGTTAATGTCGCCGAGTAGGACAAGATTTTTGTTTGGATTTAAGTCGCGAACATTCTCAATATTATCGGTGATAGTTTGCCATTTGTCAACACTTGTGTTAGGCGGCCGGTAAATTACACACAATAATAAACCAGGGCGGTCGTGAATCTCGACCCATATCATTTCAATGCCACGACATTCATATTCAATACGACGGGTAGTTGCCACGTTGTTAGAAATATAGACGCACACGCCTCCCCACGGCTGCTGGCGGTCCATCCGATAAGGCTCCTGGAAACCAGGTAGTTTGATTAAGCTGTTGTTAATATTTTGGGTACGGTGGCTTTCAGTAATGGCAATGATGTCAAAGTTGGACAGATTAGCTTCGATAAGATGTATTTTATCTTTGAGGCCGCATACATTGAGGTGGACAACAGACATTTCTGAACAGTTAGTAGGGCCTGGATTAGTTTCTACATCGCCAGCCAAAGAAAGGAGAATGTAAATTATTAAACAGGTCAATACATTACTCAGGCAGTAATTAAGGAGTGATAGGAGGGCTGTATAAATTCCTCGAAGGCTTCCAAGTATTTCTCGCATTGGAGGTGGGGTAGCTCGATAGTGCTTGGGTTTGACAGAGTGGCAGTTAAAAAGCCCAATAGCCGCACGGTAACATGCTATGTCATTATCCATTGTCAATTGGGTAAATCACCGAAGGTCATTTGCACGTGCTGCAGTAAGGCAGAGGCAGACTTGAAAGATCAACATATAGAGCTCCATAGATAGTAGGGAGAGGGTGGTAGGAGTAAGAGATAGGACAGATAAGGACATGGAGGAATAGAGGACAAATAAAGACAGAGTCATTAAAGGCTTAGGTGGTAAGAGACTCGGCTATACAATCTTTTACTTTACTTTGAAAATTTACAATTTTGATATCAGAGTGGTAAGGGTTAACCATTAATATATCGTGGAATACTGACCAGACAAAATCCAAACATAACTTGGCCTTTGGCAGAAATGCTCATCGTTTCGATCGATTAAGTTTCATATTGATGCAAAGCGCAAAGGTCCCTATTTCCAAGAGCGCACTATGTAGACGGAATTATAAGGAATATTACTAAATCTACGCGATTACTTCTTCGATATTTTGTATATTTATCCACATGTGCACGTCTGGTGTGAGAGTATTAGGAATTGTGTGAATATGGCTTGCAGATAAACTTTGGATGACTTTGCAGAGCATTTACCTTTCAAAAGTATCGATGGGAAGACTTTAGACCCCAACCCATCTCTCTGTCTGCCCATTCATTGGCACTCAACTTGCTGTTAAGATTTCAGGTCAGTTTTGATTATAACCTGAGGATTATGCTACCGGATTAGTGCCCATATGGAGTCTACCAAAGTTGTATCCTGCATACCTTCCCCGGTTAGAGTCATCGAGGGTGATACTGATACCAATGCGTGTTGAATGTGGTTTGTTTGCTGTGCTAGTTTGCCGGTTTTTCGTGCCGGACATTTGTTCTCCTTGAACTGTGTTGTAGGGCTGGTGATACTTCATCACGTTTGGTACAATCCATCGCTATCATTGTGAATAGTAAAGCTTACATACTGGTCCACTCACCCACCCCCTCCCCCAACACCAACAACACCACCCACCCACCCACCCACCCCACCCACCCACACCACGCCACCCCAACCCTGCCCCACCCACCCAACAATCAGCCAAAATACATTCTTGTACTAGGTTGAACTATTCTGATGCTATGTTCATTGCATTGTTCAGTACACCATAATTTTTTTCAAAAATGGCCATTCTGTCAGGTGTTTTAGTAATAGCATTTTAAGAAAGAGGTGAACATTGGGTTTTTACATTTGCCATTCACTCTTCAGTATGTTAACATCAAGATATCCATTTATAATCACTTTGTCCGTCGTAACAATGCAAATTTACCCGATTTTAATAAGCCTTTTTTATTTTTTTACGTCATGTTACCTAATTACTCGACCGATTTGCATATAACATGCATGAAATTATGGAGGTATGCCTTATAATGAACAATTTAAATGCTCGGTCATTACTCTAAGTTGTGTAGATGTGAAGTTATGTTCGCTATTTTCAAAAATAGACAGTCTGTCAGTTGTCATATTAACACCATGTCATGAAATAAATGCGCATTGGCCATTTAGATGTATCAGATGGAGTCTAATACTCACTTTTCAAGAGGTTAACATCAAGATATTGCTTCATTACCACTTTGTCAACAATCCATATTTGTCCGATTTTAAGCAGCGAGCAAAATTTGTGACGTTTTGACCTCTGCTGAACTGATTACTTAACTGATTTGCTTTAATATCGTATAGAAAATAGTGGAGGAGCCGGAGAGCAATGCATTGAGTCGTCATTTGCCAGGTTACTATGATTGTATCAAATGTTATGGCCATTCTTGCTACACCCTACCCCTTTATATGGTCAGCTTCATTGAGGAATGTTCATGTGCAGGCTAAGAGAAGATGATTCTTGCAAATTTACCATTGGCATGACTTGTTCGATAACTGAGCTGAAACAGTCATTCCAGTTATCAATTTTCAGAAATATTCTTGCCTTGGCATGTAAATGAACATTCAATTAGCAAATATTTTAAATTTCTTGATCGAATTTAGCAATTAAATGGATAAAGTAACACGAACGAAATGATTACAGCATGGAAACAATGTTACTGGAAACTGTTGTTGCCTTAGAGAGAAACAGTTTGCAGCAACATTGTTTCGCAAAAAAAACACTACTTATTGCTTAAAGTGGAATGGAATTGAGTAATATACCTTTATAACGTCCGTATCATTCCATGTAATAGAGGCATCCATTTAGCTATGCCACGCTCGCTTCTAGCTATGCCCCGTCCATTTCTAGCTAAGCTCGGCCCACACTTTGCGCACGTTGGGATTAGTTTCTCTACTCTGAACCCTGAATTCTCAGAATCCCAATTTCAGTATAACTATACAGGTAAGCGGTTGATTTGACTGGGTGTCGTTGCTAAGAGCGTCCAGTCAAATTAGATTCAAAATGTTCAACATTTCAACATTTTGGTTCATTTTCTTTTATTTTATTTTCAAAACCAAAAATAATTTATGCTGGCTACCAGATCAAATAGCTTGCCAATATCCTGTCTCTGTCTGACATGACGTCTCCGGTGGTTACAACTCAAACGCTTGGGTGGGGCGGGTGATTCTAACACTTCTGTCAGCGTCAATCGAAGCTACATTGTAATCTGTTTTCATGTATGATTACTGTATTCTGCGGTTCTAGTAGTAGAAACATCCTACAGCTGCAATCAGTCCTTCTTCGCTTTTGCCCACAAAGTCTTGTCCTCAGCCAAAATCCGTAGCTTCATCAGGTCCATTCTTGACTTGAGTGTACCCAGTCCTGCTTTCTTGAGGTCACCTCGTAGCACGCTTAGCAGATATATGCAATGACGTCCTCTCCTGGCTTTGTATTTGTTGGCTCCGAATAGGGCGAATTCCAAGGCTCGCTGTGCTGGTGTCTCCTCTCGCATCCTTAGCACATGGCCAAATATGGACCATTTTTGCTGGGCGACTTTTACAGACAGCGGCGATGTATTACACATCTTGTATAATGCATCGTTGGAAATTATGCTGTCTGGCCATCGGTGTCCAGTGATGGTGCGAGGGTGTTTACGGTGGCAGGCATCGAGTTTGCCTAGAGCCGCCTTTGGAGCTGCCCAGCTGTTACAGTTATACAGCAGCAAGGATACGCAGTTTGCATTGTATAAACGTAGACTTTTTATCAAGGGCATCGTTTATCTACGAATCCATAGTTTCCAGAAGGACTGGAACGCTATGTTGCCCATGACGCAGCGTGCAGCGATGTCAGCAGTATTGCAAAGCAGTGAGCCCAGGATTTTACTTTTCCTCCATGGTTCGCCGCCACGAAGTGGGTCGTCATTTTCTTTAGTTTCATGCTTTGCAGATAGGTATATGTGGGTGAACTCTGTTTTCGATTCATTCATAAAGAGATTCTCAATTTCCAGGTTGCTTGCACCTATTGGGAGAAGTTCGTCAAGGGGTTTCTTCTCCTCGTGTATGACGTCCAGTCCACATCGTCGGCATATTCCATCTCTAGCGCCATACTCAGTATTGACACTGGGGGTGGGGGTGGGGGTGGGGGGTGGGGGTGGTAGTCTTGTGGAACTTTCCCGCACAGATTTCGATGCGGCAGCAAGGTAACAGCTGAAAAGCACCGGAGTTAGACCATCTCCCTGTGGGAAGCCGATTGATGTCTCAAGCTCTATAGACTTCACTGACTTGGCTCGTACTCTCAGTTTGGTGTCTGTAAGCAGTAGTCTCACTAGTCGTAGCTCATCTTCATTGCAACTGGCCTGGCGTAGTACATCTAGGATCTTTGAGCGCTTAATTGTGTCGAAGGCTCGTGACATGTCAATGTCCATTTTATGGAGGTTCCAATGTTTGGACATGACTACCGACACAAGCATACGTTGAACCCATACAATGTCTGCGCAGCTGCGTCCACGTTTGATGCCACTTTGGCATGATCCGGTGAAGTCATGGATCTTGTCTCGAATGCGGTATAGAGCAACATTAGATAGGATTTTCCGTATGCTCTTCAGGAGCACAATGGGTCGCAGATTTGGCGAGGTGGGGTGGTGGGTGGGGGTGGGGTGGCAGGTGGCTTCTTGGGCTTGGGTAGTGCGGTAAGTGTGCCTTGGCCTACAGCGTCGATGGGAAGGTGGTGCATAAAAGCTGAATTGATTAGGTGCGTGATCGGTTTTGAGATAATGTCACTTGCATATTTGAATAGATCCTTGCTCATGCCATCAGGTCCAGATGCACGTCCATTTTTTAGGACTTTAAGTGACTTCTCAACTTCTGCTGTTTTAATTGATGTTAATAATGGCATGTTTTCATGATTTCTCGCAGGAATTTCTACATTTTTTCAAATTTTCAACACCCGTTTCAAGCATCACCATAAATTACTACCATAACAAGTCGAACATCTTAGTGAAATAGATTTGAAAACGTTTTCAGGGAATATTTTTAAATAATTGAATATATATTTTATGGTTATATAATTTCTGCCTAGAGATAGCGGAAAAATCAATTTTGACTCTCGGACTTCAACATTGTTTATGAAAATTACGAATTTCGTATGTTCCTGTCTTCAAATGAAAAAGGACGCGAGATTTTTGTATAGTTAGAATCTACACTAAGCATAGATTCTAGCCTATAGTATTAATTTGTTGGCAAGAATTTATTAATGGGAAATATTTTGATTTAAATTTGAGTAATACCCCCAGTTTTTCCACCTCACATATATTCCCTATGGGGCAGACACCTGTTATATAAAACATAAAAAGGACGTAATTTGCACTTTGACCCGATTATGATAACTTACATCATTAGAAAGCTAATAGATTTTACTTCCTGGTCATATGTGTTAGATTCTAAACTAATCATAAATACAATCGGAAAATGCCGATTTTATAAACCTCGCCTCTTTATTTCATAGTAATTATCTGGTCAAGGCATACTGCCAAACTAGCGCATGAGCACTGGGATTTTGTCTCCATGGTTGAGCATGCAATGAAATAAGTTTCCAAAATATTCAACAGCTTATCTGTATAGTTTTTTTAGAGATTAATAGGCAGGGAATGCAAGGATCGCTCAATCCATACGCGGGCGAAGCGTGGGTGGAGCTTAGCTAGAGATGGGCTGGGCATAGCTAAAACTGATTCCTCCATTGTTCCATACTCTTGGAGCAGCGATTTACCCCGCATCAGCAGCAAAGTCGAGATATGTTCCCATTGTATTGAACCAGTGGCTAAGCCCTGATAACATAATTTAAATATTTATATAGCAAGCTAGCAATATCAATCTGTATTAATTCACTAATTGGTGAAAATATTGTAACAATGGTAAAGGAAAGAATGAAACATCCATTACAGTTTTCTAAATAAGTATCAATCGCTTTTGATTCTCTTTAGAAAGATGCCATGTGCCTACATTTTACATCAGTTAACGTAGACAATGAAATGCAGTCACATCTCAGTGTTAACTTCTGCCCACCACCATTTTTCCACGGATACTGAGAACAAATTACTGTTCTATTTACCAATCGAACGCAAAAACGAATAGGCCACTTACGTTTGTTTAGATAAAATTATATTCTCATACACGTCGATGTGTGTTTCATCGTGGGATCGTCGCATTTACTTGCAAACAAGTTGTCTGAAATCAATGTCCACACACTCGCCATTGTGTCAAATTTCGAAAGGCCTAGCAGACGACCCAGTCGATCTGAAGAGCATATCTTGTCCTTATCTCGAATCACCTGGGATTATCCCAGGTGATAAGAGATAATGACAAGATACGCCATTCGCTGGTACTTTCCATTCGGTATCATAACACGGGATTATTTACCTGTTATGATCTCAATTTTCCTCAGTGTACACGAGCCGTATTTTTTCTGAATATATGTGGGCCTGATCTGTCCCGTTAACAGAAGCAGCAGACGACCAGCCACCGTAGCAGCAGACGACCGGGCGGATCAGCCACCGTAGCAGCAGGCGACACATCTCGTGTTTACCTGCTGTCACTGGCGGTGTATCGCAGTTTCGCCTTCAGCTGGTTGCTGGGAAATAATCACGTATACGCCTACGTGCAGCTTGTTCAATGTTAGTCAGTTACACGGCCGGCAAACAAATCAACCCTCGATGGGATCATTTATATTTAAATACGTTTACGTTTTGTCCATGATTTGTCCAAACACGACGCTTTTATCCATATAATTAACCAATCTAGGGTTTCTTTGGTAGGAAAACGCGAAACTGTGATCCAGGAACGATATATTTACCTGTCTGGTGGAAACATGTTTGGTCACACATTTTTCTATTGGTTACAGATAGTGATATAACCTATATATTACAAGCTTTACATAAAACCATTTTAATTGTTTTAAAATCAACTTGACCAGCAACAATTTTCAGCCAAATTGTTTGCAAATTAATAAAACGGAATACATATTCAGCTTCTCTGAAATAAATGTTCTGAGAACTCATAGCTAAAAGGGTTGGTTACTTTTCTGCTTGCACAAAGCTATTGTTATATTTCCGAGTCGCGTGCGATCAGTTATTGTGGACCGGTCAGTATCATATGTCAATAATTTGTTATTTTTTTCCACAAATATTCGCTTACAGAGTATAAACAAAACCGCCATATTAATTAACAATTTTTGTTTGATAAACCGGTGATTGTTATATTTGCCACAGACTTGTCAATTCATACACCATACTGTTTCCGCATCAGCTTTCCTTTAATGTAAATAACCGTAATATATTATAGGTTTAATCGGCTTAAATATGACAGAATTATTGGATTGTTGCGTAATTTTTCTGATAATAATAATAATAATCAGATTGTTTAACTTTCCGGCGCCCATATTTGATTTTTCGAACATTGTCATCAAGCGCTTTTAAAGAACTATGTTCATTAATAGCTATACAAATTTTAACAATTTCTGTTTGAAAACCCACAATGTTATACATATCCACGTTTTATTTTTAAATCTGCATACATTTTGGTACGTGGGGTAACTTTAAAGGGCGTGCGTGCGTGAGTGCGTACGTGCTTGTATGCGTGTATATGTGCGTGCACGCGTGTGTGTGTGTGTGTGTGTGTGTGTGTGTGTGTGTGTGTGTGTGTGTGTGTGTGTGTGTGTGTGTGTGTGTGTGTGTGTGTGTGTGTGTGTGTGTGTGTGTGTGCGTCCCACGTGTACCACCACGGTGTATCTATTGGTCAGCATGGTCGTTAAATGAATATGAAAAATCAGTAAGACAACTTGATTTGTGCATTTCGGTATAAAAGACGTGACAAATATTTTCGGCAGGGATTTGAAAGACCTGACAAAAGAGGCAAAACTATACAACGTGTTCAAAATTGGCATGTAACAAATGTCTACTAATCTGACTCAAATTTCAATAAAGGCTGGAGGATTGCTATGTGTTGATCCGGAGATTCTGTGGATATCTCAGAAAATTCTGATCCGTTTTGGCTCAAATTTTAGGGAAAAAATCACGAACGGGTTCGGTAGTTAAATTACACTCTCGTCGTGTTCCGGAAAATTCTAAAAACCTGATAAATCCGAAAAACTGTGAAAATGTGACAATAACGAGTGAGCGAAGATCCGCAATCTCTGAATTCTCTTGTTAAAATGGATTGGAAACATGTTTGCTTGGGTTCCAAAATCTAGCAAACAGATGCCTTTTAGGATTACATAGCCCTTTAGTTGCATAATTAAGCAGGTAATGCTTACGTTACTGTCGTCATGGCCGGTGAAAACTGTTGACTTCTAGTTATTAGCCCTTTCATGGCGAAGCCGGCCAAAACCAGCCTCTGCAGTGGTGATCTTGAGGAATGCCCATTTGCCGGTCATGAGAAGACTATTATTGAAATTGTACCACTGGATTGACTGGCTCGGTAACAGAGCCAGTCACTCCAGTAGTACGTTTTCTCTTGGCCTGCAAATGAACATTTAGTAAGCAAATATTCTGATATTCTTTACCAAATTTAGCCATTAAAGACCTAAATATCATGGTAACCGGAACTTTCTATATTTATGATTCACTAGCGTCATATTTATTTTAGCATACTCATGGCTCATGGGAATAGTCCAACACCCAAATCATCCCTTTGACTACGCTACAGTCTCATTACCCTTCCCACCGCGCCACGCCCTTGTTTCTTTGTTTGAATACGATAGTTGCCAAAAATTACTAACCTGATTATCGACTCCTCCTAATCATATTACGCTAATAATAGCCCTGGTTGTCGATGCTATGTCGTATATAAATCAGTGATATAGTTGCATCGCCCATAATCCATAGCCCTCTCAACACTACATTTAAAACCTGCAATTTAATAAAGCGTGCGCATGCAAGAACGGATTTTGTTTGCGTCACGACACCCTGGGGTTAGGGTTGGCGTCGAGTCTGGGAATGGAGCGCTGGACGTGCAGATAGTCGACTAGGGATAAATAAGGTACGCCGGTCAAACGTGCCTCTAGTCCAGTCAATCTAAGATAAATGTTAGGCGCACCGGGGCAAAATTGCAGCGGAATTTCCGTCAGTAGATGTATGGCGAAAAAGCAATGGCATATTACCAAAAGATCTAGACAATTCTGATCGTGGGAAATATATAATTGTGTTTGCTCTAACCCGCACTCCTTTGCGACGCGCGTATTACCGATTTAATGAGCGCGTACATACGCTCGCCACATCTGAATTTAAATCGCTTGTTTTTCTTTATTCCTCCTTATGTCCTATTTCTAAACTGGCACGCTTATTTAGTGCTATGTTAGGTGTAAATCGATTCTTTATAACCGTTCATTTGAGCAGTGGTTATTAAAATATGTGCCGTGGTACGGAATTTCGAATTAGCGTCGATTATTCTTTTCCGAATATCCCGCCGTTAGTAGGGAAGCCGTTTTCAAGTTATTTAATCAAATTTTTCACAGTACGTAATATAACAATCTATTTTTTATCTGCCATAGGCAGCAACAGCACCCAGTCAAATTAGTCACAAAATATTCAACAGCTTCCCTGTATAGTTTTCAGGAAATTAATATTTAGGGCATTTGGGGATTGATCAATCCCAACACGGCGAGGTGTGGGTGGAGCTTAGCTAGTGATGGGCGGGGCATAGCTAAAAATGGAAAGGTCCATTAATGTATCTACGGCCACACGAACAACACAATAAAACTTTAGATAATATAATAACCAAATAAAGTTTCAGCTAGAAAGCAGTCGATGGCATACCATCAGCAACATGCACGCTTTTGCCAACCTTTGTCGTTTCCCCACCCTCACCTCAGTCCCCTGACACTCTAGATCCTCACCAACCCCATTGTCACACTCAAGTAAACATCGCCTCATAATCAGCAATCATAAGTAAGTCACATACCAAATTTTGTTGAATTCTGCAAACTTTTCCACCCCACCTCCACTGCTTTCACTTAAAGGTAATGTATCAAACGATGTGGTATACAGTCAAGCCTCGTCGAGCGGATACCGTCATATAAAGAACACCCCCATATATTTGTATTAATCCCGAGATCAAAGGAACAGGGTAGCTGACCTTATATGTTCTCGATGATGGATCATTCTTGCAATGTATTCCTCTCTGCTAAATTTCAGCCGATATTTAAAAATAATTTTTGCTTTGTTTACCAACTCTTAGTGCTAAAACATGATCTTTCAACCCTCAATTATGATGTTACCAATTCTGCGCACCGACAGATCATATGTTGTCAATCCTGCCCACTGACATATAATATTTCAACAATTTTGAAACATGAAACATGATAAGTTACCAATTTCAATCACTGAAAGATGATATATGTTCCCAATCCTAATCATTGAAGCATGATATCTCACATATTCCAAGCCCTGAAAGATTACCTTTTACCAAAGCTAACCTCTGAAGGATGATAATTTCCAATTGTGAAAAGACAATGTACGACTTCCTAGTGCTGAAACATGATATTTCAACCCTGAAACAATGATTTGTTGCCAATTCTGACCACTGGCAGATGATATGTTGCCATTACTGAGCACCGAAACCTGATATTTCAACAATTCTGTCATGGATGCGGCATAGGGCAACATTGGGTAGGATGTTCCATATGCTATTGAGGCTCACAATTGGCCACAGATTGGCTGGGGCTGTGTGGTCTCTTGCGCTTAGTTAGCGTGATAATGGTGTCTTGGTCTTGATGGGAAGATGGTGCATAAATTCTGAATTGATTAAGTGCGTGGTCGGTTTTTAGATAGTGGTGCTTGCCTACTTTAATAGTCAATTACTCATGCAATCATGTCTCGATGTACATTTATTTTTTCAGGGTTTTTGAGTGCCTTCTCAGCTTTTGCTGTTTCAATTGGTGTTAGTAAGGGCCTGGGCTCACGTAAAATAGATTCAAGTGCACAGTATCGTAGTCAGTGGACTGTTCCTTGAACCTTTCTCGAATTGTGTCTGCTCTGCCCTGTTCAGTTCTGATAAAATGTCATGCGACGTTGTGTACATGGTGGTCAGTAGTTAGGGAGCAGGGAGCCTGCTTGTTGAATCTTTTAAGTGTTCACTGGTGAGGGCCGGAATCCCCTCCTTCAGGATGCTCGTTCAGACCTCATTTCTGACTCTAGGCCAGTCATTAGCAACACTGACGCTTAAATGTCATAAAGAGGCCGTTGGAGAGCAGATAGCTAACATTGGTGTCAGCTCCGATCCAGACGAGGCCTTGTCTGTAAGCAGAACTTGGGGGCCATAGAGAAATGTCGTCTTTACACATAGAGGGTCATCTAGTTTGGTCCCATGGTCCCGCAAGCAATCCAAGTGTGCTTCTTCGTTCGTTGGTTGTGTCATGGTCTGATGCCCGCTGCTATTGCAAGCTTGAATGTTCGGCGCATGTCACGAGTAGAACCTCAGAGCTCTTCCTGCAGGATCATGCCATTTGACCACATCTGATCATATGATGTGGTTAGGGTAGGGCACGCTTGAAGCATGAGCTGTGGTATCTGGTCTGCCTTACCACAGTTGCTAAGAGCCGATGTTATGATCACACCACAGTGCACTGTATGGAGGTGGACGCTGGTCGTCTATTTTACATTGCTGTGATGATGCAGGAGGTTTGAGTGAACTTGTCATTGCCAGATCTCTCCTTGAAGGCTGATGTCCAGATGGTTTTTACGAGGATTTGGCATGTGCTGCATACATCTCCCCCTTGCTTTGCCAGTTTGCCTGCTCTCTCATTCCCAGATATACCACAATGGGCTGATATCCACTGAAGCACAGTAACAGATTTCTTGGATAGTTTATGTACGGTTCCCTTTATGATGTTTATCAACTTTTCGGTGGAGCTTGCTGCAAGGTCTTGCAGAGTAGACAGCGAGTCGGTGCGGATGACTGCTCTGACCAGTGGTCCCTCTATCGAATTAAGGGTGGCCAGACACTGCTTGGTGCGCAATCACTTCCACTTTGAGGTTGGAAGACTGGGTACAGAGATGGTTTCAGAAGGTCTTCCTGTGTGTTGGATGAAGAACCCAACGTCGCCATTTCGTATGGCTTCTTCAGCAGAACTGTCGATGTAGGCATGTACCCACTTCTTTGCTTTAAAACTCAAGCAGGTTTTTTTCAGTGACATGACTTTGATTGTTGCGTCACTCTTTCCAGCGAGTGCTGGGGTGCTTGTCCTTATTCCAACACTGAGTGGCCCTGGAGACGACCCCTAGTGTGTCAGAATATCACAGCGATATGGATTGGCTGACAACACCTACATTCTCCTTCTGGCATGTCTTCAGCTATTGATTCTGGCTCGGTTGTTTCAGTCAGCTCTTTGTTGAACCCTGAAACTTCACGTGGAGAGGGTAGGCCGTGATGCAGATAAGAGAACCTGGAACTGGATCGGATCCGATTTTGGATATGTAAATACCTCGGAATTTATGGTCTGGTTTACCTTAAATCTTAACACATGAAAGTACGTTACCCTCCATTGTGATTCCATACCGTTGGGCGTGATCGAGGAAAATCCCAAAGCATCAGGCAAATACATAGGATTCGAAAGAAATCGGAAAATCTGGGAAATTCGAAAACTTCTTGCAATGTGGCAAAACGAAAGGGGGCGAGGGTCTGCAATCTATGACTGCTCTTTTTCTAATATGGAAACTAAATATGGAAACTAAACCAATAAGAAAGCGAATCCAGGTCAAAGGGTCAAATATATGCTGGGTATTACCCGAAATATTTGACTGGGTAGTATCAACCAATAATTCAGGATAGATTATGAAAATTGTTTCACAAATGATTATTAGATATTGTGGAAGACCATTGCACCCTTTACTGGCAAACACAAAAGTAACTGTTCACCACAAATTAACACTTTCCCCAAATTTGCCACATCAATAGGATCACCACAAGATGGTTTTTTCTCCCGCTCTTTTGACCTGTTACCCTGCTGCAGCTCTAACATCTCTTCGAAAGCATTCGACAAGGTCAAATCATCCAAACTAGACATTCCACTAGAAATGGCACATCGATGTCATGTTGATTTCATCGATGAAGACAATGACAGCCTTGATTAGCTGCTTGCAATATCTGCAAAACATCTAAAGTTCACAAACATACAAACCATCACGAATCACAGCTGACTACAAAGCCTAACCTCCAACTGAGCACTGTACCCACTGTGCACCACGGTTTCAATCCCTGTGAGGGTAATGAAGCGGCGATGATCGATATTTGTACACGTTCTTCATATGCCAGCGAATACGCACGCACGGAAGGCATTGGAGTTTTCACTACTCGGTGCTACAAGCATAAGGCACGCCCAGGACGCAATTACTCCAGATTTGGGCAGCTTTCGTATGGCCAACCTTGACGGGTCCTGAAGAAATGCATTGCATTTCATGTAAATTCTTTGATTACGCTGGAAAGGCAGTTGTTCCTGCAAGCTGTCACCACCTTGTGTTCTTCGCTGCCATCCGATTCTATCAGCTGAGTTTTCCTTTAAAAGCCATGGCACGAATAACAGCGACTTTCGTTCGCAATGGCTGCCTAATCATCTGGGCAGCAGCATTACTCTCGTACTTACCAAGGATATATTATAATTATCCACATGAAGTACTTTACAATGGATCGGAGATAGTATTTGTTTGCGATTTTAGTGGAAATTTTTCGGCAGCTTCAATATCTGACTTCGTTACCAACACTGTCTACCCTATCGTAGTTATCCCCCTCCTACACGTAATGAAATATGTCCTCGTGAAATTAGCAGGGAGAAGATTAGGTGTTCAGCAAGAACGTAAAAATGCAGACGCACGTGAAATAACTCTTGTAATATTCTTATTTTATATGCGTTGGATACCTGTAAATACATACGATTTGGTATATCAGTTTCCAGAAGGACACTACCTGTACCAGGATAAGAGCTTTCTAATTGTTTTATATATTATGTTCAGCAATAGTACATTGAGCCCGTTAGTCTATTGTCTGGCTGTACAGTCGGTGAGAGAGGATATTAAAACGTATTTTTGTCGGAGAAAGGCATTATAATCAAAGTCAATGAATAATGGAAAGCTCTGATCTGTCACTCAATTATTAAAATACATCGCTAATTATCTGACGCCACAAAGTTGTCGGTGAATTTATTGTTTAATAAACATTATAATGAATATGTTTAAACTAATTTGACTGGAAGCTGTTGGCATAGGCTTTCATTACAGCTACCTTGAAATTTAGATTCGGGGAATTCACCTTTCCAGAGTGTCCAGCTATGAATCTGACGTCATATCACGTCAAAATAAGCTAAGCAGCGTGTACGATGACGTCATAAGAATTACGTCATAAATGATTGTATATGGCGCGTCTTTAACTCGTCCGACACGTTGTACGAATTGTATATCTCCACTATTTAATAAACATGTTGTTGAATAGTTGAAACTAATTTGACTGGGCGCTGTAGTCAGGAAGTTCAGAGCTCGATCGATCCCAACACGAGCATAGCTAAAGGTGGGCGGGGCATATATAAAAATGGAAAGGTCCATTCAGGTTTCAAAGTTTCAACTCGAGTCCAGCACACATATAAAGTAAGACTTGGCACAGCTTTTCACAACATAACAGAGCAGCCAGGAATTGAATACAACACTGCTATTACGTAAACGTATAGACATCCAAAACGTGTTTGTTAGAGTGAACGGATACATGTTATGAAAAGTATGCCCTCTTCCCGAACTACACCCAAATTCATGTGCATCATTTAGAACATTCTACATCCATGAGGTATCATGCTAACTAATATTTAACAAGAACAGAGATGGCAGATTCTCGCCCTCCCAATTTGTCAAATTGTATAGGTTTCGGATTTCGGGATTTATTCAGATTATCTGGATTTCCTCGGTTTTTCCCGATTTTTTAGATCATGCTCAAAGTAGTGGTAGCCTAGAATTTGGTTACACAGTTTCCCGTATTAAACTTTGTGTCAAATCGAATCAGTAGCTTCCGAGATATCCACAGAACCAGAAGGTGGTCTGATCCTGATCTAGGTTCCGTAATGCGGATCATGGTCAACGTCTAGAAGTCTTCTTGCACGGCAAGTTCCATCGTTGTATTAAAATTGGTGCCATTTGAGACGTGCACGCACTGTACTTTTCCATTTTTAGCTATGCCCCGCCCATCTCTAGCTAAGCTCCACCCACACCTCGCTCGTGTTGGGATCGATCGATCTCTGAACTCAGTGACTATCAATTTCCACAAAACTATACAGGTAAGCTGTTGAATATTTTGAAACAAATTTGACTGGGTGCTGTTACTGCCTATGGCAGCAACAGCATCCAGTCAAATTAGTATCAAAATTGTCAACATTATGTTTATTAAATAGTAGAGACATACAATTCGTACCACGTGGTCGGACTATTAAGAGTTAAAGACAGGCCTAATAGAATCATTTATGACGTAAAGATTATGATGTCATCCTACACGCCGCTTAGCTGAGTATGACGCCATATGACGTCAAAATATCGATGGATACTCTGGAAAGGTGAATACCCTTTTGCACAGGGCGAGAGTAAATATGACAATATAAGTGTTGTTCACTGTCATTTAACACAAACGATACCTTGTTACACATTGATGGCATTACCATGCAATCTGTCATCTCTGTAGTTTGGGTTTACAAGATGACTTTCGCCAAATATTGCCAGTTTGATACTCTCAGAAACTACTACAGAAAGCAAAGACCTACATGCCCTACTGTATACCTCCTTCCTAGATGCCCAGTAGGCGTTTGATGTGGTTGATCATGCGTTGTAAGCTGTATGACGATGGTAAGATCAGGCACTTACTGTGCATTACTGATCTGCTCTACAGGGGTCTTTCTGCGAAAGTGAAATGGGAAAGCTCCCTAAGCCACTCATTTCCAATACAGCAAGGTGTCCGACAAGAGGCCATCATCTCCATCGGAGTGTACAAAGGTTACCTTAACAACCTGCTGTAGAAGTTAGACTCTTCACAACTAGGAACATTCATGGATACTCGGTAAACCGGATGCCCAAAAGTGGCTGACGATCTCACCATAATGAGCAAATATGAACTGCAATTTATGCTTGTTATCGTATATAGCGCTTTTCAGTTAGTGAACGCTACCTAATACATCCAGAAAGTCTACAAATATATATATTCACGCACTAGAGTGCCGAACAGTGTTGTTCTTATTTTATTGAACTGTATTCTGACAATATATTTAGCTAATGTAACTGCGGATTAAGATTAACTACATAGACTGTGTAAATAAATCGAGTCAACCGAGGAAGTATCCAGGCTGGGGGCAATGGAGGTGTACGATCTGTTACTTAAGTATCTGAAATCATATTCAATAACGTCACATGTTAGCCAACGTCACAATCAAAATGGCGTAACTCTGTCACAGAAATCGGAAAGACTGTCACGAATGTATACGAATACTATGTATTAGATGACTTTACATTCTGTTGAAATTCTTTTACGTAATTTGACCAGGAGCTGTTGCTACCAAATTAGTTTCAAAGTATTCACCAGATTGCATTTTAGTTACCTTAAAATTGGGATTCTAGGAAGCCGTGGTTCAAAGTGTTAAACGCTATTCCAACACACGTAAAAAGTGGGTGGAGCTTAGTTAGAAATGGGTGGGGCATAGCTAGAAATGGGTGGGGCATAGCTAGAAATGGGTGGGGCATAGCTAGAAATGGATCAGTCCGTTAGCATGCAACTTTACGGAAGAAATATCACATTTGCAAAATCACTCATATGTACATAGTCAATAATACTGTTATGTTAAATACAGTAATGAAAATTACCTGTGAATGATATGCCAGCTATAAACTATTTCTCTGGATGGGCCCAATCATAAGTGAAAAAACAATATCTCTATAGTAGCAGTTTCATCATGTTCTCATTTAATGTACATGCATTCCACATAAGACACCGATTAATGAACGATTATTTTTCTAAGGTTAACATTATTTTATCTTTAGTTTGCTTGTATGACGATGTAGACATACAGTTAAAACTCACCGGTGACAATTACTGTTCCAATAATTGTTAATCTGCGTACCTTGAACCAGATTTTTTCTTGACCTTTGAAATTTTATCCCTATATGACTAGGCATCTTTTATTATTTCTGGTTTAAATTATGTGATATTAGGCTTTGACATTTTGGGCACGGATTTTCGATAAGAGAAAGGTAACAGAAAGATTGATAGGTTCACTAGCAAATTTTTTTAAACAAATCAGTGTATCATAGTGTATCTATGTCTTTGCCAAATTTCAGCCATCTGACACTGCTGGAGATATACATTATAATGATGCCAATAAGTTTTGTTTACGCAGCATTTACTCAAAAGCCTGTCAATGGTCCAAACCCATTTTTGGGATCGAATGTGGGTTAACATATGCTAGAACGCTTCAACAAAATCTGCGAAAAACTCTAGATGTCGCTCTCTGAATATCGCCCGCATACACTATACGTTTTGGGCACAGAAAATAGTATTTTCTAATAGCACGCACTGAATCCGCATTCAGTGGAAAAGCAATATAGGTTATATGGTGTACTAGTGTTCCAAGGTTGGAGATGATAGTCCGAAAAGTGCATCTATTTTCAGCAAGTCAATTTCTCAGACATTTCCTATGGAAGCATTTGTTTGTGATACAAATATGAAAACCCGGTCATTGCACCCAAAAAGTGATTTGGGTAGGATGTTAGTCAACATATACTAGAAGGTTGCTAGAGATTCAAAGGCGATATGTGAATAAGTTTAGGAGTAATTCTTGTCTATATATCACTACCATACATTTCCTATGAGACATTTATGGACAAGAGTTTGCAATGGCAGAAATGTTAATATGTTTGCTAGCGATTTTATTTTATGGACAGATAGTAGCGTTGGGTATGTGCCAAATTGCAACCATCTGCAAGCCATAGAAATACAGATTTTAATGGTGTCAAAAACGTGTGAATATGCAGCAAAATTCTTAAAAACTGCTCAATGCACAAAATAATTTTAGGTGTCGGATGTGGGTCTTAAATTGCAATGTGCTCTGCGAAAAACTCTAGGAATCTTAACTGTCTGAATATCGCTCCCATACATTTCCTATGAGACCTTTGGGACACGGAAAAGTGGGTAGCTCGAAAATCTGTTGGCCGATCGATGAGAACGATAAGGGCATCTCAAGTCATAAGAGGTCCTGCATGTTGGCCAGAATTGGAGCAGATCGGGCGGAAACTGTTAGGAAGAAATATCTTGCAAAATCTGTGGGAAGACGAACAGTAAAGTACACGAAAAGCATTTTTTTTAAATCTTCTTTCGATCGAAACATATTTTATGTGTCCAATGAGCAAATATGGGTTCTAGAAACTGCCCAAAATTTGAGAAAATCGGATCAAAAGGGCTATTAGTCTCCTATCATTGAAATCGTGGTCAAGATCGAAACTTTGTTAAATAGCAGTTCAAGTCAACTGCGCTATTGGTCAACAGGAGTGGTCATATTATGGTTTTTCTAATGGATGTGTGTCAAGAAGATATCTTCTCGTAAAATTCTATTTATCTCCTTAGTTACCTTTATTATGCATAAGAAACTATTTCTTCTTCCGCCGTATCTAGTATGGCAGTGATGCGGTCCCGAGTTCGTTCTTATCCGCGTATGGTTATGGATATTTTGCCCCCCCCCAACCCATCCACAACCCCCATCCCCCAACCGTGCTAACTCGACCATGTGCCTGTCTCTGTGATTTACCTGACAAAGTGGCCCACTGAAGAGAACCAGTTTTTTGGAGGTATGATACAGCGCCGCGGCCGGATGTTAGTCATCATGTGACTTGGAAAAGCGGTCATTTCGGGGTTTTTAGATTGCCAGAGATGGTTAACTGAGCTGGTCGGTTTCGCAGTGGGTTAGGGGCAGGTTCAAAGATTCCAGTAGCCTATCGTTTTGTGATAAGATATTTCTCAGAGAAACCTTGCCTGTCACCAAATTACCATGAGTTCACGAATTATCTCAGTCAGCGGTGCTGTCTCAAATTCTCAAAAAAGACTAGGAAGCCTTCGAGTAGACATTGCGTATGCACTAGTCCGTGGAATTGCCCATAGATCATTTCACCGTTACAGGGAGTACTATTCGGATATATCTACATCGGGGACGAGAAAGGAGTCTAAATCACTCACCATTCTTATATTTGCTTAGAAGGAGTTTCCAGGTGTAGCCTACTTAGTTAGAGATATTTACTAGAGCAGACAGGTCTGGTCACTGGTGTTTCATCGGTGCAACAGAGGACACCAAGCTGTATGTATGATTACTGTATTCTGCGGCTGTAGTAGTAGAAACATCCTACAGCTGCAATCAGTCCTTCTTTACTTTTGTCCACTGTGTCTTGTCCTCAGCAGTAATCCTTAGATTTCTCAGGTCCATTCTTGACTTGAGTGTACCGAGTCCTGTTTTCTTGAGGTCACCTCGTAGCACGCTTAGCAGATTTATGCAAGGACGTCCTTTTTTGCCGGCCCCGAGTAGGACGAATTCCAAGGCTCTCTGTGCTGGTGTCTCTTCTGGCATCCTTAGCACATGGCCAAACATGGACCATCGTTGCTGGGAGACTTTTACAGACAGTGGCGACGTATTGAACATCTTGTATAGTGCATTATTGGAAAGTATGCTGTCTCACAGAAGACACCAGCACAGAGAGCATTGGAATTTGCCTTGTCTGTTGCGCTTAGCTAGGGGGGACTCCAGCTAAGTGGTACCAGAATATTGATGGTAACATCAGAACTGTCCTTGGTTAAATTGGGCAGACGGAAGCTTATCCATAGATCAATGACGGCGACGAATTTTCCTGGTCCGCTGGCAAATAGTTTTACTCATTGCACTGAAGGAGTATGGACCTCTCTTCTATCTTAATGTGCACACGTTTCTCAGTTTGACGGATGGTTGATGGTAAATATTCGTGTTCAGCCACTAATATTATTAGTGGACCTATTGACATAATCCCTGCTGATGAGTGGTGAATTTTTGGGCAGAAGTCGTGGTCCTTCAAGGTTGATTCTCCCACTTTTAGTTGTCTGATTTCGTCAGTACTTCGGGTGTCTCCATTCAAGAGGCGACCATTTCTCACACAAAGCCTTGAGATGTGGACATATACCTTCCGGAAGGACTTGTATCCTACAGGGGACAGTTCATATACAGACACGTTTATAGTTATACATACTAAATAATAAGAAAATATAAAAAACGCTCTGTCTTAGTTTATTTCTATTTAGTATTGTTTACTCGGACTACTATCAAACATCAGCCGTAAGTGTTTAACCGTCAACATTATTAAACACACTGTGTAACTTGGGAGAGTTATTTACTGTCCTGCGGTCAGTAGTTCTATCACAATAATTTTATAGTAATTCCCTGCTAGAGATTCTGAGGTTAGAAGTAGTTGACATTCCAGTTTTATGTTTCAGTTAGGCAGACCACCGTGATATTTTTCCCGTATGCCCATTGAGCATCAATGGTTGTTTTAGGTTTTTTTATTATTAAGTTACCAGTAGATACGTGGAGATATCCATCCTACGACAGCTAGTGACAGACGTCGACGGACTGTGACGACACGTTCTCCCTCGCGGACAGGGTTCCGACTTGGTATAGTTTTGGAGTTCACGGATAGATCAAATACTATTTCCGTAAGTGACGTTTCGTAGACGTACCAACTGTTATTTACGCATGATGGAACCTGAACGCTATTTACAGATGCAATCTGACATGTACTAACCTCCGAATCTCTAGCAGGGGATTACTATGAAATTAATGTAATAAAACTACTGACCCCAGGACAGAAAGTAAATCTCCCAAGTTGCATACACCTGTTATTTCTTATTAATTATTTCTTTCTTTAGTTTTGTCCCTGACACAGGTTAGTAATTTATCCCCTCTTGTGTCAACTTAATCCTTTAATGGTCAAGTTGTTCAAACACGACATCTCCAGTGATCTTGAGAAATGTCAATTTGCAGGCTTAGAGAAGAACATTTTTTTAATTTACCACTGGAATGACTGGATCTGTTACCGAGCCAGTCATTCCAATGGTAAATTTTCAAAAATGCTCTTCTTGTTCTGCAAGTGGACACTTGGCTATGCAGAAATTTGAATTTTCTTGACCATTACACTTTTGATGAATGTCCATTTGAAGGATAACAGAAATTTATTTTTTTTTAATTTTCATTATAATTTTACAAAATGCTTTGGCTACAGAAATCAAAATTTCCTTGAAAAGTATTGGCAATCAAATGGTTAATTTAAATAAAGATTTTCTTCAGAGCTTTAATTCGCTGTTGACACAAGAGATGCTTAATGACGCATATTTACAGCCTATTGATATTCCAAATTAAACATCGTTTCTCCCATCCATAATTTACACCCCGCCTTTTTCCGGGCGTCCATTCGCCAAAACAGGCTTAAATATGGAGAAAACACACAGCGTACTCATTTTATCCGGGTGAGTTTTCGTAACCCGGTAAGGAGTACCTAAGTGCCAAATTTTATTTTACACTTATGATTTATCCGTTATAATTACATTATTATTTACCGTTATATTATTTCGAATGAATTCACGATGGACACTGTAATAATCATTGCTTCAATAAATAGTGTTATTCTTTCACTGTTGACATTTGTTCTAGAACTCGCGAATCGCTGGATTCCCCTCAGAAAGATCTAAGTCAGAAGAGGAGTAAAGTTTTTACTTCCCTACGTCACACACCACCACCGACCAATACCCCCCCCCCACCAACCCACTCATCCCCACACACACAACCCCCCCCCACCCCCACCCCCGCCCCACCCCCGGTGGACGTGGAGCTTTCGACGTCACAATCGCAATAAAGCATTTGGGAGCACTCGGCCCCACGGAAACCAAGATGTTCCACGTCCCAACACGCGGCCGCATCATCATCATCATCTCCATCATCAGTTTACGAACCCTACTATCATCACATTTATTTATATCATTGAAAAACATAAACACCTATGCGATTTAATTATGTCTATAGAATATGCAACCGCCATTATATGCATATTTCATGTACAAATGTTTCGTACACTTCTAAAGAAGTTTAACGAATAAACTTGAATTGAATTGGAAGTTGCTTGTAGCCGACCAAGTTCTGCCCCCACGAGACCCTGAGACAACCCCACCCCGCACCTCATCAAGCGGCGCAGGGCACGCGGGGCGGATGCCCATCCGGCGGCGGTGTCGGTACATGAATGCACTCCGGCGGGTGGTGCCAGTGGCGCCCGGAGGGTGGGGTAGGGTGGAAGTGGTGGGAGGTGGTGGGCGTGCCCGCGCCACACGGCCGACATTGTGGTGGGGGGAAGGAGAGCGCGTGGGTGGGGTGGGGGCGTCGCGGGCTTGCCGCGCTACAAGTGGTATTCTATTAGCGGGATGGTGCTCACCATTCATCACTATCATCACCACCAACCGCACCACTCCCGCCAGCAGCTGCAGCAGCAAGTTCAAGTTCACTTTATTACATTAAAGCCTTGTTTAGGCATATGAGGTATTTTTACAGTTCATACTTTATTTCATGACGGTAGATTTTATACAGGTATATAATTATATTCATTATAGATTTATCGACAAAATGCAATTCGTATACTCGAAGGTAGCATAAGGAGAAAGGTCACAATATTCGACAGCTATTAGATTGTGACTCAAATCGTACACTTGAATAATGGCACAAAGAGATGGTAACTTGCGAATTTTTCAGGCAAGTTAGTTTTAAAAATATTCGGAAGTAATTAAATTGTTAATTTATAAACGAGGTACAATTCGTACACTTGAAAAAGGCACAAAGAGAAACTCAATTGAACATATTCGCAAGTCAAATTAGTCTCAGAATACCAAACAGTTATTAAATTGATATATCAAGCAACAGCAGCAGCTCCACCAGTCCCAGCAGCTGCACCACCACCACCACCACCACCACCACCATCATCATCACCACCATCATCATCACCACCACCACCACCATCATCATCATCATCATCACCATCATCATCACCACCACCACGACCACCATCATCATCGTTATCATCATCATCATCATCATCATCATCATCCGATTTTGATGAATGATAAGCAGATAGTATCGGTTGCAGGTGGGTGTATCAGAGTATGACATTCGCATCCATGGGGAGATTAGTGGTAGAAAGGGTCCTATGGCACGTACTATATGCAATGATTAGAATCAAAATGATTTGTGGCGCAGTGTAATTCAAGTTGAATTCCCAATCTACTATTTGCAGCATCCACTTGTGACGATTTTTAATGCGAGGAAAGTGTCAATGTTAAATACAGTTGCGAACTCACAATCGCAGCTTACACCACTGCACAAACTGCGCTCACATTCCCAAATCGGTATAGCCATGTAAACGTAAACAGAAAAGCACGCGTTATTCAAATAATAGCTCACTTCTCATAATATGTCTCCTTTACACGTAGACATGGTTCCTGTAGAATACCATGTAACACTGTGGCCGATCGTTGTTGTGCTGAGTTGTTTCAGTTCAGTGAATTATAGTTTTTGTTTGTGGGCTATAAGTGGTACATATTTATTTAAGTGCTTTTGCTGTAAGCCTTTGATGGATTACGACAACAGTTCGTATATCACCTCGTTTACCAGCTGAACGTCGATCCACTGCCTACAATCATTCGCACGCCGTCTCACATTTGGGTACAACGCGCGTAATCTAGTATGACATCTTTCGTTACATTATGGTCATCAAAACACACGTCTCTTCAGTGGGCGCGATACGGACACGGAGACCAGCGCTCTAATACCGCTCTACGGGCATGGTTAGCTTTTGTCCATCCCGGTATTATAACAGTCCCCGTAATTAGAGCGAGTAACTGACGCCATTCAATCGCGCACGTTTCATAAACTAGCGCGTCCTGAAAGCCGGGGTGACGAAGCCAGGCTTATTACGTTTTAATTAAGCGACTCCCGAATTTTGTTGTCCTCCGGTTAGGCATCCATTCAGTGGACCCGGTTTGCCTACAGTACCCCGTGTGTCGATTCATAGACTCGCCAGATCGTCATGGCTGCCGGGTATTGTTGGCAAACATCGTAGGGTATTGTGAGTTTCTACGTGGGAATCGAGAAGCACTGATGTTTTTGGTGACATATGAATGCTGGTTCGTCTCTGTTTGGATTTTTCGCGTAACGTGTATGGGTGATCAATCCTGTGTTTGGATGAGTAATACGCGGTAGAGATCTAAGTAGGGATACAGAATATATGTGTGCAATGGACACTTACAGTTTTAGCTATGCCCCGCCCATCCCTAGCTAAGATCCACCCCGCCTCGCCCGTGTTGAGATCGATCGATCGCCGAACTATCAATTTCCGGAAAACTATACAGGAAACATGTTGAATATTTTGAAACTAATTTGACTGGGAGCTTTTGCTGCCTATGGCAGCAACAGCGCCCAGTCAAATTAGTTTCAAAGTATTCATCAGAATATGTATTAAATAGTAAAGACATACAATTCGTACAACAACGCTTCGTCTGTATTCAATTACGCATTCATGAAAAATCTGCGTTATTCATTATGTCAGTGATTATGGCGTCATCTTACAGGTCACGTAGTTAATTATGACGTCATATGATTGATGGATAAACTGGAAAGGTCCATTAGCGTATTAACGGATGAATCCCCATTTAGCTATGTACCGCCCATCCCCTCGCTAAGCTCCGCCCCTTGTTTTGTGCGTGTGGGGATCGATTGATATACTTTGAATCCTTTAATTTCCAGAATCCCAACTTCATGGTAACTATACAGCTAATCTGTTGAATATTTTGAAATTACTTTTGACTGGGAGATGTTGCTGCCTATGGTAAATTAGTTTCAAAATATACAACAAAATGTTTATTAAATGGTAAAGACATACAATTCGTACATCTGGCGGACTATTCAAGGGTCATGACGGATGTCATTCCTTACGCATTATGATTGTGACGTCAGCCTACACGTTACGTAATTGATTATGACGTCATATACTTGAGCGGCAGATTGGATTCATCCATTGTTATCCACATATACAGATAATCGTCGCCTGCCCGTTAGCAACTTTATCGAGGATGCTGGCATAGCCTTCACAGCCATCAGCAAGATATTCACGTATACTATCGTCGGATGGCAGCATTATAAGCGTCAACAACGCCAACACCGTCGACGTAGCCGCTGCCGCCGCCGCCGGCGACGACGACGTATATTTGTATGTGAATTTAAATAGCAAGAAAGTAATAAAGATCATTTGACCATGAGCATTGCACTATTAAAAAAAAGATGGAGCGCGTTAGATTTGTATTACACCTCACATTTAACAAAGAAACTACAAATGTTCAGGTTTATGATGATGACTACTCGAATTCTAATCCATCTGTTTGTGAGAGCCACTTACAAGCACTGATTGTCAATTATCTACTCGAGGTGTCGCCGGACAATGGTCTTCCAACGCGTGGCCAGTTCCTTTCTCGTGTCCATACCTGCTGTTTGGAACAACGTAACAGCACCTGGGCATAGCTTATGACAAATAAACAGATTGTGAAAAATTCATCAGAATAACGCGAATCAGACAGGGTAGTAAGATATTTTGTTAGCAATAGTGAATGCTCCAGGTGAACTGAATAATTTGTTGACCACAAAATTTCAGTCATAAGAGGGACAATAAAAATAGGTAACAAGCTCAATGTCGCGGTGTTATCACTTTGAACCCTAAAATCACAATATCCTAATTTAAAAACCGTCATAGGGTGGAGAGATGTTGAATATCTTGAAACTAAATTGAAAGTAAACCTTTGCTGCATTAAGCAAGCACAGCTGCCAATCAAATTTGCTTCTAAATATTCAACAGAATATTTCTTACATCGTGAGGAGTTTGTCGTATTAGATCTGTGAGATTGAACGGGTAACAAGTAACCAGTGTAATAAACAGCCTTTTAACCATTTTATGACGAAGACTGCAACAACCGGCCTCTACAGTGGCCTTGAGAAATGTCCATTTTCAGGCCAAGAAAAGACTATTTTTTGAAAATTTACCACTGGAATAACTGGCCCGATAATCGAGCCAGTCATTCCAGTGATAAATTTTCAAAAATGGTCCTCTCTTGGCCTGCAAATGGACATTCAATAAGCAAATATCTTGATGATGTCTTCATAAAATTTTGTCATTAAGGGGTTAATGTAAGGCTTTACATATGCAGATGTCGATATTGTGAATGATAGGCGCGATGGAAACAGGATTGGTGCCAGTTTGCGCGTGTCCTTAAATCTGTTGGTGTCGTAGTATCCATAATACCGTAATCAGACTGATTTCAAGAGGAACGATCAAGGAATGTGGAGCGATCCGGGCTGTCAATCAAGTGTCTGACGTCATAATCAAATGCGGCACATGCTAGCGAGACGTCACGATCAAAATGGCGGATGATCGCTGTGGAAACGGAAGAAGTCCGTAACTAAAGTGACAAAGTGTTAAATATTTTGAAATTAATTTGACTGTGAGCTGTTGCTGCATCGCAACCCCACCTCCACCCCACCACCTTGTCGATATATGTGCTAGATATATACTGGACAAAAAAGTTAGGGATCACGAAGTTTTTTCAGTATTGTTAGAAACATTCGATATAACAGACATATACAGATTCGAAATGATAACTAACAGCCTCTGCTGAAACCATATTTAATGACAGTTTTGAAATTGATTTGTCAGCAATGCATCACATAGGTGTTAATGAAAGGCATCCATGAAACAATGAGAATTCATGATTGCAAGTCAACAAGCGTATAAACGTGTGTCACTCCAAATCAGTCCATATGCACTTTAGTAACGAGTGTGACCTCCACGTGCAGCCACGACTGCTTGACAACGCCGCTGCATGCTGTTGATGAGGCGCACGATGTTCTGTTCTGGAAGGTTGTCCCATTCCTGCCTGAGAGCAGTTTCCAGGTCATCCAGAGTCATTGGGGGCACCTGGCGTTGTGAAATTTGTTGTTGAAGCTGGTCCCACACATGCTCAATGGGGTTCAAGTCAGGTGATACTGCTGGCCACTCCATTCTCTCAATGGTCTCCCTCTCAAGGTACTGTGTGATAACTCGAGCACGGTGAGGCCGAGCGTTGTCATCCATGAGAACAAAGTCAGGACCCATAGCTCCAGCAAACAATCTCACAACTGGATGAAGGATTTCATCCCTATACCGGATGGCGTTCAGAGCTCCATTCCTGATAGCAACCAGTTCAGTGCGACCAGTCAAAGAAAAAAATCCCACCCCAAACCATCACTGAGCCCCCTCCGAAACGGTGATGTTCAGCGACCATACACTGTGCATACCGTTGTCTGGGTTCTCTCCACACATGTCTGCGACCATCATGGAAATCTAAACAGAATCTGGATTCATCAGTGAACAAAACTGGCTGCCAGTGACGTCTTTGCCATCTAATGTGATTACGAGCCCATTCCAGGCGAGCTTGTCGATGACGTAGGAGTAGCCTTGGTCTCACAGCTGGCCTGCGAGCTCTAAGATTGGCTCCGTGAAGTCGGTTCCTCAAAGTCTGGGGTGTTAAATGAACATCTGTAGCAGCATTGAACTGTCTGTTGAGAGAACGTGCACTATCAAAACGATGTCTCCTGGCTAAAGTGACGATATACCGGTCTTGGCGGCGTGTTGTGGTACGTGGTCTTCCACTTCTATGCCTCTCATTGACAGTTCCAGTTGCTTGAAACCGTGTCCACAACCTGGATATCACACTTTGCGAAACACCAAGTGCAACAGCCACCTGTCTCTGTGTTTGGGCAGTTTGGATCATTCCAACTGCTTGATTTGCCTCACAAGCTCGTAAATGTCTTCTTTGCGGCGTTTTGTAAAGGTGGTCCACCGTGGTCAATGTACACGTTAACCAAGGCCTCAATCAGACTCAATCAGATGTCTTCATAAAAAAATCAGTCACACCTGTGATCTCTGAAAACACTCAATTTTAGCCACCCTTCACATGTGCTGCACGCTTGCACGTGAAAAGTGAAATTGACAACACACGACACCGTGCATGTCTCAATGACCAATAAAAGAAGTAAACAAAAGCTGTTTTCACTTGATCTGAGCCGTTTACCAGAATATACTCAAAATATAATCCACGATCCCTAACTTTTTTTTACCAGTATATGTTTCCAGTCATTCGGTTTAAAACTCAATGGGAAAATGCAGTTTAAATATTGCTATCATACATTTCCTATATTTCCTCTGGGAGACACATTGGATAAAGAAAAAACAGATTTCTCAAGCCATTTTGAAAAAGAAATTTGATAAAAAAGACATTTTTGTTTTCATCTTCCTCGGTAAATGTGCACATTTCTGTCTGGGTAATAACATAGGCTACACGGTTTCATCTTATATGATAATTGAACATTTTGTCATTAAGGGGAGTTCATCCCTGATAAAAATGAAATTTCTAGCGTTGATGACGGAGAGGCTTATCTTGACACTCAGAAATGACCTTGACCTTTGACACAAAATTTAATCGGCTTCATTTGCATCAAAGCCGGTGACTAGATCACAATTCGAAGTGCCATGGGTATATTCTAATATGCCAATGGACCTTTCCATTTTTAGACATGCCATGCCCATCTCTCGCTAAGCTCCACCCACACCTCGATTGTGTTGGGATCGATCGATCTTTGAACTCCCTCACTATCAATTTCCAGAAAACTATACAGGTAAGCTGTTGAATATTTTGATACTAATTTGACTGGGCGCTGTTGCTATGGCAGCAACAACGTCCAGTCAAATTAGTTTCAAAATATTCAACAGCATGTTTATTAAATAGCAGAGCCATACAATTTTTCCAACATCGGACTATTAAGAGTTAAAGACTCGTTATAGAATCGTTTATGACGTAATGATTATGACGTTACCCTACACGCCGCTTAGCTGAGTATGACGTCATATGACGTCATTAGTCTGGAAAGGTCCATTGAATCATCTACTACGTAGTGGTGACCCTACAAAAACTACTTGACTATTCGCGATTGAAATGTTCATGATGCAATTGTCTACACCAGTCCTACGTATCTCTAAAACCATTGGATCCAATTTAAAATTAATACCAAATCATGTCAACTGACCAGGTTTAACATTGATCAGACAAAGCGACATTTTGAGAGCCATATTGAAAAAAGAAAATTTGTTTTTATTCGAATTTAAGAAAATTTTGTAATTGTTCATAACTATTTGAGTATTCATTGGTTCATATTGGTCTATTTGAATAAATATTTAAATATTTGAACACTCGGACCGAAAACTAATTATCATGATAAAAACGAGGCAAATGCTCAAAATGAATACGGAAATGAAAATGATCGGAATGTGCAAAATGCGGAAAAGTTTCATTCCCGCACCATATCCATAAGATCATTTAAATTCACAAATCCATCATCTTTTTGAAGGTGCCAGAATTGCTCAAATCGATGGAGTGTTTTATGCGACATCCTTATTTATATATTTCACTTGTCCTCGCACGTATACCGGGCGCAATGTACCTTTCCAGTTTGGCTATTCCCCGCCATCTCTAGCTAAGACCCACCCACACCTCGCTGGTGTTGGGATCGCTCTATCCGTGAACTACCTGACTATCATTTTCCAGAAAACTATGCAGGTAAGCTGTTGAATATTTTGAAACTAATTCGATTGGGTGTTATTGATGCCTGTGGCAGCAACAGCGCCCAGTCAAATTAGTTTCAAAATATTCAAACAGTATGTTTATTAAATAGCAAAGACATATAATTCGTGCAAGTGTCGGACTATTAAGCGTTTAACACAGACCAACTCATTCTGAATGACTAAGGCATTCATGCTGTAATTGATTATGACGTCACCCTACACGTCACGTACATGTTTATGACGTCATATGATGGATGGATAAACTGGAAAGGTCCATTAAGCGTTCTTGACGAACTTATATACGTCATTCATGACGTCATTGATTATGATGTCATCCTACATATCACGTAGTTGGTTATGCCGTCATATGGCGTCAGATGATGGATGGATTAACTGGAAAGGTTAATTTTGGATGGTTACTATAAAAATAGTCATACGGTTGTATATCCAATAATTGGGGTTCGCTTTGCCCAAATTCCTTTAAGATATGATGGACGTCGATTAAACACGTTCATTTCATAATAAAAACAAAAAGAAATAATTCTTTCTCAGATTTGTTCCCTCTCGATAACAATGCCTCGTTAACCCTTTAACACTTAAATTTGTAAATTTGTTCAAGAAAACTTAAGTTTTCTCACAGAAAGTGTCTATTTGCAGACCAAGAGAAGACGATATTTGAAAATTTACTACTGGAATGACTGAGTCGGTTATCGAGACAGTCATTCCAGTGGTATATTTTCTAAATTATTCTCTTGGCCTGCAAATAGGCATTCAATAAGAAAATATTTAAATTTACCTGTTTAACATTGTTAAAGTCTTCTCTTGGCCTGCAAATGAACGCTGACTAAGCAAAAAATTTAGATTTCCTAGACGATTAACACTATAATCGCCAAGCCGTCAAAAGACCAACTCTTCAAAGATATTTTCCTAAATTCCAGTGTTAAATTTACAAAAGAAATGTTTTCTTGGCCAGCAAATGATCATTCACTGAGCAAATATTTGAATTTTCTTTTAAAATCTTGACAGGGTTAATTGAAAAAAGTAGCATTTTGAGCGCTTTGTTGGCACAAAAGGCAATTTCTCAGATGTGTTCCTAATGAAATAAACTTTTACGTGTTTACCTTGGCCAATTAGCGATTATCTACCTGAAGAATCATGTCACGTGAAACATTTAATGGTAACTTATGTCCAAGAAAATCAATATATTTGCTGATTGAAAGGCCATGTGCATGCCAAGGTAAGCCTATTTTTGTAAATCTATCACTGGATTGACCTTCCAGTGGTAGACTTCCAAATATAGTTTTCTCTTGGCCTGCAAATAGGAATTCTTCAAGACCACTTCAGAGGCCGGCTTGGCCAGGTACATTATGAAGTGGTTTAAGGTGTAATGTGTTTTCGAGGCTTACGAGATTGGGCACTCGTTTTTGGATTTCGCTGATGTTTCTTAGGATGGTAACTGTATCTGATCCATTTTTAGATGTAATACTCGTCATCATCATTATCATCATCATCATCATCATCATCATCATCATCATCATCATCATCAGTAACTGCAGCAGCAGCATCGACGTCAGCATAGGCCTATGTGGTAGCGGCAGTGAAAGTAGTAGTAGGTGGTAGCGGCAGTGAAAGTAGTAGTAGTAGTAGTAGTAGTAGTAGTAGTAGTAGTAGTAGTAGTAGTAGTAGTAGTAGTAGTAGTAGTAGTAGTAGTAGTAGTAGTAGTAGTAGTAGTAGTAGTAGTAGTAGTAGTAGTAGTAGTAGTAGTAGCAGTAGTATCAATATCAGTAGCAGCAGTAGTAGCCTATTACTATAAGCTGTGTTTGCCAAGAGCATTTAGCAGTTTCTCAGAAAAGCAATGTTTGAGTCTATGAAAATGAAAAGAACATCAACTAATCCATCATATATTATAATACACATGCGTATCTCTGGCAAAGAGACCTCCCATGATACTTTCTTGTGGCATTATAAGCCGCGAGAGCTCCTTATTTCTGGAAGTTACTAATTAAAGATCGTCAGTGAATTTCGTGTCAAAAACTGTCAATATTGAGTGTATAATTCAAGTACAATTGTGAATTATGAGCATAACACGGAGCTGTGAGTATGCATTCATTTAGCGGTATAGAGGCCGGGAGAATTATCCTCTTCAAGATGGCGGATTAACAAAAAAAAGCCCACACACACAAATCGTGTCTGTTTAATACACCTGGGATGTGTAAATATTTAAGTATTTAAATTTCTAAGTACAATAAAATGTATACTGCGTTACAAGAATAACCTCGTTAATGAACGGAATATTTTATACATAGGCTAGGTGATTTATTCTCGACGGATTCGGCATATTTCGGAGACTCTTGTTTGTAAGCCGCTTAGCTGTGCCATAAAGACCCGATTAACAATGATCTATATTCGCGTTAAGTCTCACCCTCTTGTTAACTCTCACCCTTTTCAAGAAACGACAAATTCTTAATGATGTAAGGAATATTATGTTGAATAGTTTGAAACTAATTCGACTGAGAGCTTAAGTCGGATTAGTTTCAAAATATTCAACAGTTTTCCTGTATAATTGTGTTGAAATTATGACGCTGTCATTTCAAGAATTGCAGTGTCAAAAAACGCCCACTTATAACTCAAACATTGGCCTAAGTACTATAAGTCTATATTTTCCCTCATTACCATTACGCTGTTCATATGCGCACAAAGAATGCCATGGCTTGGTTATAGTTGCAATCCCTCCTTCTATACACACCTTTTAAGCAGTCCAAACCCGCGTCAAGGACCACCTCATTTTGAGGGATCGAGAGACGATAAGTTCTTTGAAGGGGAACACTAAGAGAGCAGGGTTAAAGCGTGACAATTGATGTCTTTGTATTAATTTAATTGAAATAAAATATATTATTTGCATATTTTCGATTCCATAATGGACCGTTCCAGTTTTGTCTATGCCCCGCCCATCTCTAGCTAAGCTCCACCCACCCGTCTCTTGTTCTGGTATCGATCGATCACTGAACTCCCCGACTATCAATTTCCAGAAAACTATAGAGGTAAGCAGCTACTATGTAGTTAACCTGTTCACTTCTTTGAAACTAATTTGACTGGGAGATGTTGCTGCCCATGGCAGCAACAACGCCCAGTCAAATTAGTTTCAAAATATTCGACAGAATGTTTACTAAACAATAAAGATATACAATTCGTACAACGTGTCGAACTATTAAGCGTTTAAGGCGGACTAAATCGAGTCATTCATGCTGTAATTGATTATTACGCCATCCTACACGTCGCCATTTGATTATGACGTCATACGATGGATGGATAAACGTGAAAGGTCCATTTACCAGGAGGGTGACCAATGGATGAATCCAATGCGTCAGTCAATTATATGATGTCATAATCAATTACGTCCCGTGTAGATTGACGTCACAATCTTAGAAATACTCCATCATGAACCTGGAATAGTCAGCCAGATGTACGAATTGTATGTCTTTACCACTTAATAAACATTCTGTTGAATATTTCGAAACCAATCTGACTGGGCGATGTTGCTGCCTGCCATGGGCAGCAACATCTCCCAGTCAAATTAGTTTCAAAATAGTGAACATGTCAACTACATAGTTACCATGAAATTTAGAGTCTGAGAATTCAGGATTCAACGTAATATATCGATCCCAAAACGCGCAGAGCGTGGGCGGAGCATAGTTAGAGGTGGGCGGGGCATAGCTAAAAGTGGTGTAATCCATCAAGGTGCTAACGACAGTAGCGACGATAATGAGAGTATGGACAGCGCGTTTTGACTCATTCTGTGGGAAATCAGCATATAATCAGACTGTCTTTATAATCATAACACCTGTGCTGTTTGAGGGATACGGTGAGGATTACATCTCTCCATTCTAAGCATTGCAAATATGTGATTCCTAACGACATATTTATATAACGCCTATAGTATAGAGCATATGTTTACTCCACAGTAGTCGCTGAATAAGACAGCTTCGGATTTTCCATATGTCATTCATATACCTATAATATAATTATTCTCACTATTGACTTGTCATGGCTACTTGATAAGATTTCATATTTACTAAAAAGCCACTAAATCCTGGGTAATTACAACCAGTCAAGCCCATCTGGGCGCATCATCTTCTGAGGAACTAGACGAGTTTGTTTGATAAGAAATGCAACCTTATGTAAGATGAACTAGATTGGTGTGTTAGCAAGCTTATATATGATAATAAATACAATGCATAGTCTAAACCTGAAATACTAGCTCGAACTTTGAATGAATTGTTATTCGTCATGAAAATATTTGTTTCTTAAAATAGCATTATAAGACGTTATTTAAATCACTAACCGCGGTGCATAAAAACGTTATAACTCCGCCGGAGGGTGTGAGACTAAAATCTAGTTCAGTTTTGACAGTAGTACTTTAACGCAACATAAACATTCATTCATTCGCTCAATCTGTCATTCTTTCATTCGTCCATTCATTCGTTCATTTGTTCATTCGGTAAGTCGTCCATTCGTCCATTCGTTCGTTCGCTCGCTAGCTTGCTCGCTAATTCACGCACGTACGCACACGTTACTTGTCTTGCTAAAAAAAACTCACCGATGATGAGAGTTACAACTTCAAGTTATGAGCTCTTGACCTAGATGACGTCATTGCGTAGTGTGCACTCATCCGGAATAAAGGGATACGGTCTGTCACTCAAGTATCCTACCTCAAAATCAAAATATTCCACTTGACGTCACAATCAAAGGACGTATGTCCGAGACGATATTGACAAAGTTCCAGCAATAAGCATCTGAATTGTATGTGTTTGTGCAATTTCAATGTAATCAACATTCCGTTGACTATTTTGAAACTAATCTGGCTGGGATTTTCTAGGCAGCAACGGCATCCAGGCAAATTAGTTTGAAAAAGTCAACAGTTTAACTAATAGTTAGGCCCTACCATAATTGAATTTGGGATTCTGGGAAGTCTTGCTTCAAAATGTTAAAATCAATCCAACTGAGCGTTGAGTGAGCAGTGAGCAAAGTTTGGCTACAAATGGATTGGTCTAGTCAAGCACTGAATTTCTCGCACACCAAGCAAGAATGAAAAGATCCGAGCTGTCATGCAAGTATACGATGCCATAGTTAATTACGTCACATGAGTACTGGCGTTATAGTGCAGTGCAATTGCACTCTTACCTAGACATTTTGAAGATTTTTGATTCCACCTATCTTCACTATTCGTATTTTATCACTGCTAAGACAGTGCCACCTTCAGGAAGACTATGATGTTATGATTGCTGCGACAATCTGTCTTTCTGACGATGCAGCTGTCGAGGTTACGGCTCGCCTCTTCACCCAGATGGATAACGATATTTATATTTGTAACCGGGCCTATCTGCTTGTTCAGAAGATCGTAGGAACGGTACATGGTTGCCCTGTACTTTGAGTAACTTAACAACGCCAAACTTTTGCCTTGATTATCAAGGTGATAATTTTATTTACTACTAACTGTACAGCTAACTCTATGAATAAATGACGACTTTTACTGTCGTGATATATATATTGAACAATACGCAATTAACTTATTTCTAACCTATTCTGACTGATAAAGAATTACTCTCAACCTCGGCTGATATGTTATTCTCTTATCCCCTACAACTCTTAGTTACTCCAATATATTCGCTAAGAGTTTCAGACACGATAACGAAACACGACTTTTCCGGAATCACCGATGACAATGATTCTTGATTTAAGAGACAAGTGCCTCATATATACAATCCACAGTTTCCTACCTCTATTCCTTTTGTTTCTCTGCCACAGAGTTTGATTCGATGCTCATTGATTATGACGTCATCCTGACTAATCAAACTCTGGGCATCTCTTCGAAGGAGATACTGTAAAACATACTCTAAGCGGTGTTGGCTGGTTCTGCTTTGATGCGATCTGTCAGCTAACTAACAACACTAGGGTATGTGTTGTTGTAGCATGCCTTTCTCTGATTGACATATAGTTGACATACAAATTTCGATTGTGTTATGAATTCCTACAGGACGCTACCATGCCTCTGTCCTATCCCTTGCCTATCCTGGATAAGCCTGAGGAAGCGAACGTTAATAAGCACATGAGCTGTATGATCTCATTGCCAGCTGGTGTTGTTGTACTTGCTTAAGGGAGTCGGAATGCCGACCGTCAACAACTAATGTCATTCTGTCATCTATATTCCTATCGATTCCTATCGATTGTTTCCACTCGATTCTTTACTAAACTACTGGCCGAAACGACTGCTGAACATTATAAAAGTGCGTACCGATCCCACAGCAACAACTTTCATCTTCAACTATTGACAGATTTCACCAACCCAGAACCGTCGGTTCTATTTCAATCTATTCCAATTCCTAACTTATTGGATGCCATACTAGTTATGGTTTCGATATAGTTTCTATCCTATTTCTGCGAAACTGTGTATCATCAGCACTGGTCGAAGTCAACCAGTGCAGTGTCCTACTCCGTACCTAACTTGTTACGATGCTGATTCAGCTCTTAGCTCACCTGCTATTTTCAAACATTAATTTCACTGAGGTCTTATTCGCAAATATAAGACGTCTAGCGGGGTCATGACTTCCCACCAGACAATCCGATATCTACAATTTGAAAGTCCGAACCAAAACCCAATGCAGGAATCCAGTTTTCGTCATGCCCCACCTGTTTTGCCAGTGTTGGTATCAATCGATCCCTGCACTCGATGAATCTTAATTTCCAGAAAACTATACAGGTTAGCTGTTGATTATTTTGAAACTAATTTGACCGGGTGTTGTTGTTGTTGTCATGGTCGTGAAATAAGATAAGATAGGTTCATGTGGCCGAACTGAAAATGTCTGGGTTCAGTATGCCAATCTTGTCGGCATCGTGCGGCTTTTCATATGAGCAGAGTGCAGTGGTGATTGGAGCACACACACACACACACGCACGCACGCACGCACGCACGCACGCACGCACGCACGCACGCACGCACGCACGCACGCACGCACGCACGCACGCACGCACGCACGCACGCACACACACACACACACACACACAGCCACCACCCATTTACAATGTAGAATTCATGGTACTATGCCTTCATGTAACTGTACGCCTGCATTATTAAAACATCCCTAAAGGCCTACATGCAGCAGATGCTAAGAATACGGCCGGTTCACAAAACCTGACTATTTCACGCTGTGAAAATCTAACAAGTACTGGTCAGGAATCTGGATTGATATGATATTTGAGCATGTCCTATGCGTTTCTTGAACGCATTCAGTGGTTTGACTCGTGGACGTGGCATATTGTCCTCAACTATGCCAAAATCTATCCATCCAATGCCTACTATATCCAGCATAGTTGCCGCGTTCAGTGGGATCGCTAGTTCCACCTCTGACCAGCTTGTTGACCTGCGTAAATCTCGCCAAGGGTGTGACCTCGCCGATATGAAGACATTCCTGAACTGGTTACAACTACACAACCCATTCGTCCGGACCACACGTCTCCTTATATCCATGGCGAGTGGCATTGTGGACAACGGAGGTGTAACCTGTGACAACGTCATATCAATTGGAGAAGCATCCGTGAAAGCAATGGAAGGCAAGGCATTTTGGAACATTCATTTGCCGCGAAAAAACAATATCCAGTTCTTGGCAATCATGGCGAAGTCAATGAAGGTACGTGATGGAGAAGTCTGCATCAATCCCAACCAGTTGTTCCACTGAATAGTCTGTGTTATCAGAAGAGAGGATGAGCTGGCATGATATTTGACATATGAACTGACGGCTCGCCACTCCCGCCCCCAACCGGCCCTCTTCGATGACCGATCTTTACGGAAATGCAACAAGACTTCTTCTGTCATAGTGCTAGAAGCTTAGCCACCCGCTGAAATTATTCTACCACATGCAGACGTGTACACCATCGATGGTGGCGATCTTCCTCGCTGTATCGTGTGGCAGCGAGTGGCAACATATGGACAGACTTACACCTAGTACACTTTGTATATCAAGGAGCAGCACGGTGATGCTCATGTTGTTCTAGACAGATTCGATTGAAGGATTAAAGAAGTGTCCTCCTGAGAAATGGTCGTAGCATGACTTCTTGGGAAACTGTAAAAACACTGTTCGCTTATCGCTCTCATATCCTCCCATCTGAAAGTTGCCGGTTGCTAGGTTCACCAAGCACTAGCAGATTGATGTGCATCGCCAAATAGTGCCTATAGTAACACGGAGAGCAGATTACCTCTGGTGCGAAATCTGCATTAGTAGAAGACACAGACCTTCTCCTTCACCCTAAGTGTCCTCTAAAATCCTGATAAAATGTTAAAATACTAATACCTGGAAACAAAGCCCGACAATATAAGGTGCACAGAGAGCAAGTGTGTTTAGCTTATTGTTTCCACAGGAAGCTATGGTGTACGAAACAACATCTGCAGTACGTCACAAAAGAAAGAAGTCCCATTCAACAGACTACAAGACGATCCCGCGCTTTGTACTCGACTACCAGTCTGCAACAAACCCCAGTCTTCTGCAGATGATATAGTTGCAGCTGGTTAAGAATTTATTCTTGTCATGTATGGAGAAAAAGCCAATGACAGCTTGTATGTAAAGAAGGGCCATATTTACTCTACCTAAGTACACTTGCCAAATAGAAGCATATTTACTGTACCTAAGAACACTTGCCAAATAGAAGGAGCATACCAAATTCAACTTGACTACACTGCCTCCAACAGTAACACGTCGGCAACAATGTAACGGTGGCAAAGAGCAGACCTAGAACCAACTAAATTGGTGGGTTGGTGGACAATTAAAATCACATCCATCTGTTTGATAACCAGCCCCCAATCCCTACTTTATCTTATGGCGTGCATCTGAAGAGCGGGTTGCGAAAGTAATTGTGAATATCACAGCAGTGGATATCCATGCACACCACTATGTGGGTACTGTGCTAGACATCACTGCAGCAGTCAGGCCACTAATGATAATGAAGATGAAAATGGAGTTGATGTGGATAGTATGTTTGCGGATGAAGATCGTGTAAGAAATATGTTAGCGGATGGAGATGATGTGGATGATACGCTAGACAATAATGATGAGCTAGGGCATAAAATACATCAACTAGAAAGATGAACTGATTAAAGAATATATTTATTAGTTCTATGTTTGTTTGTAATTAGCTAAATCTGAAGGAACCCCTAGACATTTATTATCATGTGAAGAAAAATCTCAGGCTCCGTCCATTTTTCTGTTTTTTACCAATGAATGGATATGAAATTTAAAGATCTCTGCAAACATGACTCTTTGCGTCTGATTCGTTGGTCTGCTTGTGTAATGAAAATATTGATATGTCAAAAGAAAAAACGGCAGACATTTTTATCCACGATTCCGTATATAAATTGCAACTGGGTTTTCCTTTGGCTGTTTATAGAACTATACGAATATTTGATTTAAGGAAAACGCGAAGACGAACGTCTTACCAAAGAAATTAACACATTAAGTCCATTGGTTCGCCCCCCCCCCCCCCTTCACCCCCCCCCCCCCTTAGCAGCATTAAAGGAGCCTGTATGTCCAAATCAAAGATAGTCGAAATTCTAACTGGATTATGGGAAAACCCACTACTGGATTTTTTCGACTTTTAGTATATTACCTAGAGCGGTCTCTTGAGCATACCCTCAAAATGTCAGCTTATTATTTTAATATCTAGGTTTTCACTTCGATGTAGCTAATTGCCTTGTATTCGCTGCATTACACCAATAGCCGTAGGACTAACACATAATTTGTGGGCCTTTGCCTACTAATTTACACTTAGTGGTATCCCTTTGAAATGTACGTTACTCTTCAATTAGATACATACATTATCAGTCACGTATATTTACAATGGTAATGACAATTTACATACTGTCAATCAGTTTATGTAATTAGTACACGAAATAAGCACGGTAATGAAAGCAATCAGATTAGTTTACATATAATAAATATAATTAATATACCGAATACATTCTAATTCCGCACATAATTTTAGATTTTATCAATATGTATAAATGTACTGATAATTACTGTCTAATTCTTTCTCAATTGAGAGATTTAACCATATAGTTATCTATACTAGCCAGAGACATAGGTGGCACTGCAATTTTGTCTAGCATGCAGCATTCGCTCAGACGCGATTAAGATGGCAAAAAGATAGATGCTCGCTATTATCTTAAACGCAAAAATAGCATGCGTGTTTCATTCACTGCGTAGAATTTTTACCAACAGGTGTGAAAAGGGAACTGGAATTAACATTTCACCGGCATGTACGCATTCTCTTTTATGATAGGGATCAAGTGTAGTTAAGTAAACATACACATACAATTTTTCGCATGACAGATATTGCATGTTTTCCACTTGCAGTCTATCGTTATTCAGGCCTTGCAATTATGATGAGCAGTTGGCCACCAGCAGGAGTGATCAATAGATACTTGAAACCGGACTTATTATTATGTCATCTATTTTGTTTACTGAACAGCAGTGTAAGTAAAGCCTTTGTTTGACAGATTTGATTAGGAAAAATTTAATTTTCTCACAGATAATGTCCATTTGCAGACCAAGAGAAGACAATATTTGACAAATTTCGTATTAATGCCTTCAGAGAATTCACTATCACTACACACACTCATTCTCATTCATTCTCGCGTGCGTTACATCTACAAGGTGCTTGTCTATCTCAAGGAGTATTAGCTGTAGTGGTTCAACTCCACTGGGTGCCAGAAAATAATGCATGTGTTACAGAAGTCAGTCTCTCTCTCTCTCTCCCTCTCTCTCTCTCTCTCTCTCTCTCTCTCTCTCTCTCTCTCTCTCTCTCTCTCTCTCTCTCTCTCTCGCTCTCTCTCTCTCCCTCTCCCCTCCCTCCCTCCCTCTCTCTCTTTCTCTCTCTCCCTCCCTCCCTCCCTCTCTCTCTTTCTCTCTCTACCCCTCCATCTCTCCCTCCCCCCTCTCTCTCTCTCTCCTTCTCTCTCCCTCTCCCTCTCCCCCTCTCTCCTTCCCTCCCTCCCTCTCCCTCTCTCCCTCTCTCTCTCTCTCCCTCTCTCTCTCTCTCTCATTGTAATGCCCCACCCCAGCATATTACTATAGTTGTAATGTAAAATGCGAATGACAGCCTTGCGGCACTGTGGTGATGATGTAATTTGAAAATATAGACAATCTTAGCTGCTAATTCTGACATTTTTCTGCAGAATTTTACCATTTTTTAAATGGACGCTGATAATATCTCTCTGGAATTAGGTAAATTAGGTATGGAGAGTATGGAACCTCTGCAGAAGGCACATATGAACATCATTCTGGTGTTGAAAGCAGTTTTATATTTATATTTAGTGTGTTTTTTACACATGAATGTGGTGTGTGCTATATTTCAGGTATCACATGCGAGGAAGTTGCTGACAGAGAACTATTGCCTGTTTCCAGTACAGCAAGCGCTGAAGATGAAGCAAGTGAAAAGCTGAATGTATCTATTGATCTTATAACCATAGGGTCCGTATAAGGGTCAAGAAAAGCCCGGACAGTCAGAAAATTTGAAAAGAAAAACTCGTCAAAACTGTGCTTCTTCATATAAGTCATGGAAAAGTCATGAAAAATCAGAATACCACTCGTGTCAAGAAATATGCTATAAAAATTGTCATGACAAAAAAACAAATGCAGGGGATAGACCTACGGTACCATCTGAATGCATCTAGCATGTTTAGATTTCAAAGGTGTATGAACACTGTGACTATTATTATAACCACAATCAACCAGACTGTAGTTGTCTAACTCTTGGTCAGTTTTCATTTATATGTCAAGAGAAGACCATTTTTGAAAATTTACACTAGAATGACTGAATCGGCCACCGGCCCCGTCCTTTCAGTGATACATTTTCAAAAAATTCTCCTGCAGATGGACTCTGATTCAATGGAACTCTTGGTTTTCTTGACCATTAAATGGTTGAACATGATTATAATAACCATTTAACGGTAACAATTTGTCAGACAAACACACATTTTTTGCTTGTTGATTGTCCAATTGCATGGTAAGAGACTATTTTGTGACAATTTTTCACTCGGTAGCAGAATCAGTCCTTTAAGTGCTAAATTTTCAAAAGTAGTCTTGTTCTGCAAATGGACAAGACTTGCATCATTCAGCAAAATTTGCTTTTCTTGACAAATCTTGACCATTATTAACCCTTTGACACTCATACCAGCAAAAAACGTCTTCAGCTGTGGTCTTGAGAAATGTCCATTCGCGGACCAGAGAATACTTTTGAAAATTTACCACTGGAATGATTGGCTCGATAGCCGAGCCAGCCATTACATTGATAAATTTTCAAAAATATTCTCGGTCTGCAAATGGAGATTTTTTTATGAAAAAATTTAAGGGTTAATTGGTAGAACACATGATAAGTACCCGTTTAAATGTCATACCTATGTGCGTTGAAAACTTATGAATATCATGGGGAAAGACAGTGCAATGTCAGGGAATTTATACTTCAGTCCCTAAGAACGGTGAATCATGTATATTGTTATGATGGCATAATGATGTCAATGATATAATGGTGTCATGATAATAATCGAAATAATAATATTAAATAATAATGATGGTGCTGGTACTAGTGATTGTAATAATGATGATAATGATGTTTGTAATGATAATATGTGCATAGTTATTTGTAAACATTGTTCATTTGAGTTTCCCATATGTGACAATGTGACCTGGGTTTGTATATAAATCGAAATTGTATTGTAGTTGTAGTAATGGTATAATGACATGATTATATACCAATATAGTGACAATGATTGTAAATATATTATTTAAAAAGCAATGATAATATACAAAGAAACTGTCTTTGTCCAATATCACTTTATCGTCAGAAATGTTTTAATTTACGCATTGCAGATATGCTTCATAATTCAATTTCAAAGCAAGCACCATGGTAGGCTGATGAATATTTTGAAATCAATATGACTTGAAGCCGCCATAGACAACAGCATTTGAACCTTTGATGGTCAAGATTTGTCAAGAAAATTTTACTTACAATTTTTGCTTAGTAAATGTCCTTTAATTTTTTTAATCACCACTAGACGCGCTAGAATGACTGGCTTGGTTAATATCGAGCCAATCATTCCAGCGGTAAAATTTCAAATGGACATTCCTTCAGACCACTGCAGATTTTATTTTGTCTGACTTGACCATTAAATGGTTAACACAATATTTGTTATTATTACCTGTCGTATCTCGGTATCTCTATTTCACAGTGAACCTATTGTGTATTCTTGTAAACATGCGTCTAATTACCCTCGCCACGTAAGGGGAAGAGGGGATTACGATCGAGTGTGCGCGTGTGTCCGGAGCTGTATCTCGAAAACTACTACATGTACAAGAGGATTTCTAGGCATGTGAGCCACATAAAAACTGGGTCCAGATCGGATCAAATTCTTGATCTATGGAGATCTCGTAAACCGCTGGTCGAGTTGGCTCAATGTTTAACACTTAGGATTCCACAACTTTTTGTCATGGTCCGAAAAAAAATAATAATAAAAAATAAATCTGGAAAAGGGAGCGTGAGGGTCTACAATCTCTGATTTCTCTTGTTTACCAGGATTTTATTTTTAATAAATCTATACATTTTTCTGATCCATTTGTTTGTTCCTAAGATATTTACCCATTTCAGCCATGCGTACCAAGATTAAATACCACTTTTCCCACTTTATTATGTCAAATATTTTGAAACTAAACTGATTGAAAACAAAATGTTCAATAGTTATTGGGGGAAATTAGAATCTTTACCAATACAGTGATTGCCTTGGTTAAGATTTATGTTTGGCTTTTGGCCTCCTGCCTTGGTTAATCTGTATGTTTGTCTGTCGGCCTCCAGCCGTGGTTAAGTTCTTGGTAATGGTTTAAGCTCTGCATATATTGTCTTATATCAGGAATCGCTAATCATATTGAAACTAAATTTGGACGCATGATTACCTTATTGAAACTAAATTTGGACACATGGTTACCTCGAGGTAGTGCAATGACAGTCAGATCACACTGTCAATGGTCTCAGGTGAAAGCTTGAAAATTTTACTGGTCAGCTTAGGACGCAGAAGACTGGGCAGCTATTTCTCACATTTTCTTATGATTGGTGCTATTTGGAGGGGGTTGGTGGTGCTGGATGGAATGGACAAGGTAAGGGGCCTAATATATTTATCACAAATGTTGGGGTGACCTATCCCGTGTTCCACCGATTATATTTAAATATACCAGAATCCACTTTGAAAACAATCTGACTAAAAGTTACTTTATAACAAACATTTCAAGGTGGCTAAATAGAGAACCGGTTCAATATTTTTGAAAACGTTTTGACTGTCTCAGGCATCTAAAGTTTCCAATCTCAGTTTTTAAAGTAAGCCGATTTCTCTCTATGCACTTTAAAACACGGTTACCTATGTTGATAATATTAGGCCTATATAGGGAGGTATCGTAAATACGAAGGTTGCTAACCATTTTTAAAATGATTTCGCTGATTCAGGTACAAATATCCCTGAAAATCGGGGATTATTTAAAACATACGTCCATCTGTATGTTCCAAATCTAGTAAGTGACGTTGCTTTATGTCACAATTTAAGCCTCTACAATTGAGTGTGCAAATTAGCATAAAAAATAATAAAATGATGTGTATAACCGCCATTATTAAGCTAACTAGATTTGGGGTTTTTCGACCCTCTCTTAGACCATTTACCTATTTTACTCGCAAACGCTGCACTACTTAGCTCAACTTTTTCCAAATGCTTATATTTTAATATAACTGAATCATGACGCAGATGCCTATATTTAACCCCTTTTGCCGTCACATATGGAACTGTGGTGCTGGCGGTATCCCGCAATTCCGCAGTTCGGGTTTCGCGGCTGCCGGGCTAGCTGATTCCCGCCGTTTCTACGGACACCCGGAAGTCGTACCTTGGAACTTGATCTGCGCACATCTGCCGCTGGTTCCACGGGCCGATTCAAGACCTCTGTTGGCTACAGTCCGACATGAGTGTAGATGGGCAGGAGGTTAAGTGTGCGGAAAGACTTGTTTGGGAAAACTATAGATGGTGAAGAAATATACAGGTACACATTGACCAATCACCATAATGTCCAGCTACAGGTGATTAGCTATGGAGCTACGGTGACCAGCTTAATTGTACCTGACAAGTCTGGCACATCAGCTGATGTCTGTCTTGGTTATGATAACATGGAAGCGTATGAAAACAATTCTCCACACATTGGCAGTTTTGTAGGCAGAGTAGTTAATCGGATTGCTAAGAGTAAATTTGTGCTTGATGATAAGACTTACCAGCTGGCAATCAATAATGGTCCGAATCATATCCATGGAGGATTAAAAGGATTTAGTCTGGCTATATGGGATTCTGAGATTGATGGCTGTCGGGTTAAAATGGTGTACATCAGTGCTGATGGTGAAGACAATTATCCAGGAAAGGTGACGACAACTGTGTACTTCGAATTAACCAATGATGATGAAGTTGTGATTGATTTCACTGCAAACACGACAAAGGCAATTCCAATCAACCTGACTTGTCATGCTTATTTTAATCTCGCTGGAGAGGGTACAGACAATATTGAGGATCATTTTGTGAAAATATGAGCAGACCATTACCTGCCCTTAGATGAGAATGTCATCCCAACCGGAGAGGTAGCCCCAGTAGATGGAACTATGACATCAAAGTTAGTTTCAGTATCTTGCGACCTGAATTTTACTTGTCCTAAATTATAACTCTCTTCCAGAGGGTATTGATCATCATCTTCAACTTGTGTGGAATTAGCCTCTCTGACACCAGACTTGGATTGACTTGTTACTGGAGTAAGACTTAGCCCCTCATCTAGAACCTCTATTTCATCGCCTGAAACTACAGCGATTGGATTCTTAGTTTTTTCACCATGCTTTTTATTAACATGGACTTCAGCTACAATCTCAGCAACTACTGGTTCGATGAGATTTTCTTTAGCAACGTGCTTCCCATTAACATGGATTTCAGCTACAATCTCAGCAGCTACCGGTTCTATGACATTGTCTTTAGAGACAACTTGCTCTGCACTTTTATCAGCACCCTTTTTGGCATATTTGTTCTGCGGGCATCGCCACTTAAAATGATCGGATAATCCACAAACTAGACATTTGTTTTTGTTAGGGCAATCTGTTGCAAGATGTTCTGTGCTTAAGCAGATTCTACACTCTTTGATTTACCTCCTGTACCATAAAGGCAAGATAAATCGATCATCTATCGTGACCTTACTTGGGAGAGGTTGTTCTACCTTTTCGAACCAAATTCTTCTGATGCCATTTTCTAAGGTTCGATCAAATGGATAGGTCTCGTGTTCTACTTTGTCCACTTTGCCATACTTGATCAATTCATTGATAACTTGTTCATCTGGGATCTCTAATGGAACCTTCATCTTGACTAATAGACGATCGGAACCTATTTCCTCCACATTACACACCTCACCCTTCACGACAAGGACCTCGTCGAGCAACACTTCCTTCACACTTTCATTAACTACGGTGAGATTCCATACAGATATGGAAACGTTAATGCGACCTTGAAGGACCCGTGGCCCTGCCCCAACTACATCCTTCAACCCATGATACACCTCAATTGCCGAAACACCCCAAGGATTGTCGTGATTTTAAGACGCAGTGTACGCTTATAGGAGGTTGCCATGGTGTTTAATAAAAGAGGAAACCCATACTACTACAATATATAAGGGGTAATACAAATATATAATACCAAGACGTCAGGGAAAGAGCTAAACACTAAATAAATAGTGTCCCCTTTTGAAACCCTGACACCTACCAACAAATATACGAACAGATAGTAGAGTCGTATATTTGTTAGTTTGAACCACTTTCTAAGTGGTTCACTAACACCTAACCGATTAAAGTGGTTTCCTAATGCATACTAACATATTACAGTCATATATTTGTTAGTCCGTTCGAGTTGACCGGGGACAGCCAACTGACTATAAAGATTTATATAATCAAAGTCCTAGGCTTGCGCTTACAAATGACAAAGGAATAAAATCAACTCACTCAAGCGATCTTGCCAAAATATAATGCGCTGGCCAACGAACGATAGAAATAGCATACTGGCGCGGAAAGAAATGCATTGCATTGACCACAGTAAGAGACGTCCTATTAAATGGCGGAATCCGCCAGCTAAGAGGAGTGCCTTTAGCAAATAGAGACACAAAATCCGCTCCAACCAAGACAAGAATTTACAAATTAAACATAAAGTTTGAAAGGAAATACTAATACGAAATATATGTATAAAATGTATCTACAAAATCGCGCTAGAAACTAGCAAATTCGGGCAGCAATTGCAGAGCTAAATAAACGCGTGCGTTCACTTCGACTGCTACTACTACTACTACTACTACTACTACTTTTTTTTACTTTTTTTTTTGAAAAACCGACGCTGACGCAGTCGGACAAACTTCACGGAGGAACTCCTTTAAAAAGGCTTGCAAACCCCCAGAAAAAAACCTGGTGAACTAGTAATCTTGATTAATATTACACCAAAACAATGATAAATAATGAGCATTAATACAATCTATAAATACATATGGCTTAAAAAGTATAGATACAAAACAATATGCTGATAAAGCTCCGATAGCAAAACAAAACTTAACAAAGGCATTACTATTCAACCCAGGTGTAGTAGTAGACCCGTGTGGCGAGTGCAACTATCCAACAAATGAAAAGTGCCTCGTCAATCTATGACAAATAAGTCAATCATTGACGCCAGTGGGCTGATTCTCTAAAGATCAGCGGGCGTAGTAGGATTTGGGTAGTATAATACATATAGTCGGCAGAAAAATTCCAGAAAAATTGATGGCCCTCTTGTTTACATTTTCAATTTACTTTATTGTAAGGTTTTGTAAATTACCATTCAATCCATGTGTGGTAGTAGACCCGTGTGGCGAGTGCAACTATTCAACAAATGAAAAGTGACTCGTCAATCAATGACAAATAAGTCAATCATTGACGCCAGTGGGCTGAGTCTTAAAGATCAGCGGGCGTAGTAGCATTCAGGTAGCATAACATATATAGTCAGCAGGAAAATTACAGAAAAATAGATGGAAATAGATGGCGCTCATGTTTCCATTTTTGATTTACTTTGTTGTAAGGTTTTGTAAATTACCCGGGAACAAATAACCCTATAAAACTCTGTGCAAATTCCTAAAATTACCTGGGACAATTTTATAATTCAATGGCAAATTACTTTATCGATTGATTATTAAATTACCCCAGTCCGTTTATTTCTTAACATGAATTATTAAACATAACAATATCAAAGTGCAGACTAAAATGAATTACATGACACAGATTAATTAAAAGACACAGATAAATCAGCTGTAGTAATTAAATGATTTAAGCTAGTGCAGGCTCATTTATTTTTACAGCTCCCAACTCTATTGAAACTATGTTTGTTTTGCACCATATGTCCTTGAATACTTTTTCTTTACCATGCTGCTTTAATCTAAAATATTCGCAAGGAATATGATTCAGCAGCAATGACCGAAATATTGCCTTTATTGCTCTATTGTGATTGCCCATAGATGGATTTTTCGTCTGTGCACACCGATGTTTCCAAATGGCCCAAACACCTATGGTTAGTATTGTTATTAAAATAGTCCTTTCAGACTTTATGATATTTACACCGCTTGATCCAAATTCTCTAAATAAGACTACATGCGTGTCTAGAACAATGGGCTTCGCTCCAAATTTTGCCAAGATTTGGCTGATATAGTCCCAAAATTGTGACGATATTGGACATTCCGCAAATAAATGCTCGATTGTTTCCTCGTCTGTTTGACATAAGTAACACCTATCAGAAGTCGTAATATTGCACTTGTATGTCAAGTGTCCCACCCATAGCCGTCGATGTAGTAATCACCACAATAAATCACGAGCCATATTTGGTATGGATGGAGAATGTAAGATTTTCCATACATTTTTCCAACTGGATGGTTTATAGCTTGAGTCATCCCATCTCCTAATTGCTATGGGAGGTGTTACTTGTTTTCGTCTCATAATATGGTACCATTTCTTGGATCTCATCTTGTATTTTAACATCTCATCATCAAGAACTAATGCGGGTTGTGGAGTCAAACTATTATTATTTACATTTGGCAGACGAAACCATTCAATTGGTACAGCATGTTTTATTTTATTTAGCAACCGCTGGACATCTATATGCCTCATATGTGTTTTTCTAGCTACGTCTTGCATTGAAATCCATCTACGTGTTTGAGGGTGTATCATATCCGATAAATGTTGAATGCCATATTTTGCAAAGGACGGTAGATAAAGTACTGCATTGTTATAACATATATTACTATTGCCCCACAATTGCTGTTCTAGTACTTCCTTCCAGCACGTAGGTGGAGGCATGTATCTGTCAAATATTTCTAACTCCTTAACTTGATCTTTAAACACATCTGGTATCATTTGGCTATTCGGAGGTGGCTTCTTTGAGGTAAAAACATGCTCCGCCAGAAATGGTTCTACAATTCTCTCCATGAGAGCTCGTGAAACACATGCCCACGTCTCATCTGATGTAATAAGATCATCCAAAAATTTTAACCTTAAAGAAACACATTTCACTTTAATATCAATTAAATCAAGTCCTCCTTCTAACTTAGCATTATTGAGAACACGATGGGAAACTAAATGATTCTTTTCTTCCCATATGAATGACAATATCAACTCATTAACCTCCTTTTCTACATGTTTTGGCATGTGTACAACAGATGCTGTATACCATAGCCCAGATAATGCCAAGTTGTTGACAACAAACACTCTACCAAAGATTGAAAGACGACGACGCTTCCAATTTGCTAATATTCTCTTAAGCTTAGATACTCGTTCATTCCAATTTTGTATTGTATTCGGTTTCCTGCCAAAATAGATGCCTAAAATCTTAATGGTATCATTAGACCAATTGATTTCAAGTGGCTGGTCATTCCGCTCTTTCCATGGCCCCAGAAATAATCCTTTGGATTTTCCTTTATTGATTTTCAAACCAGATGCATTTTGGAACTTTTCTAGTACGTGGTTTAAAATTGCAAAATCATTGTTTGAACTGGTAAACACAGTTGTGTCATCAGCATATTGTGACAGCTTAAGTGGTCTTTCTATGCCACGAATACATATGCCTTGAAAGTTATTATTTTGCCTCAATGCTATGCCAAGTGATTCCATCACAATAACAAATAATAATGGCGATAGGGAACACCCCTGTCTAACCCCACGTTCTAAGACAATTTCTCTGGATAATTGATTGTTCACTAAATAGCTACTCTTGATATCCGTATATAAAATCTTTACCCATTTAATAAAGTTTGAGCCTAACCCAAACGATTGCAAAGAATTAAAAAGAAAATCCCATTCCACACGGTCAAATGCCTTTTCATTGTCCAAGGCAATCACAGCTGAAGGGATGCTATCCTTCTCAACCAATTGTATAAGGTCTCTTATTACCATGGTATTGGTTAGAATTGTCCTCCTGGGTACAGCACATGTCTGCTCTGTTCCAATGATTTCTCCTAAAACACTACCTAGTTTCAATGTTAATGCTCTGGATATTATTTTGTAGTCTACACGTAGTAGAGAAATTGGTCTGTAGTTCTGAATTAGACGTCTGTCATTTCCTTTATATATTAGCCTTACGTATGCCCTAGCCATAGTTGGTGGTAAATGGCCTTTCTCAAAAATTTCAGTGCCTAATTCTTCCATTATTGGACCTACAAGGTGCCAGAACGTTTGGTAAAATTCAACTGGAAGGCCATCACACCCCGGTGATTTTTCTAGTTTCATACCTTTAAGGGATTTAGTTAAATCTTCTAGTGTTAAGGGTTGATCACAAAATTCACTGCCTGTGTCTGACACCTTTTTGTCTATATTTGCTAACAAATCCAATTTTGCATCTTCATCAATTCCCTCTGACTTGTACAATGACTCATAGTAATTGCATACAATAGTACTCATTTCATTGTTGGTAAAGACGGTTGAACCATCCGGCATGTTTAATGAGCACATCACCTTATCTATTGCCCGTGCTTTTTCTAATGCGCAAAAATATCGGGTTGGCTTTTCCCCTTCTGCGTGCATCTGGGCTCTTGCTCTAATTTTTGCACCCTCAAACTCATAGTGTTCTATATCTCTTATTTTACTTTTAATTTTAACCAGTAATTCATAATAATTCTCTTCACCATTATTTACTTTAGCATTAATTTTCATCAGTGATCGATGAAGTGTTTTCTTGCGTTTGCGTATTTCCTGTGCTTTTCTAATAGCATACTTTCGGGAAACATACTTTAAATCCAGTTTAACATCCTCCCACCATTGCAATGTGCTCTTATATGATGCTTTCCTATTAATCCAATGTTGCCAACAACTCTCTATATTATTCTTATAAAATTCTTCTCCCAACAGTGTTGTGTTTAATTTCCAAAACCCGACCCCTTTTGTTACCCAGTCAGCATTGGCAAAGGTTACACAAACCATGTTATGATCGGAGAATGCAACTGGCTTAATATTAACATCTCTCCAGTACCCTGTTAACAAACTATTCACATAAATTCTGTCGATCCTTGAACCAACTTTACCATCTACCGAAAAACATGTAAGATCTTTACCATGAGGTTTTGATATTCTATAGGTGTCCACTAAATTTTCATTATCACATATTTCTTTTAAGAGTCTATGTGATGTATCAGTATAAGTTGAAGTTGCATTCCTGTCATTTTCTTTGTCTAAGACACAATTAAAGTCACCACCCATTACTAAGTTTTCAGTGATGTTATCTAGTGCTGTTTTAGACATCTCCTTAAAAAAATTACGACGTAGTTGATGAGATGTAGGTGCATATATACACAGCAACGTGATACATGTTTGTTGTATATCTAGCGTGACTCTCACCCAGCGACCATTTGCACCTGATACTGAAGAGATTATATTTACATAGGCTGAACAACGAGGGAGTATAACAATTGCTACGCCTGCACTATTATCTTGAGATAACGAATAAAATATTCTGGATCCAGAAATCTTTTCTAAATTATCGTATAATTCTGACTTCTGAATTTTTGTTTCCTGTATCAAAGCAATGTCAATCTGCTCATTTTTCAGAGTCTCTAGTAAGTGACGTTGCTTTATGTCACTATTTAAGCCTCTACAATTGAGTGTGCAAATTAGCATAAAAGGTAATAAAATGCTGTGTAAAACCGCCATTATTAAGCTAACTAGATTTTGTTTTTTTCGACCCTCTCTTAGACCATTTACCTATTTTACTCACAAACGCTGCATTACTTAGCTCAACTTTTTCCAAATGCTTATATTTTAATATATCTGAATCATGACGCAGATGCCTATATTTAACACCATTTGCCGTCACATATGGAACTAACACCTCTCCTGCCTCTGACCTGTACATGACCATTTCATCAGGTGATTTAGAACTCTGTGTTTGAATGGATATATCAGATTCAGCGACTGACATATTATCGTCTTCTATATCACTTTCCTCTATTTCTGATTCAGAACTCTCTCCATCTTTCTGTCGCTTTATTCTACTCAATCGATCCGAGACACCAATTACTTTCTCTATATTATTTAAATCGTCTAGATTGAGTGTACTCAGTGGAAATTCGAAGTTAGTTTCAGTATCTTGCGACCTGAATTTTACTTGTCCTAAATTAAAACTCTCTTCCAGAGGGTATTGATCATCATCTTCAACTTGTGTGGAATTAGCCTCTCTGTCATCAAACTTGGATTGACTTGTTACTGGAGCAAGACTTAGCCCCTCATCTAGAACCTCTATTTCATCGCCTGCAACTACAGCGATTGGATTCTTAGTTTTTTCCCCATGCTTCTCATTAACATGGACTTCAGCTACAATCTCAGCAACTACTGGTTCGATGACATTTTCCTTAGCAGCGTGCTTCCCATTAGTATGAATTTCCGCTACAATCTCAGCAGCTACCGGTTCTATGACATTCTCTTTAGAGACAACTTGCTCTGCACTTTTATCAGCACCCTTTTTGACATATTTGTTCTGCGGGCATCGCCACTTAAAATGATCAGATGATCCACAAACTAGACATTTGTTTTTGTTAGGGCAATCTGTTGCAAGATGTTCTGTGCTTAAGCAGATTCTACACTCTTTGATTTGCCCCCTGTACCATAATGGCAAGATAAATCGACCATCTATGGTGACCTTGCTTGGGAGAGGTTGTTCTACCTTTTCAAACCAAATTCTTCTGATGCCATTTTCTAAGGTTCGATCAAATGGATAGGTCTCGTGTTCTACTTTGTCCACTTTGCCATACTTGATCAATTCATTGATAACTTGTTCATCTGGGATCTCTAATGGAACCTTCATCTTGACTAATAGACGATCGGAACCTATTTCCTCCACATTACACACCTCACCCTTCACGACAAGGACCTCGTCGAGCAACACTTCCTTCACACTTTCATTAACTACGGTGAGATTCCATACAGATTTGGAAACGTTAATGCGACCTTGAAGGACCCGTGGCCCTGCCCCAACTACATCCTTCAACCCATGATACACCTCAATTGCCGAAACACCCCAAGCCTTTGTCGTGATTTTAAGACTCAGTGTACGCTTATAGGAGGTTGCCATGGTGTTTAATAAAAGAGGAAACCCATACTACTACAATATATAAGGGGTAATACAAATATATAATACCAAGACGTCAGGGAAAGAGCTAAACACTAAATAAATAGTGTCCCCTTTTGAAACCCTGACACCTACCAACAAATATACGAACAGATAGTACAGTCGTATATTTGTTAGTTTGAACCACTTTCTAAGTGGTTCACTAACACCTAACCGATTAAAGTGGTTTCCTAATGCATACTAACATATTACAGTCATATATTTGTTAGTCCGTTCGAGTTGACCGGGGACAGCCAACTGACTATAAAGATTTATATAATCAAAGTCCTAGGCTTGCGCTTACAAATGACAAAGGAATAAAATCAACTCACTCAAGCGATCTTGCCAAAATATAATGCGCTGGCCAACGAACGATAGAAATAGCATACTGGCGCGGAAAGAAATGCATTGCATTGACCACAGTAAGAGACGTCCTATTAAATGGCGGAATCCGCCAGCTAAGAGGAGTGCCTTTAGCAAATAGAGACACAAAATCCGCTCCAACCAAGACAAGAATTTACCAAATTAAACATAAAGATTGAAAGGAAATACTAATACGAAATATATGTATAAAATGTATCTACAAAATCGCGCTAGAAACTAGCAAATTCGGGCAGCAATTGCAGAGCTAAATAAACGCGTGCGTTCACTTCGACTGCTACTACTACTACTACTACTACTACTACTACTACTACTACTACTACTACTACTACTACTACTGCTGCTGCTTCTCAGTGCGATTAAGTCCAAATTCCCAAAGACTGCGATTTACTTCGCAAAACTTAACTATTCAAGTCGGTTGACAGCTCAGCAGAAGTTGGCGATTCAGTCCATCAATTCGACGGCTGAATCATCAAAATCTGTGACTGTCATTCCTGCACTTAGACTCTCCGAATTTAATGTTGTTAAGGATAACATTCATTGGACTGAGAAGACAGCTAACTCGATGTATTCTGCCTGGCTTAAATTCCTAAATTTAAACTAGACAAGGGCCAGGGTAACATCCGCCCGGAAACAGGACTGGGCAGTAATATTGTCAATTTAACTGGCTCCCCATTATGTGAAGCAGAGCAGTCACTGCTCAATTTTGGTCTTACATTTGTCCCAACACCAAAACCTAAAACAGGTTTGGATGCTCTTTTAGATAATGGCTGTATGGAAACATCTGAATTTAGTCACCGTATTAAGTTGGCAGACTTCTTTCGTAACTCTAATAGTAACATTCCACCATTCATTGAAAAAACTGGCTGGGCACCAAACGTAAAAATCCTGGACCCAGCGATCGGTGAAAGCATAGAACTCTTTTCAGAACGTGTTAAAAATTCTTCATTCCCTAATGATCAACCAAATTTACCCTATGAGGAACGCCAGGCCTTAATTGAATTGTCTAAAAACAGCGAAATTGTCATCAAACCTGCAGATAAAGGGTCAGCGACTGTAATAATGCTTAAAGATAACTATAAACGTGAAGCACAACGACAACTTAGTAACCCAAAGCATTACCAGAAACTAAGCAAACCACTTTGGCAAAATAATTGCAGCAAATTTAATGAGATTCTTCAAAAATTGCTCGATAGCAAGAAGATCACCGAAAAGCAACATAAGTATCTCTTTGCTGAACTTGAGTCAAAACCACGGACTTTCTATCTTTTGCCAAAAATTCATAAACCCATAGATTCGTGGTTGGACACAATGTCACCGCCCGGGCGACCTATAATCTCTGATTGTGGCTCAGAATCCTACAGAATCAGTGAATACATCGATTACCATCTACAGCCAATAGCAAATAGACACCCCAGCTTCTTGAAAAACACAGAAGACTTCTTATCACAGGTCTCTGAGACCTGGATACCTCCAAATTCATTCTTGGTCACGCTTGACATCGATGCTATGTATACAAACATTGACATCGAGAAGGGTATAAATTCTATCCGTAGAGCATTCGTGAACTACCCAGACACCAACAGGCTAGACAGAGAAGTAATAGCTCTATTAGAGCTCAGTCTGAAAGGCAATGATTTTGAATTCGATGGCGAAATTTACCAACAAATTTGCGGCTGTGCGATGGGCAAGCGCTTTAGCCCATGTTTTGCCAATATTTACGTAGCAGAGTGGGAGGAGGAAGCGTTAGAAAAGTGTCCAAAACATCCCCTCATTTATCGCAGGTACCTTGATGACATTTTCATGATTTGGCAACACACAAAGGCAGAGTTTGATGAATTTTTCGAAATTCTGAACAATCACGATCCGAATATCAAATTAAAAGCAACCATTGACGAGATGTCCGTAGATTTCCTGGATGTAACTGTATATAAAGGTCTAAAGTATGAAACAACTGGCTACTTAGACTACAAAGTGTATTTCAAACCAACCGATTCGCATCAGCTATTGCACAAAAAATCTTTCCATCCACCACATACTTTTAAAGGAATAGTTAAATCACAAATAATCCGTTTTCACAGGAATTCTAGTGATAGAAAAAATGTTGAAGAAGCGTGCTCTACCCTATTCAAAGCCCTCAAACCACGAGGTTACTCCTCACGATTCTTGCGCAAAATCAAATCTGAAACATTAGACGGCTTGGAATCCATTCCAGATAATGCCTCAAATCGTCGGCCTACCAAAATTTCTCACAATCGTCCTATTATAGGTGTAGGCGAATCTCGCAAATGCGGAAAGAAAAGGTGCAAGTTAGATGAATTTCTCCCAAACCAGAATACTTTCACGAGCTTTCAGAACAAAAGCAAGTTCCAACTTCAGTCTAATCTAGATTGTGATTCTGAAAATGTTATTTATCTAATTTCATGCAAATTGTGCCAAAAACAGTATGTCGGCGAAACCAAATGTCCATTAAGATGGCGGGCAACTCGACACCTCTCAGATATTAGGCTAGAGGGAGACACACATGTTTCCGAACATTTTAATCTTCCTGTCCATTTAGTCCTTCGTGACTTTGAAATTATGCCGATTGAACAGCCACCCCTTTCAGATACGGCAGAAGAAACTGATAAACAAAGAAAACTTCGAGAATCGTTTTGGATTAAAGAACTCGAAACACAGTGGCCAAGGGGAATAAACTCGGACCCAGGCTTATCTGATCAACGTGACAAAATTCCATTCATTCTGACCTATAATCGGAAAAACGTTGAAATTTCCAAAATTTTGAAAGATGAGTATCAAAACCTACAGGAGAAACTGAAACAACCCTTTAACAAGCGACCAGTAATTGCGTTCAAGAAAAATCCGAATCTACGTGACATCTTGGTAAAAGCAAAACTCAAATAGCTATCCATAATATCCATCTCAATCATTCAACATTAACCCTTGCATGATGGTCAGCCAAAAACGGTCAATTTAGTGATCTTGGGCAATGTCCATTTGCCGGCGGGGATTGGAGTATTTTTGAAAATTTACCACTGTAATGACTGGCTCGGGAACCGAGACAGTCGTTCCAGTGGTGTATTCTCGGGAATGACCTTGTCTGTGCCTGCAAATGTACATTAAATAAGTAAGCGCATATTTGGATTTTACTGAACAAATTTAACTAGTAAATGGTTAACATTAATGCCATATGGCTTTCCTCAAACAAAATGACAAATCTCAGGCAGTAGGATAAACCAAAATATCTTAAATTTTTGAATTTTTTCAATTATTGAAGATTCTGAGCCAGTGCGTTGACAATATTGACTACTACTACTACTACTACTACTACTACTACTACTACTACTACTACTACTACTACTACTGCTGCTGCTGCTACTACTACTAGTTTAATTTGGATATAAAAACTAAATTAAACTAGTAGTAGTAGTAGTAGTAGTAGTGGTAGTAGTAGTAGTAATAGTAGTAGTATTAGTAGTAGTAGTAGTAGTAGTAGTAGTAGTAGTAGTAGTAGTAGTAGTAGTAGTAGTAGTAGTAGTAGTAGTAGTAGTAGTAGTAGTAGTAGTAGTAGTAGTAGTAGTAGTAGTAGTAGTAGTAGTAGTAGTAGTTTTATAATTAAGTTTCCATAGCTAATATCCAGTCACAAGTGTAGCACCTGTTTCTGAGGTGAGGGTTATGTGCCCTTACTACTACTACTACTACTACTACTACTACTACTACTACTACTACTACTACTACTACTACTACTACTACTACTACTACTACTACTACTACTACTACTACTACTACCACTACTACTACTACTACTACTACTACTACTACTACTGCTGCTGCTGCTGCTGCTGCTGCTGCTGCTGCTGCTGCTGCCACTACTACTACTACTACTATTGCTACTACTACTACTCCTACTACTACTGCTGCTGCTGCTACTACTACTAGTTTAATTTAGTTTTTATATCTGATATCCCACCATAAGTGTAGCAAACCATCAGAAAACCCATTGACAGCACTGGTAAAATGACCACATAATTCAAATGGCTCTCAAAACTTCTCCCCAAGGCCGATTTTATGCGATTTTGGATATGTCATTGTGCTCGAAATTACCTTTCAAACAGTACCAAGTTCGTTTCTACACCATTTTGTTCTTGGTTTAAACCTTCAACGAGCACACTACTAGTCAATATAACTACCTCTATGGATTTAACCACAGATTTAACGAATTACTAAACTATGGTGGCTGATTAGGGCCATCGCTCTTTCGCCTTGTAATTAGTTACGTGACGAAGCGACGGAGCGAAAGTAAGGTGCGAAGAAGCGAAGATAAGATGCAAAGAAATGAAGATAAGATGCGAAGAATGAAGATAAGATGTGAAGCATGATGCGAAGAACGAAGATAAGATGCGAAGCACGATGCAAAGAATGAAGATAAGATGCGAAAAGTCGAAGATAAGATGCAAAAACACAAGGATAAGATGCGAAAACACGAAGATAAGATGCGAAAAGGTGAAGACAAGATGCGAAAATGCAACGGAGCGAAGAAGCGAAAAGGCGAAGGAGCGAAGATAAGATCCGAAAAGGCGATGGAGTGAAGGAGCGAAGTGTGAATGAGCGAAGATAAGATGTCAAGATGCGAAGAAACGAAAAAGCGAAGGAGCAAAGACGCGAAGGAGCGAAGAAGCGAAGACCTGAAGAAGTGAAGATGCAAAGGAGCAAAGATACGAAGAAGCGAAAGAGCGACGTTTTCACATTAAAGATCGATCTATCCTGCGTGTCGTGTATGTCGGTGGCGCCATAAATGTGAAAGGTGAGGAAATATGTACATGCAAACGTAATGTAAACTCAAGTCTGCTGTTCTGATGGTGGCATTTCTCTCCGTGTCTTATCATATGTTTTAGAAATACAACTTATACTTTGATCAGATATCTACCCACCTGCACCGTGCCTTTACTACCTAGCTAGCCACAATAACGAGAGCAGGCGAGTGGTCAAAGTTAACCTTATGTCATCAGTTAATTGTAGACATGTAGAAATGGTGATATAAAACTGCTGGAAATTGGATCACCAATCCTAAAGAACCAACATCGTGTGACCCTGTTATTATTATGGCTCAATATGAAGAGTGGATAATCTCTTAGATTAACTGTAAATAGTAATTGTGTGAACCATTGATCAAAGCAAACTGATCATTATTCAAGAAAGCTCATTACATATGGTTCAATCTGAGGCGTAGTTAACCTCAGGTTTAAACCATTTTATCGAGGGAACCTGCTTATTATTCAAGAAAGCTCACCGCAGCAAATTTTTTCAACTGGTTTCTAAAGGCATTCGGGGAATGATTTAAACATATGAATACAATCTGTTGAATTGAATTGAATTGAACTTCATTATACTCAGATCAATTTTACATTAATACATGAGGGAAAAGATATTAAATAAATATTTTGCACTATAATCAGAATTTATAAGTTAATAAATTATTGTCTAGTATTATTATTAGAGGGGACAAGCTGGCACCCTACTGTTATTGTTCTGGTTTTTATTTTATGTCTTTTATTATTATTCCGCCGTTTTATTTGTTCGCGAATAGCGTGAAGACAAAAATGCTGGTGAAATTCTGGCTTAGCATGGCAAGAGGGCCTTATTAGTGCAAACTCTTTACGTGTCAATGAAAATGATTTTCTGGATAGGTCAGTGGCCATATTGGATTTCCGGAAAATTTTCCCACATTTTAAAAAATCCTCTCAAGAACCACTAAACGGAATGAGCTGAAAATTGGTCCGAAGCAGCATAGAGGGACTCTCTATAAAGTTTGTTCAAGAGAACTTAATAGCTAGAAAAACATGGATTTCCGTATGGACCAATCAGCATCAAGCTTTATGGCGGCCATGTTGAATTTTTTTATTTAATAGATTTTGATGCCCAAATTGGACATATATAGATTTCTGGGGTCGAGAAATCCAAATCTGGAATTTTCGAATTTGTTCGATCGACGGTATGGCTGCCATCTTGGATTTATTTCCCGCCCAATTCCACCATAGTAAAGCAATTGAAAATTTTAAATGCCTTCTTCTCGGAAACCACTGGGTGGATTTCAATTATATTTTCAAGAAAGCATCGCTCAGTAATAGAGATTATTAGGCTGGCGACCATTTTGGATTTTGTAGTAATTCGGGAAACGTTTTTCAGAATCTTCTCCTCCAAAACCACTTAGCGGATTGATTCAAAACTCATGCCATGCAATATCATCTAGGCTATCTGCTAAACCAAGTTTGTTCAAGGGAATTTGATTGGCCGAAAACTTGGGTGGCCATCTTGAATGACGTAATTTTCGTGAAAACGACTTCTTCTCCAGAAGCGCTGAACGGCTGATATGATTAGGGACTGAGTGGCATTACAGTTTGTTCAAGGGAAATTGATACATCAAAAGACCTCCCGCCATCAACCAATCAAATGTCAGCATGATTGGCGGCCATTTTGAATTTGTTTTATTTGTTGAAATTTGAAGCCGAAATTGGTTTTACATGGGTTTTTCGGTCTTCTGATTCCAAATTTGCCATTTCAATACTGTCGGATGAACGGTTTGGCGGCCATCTTGGATCGTTTTCCCGCCAAAATTGCCAATACTAAAGCAATTGGAGGATTGAATTGTCTTCTTCTCAAGAAGAAGCCGATTTGGCTGAAACTCAGAATGAAGAATAGTTATGGGTCCGAATAAAAGTTGTTCAAGAAAGCTTGATTCGGACAGTGGTTCGGCGGCCATCTTGATGACATCATAAATATGTAAATTACTTTGCAGAGTAATAAAAAATCTTCTTATCTGAAACCACCAGGACGATTGATGAAAAACTTAGAAATCCGTGTCTGAGTTAGACCAAGAATCAAAATTGTTCAAGCGAACTTGATTGGCTCATGTCTGCGGCGGCCATCTTGGTGACATCATAACATACAAGATGGTATTTTTCTCTGAGACTACTGGACTGACTTATCTGAAATTTCGGGAATATTTTGATGCCCCAGGGACAAGTCAAAGTTGATGATAACAAATTGATATCGCCAAAACACAGGCGGTAATTGGCCAATGACATGTAAGTGTTTCGGAGGCCATTTTGAACCTATTTATTAGGGTGACTTTGACAGTGAAAACTGGTAGACATGGGTAAAAACGGTGTTCTGGTTTCAAATTTTCCATGTTTGAACGTGTGAGACTAAGCGATCGGCGGCCATCTTAATTATTCCGTGCCCCGAAATTTCTCCATTGGCAATGTATGGTGAAATTTTTGAAATTTGAATCACGTTTTCTCCAAGAGTTTTAGGCTGATATACTTGACACTTTGGAGTCTTCTAGAACTATGTAGCTCGCGTCTTGACTTAAAAACATTTTTGGTCCATGAAGTTGTTTTCCCGAAAATCCTGAATATGTAATTTTTGGTCAGAGAACTGAAACTTATACTTATAGGGGGGGGCGCAGTGTTAAAATTGTGCATGTACGTAGATACTATATGCGCCCATGAATCGATGAAATAAAATCGTTAGCTAACTTATTAAGGTATCTGATATTACAAATATGCGTACTATCTTCTATTTCCGCGATTTGCCGATAAGCGACGCAATTCTAGGCTGATGGTTTTCGGAGCGAGATTCCCTATCAGGAACCGTTTACAGAACTCAAATATCCTAAGCGGTTCCCGAGATATTATAAGTTTGGCATCAAGATGCGATTACCAAAATGTTGTACATAGTAACCAACATGAAAATGACGTTACAAAAGGTTTTTGGTGATGCTGATTCCAAATATCACAGTTTCGAAAGTGTCCGACCATTTCTGTAACAACCATGTGCGGAGTTATACAAATTAGACTACCATCTCATATATTTTCAAGTGAGGTAGTTAAAAAAATAAATATATATATATTATTTATTTATTTTTTTAACATATATATATATTAGTTTCCGTCGTCAAATTCTATCAAATGACGCAATTTGGTTGCCCAATCTTATGGTGGCCATGTTGTATTAACTTCTCTTGAACAAACTTTAATGGCTCTTAGCCCCTGATAATGTATCTCAAACATCTTCCCGATCCATTCGCGGTTCCAGGGAAGTAGTTTTTGTTAGAACAGGGGCATCCATTCCATGAGGGCCACCTGACAAATCGGCCAATCACGTTCGCTCAAACAAATTGGAATGGGCGGGACATCGCTAGAAATCAATCCCTCTATACCAGGCCATAGCAACACTTATTTTAGACTGATATAGATTTAAATAAGGCCTATAATCGCATCCATATACATAATTTAGTCCATATTATCAATGACAAAAGCAGGCTTACGCAAGTTCATGGTAATACATATAGGAGTCGATTCCTTCCAGTTCTGTTTCAATACAATACTACATGAAGAAGACGACGTGAATGTTGACGATAACAATCGATTGAATTAAAAAATAAAATCAATAAGTTTGTTTTACAATTGAAGTGAAATTAATAGTGGAGGCGACTAAGCTGGCGTGGCCAGACAAGGGTATGCTAATTTGTAAAACCGCAATGGTTTGAAATCTCAGCGTAATAAAACATATAAACTAAAACAGCAACACCAGTTTTTAAAGCTTTTGTGCGATAGCATGTGCTATAGGACAGACTAATTACATTTGATAATTCAGAATGAAAGAGTATTGGATATAATGTCCACAGATGACATTTTTGTTGCTTGAGTGTGAGCCACAGTCTCTCAGCCAACCCTCTCCACCCGCCTAATAACAACACCAGAGACTCATCATCATCATCATCATCATATGTGAATCTATAGTCAAGAAGTGACGTCATCGGATGAAGTTGTGAAAATTTAAGGAGACGGATTAGGCACCGTTTTTATCAGTTTATATTAGTTTTAATGTGTCTTAACTTTAGTATTTGTTTGCTAGCAGTGACAGTTGTGAGGAAGCTTATTTTTTATATTCCGTTTGACATTAATTAATTGTGATCTGCATGTTTAGGGCGAACTTTTACCGTTAAAGTATTAATTTGTTTACGTGGTGGATGCATGACGTCATTTGTTAACCATAGCGTGACGTAATAATAATGTAGCGATGGATACATTTGTCAAAATGACGTCAGACATTCAATATTACGTATAACGATATTGCGGTTTTTTAAAGTGTTTCATACTCTAACATTTTGTTTATCACAACGCATTATAAAAACTGTTGATTTATGTCCCGACTGTACTATACTATGTCAGTCGACGTTGTCAATCGTTCATAGATTCAGTAACGAGGTATGCGATTAAATGTCGAAAGAATTTAATAAATAAAGAACTTGTAGATCTGCCTAAACTCCTTGTCAAAATAATTTTAGACATTTATCTAGCAAAACAGGCAAGATGCTGCTGCTTAATCATTAATGACGACCGTGTTTTGACATAATTTATTTACCGGACTACCGGGTAAATATAGCATGCGGATCACCGGAAGTGGCATAACATAATCTGTGATATTGGCGAAGAAACAACATTTTTTATTATCATGAACATCATCCGCGTATTTATCCCTCAACTATCTTAATTATTACCGCGCAACTAAATCATAATAGAACACGTAATTTCATATTATTCTGATCTGCATTTATTTCTGAACATTGAAATAGCATTATAGCCTAACAGAATTACATTCACTGAGCCGTGTCTAAATCACACAAATGAACATATATAGGGTTTGCTAAATTTTCTGAACAGAAATATCACGCACCCATGACATAATACATGCCCATACAAACCAGCCACTACTATGGAGCTAATAAAGAACAGCGGTATTACCCAGTCTAGAGAGCGTAGAGAGACAAGAGCTCCAATGATTTTTACGCCATCTAGGGATGACAACAAAAGACGTACGAAAAATAATAACGTCTCTATACGAGCTAAGGACTATACATTAAATACAGAAAAAGCACTGATGAAGAAGGCAGATGCATGTAGAAAAGAAGAAATCACATCTAACTCATTATATGAACTGAATACAGCGGCTTACGAACTTACAAGACACTCCGTAAAGCAAATTCTGAGCCAGCTCAACTATATATATAAATGTGAGCTAGATCAAGATGAGTGTAACTCTACCGCACATGAAATTTTAAGAGTATACTTTGTCAAGAAGAATGGTCAAGAAGGACGGCTCATGTATACTATTAACATGTTCCACACAAAATGTAAAATTCATGTCACTGGGAAGTGTTATAAGAGGTTTGGTGATGACATCCTGCCAATGCTGCAACGACTGTGGAAGAGGGGCCCAGATCTACATGATGTAAACAAATACATAGAAAAGATGTGTAACATGCAAATACAGCAAACAAGGAATGAAAGAGCAAATCAAGAGACGAGCAACAAACCGACGAGTATTATTAGCTGTGTTTATGAGAATGGCGAGGCCACGACAAAGTTACAAAGCTCAGATGCTACACCTCAATATAATGAGCTGGCGCTAGCGGCAATAATTCCCTGCAACACCTCTGGAGAAATTCTAGATGGATTTTCCAATCAATCCAGAGGTGTTGACTCTTCAGAAGATTCAGCTGAAGCCATAGATGGTACAATCTGCTCTCGCTGTGGGTTGAGTGCCGGAGAACAAACAATTGAGTGTTCCAGCTGTATGTCTTGGTACCATTTGAATTGTGAAAACATGAATGAATATGACCTTATACATCATAACACTGATATAGAAAGACAACATATGTCAATTGCAAAAAGATCAAAGCCAACAAGAGCAAGAAGAAACACAAAATCCAGTTGAAACTGTATCAGCTATCAGCATATGCTCCTCGCCGCCACCAGTAACATCAACAGGGGACAAGGAAATAACCCAGACTAGAAATATAACTGCGCAATCAATACATAAAGTAAATGCACAGAGAAGCCTGCCAACTGGCACTGATTGTCCAGACTCTTACAGCTCAAGGAGTCCAATAATGGACGATAAAAATGAAATTGACATCTTAAAAGACTTATTGCAGAAAGCACAGCAAGAACTAAGCAATAAAGACCATGCATCTAGACAACATGATCGAAACAACAGAGAACTGCAAATAAAGAGCATAGAACAGGCAAAGGAGTTAGGGTCTGTCAAGCGACAACTGATGACATCCCGTACCATGATAAATAATCTGGAAGGAGAAATAGTGGAACTGAGAAATAGTAATAGAATGGGGGGTGGGGGGGGGGCAAAGATATAAGAGAAGATCAATCAGAGGTGAGAGCAAGTTCAAGCACTGACCATCACAACAGCACTAACCAGCTCATGGCAACAAATGTACAATTACTCTCAAACCAAGTGCAGCTTATATTAAATCAATTGTTACACTTTGAAATAAGTATGCGAACAAGAATTAATACCATGGAAGAAACTATGTACACATAGCATCAACAGGCAATGCAGACCATACAAGGATCTGAGTATGGAAATCAGCTATCCCACCAGCAATATCGTGACCGGCCAGCTCATCAGCAGTATGGTAGCCAGCCAGCCAACCAGCAGTATGGCAGCCAGACAGTCCATGTGCAACAGTGTAGCCAGTCAGTCCACAAGCAGTATGGCAGCCAGCCAGCCTACCTGCAACAGGGTAGTCAGCCAGCCCACCTGCAACATGGTAGCCAGCCGGTCCATCTGCAACAAGGTAACCAACCAGTCCACGTGCTATGGGGTAGCCAGCCAGTCCACCCACAACAGGGCAGTCAGCCAGTCCACCTACAACAATGTAACCAACCAGTCTGCTTGCAGCAGGGTAGCCAGCCAATCGATCCGCAACAGAGCAGCCAGCCAGCCCATCTTCAACAGTGCAACCAGCCAGCCCGCCAGCAACATGGGCACCGGACAAACCAGCAGAAGTATGGCAACCAGTCAGCCCGCCAACAGTATGGTACCCAGCCAGGACACCAGCAGCCATGGCAACGAGGTAGCCAGCCAACCAAGCATCGGCATGGCAGCCAGCCAGCACATCAGCAGTCATGGCAATATCATAGCCAGTCAGCACACAAGCAGTATGATAGCCAGCCAGCTCACCTACAACCTGGTAATCAGCCAGTCCATCAGCAACAGAGCAGCCAGCCAGTCCACTGGCAACATGGCATCCAGAAAGCATATCAAAAGCCATGGAAATATCGTAGTCTGTCATCACACAAGCAGTATGATAGGCAGACAGCTCATCTGCAACACGGTAATCAGCCAGTCCAACAACAACAGAGCAGCCAGCCAGCCCATCAACAACAGGGTAATCATCCAGTCCATCAGCAACAGAGCAGTCAGCCAGCTCACCAGCAACATGACATCCAGCTATCTCAACATCAACATGTTAGCCAGCAAAACCAGCAGCAACAGGTTATCCAGCCACCCCACTTGCAACATAGTGGCCAGCCAAGCCATCCCAAGTATGGTGGCCGGTCAGCTCAACATCATTATGGTAGTCCGCCAGCCCACCAGCAAAGTTGTAGACAGCCAGCTCTCCAGCAGAATGGTAGACAAAAAGCTTACCGGCAACAGGGTACTCGGCCATCCCATAAACATCGTGGTAGCCGGCTTTCAAATCAGCAATGTGGCAGTCAACAAACCCACCAGCAACGTGGTGGCCAGTCATTCCAACAACATGGTCGCCATAGCTACATGACACAATATTATGCTCAGCAGCAAATGAACACGGAAATGTGTCATCACATGAATCTAAGCCAAATTGAACTTCGCAATATGCACTCCCAGCTAATGAGTGTCCTAAATGTGAATAGACAGTACGTAACAACCCAGCAGAATGTAGGCCAAATTGCACCGCGCTCTTTAAATGTTAACAACTTAACTCAGTATAATGGCATACAAAATCAGTCTGAAATTGGTAGCCAGTCAAACCAGTCTGTATCTGCTAGTCACCCAGTCCAATTGCATGGTAGCCATTCAGCCCAAAACCACGATAAAGAGTCAATCCAGGAGTGTGATAACCAGTTAGATCAACAGCATTCTGGTGACTAGTCAGTCCAGCAGCAGTATGATGATCAGTCAGACCAACATCATCATGGCGATCAGACAGTCTAACAGCAGCATGGTGAGCAGTTAGTCAAAGAACAGCATGGTGACCAGTCAGTCCAGCAGCAGCATGGTGATCAGTCAGTCAAGTATTGTGACGAGTCAGTCAAGTATGGTGACAAGTCAGTACAATGTGGTGACCAGTTAGTCCAATGTGGTGACCAGTTAGTCCAGTATGGTGACCAGTCAGTCCAGTATAGTTACCAGTCAGTAAGTCAGATAGTCCAAGAGCAGTATGGTGATCAGTCAGTCCAGCAACAGTATGGTGACCAGTCAGTCCAACAATATTACGGTGACCTGTCAGCAAAATATGGTAACCAATCATCCATGTATGGTGACCAGTCAGTCCAGCAGCAGTATGGTAACCATTCAGTCCAGCAGCAGTATGATGTTCAATCAATCAAATACGCTGACCAGTCAGTCCAGTATGGTGACCAGTCAGTCCAGTGTGACGACCAGTCAGTCCAGCAACAGCATGGTGTCCAGTCAGTCCGGCAACCACATGGTGACCAGTCAGTCCAACAGCATCAAGGTGATCTGTCAGTCCAGTATGGCGATCAGTCAGTCCAGTATGGTGACCAATCAGTCCAGTGTGGTAACAAGTCAGCCCTGTATGTTAACCGGTCACTCCAGTATGATGACAAGCCAGCTAGTCAGACAGTCCCACAGCAGCATAGTGGCCAGTCAGTTCAACAACATCATGGTGATCAGTCAGTCAAGCAGCAGCATTGTAACCATTCAGTCCAGCAGCAGTATGATGTTCAATCAATCAAATATGGTGACCAGTCAGTTCAGTATAGTGACCAGTCAGTCCAGTGTCACGACCAGTCAGTCCAGCAACAGCATGGTGAGCAGTCAGTCCAGAAACCACATGGTGACAAGTCAGTCCAACAACATCAAGGTGACATGTCAGTCAATTATGGTGACCAATCAGTTCAGTATGGTAACAAGTCAGTCCAGTATGTTAACCGGTCAGTCCAGTATGATAACCAGCCAGCCAGTCAGACAGTCCCACAGCAGCATGGTGACCAGTCAGTTAAACAACAGCATGGTGACCAGTCAGTCCATCAGCAGCATGGTAACCATTCAGTCAAGCATGGTGACCAATCAATACAGTATGGTGACCAGTCAGTCCAGCATGATGACAAGTCAGTCCAGCAACAACATGACGTTCAGTCAGTCCAGCAGCCGCACGGAGGCCAGTCTGCCCAGTATGGTGACCAGTCAGTCCAGCAGCAACGTGGTGACCTGTCAATCAAGTGTGGTGACCAGTCAGTCCAGCAACAACAGGTTGACCAGGCAGCGAAGCAACAGCATGGCGACCAGTCATTCCATTTGCAAGACAAGTGTACATATTCAGACCAGCAGTCAAATAATCATTCAAGCCAGAGGTATGGCGACCAAACAAACCAGAAGTCTGGTTATCAGTCAAACCAGCAGGAGCATGGTATCTACTCAATCCGATAGCAACATGATAACCAGTCAATCCAGCAGCATTGTGATCATGACCAGTCTTTTTTAGGGCAAGGCCGAGTTACAAAAATCTCAAGATAGCATCTTTCAATATCAAGAACATAAAGGGTAACTTTATGTATACCCAGAAATTGTGGGAGAGAGATCAAATAGACATTATAGCCCTGCAAGAGCATTGGCTATATGACTGTGAAAAATACCGGATGAAAAAACTACTTCCTGGTTTCCAGCATCATTCCAGATCTGTGGATGAAGGCAATCCATTACCCCCCCCCCACCCCCGTACAGTTACCACGGGGATACGGTGGATCAAGTATAAGCTGGAGAGACGAGCTAAATAATATAATTGAAAGTCTACCTGATGGTTCAAATAGAACAGTCTGCATAAAAATAGACTCATCGCCTTCAGTCATCATTATAGCAACATATGCCCCATGTAAAGGGGGTAGCAAATATAATGAGGAATATATGGAACTCTTAGCAGAATGGCAGGAACTACTGAACAAACATAAAGGCTCTAATGATGTCCTGATATGGGGCGATTTAAATGCATCATTGCATTCAGAATATCCAGATGCAAGAGACAAACTATTAAAAGATTTCTGCACCAAGAACCAGTTAGAATTAGTTCCAAATTATCCAGTTGGAAAAACCTTTGAATGTGCAAATGGCTCTTCACAGATTTACTATATCATTGCATCAAACATAGATCTCATAAAACAAGTTCAGCATGTATCAAAGGAATACGACAACTGCTCAGATCATATACCAATTAGAGCTGTCATTACAGTTAAGGAAAGCAGCATGAGTAACAATGTGCTGAAGCCAGTACAAGAAAGAAAACTTCGGTGGGGAAAAGGTGATCTGGTTCAACATAAAGAAAATCTTGCAAGAATGATGCATCAAAATGATCTCTGCTCATCAAACAAATCGGTAGACGAACTTATCACTACTGTCACCATATGTATGAAGGCCAGTACTAAAGGGGCAATCCCAGAGAGGAAACCAAAGATTTCAAAGAAGTGTCGACTCTGGAATTATAAACTTGCAGAAACATCAAACATATCCAAAACAATACATCATCAATGGGTTCGTGCCGGTAGACCTTCAAATCCAAAACATCCATCAAAGATCAAATTAAGAGAAGCTAAAAAGGCGGATTGGAGAGAGCAATGGCAGGCTGTAACAAGAGCAGAGCAAGATGCTACAAACAAGATCATGAATTCCCTACCCTCAGATCAGTCACTGTTTGCACAGCTAATACGAACTCAGAGAAAAACATCACAGAAAATTCTGTCAACAGAAATATTGCATGTGAATGATAAGGAGTATCATGGAAATGATATAATAGAAGGATGGGCAACTTACTTTGAAGAGCTAGGAACACCAAAGGAAACCCCCACTTTTAATAAGGCATATAAAGATCAGGTTGAGGATGATATAACCAACATTAAATCTATCTGTGGTGATGTGGGATGATGTAAACAGTACTGTGAATGAGCTGCACCTGAAAAAGGCCTCAGATTCTGATGGACTCTCATCAGAGCACCTAAAACATGGTGGTGTCTTATTAACCCACTCTCTTCTGATACTGTATAATAAGATCATAGCTGAAGGCATATATCCAGATGCATTTAAAACTGGTCTGATTACATCAATCCATAAGAAGGCAGGAAAGCCGTTGACGATCTCAGATAATTACCGGAAAATCAGTGACATCCATAGTGGGAAAAGTCTTTGAGAAGCTCTACCTTAAACGCATTAGACCATTGATTTCAGAAGGCCAAAGTAATCTACAATTTGGTTTCACACCTGGAAAATCACCATTAGATGCAGCAGTACTAATGACTGAAGTTATAGCGGAATGCAGAGAAAATAAAGTGCCCTGCTATGTTGGCTTTATGGATACACAGAAAGCCTTTGATGTTATCTGGCATTCTTCATTATTGCGTCGTCTTTACCTCCTCGGTATAACAGGGAAGCTATGGTTGATGGCGAATGAAATGTACAGAAACATGTCAGCACAAGTCAAGTGGGAGGGGCATAGAAGTAGAAAGTTTGCTGTCAAACAAGGTCTTCTACAAGGTGGGGTCACATCTCCTGATTTTCATAAACCATATGAGGATCCGCTACTAAAATTACTTGAGCAAACAGCAACTTGTCTACATATTGGTTCAATATATCTGGGCTCAATAACACTATGTGATGATAAGACAGTCCTAGATACATCCCCAGATGGGTTACAGGTGGGACTGAATGCTGCAACAATGCATGCAAATAAAGAACGGTATGTTAATGACATTGCCAAAAGCTAAGTGATGGTTTTCAATCAAGGCAGAGAAACAGAATATGAGTGGACACTAAACGAAGAAAAGATGGACGTGATTAAAGGAATATAAACATCTGGAACTAATAAGAACAGACGACAAAAGTGGCCTAGGCAAAGAAATTATATGAAAAGCTCGTGCAGCAGCTTATTCATTGATGGGTGCTGGCTTTCATGGAAGTAATGGACTAAGCCCAATTGTCAGTATAAAACTATGGTCAACATATGTAATACCACGATGTACGTATGGACTGGAGGAATTAATTATACCAAAGAAGGAAATGAGTCAGATCACCACACATGAAAGGAAACCCGTAAAGCAATTGCAATCACTTCCAAATAGTTGTGCAAATTCACTGGCATATTTATTTCTCGGTGCACTACCGATAGAGGCGCAAATTGAAAAGAAGAAGCTGACATTACTTGGTGCAATACTAAGGAGTGAAGGCTCTGTAGAACAACAGTTAGCAATTCGGCAGCTCGTTATGAAAAGAGAAGGCAGACACAGTTAGTTTCAAGATGTCGAATTGATTTTACAAAAATAGCAATTATCACCAGCCCACCAGCTACAAGACCCACCACCTAAATGTGTATGGAAGCGTCATGTCCAAAAGGCTGAAAACACAGTAGTCCTAGAGATGCTAAAGGAAGACATTAAGCAGAGATCATCAGCCCGGTTTGTGAATGTTGACATCCTTGATATCGGAAGGCCACATCCGATCTGGTCAACAGTGACAGCAAATACATATGATGTAAAACGTGCCATCATCAAGGCACGGTTACTAACCGGTACATACTATCTGCAAGCACACAGATCCAAATTTGATCAATATGAGAATGATGCCTGTCCTTTTTCTAAGAACGTTGTAGAAGACCGTATGCATTTCCTAGTTCAGTGTCCAGAATTTGCAGATATCAGAAGCATCTATATAGCGGAAATCGAGCATCTAGTGGCGGAAGATAGCTAGGAATTAATAAGCAAGGATGAGAATCTTATTCTCCAGATGTTACTCGACACAACTCTCTTGTTTGGCCTGATTTGAAGCGATTCAATGTCGAAAATTGAATCCATCTCCAGGAAACTCTGCTATAAACTTCATATCAGACGTAATCATCTCTTAAATGAAAAGCTTGCATTATAAAATATCAAGTTAGTATAATTAAAGTCAATTGCACATAGAAAAATACGGTGCACCTTATGCTTTCTGGATGCTCCTACATATATTTCAATAACAATGAACTCATTTACGCGTCTGGTGAACATAAATTTACTCGTCTATGAACGGTGACCATTTACCTATATACAGATAGGAAAATCACTTGCGTGTGTACATGCGTGTGTACATGCATGTGCATAAATATCAGATTTAATGATCGTTTGCGTGTGTGTATATAATATAATATATAATTAATGGAAAACTCCAGTAGTTTGCGGATTCTAGAGATTCTCGGATAATACATCGAAAGGTGGTGCGCCAGACATTGGCGGAAACTCCAAGAACAGAACAGAACAGAACAGAACAGAACAGAACAGAACAGAACAGTGGCTAACCGTTTTGGCCTCTCATTTACAGGAAATGAGTGCAAGGAATGCCTCTCGGAATCGTTTGCCTGTCAGAAAGTACAGAATGAAATTAACAGCAGAATTAGCTGTTGTAATAAATGTTCTTAAACGATTGAAAAAATATATCATTGCGTCGTGTTCAGGATCACCTACATACGCCCACGTATTTCGCCTAACCATCGCTGCGACTGCGCTTGGACCTAAAAGAATTAGGGCTGCAATGGAGACTGTTAAAAGCATTGCAGTTATGGAACGATTCTGCTTTTTTCTGTATTCGTCTGTATTCGGTCCTCTTAATATTTCATGATGGTCCCTCCTAGACACACCGAGCTTTGTAATAATCATAACATTGCATATGAACATTACAATCCACGGGAGAACGAAAGATAAGACTCCTTTTATGTAGCTATAAATGTGCATTGCATCCACGTACTTACGATCAACGCTGCAATAGCGATTAAATCCATTTTGAGTTTTTCTATAGGCAAAAGAAGGTAATGCACACAATGCTGCCAGATACAGCGCTATAGCCAGTAGGGACTGCTTGGCGTGCATCACCGTACATATGGAGGCAGCCTTAAGTGGAAAACACACTGCGATCGCCCGTTCACAGGTTAACATGACCATGATATATGCCGGGAAGGTTGGAATACAATAATTCGTAATACCAATAAACAGGCCGCATCCAACATCGCCTAATGTGACACCAGCGTGAACTATTGCATAGCCAATGACTGGTATTGCTAATGTAAGCGTATCTGCGACAGCTAGAGCGATCATCATAATGATGGTCGATGTCCGTGGAAAGATCGTCAAAAGCGTAATCACAGTGATGACATTGCAGGGACAGCCGACCGCAAAAAGAAAATAATGTCCATATGCTCCGAATAACGGCGCTGCTCGATATATTGCGTACTTCTCCATTTCAGACTGGTGCCATGTCCAGAAATCATGTGTTCCGTTCTGCACATTCTGTGTGGCTATTGCTGATGTAGAATTCCACGATCCTGTAGAATGTTGGTTTGTCATATTGTCCCAGATTGAAGCGATGCGGGTTATTGCTAGATTTTGGTTTAGATTCCGTGTACTCGGCTGTGAAGAAAAAATATATTATTTCTTAAAACACAAAAATATGACATACATATATGTGACCCACATAAGCAGTATTACTGATAGAGCAGTCAATAGAGGGATCCGGTTTGTCACTGCAGTGTATGACGTTAGAATTAATTGTGTCATTATTTAGCTCAGTACACAAACATAATGATGTACAGGTCTATCATGAGCATCGAGAAGTCCGTAATGACGTTTATGAATCACTGTATTTGAGGAATCCACAATTTTGTTACATTCTGTTGAATATTTCGAAACTTATTTACTGGCGCTGTTTCTAGGTCAACTTACTTTCAAAGCATCCAACAGCCTACCCAGATAGCATTACTACGTTGGGCCAACGTTGGCGATTGGTTGGCATGGTCGCCATTGGCTATTGGGCATTGGGCCAACGTTGGCAATTGATTGGCACCGTCGCCATTGGCAACAAAGTGTTGGGCCAATGTTGGCATGACAGTGGAAAAATTACAGTTGGGTTACAGTGGGTAGGCCAACATTGGCCCAACCACTTATAGCCAACGTATATTATAAATGTTGCCTATGTATTTAATGATGATATACGTATGTACATAGCCAATGTATATTATAAATGTTGTATGCATGCATTGGGCCCATGTTGGCATAACAGTGGTAAAATTACAGTTGAGGTAGAGTTGTTGGCCCAACCACTTATAGCCAATGTATATTATGTATAGTGGGTATGGTAACCCAGGCCAGTTCATAAGTTTGGGGGACTATGGACAGGGTGTGAAATCACATCAGTCCACAGTACAATTACATTAGCTTATCACTTATATAAAGTTCTATGTGTACTGTACAAGATCTGGGTATGGAAATCCAGACCATTCATAAACAAGAGGGTGTGAGGACCGGGTGTGAAATCACAACAGTCCATATTGTTAATTCATTTGTTTATTTATCATTGTGTAGTATCTACATGTCCATACTACAGCTACATTGTAAAGCATTGTATATATCAACCTATAAGTTAGGAATTGGGTATGGTAATACAGGCCAGTTCACATACATGAGCGAGTGTGGACCAGGTGTGGAACCACACCAGTCCACATAGTAAGTCCATTTGTAAATGTATCAATGTCTAGTAAATTATGGGGATAGGAACTGGGTATGGTATTCCAGGCCAGTTCATAAACTTGACGGAACATGGATCGGATGTGGAACCGCATCAGTCCATGTTAAAATTACACTTGTATTGTCATTTATTGTATGTTAATAGCACACCGACTCATCTATAAGTACGTTCTGTAAATACTTCTCTGGGTTATCTCTAAATTCCGGAATGAGTTATGACCCAAACATATACTATTGTAAATACTATATGTTAGTGGAGATTAGTTTTAAGTTATGAATGTTGGCCCAACACCTTAAAGTCAATGTATATAATAATATGCATACACATTAGGGCAATGCTTAGGCTACTGGCCTATTGTTTGTAACTACGATCTGTAAGTCAATTTAGGCCTATTTGCTAATTAATTTGGATATCATTTTTTTTAAATCTTCATTTCAAGGGAGGTAACTCAGCAACTTGATAGCCCATTATTTAATAGATTAAGTTAAGTGTATGTAGCAATAACGCGATGGAGTTTATTGTTTAAAAAGTAGTACTTCCGTTATAAAACACCCACAGGTTCGAAAGGCGCGAAGAAGGCGATCAAGAAGAGCGCGCCTCGTGCTGGCGACAAGAAGCGCAGAAGGAGAAGTAAGGAGAGATACAGCATCTACAAGGCGCCCGCAGGTTCGAAAGGCGCGAAGAAGACGATCAAGAAGAGCGCGCCTCGTGCTGACGACAAGAAACGCAGAAGGAGAAGAAAGGAGAGCTACAGCATCTACAAGGTGCTGAATCATGTCCACCCAGACACTGGTGCTAACGATAAAAAAAAAAAACAGCTGAAAAAGGATTAAATTAATACAATGAGGAGCTAAATCACTACCGAAGGCGAGAGGACGGGAGCAGCACATACGCTAGAGATGGGATGTATATGCGTATATCTATGCATGTACACACGTGATTTATATACGGATATATATCTCATCTATAAATAGTGAGTACAAGATAATATAAGTTGAGTGGCTACCGAAATTTAATAAAAATTATCCCAAAAAAACAACTTATAATGGTAATTAATTAATTCTGATATAAATCTTTAATCAATTAAATAATTAATCGAATTCTAATCCAAATTTTTATTATATTAAATAATTAACCAAATTTCGAACCGATAATGTTACATATAACGATCGTCAAGGGTGGGAGGTTGGCGGCTTCGTCGAAAAAGCGTGATCGCCACGTGTGTGTAAAGCCGCGAAAAAGCATCATGCCGCTAAAGACGGCTCCAGAACGTCTTGTATAATTAATTAATCCTGACACGAATAAACAAATAATTTAAAGAAAACATTAACCAAGGAACCACCATAGCATTTCATATTATAATCGTCAGAGAGAGAGAGAGAGAGAGAGAGAGAGAGAGAGAGCTCTGCTGTTGAAAACATCACTGATAACGCAGCTTGCTGGGCCGACTGAAAATATTGGGGCGACGTCGGCCCCGCATCGGCCCAGTAAGCTGCGTCGTCTTCGGTGAACATCAAGCACGCCGTTTTGGCGTTAGCATTAGGATTAATTATATAACAGGGGAGGAGATAGCAACATAAATAAGTCACGTGTGTCGGGTATAAAATCGCATCCATGAGGCTGTAATAATATCCAAAATAAAGCCAAACATATGCGCGTATATTGAAGAAACAACGCGCTAACAAATGCACGGGACTGCTATCAGTACGACAGCGCGTATCAACAACACAAGACGTCTGCTGCCAAAGCAATAGCGATAAAAAAAAAAAACTTATAAGGTCAGTCAATTAATTCTAATACGAATGTTTAAGCAAATAAATAATTAATTAAAATTTGATCCTAATTGTTTAATACTAATCAATTAACCAAACTCTGAACCGATAAAATGTTACATATAACGATCGTCAGGGGGGGGGGGGGGGTGCTTTGTCGAAAACACGTAGTCAACACGTGTGTGTAAAACCGCGACACTACGTCGCCATGGACAAACTAAACCGAACATTTTGAAATCGAGGGGGTGGGGGTGCTGGGGCGGGTGGGATCAGCGGCACTTGGTCGCCATTGGCAAACCAAACCAAACAAGCAACAGAACAAATTAGGCAAACTAGCAAAATTACTGAATATTTTGAGATCGAGGGGTGGGAAGGCTTTGGTGGTGGGGGGGGAGGGGGGGGGGGGATTGGCGCAGGGATTAGCGGCGCTAGGTAGCCATGGTCAAACTTAACCAAACACGCAACAGAACAAATTAGGCAAACTAGCAAACTTGCTGAATTTTTTGAAATCGAGGGGGTGGGGGTGTGTGGGTGCAGGGTGGGGGCGGGGATTAGCGGCACTTGGTCGCCATGGTCGAACTAAACCAAACAATCAACAGAACAAATTAGGCAAACTAGCAAACTTACTGAATATTTTGAAATCGAGGGGTTGGGTGCGCTGGGCTGTGGAGGGTGGGGGCGGGGAATAGCGGCACTCGGTCGCCATGGTCAAACTAAACCAAACAAGCAACAGAACAAATTAGGCAAACCAGCAAACTTACTGAATATTTTGAAATCGAGGGTGTGGGGAGGCTGGTGCGGGGGTGGGGGCGGGATTAGCGGCACGTGGTCGCCATGGTCAAACTAAACCAAACAAGCAACAGAACAAATTAGGCAAATTAGAGTATAGGAGCATGACAGGCTGTCCCACATACGTGAGGTGGTGGGGGTGGCGTGAAAATCATTGGCGCCTGTGCGCCACGATTATACATGGCGCCCACATAGTCTGAGGTATAAGAACCCCAAACAAATCACAAGAAAGACTGGAGGAAAATGGCCTGGGAACAAGTCGCAGGATGGGTTGGGGTGGACGATGGGTGACGGGTGGGGAGAAGAGAAAAGAGAGCGGCTGGATGGGTTCGGGTGGTCTTCTTCTTCTTCTTCTTCTTCTTCTTTTCGTTCGCTGATCATACCGCCAGTCCTGTAAGTGACTACTGACATGATCGTAAGCGTTAAGTGCGTGGATCCATGGTTTATTACAGTGCGCCGTGCGGCCTGGAACCTCCGTCTTCAACACTCGAGGTTTTTGTCAGGGTTCCCTCACCCTTACCTCCGTTAGTCGCCTCTTACGACACGCAAAGGATACGGAAGGTGTATTCTAAGCCCCACCTACAGGGCACGAGGGTTCGGGTGGTGAGAAGAGGCACCATGATTACACATGACGCCCACATGGTCTGAGGCAAAACAACCCCAAACAAGTTACATAAGAAAGTCTGGAGGAAAACAACCTGGGAACAAGTTGCTGGATGGGGTGGGGCGGACGATGGGTGACGGGCGGGGAGAAGAGAAAAGGGGATGGAAAGAGCTTGACGACGGGTCACGGGTGGGGAGAAGAGAAAAGAAAGTCAGACAGACTTGCTGAATATTTTTTTAATGACTTGACTGGATGTTACTGATAACTACGACTGCAGTAGCAACAGACTGAGTGATTGTGTAGACTGACCAACTAACAGAATGAGTAGACTGACGGAATGACTGTAGAAAGACCAAATGACAGACTGGATTGATTGACAGACTGGCTACGTAGACTGACTGACAGTGGAGGCTGGCAGATTTTATGGACTGACTGACTATGAAGACCGACTCACTGACCGTGAAGACTGCGTATCTGACTAAGTAGTCTGACTGAATAATAACAACCTGAAGAATCCGATGACTGACTGTAAACGGACGAACTGACTGACTGCATAGACTGATTAGCTGCCTGCCTTTATACCTTTCTACCTAATGGACTGTGTAGACTTACTGACTGATTGGATGACTATATAGGCGGATGGACTAATTAACTGACAGGGTTGACCGATCAACTATACAGACGGACTGACTGTAAACTAATTGACTGACTGACTATGTAGATTAACTGATTGTACAGACTATATGACTATGTAGAATGACTGACTGACCGACGGGTCGACGGACCGGTCAGATTACTGCAGTATGACCAACCGACTGACTGGCCTACTATGTAAATTGACTACCTGACTGACCGTGTAGACTGACTAATAGTCCAGTCAATCAAGGCCAAAAATATTTCAACCCGGAACAAATTGCAACAGAATTTTTTTACCTCGCCCAGTGTATAGGGGGCCATCATGTACAACATATCAAAAGTCCTCCAAAATTCCAATAGGGGAAAGGGTAAAATTTGCATAATTATTACCAGATTTGGGCCATTTCACCTGAAAAAGCCATTTTTCTTTATTTCTTTAAAACCGGTATGTAATATATGTGTGACTGGATATTTTTGGACTTTTTTAGTAATAAATGAATACGATTGACATATTCTCCACAAATTAAATGTATTGTGTTATGCCACTTGCATGAATTTACCTAATACCATCATTGATATTGATACAATACATATTATATTTTATTATGTCACGGTATTGTGTGTTTCTAAGCTAAGCTAAGATGAAATAGTATGGCATAGGTACCTGGTTTCTACTAATTTCATCTTGCATCAATTATCCAAGACCCTTACAGTCTTCGCAGGCGGATGTGCAGCTGAGCCCATGTTTTCTACAGGTGCATCTCTTTGATTCACAGCCAGTTTTGCAGCTGCATCTAAATGAATACAGTAAATCGTCAGGTGCTGCCAGCATGTCAGTCTTAACAGGCAGCATTTGGTGGTTGAGAACTTTCCAGCCCCATTCTGTTGGATCCATATCTCCAGCATCTCCTCTCCAAACTTGAATTTGGTAGTACACGCGAAGACTGTGAAACTTTGCGGATGCGGGTGTTGGTGGTAAATCTCGTGCTTCAACATACTTGGAACGTTTTGCAACCTTCTCCCTGAATCGCTTGTACCGCAAAGCAACTAGACTATCCATTGAAGTGCCATTGTATAGAATAAGCATTGCCTTCTCACCTGCTTTTATCACGTCATCTTTATTCGCATTACTCATTGTAAACACTTCAGCAATTTGAGAGAGTTCTTTGCAGCACTGGATTTTGCTAAGGGATGCAGATTTTCCAATTCCATAAAGCCTAGATGTTGAGTCACAGCCAAGGATAGCATGGATAAATAACAGCTGTGAGCACAAACAGAACCCGAGTTTTTCCTTTGCCATTTTGATATTCCACAGTCGGGGTTTCTTTGCATTTTGCTTTGGCTCTGGTCTGAAAAATAGCTGACAGCCATTCATATCAGTATGGCATAGAAGCAACACCAGTAGGTCGGTATCGTCTCCAACAAGAGCAGTATTTGTTGACTTTGAAGCCAAGATAGCCGTTTGCGTAATTAAGACATCAGCATCACCGCTTGCCTTTATCGTTAAGCATCCAGCCTGTTCGAGAGATGAACTTAAGATTGATATGAACCGATATTTGTTCTGCTTGTTACTAAGAAAATCAGGCTTACTCAGAGTTACAACTGTTTGCGGAGTCAGTACAACAGTTGCGCCTGATCCACGAGTTCGCCTCTTATGTGTTACATCTTTTATGTCTGGGCCTTGGTCATAACCATCAAAAACTACTGTAGCCTTTCCATATTTGCTTATGCAATATTTTACATATCTTTGACAAACATTTGCAAATGTCTCTCCACGCTGCCATGGAACACGGTGTAATAGAGCTCCTCCATCAAGCACATAGTGGACAGAATCTGGAAGGACTGCATCTTCATTTTGAATTAATTTCCACAATGCATCAGCAAGTGCCGGCTTATTTGCTTCCCATGGAAGAGATGAATTATCAAAGAGTGCGGGCGGATGAGTGCACAACTCATACTCAAAATAAGATGCTGGATTCCCTTTTGATCCATTTGTAGCAATTAAACTGAGTCTTTGAAATAGGAGTTGTGGATCAATTTGTACACATTCATCATCAATCTTGAGAGATGTTTTGGATGCTAAGGTAATAGCTTGTCTCTTTCTCTGGAACGAAATGCTTGATACACATTGGCCACACATCGAATTAATAATTGATTCTCCAATATCTTTAGCATCGTCAACATTGACTGATTCATGTGCAGACAATCCACTAACAAGTCCTCTAAGAGAAGGGTCTGGTCCAAATGGATTCAGTTCACTAAGGATTTTGAGAATTTTGTAAGTATCATCCATATCACGCTTTATTCGAGATTGTGTGGAATCTTTGTGTTGTTCACTTGAATCACAGTTTACCCCAGAGAGCTCTTGCATTGCATTACACACATCTGCACATGCGGGCATAGACAACAACCAAACAAGACGCTGAAGTTCTGTCATTCCACGACCTCGTGTTAGACCACCACATGAGTTTACACTTCTCATAAGGACCTGCTCAATAACTAGATCAGTAGATAACCCTGCCCAATACCTATCACTTCGATGAATGACATGATGACCATTGAGGAAGCTGGTGTGTATATCTTTTGTAAATATACATATGCAGACTTGGCATACAGATTATGCCCAGCGGCTGCAAAATGTGGAAGCATCTCACGAACGGTCTGAAGGTGCATGTTCCAATCACCAGTTCGTTCTGCCTTAATGAATTTGCGCAGAATGTCAACCAACTCCATATACAAAAGCCAGAGTCGTGCAGTCCTCTTATCTTTCATGACCACCTTCTCTGAGTCTAGTTTGTCCTTGACATCATGTAATGCATTTTCCGAGGACAATCTTGTAGCTACATACGGATTTTTGATAATGTCATCATAGAGCTCTCCAACTTTAACCAGACTTTTATTTAGGGAACTTTCAATCGTTTCATGTCCTGCAACATTATCATCATTGTCAAACAATTCTTTTGAATGCATTGCAGCGGAATATTCTACTGTGTCAACTTCAGCATCTGCAATTGTAGGTAGTGGTAGGTTGTATGCATTTGCAATCAAAATTGTACTGAGAGAAGCAAAAACCATGAGGTGTCCTCGAACTGCTCGAGAAATTGCCTTTCCACTAAGAATGTGTTTGACAGCATTCTCAGCGTAGACTACCTCTAGAATAGGCGCAAGACCGCTTCCTGCCATTAAGTGACCAATGCAGCCAAGGAAGCTCATCTCCATATGAAGACCTCCGAGTCTTAGAATAATTTGCTTTAATGGACTCCAGCTCGGCTCAATCTCTATGATAGTCATAGCTTTCCAAAATAAGGGCTGATCAAATGTAATCACGGGTGCAACATGGTATCGGTTTGCCTGTTCACAAACATAAGTCAAAGTGGAAAAGATGCAGGTCATGTTACTTGGCTCTAGATCTATCGTCGGAAGGAAAATAACAGACGATTTACCTGGATAAACTCCTTGGTGAACAGTTTGCATCATGCCAGACCATGACTGTCTCCTTGAACGCAGAAACAAAGAGAAATCCCAGAGGATGTCAATGTCAGCTGTTGGGTCTGTTTGTTCCATCGCAGTTAACTCCTTAAAGGTCAATGGGAAGTTGCTGGTATGCTGAGACTCAAAGTTCCTGATACAGATCTTGCCAACTTGCTTGATATCTTCAGATGTTACATTTATCCTTGGAATAAGTTTGCACGAAAGGTTTCCTGGTGTAACAGATGCAATGATTCCCATTCCATGAAATGTATTATGCCCATCTATTGTGCAAATATTGTGATCCACATTGTCGGCAACAAACTGAATGAACTCGCCTGATAATGGCTGTGGTAGATCTCCACCATGAAGTGATACACTGCGCTCAAACCTCTGTATCTCCGCGTATGAACATCCAAATCCGTGCTTGTACATGGTGTCAACAATAAATCTAGATCCAAATTTATGGTGCATCTCACATGATAGCCCGAACTGCAAAGGTGCCAAAATAACTCTAGGACGAGTTCCTTGCATAATAGCCTGTCCAACTCATGCCTGTTTCATTTCTGTGTCTTTTCCAGTAAACAAAATCCGCAATAATTCCCGCAGTGTCTCTGGTAAATAATTCAATGCCTTTACTGGGTCGCTCATTTGCTCCTTTGATGGACAGCTTTCAGATGATGTGCATGAATCAATTAACTTAATATCGTGTCTAAGCAGTTTGGCAGCTGTCTGGATGATTAGCATGCTCTCTGATTTGGAATCCTTTCTCTTCTGTTCCTTATAGAAGTCAGTCAAAATAGTAGATGCTTTAGAACGAAAGGTAACAACGTTTGGCTTACCATTCACAGTGCTAATAAATATTTCATCGCCATAATTATCTTTTATTTTATCCTGCATGTATTTTGTACTGTATGCTTTATTCTCTTTATCATCGAGATACTCTTGCATTTTATTAACGAGGTCATGCAGGGTCAGCTGCTCATCATCATTATTTTCAAGAAATGCCATTGTCGCACTAAATGCTCTTACTCTGTCCAAGTCTTCTGGCCTTCCATGTTTTTGGGATGAGCAAGATGAGTGCAGCTGAGGGATATTTTTCATGGTTCGAAAATTTACGCTGCAGCTTTGATGGTATACTGCATTGACAACGCATAAATCTGGCGTGAATGCAAGCCGCCCAGCTACAAGTTTGCCCTATTCATCTTTTCTCTGCTCACAGGCCTCGGCGATACTACATTGAAAGTCATGAGTACTTACTGGATAAATATCATAGCCACGTTTCTTTCCATCTTGAATTTTTGCAGGGTATCCGCATAGCAAACAATGTTCACTAAAATTGAATGTTGGACTTTCTGAACGGAGTGTTCGCATGGGTGGCGGAGATTGTTCAATTTTCTCTGCGTCACGGGCAATCCGCTTGGGATCAATGAACTCCCGTCGACATTTTACATGAACCCTCTGTCCTACTTCAGCTATGACATCGCTTTCACGGGCTCTGCTAGCATTGTTAATACCGTCACAGCCTTTAACTCGAAGCTTAACAGTTTGTGAGCCATTTTCTAGGCTCTGGTTACAAATAACGCATGTATCTAAATCCATGTCCATATTCTGATTGAATTGTATAGAAATTTATTCAAATTGTGAGATAAAAGTGAAAATTAAAATGCAATTTATTTTAGATAAAATTTTAAAAGCGAAAAACAAAATTAAACTTACTTTAAATATAATTTTTTTAAATTACCCCGGCCCTGTGCATACAACCATATTTAATCTGTGGTTTGGAGAATTTGTACAAGTGGTTCAAGGCAATATTGCCAATTGCTTACTGTCTTCCGTGACCATGAAATTCAGAGCTTAGACAACATTTCTACTTCGTTTATTTGCGGAATGAAGCAGGTAAGGGAAGTTTCATTATTCGGATAATGACGGTAGCTAAATATGCGAATTTACCCACTTTCCCATCGAGGGATTTTGGAGAACTTTTGATATGTGACACCTGGCAGTCCCATGAATGCCGCAGAAAAGAAATAAATTCTGTTGCAATTTGTTCTAGGTTAATTTGTAGTTTTACTGGACTATAACTAATTAGACTGATTGTATAGACTGACTGGAGAGTAACCAACTGACAGACTGTATAGACTGACTGACTGTGTAGAATGACTGACTGACTATAAACTAAAACATTTTATTGCTAACCTTTATTACTAACCGTCCTTCGGAAGGGAACGTTAAGACGTTGGCGCTGTCTGCCCAATGGCCACGCTGAGCGGACGTAAAAGAACTCATGGGCTGAGGTTGGAATCCCTCAAAATGTGAAACCATTGATAGGATCTCGGACACTCTGCATTAACTGGCAGACTGACTGGGTAAACTGACTCACTATTTAGACTGACTAAATAACTATGAAGACTGACGCTCTGATTAATTAAACAGATCGACCAACTGACAGACTGTGCAGACTGACAAATTGTACAGACACTGACCGACTGCATACGACAAAATATGTAAATATGTATAATCCGGTCAACATGAAAACGAAAAAGGTAAGTCCCTACGACAGGGCGTATGCAGATATACACATATGTAGGTAAATATTGTAAGAGGATTACAGACCTGAAGAGGTAAGAGAAGGCAGAGTAAGTAAATTGATGGCCTAGAAAGAATGGAGGTAAGTTACATTAACGGACTTGCTGACAGACCAAAAACCCAATAAAGTCAGTCTGAAGAGAGCAAAGGATCTAGCCCAGAGAATGTACACCGAAGGCATTCAGTTGCCAATGGTAATACTATGCGCTCTGCATACAAAAGCCAGACCCCCCTACACGATGAAAAAGCGAAACGGAGAGCACTACGATCCAGCTCACAGACAAGGGGTTGTGACAACGACTCTATTGTTGTACACAAAGAGGTCAGGCATTCAGTTGCCAATGGTAATACTATGCACCCTGTGTAAAAAAGCCACGTGACCCCCTATTTGTAACAACAAATTACATGCGGAAGGGACTGCACGACTTCGCTACGCCCGCCATTCAAATAGGACAGAAAAGAAGCCAGGAAAACATCTGCCATATACAGAAGATACTGTGTAAAAAGGTAAGTCTGACTGCATTAAGGACAAACTGAAAAACATAAGGACAGACAATAAAAACAATACTAAAATAACGACTAACCGTCCTTCGGAAGGGACGTAAAGAATTTGGTCCCGTCTGATCAGCATCGAAGCAAATCGGACGTTAAAGGACTCATGGACTGAGGTTGGAATCCCTCAGAAAATGAAACTTTTGATAGGCTTTCGGACACGTTTGGCACATGTAAAGGAGCAGGGGCAGGATAGAGATGAAAGTCTTTGGCCAAAGCCCATTGAGCCTGCCCATGATCCGTCAAAACAACTTTTGTTTGTATGTGGGTATACACACACCTACCTAAAAGGAGGCACTTTTGTGTATAGCCACATACGGACAAGGGTAATATAAAAATTAGGCAGATTTGCCAAAACTGCCCTAATGGGACGCTGTTGGTCGAGTGTAGACGATGAGTGGTCGGTGCTGATAGATGTGCTGCCTGTTGTGTCTGACCTGGGGAAGATTCGGCGAACGAACTGAGATGGAGACGAGATGTGTAACCCTGATGATCTGAGACTGGGGGAAAACCGCCTTCCATGCCTGATGAAATCCAGCAGATCTACACCTTCATGATCGACATGGCCTTGCTTGAGAGGTCAGAGATCACCATCCCTGTCGATGTAAATGCTGAAGCTATCCTTCACAACCAACCTGCCTGAATATGAGAGAACAGCCTTCTTCGTAGCCTACTCCTTGACTGATGACGGACAACGACTAGGCCCATCAATACCTAAACAGCAACACTCACAATCAACTTATCATTTCAAACGGCAACAGGTTATAATTCTTTAAGTTTTTAACTCAGGTCCTCATTTCTGCACACACTAGATCTTTAGTTTCTACTTCCCGTTTCTTATTCAGTTAATCACATGCCATTATGTTAATTTGTTTCTTCTTAGTTGATAGTATTATCATTCAGTTTCATCATAATATTTTTTATTTCCAAATTGTCCTGATTTCCGTTTTTCGAGATTTCATTTTACAGACTGCCCTCCAGCCCCATCCCACCACCTTGATAAATAAAGTAATCCCCCCCCCCCCCTCATCTACATGCCATACAACATCGACACTCGCCAACAACAGTTCATTAGGCAGCAACAGGCAACACACCCCCCCCCCCCAGCAACATCTTAATTATCTGACTTTTTTCAGTTTTCACTTATTTAGAGCAACCCTTCGGGGAAGCAACGCAACCCTTCGGGGAAGCACCTCTAAGAGCGAGTCATGGCCCAAATACATCTAGGTGTGAGCGGCCAATAAATACCAACTAAAATGAAATAAAGATCACAATTATCACGATTTAATAATAACTCGGGCCTTTCTAATTTCGTCCGTTTGAAGACCAAGAGAAGACTATTTTTGAAAATTTACCACTGGAATGACTGGCTCGATAACCGAGGTAGTCATTCCAGTAGTAAGTTTTCAAAGATAGTCTTCTCTTGCTCTGTAATTACACGTACCAGATTTTCCATTTTAATTTTTCCTGGGTTTTTTTAATCACATGGAAATTATCTCATTTCATTTTCCAGATTTATTCATTCAGACTGCCCTCCCCTAAACCTCGATTAAGGGTGACCCACCCCTTATGGCATGGATGCTCACACTCTACCCCCTCCAAATCCCCCTAGGGAGTTCTGGGGACTGATTAGAAAATTGTAAAAACCCTACAAGCGTGGAGAGACATTTGGAGTACAATTTGGGAAAGGGTTATAAGTGGTTGGTTCTTGGGTTGGTTGTTCACTATTATTTCACATAGAAATTTGTGTATTAACATGTTTTCAGGGTTTTCATGATTCTGATGAATGTAAATCCCAGCATTCATCACTCAAGTTGCTGCCAGTTTGCTTGCATCTATCCCGGACGTGGCGTTTCGCTTTGTTTTATATTTCCCGACAACCTAAATGTATTTTCTCTTAAGTTTAGCAGTCATCGAAACAAGACCATTTTTGAAAATTTACCATTGAACTGACTGGCGCTGTAACCGAACCAGTCATTCCATCGAAAATTTTCAAAAATAAACTTCTCGAACTGTAAATGAACATATGAGAGTGTGCATACAACAGTGGCTTGAATTGCCAAAAAAATTCGCAATCAACCTATTAGTTCAAATAGCAACAGGTTTTAATTCTAAGTTTTTGCCCAGGATATTTCTTTTACAAACACTAGATTTTCTGTTTTCTAGTTTTCCTGTTTCTGGTTTATTTAATCACATGGAAATTATCTAAATTTAATTAATTCTATTTGATATCATTGACTATGATTTTCATCTCTTAATATTTTTATTTCATAATTCTCACCTGAGTTCATTTCATAGATTTAATTATACAGACTGAGAGAGCAATTAGGCTGCAATGGAGGTGGGGGTGGGGAGGAGGATGTATGGGGGTTGGTCCCAAGGTTAATACTCTGGATAATTAAGCGGTCCTGGGATCCTCCCCCGGGAAAATTCTGAGAGGCCTTTTCAGACAATATTTCTAATAAATTGGCTTAATAATGTGGGGTGGGGCACTAGTGGGGTAGCTGGATGCTTGGTTTCAACACCCGTGTTTGCAGGGGCCATGGTTTTAGGGTTTTTTGTGGGAGGCCTTGGGGGGTGGGTGGGGGGCATGGTGGTGGCGGCGGAATTGATTTTCCCCTGATTTGATGAGCATGCAAACATAATCTCTGACCCCCACTGCGGAAGCCCCTGATCCCCCATCCTACACCCCAAGTGAAATAAAGGGGTCCCCCCACCTCCCACCCACTCTTACACTGCATCCAACACTTACACCCGCCAACAACAGTTCATTAGGCAGCAACAGGCACCACATACACCCCTAGCACCATCATAATTTTACTTTTTTCAGTTTTAATGCTTGTTATAGCAACCCTTCGGGTGAGCATCGCAACCCTTCGGGGAAGCACCTCTCAGAGTGAGTCATGGCTCAAATACATCTCGGTGTAAGCGGCCAATAAAACCAACTAAACGAACGATAAAGTGAATGTTGGGAGAACGGACTTGACCACGCGCGTAGAAATCCAGAGCCGGGAATTTGGCTGTGTGATTGGCTGATCGAGGTGGACTTATTGTTGAGCCGCAATCAACCCACCCTGGAGAGATGCCATTGGTCTAGTGGAGTGTTTACGCTGCTTGCTTGCTGCTTCTATCCGCTGTTTACTTATATCCGCTGGTGACAATTCGGCCGAGGATGCAATCATGAAGCCGCCGATGAAGCCAAGACGAAGACGATGATACATGGAGGTGGAAACACGAAAAATGTACACGGAGGTCGTGATTGGTGTTGCTTTGCTTTTGATGTAGATGCTGTCGCTCTCTTGCTCTTCTCTCGCCCGTCGCTGGATCAACATTTTATCATAAATATGAAAGAATATTTAGTGACTTGACGACGTGATTGTTAGGCCCATTTAACTCCCAAATAGCACCACGTGCATTCAATTTATTATTTTTAATAGAAACAGGTTATAATTCTTAGTTAGATTTGGATATTTAGTTTGCAAACACTGGATTTTAAGTTTTATTTTCCCCGTTTCTTGTTTATTTAATCACAGGCCATTATTTTAATTTGTTTCTTCTTAGTTGATAGTATTATCATTCAGTTTTGTCAAAATATTTTTTATTTAAAATTTTCCTGATTCCAGTTTTCAGATTTTATTCTACAGACTGCCCTCCACCCCATCCCACCTCCATGAGAAATAAAGTAATTCCCCCTCCCACACCCTCCTCAACACGGCATACAACACCGACACCTGCCAACAACAGTTCATTAGGCAACATCAGCCAACACACTCCCAGCAACAACTTAATTTTTAGACTTTTCAGTTTTAACGCTTGTTTATAGCAACCCTTCAGGGGGGCAACCCAACCCTTCGGAGAAGCACCTCTCAGAGTGACTCATGTCCCAAATACATCTAGGTGTGAGCGGCCAATAAACCAACTAACCTACCTACCTACCTAACCATTATAGTGTTTTTGGAGGACGGACTTGACTACGCGCGTTGAAGCCAGACCCGGGAATTTGGCTGTGGGATTGGCGCCACGTGGTGATCGAGGTGGGTTTGTGATTGAGCCGCAATCAACCCGCCCTGGAGAGATGCCGTTGGTCGAGTGGAGTGTTGACGGTACTTGCTTGCAGCTTCTATCTGCTGTGTACTTCTATCTGCGGTGACAATTCGGTTGAGGATGCAATCACGAAGACGCCGAGGATGCAATGACGAAGACGTTGGAGTATGGAGTTGGAGGCACGAAAACTGGGCACGGAGGTCGTGATTGACGTTGCTTTGCTTTTGATTTAGATGCTGTCACTCTCCTTTGCTCTCCTTTCACCCAGCACTGGACCAACATTGTAGCATAAGTATGAAAGCATTTTTAATGACTTGATGACGTGACTATTAGGCCCATTTAACTGCCAAATAGCGCCACGCGCATTCAACTTATTATTTTTAATAGCATCAGGTTATAATTCTAAGTTATATTTGGATATTTAGTTTACAAACACCGGATTTTAAGTTTAATTGTCCCCGTTTCTTGTTTATTTAATCGCGGGCCATTATTTTTAGTTGTTTCTTCTTAGTGGATAGTATGATCATTCAGTTTCGTCATAATATTTTTTATTAAAGATTTTCCTTATTCCCGTTTTGGGATTTTATTTTGCAGACTGCCCTCCGCCCCCACCCCACCTCCACGAGAAATAAAGTAATTCCCCCTCCCACCCCCTCCTCAACACGGCATACAACATCGACACCTGCAACAACAATCCATTGGGCAATATCAGGCAACACACTCCCAGCAACAACTTATTTTTTCGACTTTTTCAGTTTTAACGCTTGTTTATAGCAACCAGTCGGGGTGAGCAATGCAACCCTTCGGGGAAGCACATCCCAGAGTGAGTTATGGCCCAAATACATCTAGGTGTGAGCGGCCAATAAACCTACTAACATAACCTAACCATAAACAGTATTACTGTGAAATACTTTCCAAGCCAATTCGTGGGTTCGACATGGTACCTGGCAAACAGATTTGGCACATCGCTTTAAATGTGTCCTTCAACTTGCCAATGTTCTAAATATATTGCACATATAACAATAAATTTTTAAAAGATTTTTTTAATTTTTTTTTAAATTAATGTTAGACATATGAGCAGAATAATATTGAGCCAATCTAGACAGTCAGTGTTGGCCCAAGGTTATGTGACGTATGTTGGGCCAACGTTGGATGGATGTGTTGGGCCAACGCTGGGTGGATGTGTTGGCGCAACATGTTGGGACACCGTTAGACCAGTGAGCAGAATCACGTTGGGCCAATGTAGACAGCCAACGTTGGGCCAACATTGCAACATACGTTGGGCCAACGTAGTATTGTTATCTTGGTAGTGCCTACCTGTATAATAGACCTTTCCAGTTTTAGCTATGACCCGCCCGTCCCTAGTTAAGCTCCACCCACGCTTCACCCGTATTGGGATCGCTCGATCCCTAAACTCCCTGACTATTAATTTCCAGAAAACTAAACTGGTAAGCTGTTGAATATTTTGAAACTAATTTGACTATGTGCTGTTGCTACCTATGGCAGCAACAGCGCCCAGTTAAATTAGTTTCGAAATATTCAACAGCGTGTTTATTAAATAGTAGACATACAATTCGTACAACAACGTTTAGTCCGTCATCAATTATGCGTTCGTGACGTACTTATTTACGCAACTCCTGACGTCATTCATTATGAGGTCATCCTACATGTCACGTCACGTTTGATTATGACGTCATGTGATGGAAGGACAAACTGGAAAGGTCCATTACCTTGGCATTGAGATTCGGGAAAGTCATAATTCAAAGTATATGACTCGAATACAACATGCGTAAAAAGTAGGAGGGGCTTAGCTTTAAATATGACGTCATGATCAGCTAAGTGGCGTTTAGGATGACGTCATAATCATTACGTCATAGCTGATTCCATATGGCCCGTCTTTAACTCTTAATAGTCCGACACGTTGTACGAATAGTGTGTCTCTACTAATTAATAAACATGCTGTTGAATATTTTGAAACTATTTTGACTGGGCGCTGGCAGCAACAGTACTCAGTCAAATTAGTTTCAAAATATTCAACAGCTTACCTGTATAGTTTTCTAGAAATTGATTGTCAGGGAGTTCAGAGGTCGTTCTATCCCAACACGAGCGAGGTGTGGGTGGAGCTTAGCTAGAGATGGGCGGGGTATAGCTAAAAATGGAAAGGGCCATTGGCATGAATGTGAAGAGGATCTCAGACGAGTTTTCATATTGTATCACTTTTACCAAACTTGTTTAGTAGCTTTAGTAGGATCTGATTTGGACCCAGCTTTAACCCCTCTTGTGTCTACTTAACCCTTTAATGGTCAAGTTGGTCAAAAACGATCTGTGCACCGAGCCAGTCCTTCCAGTGGTAAATTTTCAAAAATACTCTTCTTGGTCTGCAATTGGACACTTGGCTAAGCAGAAATTTGAATTTTCTTGACCATTACACTTTTGATGATTGTCCATTTGAAGGATAATAGAAATCTTTTTTGTAAATTTTCGTTATAAATTTACAAAAATACTATTTTTGGCTGCAAAAATCGAAATTTCCATGAAAGGTATTGGCAATTAAATGGTTAATTGAAATAAATAGTTTTGAGCGCTTTGAGGCGCTGTTAACACAAGAGAGGTTAACGACTTCCTAATGAGACCTCGTGGCAGAGCCGCGTCATTCTGATTGCGACATCAGCTAACACGTGACGTATTTGCTTATGGCGTCATTATATACTTTAGTGACAGATTCGGATCCCTGTGTTATACTCGGACGTTGAACAAGCCATGGTCTACTTCTCTCAGTAGGATAGTATTATAGAAATTAATCAGTCACATGTGCTTTTCGTAACATCATCTGCATGCTCCATCTCTAGCAAGTGGCATCTCTAGTTTTAAGATTGGACGGGTTGATCTTGTCAATTGTTCTGGAACAGATGCTAGAGCTGCTGCGCGGTGACGCGTGAAGAACACTGGTGATAAGTCATCACCTTGTGGTCACCCTGTTGGTGTGTCAAAGTTTGTAGCAAACATGGTATTGGCACGAAGGAGGAACCTCACGAGACGTAGTTCGTCATCGGCAGAATTAGATTGAAGGAAGAATTAAAGGAATCTGTCGAATCAGAGGCCTTGGGGGGTGGGTGGGGGGCATGGTGGTGGCGGCGGAATTGATTTTCCCCTGATTTGATGAGCATGCAAACATAATCTCTGACCCCCACTGCGGAAGCCCCTGATCCCCCATCCTACACCCCAAGTGAAATAAAGGGGTCCCCCCACCTCCCACCCACTCTTACACTGCATCCAACACTTACACCCGCCAACAACAGTTCATTAGGCAGCAACAGGCACCACATACACCCCTAGCACCATCATAATTTTACTTTTTTCAGTTTTAATGCTTGTTATAGCAACCCTTCGGGTGAGCATCGCAACCCTTCGGGGAAGCACCTCTCAGAGTGAGTCATGGCTCAAATACATCTCGGTGTAAGCGGCCAATAAAACCAACTAAACGAACGATAAAGTGAATGTTGGGAGAACGGACTTGACCACGCGCGTAGAAATCCAGAGCCGGGAATTTGGCTGTGTGATTGGCTGATCGAGGTGGACTTATTGTTGAGCCGCAATCAACCCACCCTGGAGAGATGCCATTGGTCTAGTGGAGTGTTTACGCTGCTTGCTTGCTGCTTCTATCCGCTGTTTACTTATATCCGCTGGTGACAATTCGGCCGAGGATGCAATCATGAAGCCGCCGATGAAGCCAAGACGAAGACGATGATACATGGAGGTGGAAACACGAAAAATGTACACGGAGGTCGTGATTGGTGTTGCTTTGCTTTTGATGTAGATGCTGTCGCTCTCTTGCTCTTCTCTCGCCCGTCGCTGGATCAACATTTTATCATAAATATGAAAGAATATTTAGTGACTTGACGACGTGATTGTTAGGCCCATTTAACTCCCAAATAGCACCACGTGCATTCAATTTATTATTTTTAATAGAAACAGGTTATAATTCTTAGTTAGATTTGGATATTTAGTTTGCAAACACTGGATTTTAAGTTTTATTTTCCCCGTTTCTTGTTTATTTAATCACAGGCCATTATTTTAATTTGTTTCTTCTTAGTTGATAGTATTATCATTCAGTTTTGTCAAAATATTTTTTATTTAAAATTTTCCTGATTCCAGTTTTCAGATTTTATTCTACAGACTGCCCTCCACCCCCATCCCACCTCCATGAGAAATAAAGTAATTCCCCCTCCCACACCCTCCTCAACACGGCATACAACACCGACACCTGCCAACAACAGTTCATTAGGCAACATCAGCCAACACACTCCCAGCAACAACTTAATTTTTAGACTTTTCAGTTTTAACGCTTGTTTATAGCAACCCTTCAGGGGGGCAACCCAACCCTTCGGAGAAGCACCTCTCAGAGTGACTCATGTCCCAAATACATCTAGGTGTGAGCGGCCAATAAACCAACTAACCTACCTACCTACCTAACCATTATAGTGTTTTTGGAGGACGGACTTGACTACGCGCGTTGAAGCCAGACCCGGGAATTTGGCTGTGGGATTGGCGCCACGTGGTGATCGAGGTGGGTTTGTGATTGAGCCGCAATCAACCCGCCCTGGAGAGATGCCGTTGGTCGAGTGGAGTGTTGACGGTACTTGCTTGCAGCTTCTATCTGCTGTGTACTTCTATCTGCGGTGACAATTCGGTTGAGGATGCAATCACGAAGACGCCGAGGATGCAATGACGAAGACGTTGGAGTATGGAGTTGGAGGCACGAAAACTGGGCACGGAGGTCGTGATTGACGTTGCTTTGCTTTTGATTTAGATGCTGTCACTCTCCTTTGCTCTCCTTTCACCCAGCACTGGACCAACATTGTAGCATAAGTATGAAAGCATTTTTAATGACTTGATGACGTGACTATTAGGCCCATTTAACTGCCAAATAGCGCCACGCGCATTCAACTTATTATTTTTAATAGCATCAGGTTATAATTCTAAGTTATATTTGGATATTTAGTTTACAAACACTGGATTTTAAGTTTAATTGTCCCCGTTTCTTGTTTATTTAATCGCGGGCCATTATTTTTAGTTGTTTCTTCTTAGTGGATAGTATGATCATTCAGTTTCGTCATAATATTTTTTATTAAAGATTTTCCTTATTCCCGTTTTGGGATTTTATTTTGCAGACTGCCCTCCGCCCCCACCCCACCTCCACGAGAAATAAAGTAATTCCCCCTCCCACCCCCTCCTCAACACGGCATACAACATCGACACCTGCAACAACAATCCATTGGGCAATATCAGGCAACACACTCCCAGCAACAACTTATTTTTTCGACTTTTTCAGTTTTAACGCTTGTTTATAGCAACCAGTCGGGGTGAGCAATGCAACCCTTCGGGGAAGCACATCCCAGAGTGAGTTATGGCCCAAATACATCTAGGTGTGAGCGGCCAATAAACCTACTAACATAACCTAACCATAAACAGTATTACTATGAAATACTTTCCAAGCCAATTCGTGGGTTCGACATGGTACCTGGCAAACAGATTTGGCACATCGCTTTAAATGTGTCCTTCAACTTGCCAATGTTCTAAATATATTGCACATATAACAATACATTTTTAAAAGATTTTTTTAATTTTTTTTTAAATTAATGTTAGACATATGAGCAGAATAATATTGAGCCAATCTAGACAGTCAGTGTTGGCCCAAGGTTATGTGACGTATGTTGGGCCAACGTTGGATGGATGTGTTGGGCCAACGCTGGGTGGATGTGTTGGCGCAACATGTTGGGACACCGTTAGACCAGTGAGCAGAATCACGTTGGGCCAATGTAGACAGCCAACGTTGGGCCAACATTGCAACATACGTTGGGCCAACGTAGTATTGTTATCTTGGTAGTGCCTACCTGTATAATAGACCTTTCCAGTTTTAGCTATGACCCGCCCGTCCCTAGTTAAGCTCCACCCACGCTTCACCCGTATTGGGATCGCTCGATCCCTAAACTCCCTGACTATTAATTTCCAGAAAACTAAACTGGTAAGCTGTTGAATATTTTGAAACTAATTTGACTATGTGCTGTTGCTACCTATGGCAGCAACAGCGCCCAGTTAAATTAGTTTCGAAATATTCAACAGCGTGTTTATTAAATAGTAGACATACAATTCGTACAACAACGTTTAGTCCGTCATCAATTATGCGTTCGTGACGTACTTATTTACGCAACTCCTGACGTCATTCATTATGAGGTCATCCTACATGTCACGTCACGTTTGATTATGACGTCATGTGATGGAAGGACAAACTGGAAAGGTCCATTACCTTGGCATTGAGATTCGGGAAAGTCATAATTCAAAGTATATGACTCGAATACAACATGCGTAAAAAGTAGGAGGGGCTTAGCTTTAAATATGACGTCATGATCAGCTAAGTGGCGTTTAGGATGACGTCATAATCATTACGTCATAGCTGATTCCATATGGCCCGTCTTTAACTCTTAATAGTCCGACACGTTGTACGAATAGTGTGTCTCTACTAATTAATAAACATGCTGTTGAATATTTTGAAACTATTTTGACTGGGCGCTGGCAGCAACAGTACTCAGTCAAATTAGTTTCAAAATATTCAACAGCTTACCTGTATAGTTTTCTAGAAATTGATTGTCAGGGAGTTCAGAGGTCGTTCTATCCCAACACGAGCGAGGTGTGGGTGGAGCTTAGCTAGAGATGGGCGGGGTATAGCTAAAAATGGAAAGGTCCATTGGCATGAATGTGAAGAGGATCTCAGACGAGTTTTCATATTGTATCACTTTTACCAAACTTGTTTAGTAGCTTTAGTAGGATCTGATTTGGACCCAGCTTTAACCCCTCTTGTGTCTACTTAACCCTTTAATGGTCAAGTTGGTCAAAAACGATCTGTGCACCGAGCCAGTCCTTCCAGTGGTAAATTTTCAAAAATACTCTTCTTGGTCTGCAATTGGACACTTGGCTAAGCAGAAATTTGAATTTTCTTGACCATTACACTTTTGATGATTGTCCATTTGAAGGATAATAGAAATCTTTTTTGTAAATTTTCGTTATAAATTTACAAAAATACTATTTTTGGCTGCAAAAATCGAAATTTCCATGAAAGGTATTGGCAATTAAATGGTTAATTGAAATAAATAGTTTTGAGCGCTTTGAGGCGCTGTTAACACAAGAGAGGTTAACGACTTCCTAATGAGACCTCGTGGCAGAGCCGCGTCATTCTGATTGCGACATCAGCTAACACGTGACGTATTTGCTTATGGCGTCATTATATACTTTAGTGACAGATTCGGATCCCTGTGTTATACTCGGACGTTGAACAAGCCATGGTCTACTTCTCTCAGTAGGATAGTATTATAGAAATTAATCAGTCACATGTGCTTTTCGTAACATCATCTGCATGCTCCATCTCTAGCAAGTGGCATCTCTAGTTTTAAGATTGGACGGGTTGATCTTGTCAATTGTTCTGGAACAGATGCTAGAGCTGCTGCGCGGTGACGCGTGAAGAACACTGGTGATAAGTCATCACCTTGTGGTCACCCTGTTGGTGTGTCAAAGTTTGTAGCAAACATGGTATTGGCACGAAGGAGGAACCTCACGAGACGTAGTTCGTCATCGGCAGAATTAGATTGAAGGAAGAATTAAAGGAATCTGTCGAATCATGATGTAATCATATACATGTCACAGGTCAATAAAGGAATTAAATCTTTCTATCAATTATATAGCGTCATAATCAATTACGTCACGGGTAGGCCGGCGTCACAATCAAATACATCGTGAATAGCATATCTAAGTCCGTCATAAACGCTTAATAGCACTTCAAGGTGTACGGATTGCATGTCTTTACTATTTAATAAACATTCTATTGAATATTTTTAATCAGATTTGACTAAGCGCTTTCAGCATGCAGTTAAATTAATTTCAGAATATTCAGTAGCTTGCCTGTAGAGTTTTCTGACAATTGAGATTCTGTGACTGCAGGGATCGATCCCAACACGGCCAAAGGGTAGGAATGGATATATAAGTGTTGCTGCATAGTGTTTCCTACGTGCACTGCAGATCCATATTTTCTATAAATAAACAAAACATATGACCTGATGGCTACTGGCCATATATATGGCATGCTACCGACTAAACCTTTTCTATTCAGCTCGATAGGATATGTTTAATATGATTAGAGACACTTTCTTCGCTAAGAAATCTGTATTATACTCTTCTCTTCCGGTAGTGCGATAATGTAGCCCGCACTCCGGTAAGACTCATAACTCTAAGATTGTGTCTCTCTTCATGTTCCACTAGGCCTTGTGGCTTCTTAATTGTTTGGATGTCCCTATCCGCACCATGGGCTGATCCGACTCCGGGAAACTGTTGGGGTTTCCGAGCGGTGATGGCCAGGGTGTGGTGTCAAATGCATTCCCCTTGTATCTTCGGATACTTAGTAGTTAGCACTTTTGCCAATGTAGGAAAGCACTGCGAACACATATCTTAATTATTATTTTATTTGCTGAACAATCCTCCCGCACCGCAGTGCAAAACTGGCGACTTGTATATAAACCTAACAACAGGTTAAATGATTAGTTCCATAGGACCCGGTGACGGGTGAGATGCGTATCCCCACCGAATTCCATAAAATGTCTGGGCATGATATTTAGATCTGCCCCGCCCTCACGGGAAGGACATTTACGGTGGGTATTCGTCTCTCTTACCCCCACCATAACGATAGAACAGTTGCCTGTAACGTTTTATGTGGTTACGGAGCGAGATGTCCGGATTCTTATCCAGTTCGGAGATCTTACTAAGTAACATGTATGAGCGTTGTCTTCAGTATTGATGTCTTAGGGCATCCGTTCTCAATGACAACCATATCTAACAGCTAGGTAGATACCTGGGAGCCCCATGTTTAAAAGTTCATATGGCTGTCTTTATGTCTTGTATTTTCGTATGCTCCTCATTTTTATCTAGCATACTCGATAGTGTGTTTAGGTAAAATCATTGTATAGACTTATATTTTAGGTCACCAAATCAAATCTTGTAAGTCCATAGATCATGAAATTGCTATGGACAGGCATACTGGTGACACAAATTCTTGGGATGAGACAGTTGTATTTAATGTTCGCGACAATGGTCGCACGGCCTCACCGGAACGATTGAGTTCCACCGGCCTTAGGAGCCGTTTTTTGCTACCCGCTGGGCAGTCTCATACAGGATCCGTCACCCAGAGACCGGATGGTAACCAGCGTCATCATTCATCATGCACTTGCGGCACGGCGAGTCGATATGATACACCGGAATGGCCCGACACTACCCCACGAGCTACAAGTGGCGCCCAATGTGGGGCTTGATGAACATCCTTAACCACACGCAGCAAACTCACGCCCACACCATACGACTAAAAGAGGTAGCGTCAGACGATGGATTTTCAGGTCACATGCTCACCGAATATGGCAGAAATTCAGCGGAATTAACAACCCCGCAATAGAACCTGCTTTCGCCTGTCAGTGACGGCACCTTTCGGGATGCCTCACAGGCGGGAACAGAGTTTAGAACTATATCGGATGTCCGCGACTGGCCACCACCATCAGGGACGAATCGTGGACGACCCCGACAAAGACCCGATTACGGGCATCTCAATAATCCTTCAGACTACTATCATTCACCCGTGTCATCTACGGAGACCATATGGCCAGGTGACAATCCACCTTACAGACAACCTCCCACACCGCCCCCTCCCCCCTTCTAGTGCAACGCTATAATCGAGGGGGACACCGCGGCATTATCGGGAGTAATTGGCACCACCGTTTCGCCTGTACATCAGTCACGCTACACATCACGACCGTCATCCCATGCGCACCGCTGTCTACAGCATATCCTGAAACAGCAACATCTCTGTCACCATTGCTACCCCCAGCTCCGTCTTCACCGCAGGCCTCACAGCAGCGGCGACGACGAACTGGCCCTTTCCTCACTCAGCCATCTACCACATTAAGAGAAGCAAGTAGGAAACAGTCAGAGTACATACAGAGTGATTCCATTCCGACACCATTGTCACAGATGGCATCATTGGAAACTCTTCCACAGGTACACCGCAAATTAATATACAAATGTGCCTGTCTGTTTAGTGGCATTTCCACCAGTACCACCGTCGACACTGGTGCTTCAATCACTGTATTTAACAAGCGCTTGTATGAGACTATCCCACCTCATAAGAAACCTCTCCTTAAACCTACAAACATTTACCTACAGATGGCTACGGGAGCTGATGTGTCCATAGCCGGTGTAGTCAATTTAGTCATCGAAATAGAGGAGATGCAATTCATAAAGCGAGTTGTCATCACCTCTATTCATAACGATGCCCTACTTGGCTCTGATTTCCTCAGTGCCAGCGAAGCCATCATACATTGTAAACAACAAGAACTTGACATACACAGCCGACGAATACCTCTTGGACCGGCATCGTCATTATATGACACGTGTGCTGTAATACTATCCAGTACAGCCACAGTTGAGCTGGGACAAGAACAAATCTCATGGGCCACTGCACCACAGTTAGGAAGCAACACACACATCGCTATGCTGGAACCAGATCCTGATTATATGATCGCCTCACAATGCGCAAGTCCCCACATAATAGTCGACACTACTAATAAGGAAAATATACCTTTTAGAGTGTTCAATGGTACCGCAGATCCCATCCCTCTGGAATCAGGAGTATGCTGTGGCCATTTAGTGAGCATAATCTCATTGGAATCACCTACACCCGCTGACACACCACCACATATGACTGATGATTTACCCGAACATTTACATGATTTGTATCTATGTGCCACAGTTGGATTACAGCAATCACAGAAACGTGAAATTCGGAAATTACTGCATAAATATTGTAATAGTTTTTCCTCCAGAGACATGGATCTCGGAGAGACTCATCTCGTACGACACTCCATCGACACGGGCAATAATCACATGGTACGACAACCGGTACGGCATCTTCCAGTTCATAAGGAAGCAGAAGCACACCAACAAGTGAACGACATGTTGCGGACTGGTATTATTGAACCTTCAGCATCCCCATGGGCGAGCCCAATAGTACTAGCAGGCAAAAAGGATGGAACCTTGCGGTTTTGTATCGACTACCACCACCTTAATGATCTTAGCGTCAAGGACGGATAGATCAGGCATTGGATTCCTTGTCTGGAGCCAAGTGGTTTTGTACCCTTGACTTAACCAGCGGTTACTGGCAAGTAGCCATGGATGAGGCTGACATGGAAAAGACCGCATTCGTTTGTAGGGATGGCCTTTTCCAATTCTGCAAGATGCCCTATGGGTTGTGCAACACTCCCGGAACTTTTGAACGACTCATTGAGCAGGTATTATCCACCCTGCAATGGGAAATCTGTCTTTGTTACATCGACGACGTAATAGTCTTCGGACCAACGTTTGAGCAAACCTTTATAAATCTGGACACTGTGCTATCACGTTACCAGAGAGGGATAGGCTCCTCGAAGGGGTGACGTGAACAGGCAGCAGTGGGCTCGCAAGAGTCCGGAGGCACATAAAATCAAAGCTATAGGGCTGAAGAGATACTGAAGGCCTCCGTGTCTAACGAAGGATGAATTAACATCCTACTGTGGTATCGTCTAGTCGGCGTATTGTTTGGGTTACTGAGATTTTTGGTTCATTCTGTCTCAGCAAGTGGACATACATGGTACGTGGATGACAATCCACACTGAGGGCAGTCTCGGCAATTGCGGTGTTTTGTTGGAGGTGCTCTGCAGGCAAGGCCAGGAAAAACAGTCAAAGTTCGTACTCTGTTGGGAGATAGATACGGATCAGACCATCGGTTGCCCCTGAGCGTGAGCTCAGATGGTGATCGCTATCGACTGGGTCGCCGGCCAGTCGTCTTGATCATGTGAGTTCATCTGTGTGGTCAAGATGCCTCAATGTACAGTCAGGCCATGGTAAGCGTTCGTATTGCGAGCCATGCCTCCCGTGATCAGAGATCAGGAAAAGTGATTCTTTGGGAAGCGGGGAAATATATGCGTGAAAGGGGCAGCACATGAAAGATCGTAGACTATGTTCCTCAATCATGTTTCTTGGGCATGTTTCTCGATCTCATGTTAGACTAGTGTCCTGTGGACTTTGTTCTCGATCATGTTTCGATGAGCCAGAGTCTCAGTAGGACTAACTGTCCTACCCCTTGATTATAACTTCTTGTAGGCATAGTCCTTAATCTCATATGCATATATGGGAATGGCACCTAAGTCTAGGCTGCGTCCTGGTAGACTACTAGGCAGTCTCTATGGCCGCAATTGGAAATACCGGGAAGGCCAAAGGGTTATAGTATTAGGAAATTGGCCCCTAATACTAATTAGCGTACACACGGCCAATTTGAAGCTCAAACCCAAGAAATGTCATCTCTTTAGACAGAACGTTGAGTTCCTGGGACACGTCATATCCGGTGATGGAGTGGCTACTCAGCCATCAAAAACTAAGGCAGTAGCAGAGTGGCCACAGCCCTCTTCAGTTACGGAGACACGAAGTTTTCTTGGCCTATGCCAGTACTATCGCCGTTACATCCGACAATTCAGCGAGATTGCTTCACCCCTCTACACGATCACTGGGAAAGATCGACCATTTGAGTGGACGAGTGAGTGTGAAGGCTCCTTTAGGGTGCTGAAGGAACTCTTGACGACTGCCACGATTCTTGCTCACCCTAATCCAAACCTCGATTTCATCTTAGACACTGATGCATCAGCCTAAGCTATCGGCGCGGTTCTATCTCAGGTCACAGAAGATGGAACGGAGCATGTATTGGGTTATGGTTCACGTACTCTGGATAAAATGGAGAGAAGATGCGCAACCACCAAGCGAGGACTATTAGTGGCAGTACATTTCGTCAAGTATTATAAACACTTTCTGTATGGGTGCCCTTTTACACTCCATACAGACCATGCCTCACTACGGTGGCTCAGGAACTTAAAAAGTCCAGAGGGCCAGGTAGCGAGATGGCAGGAATCCCTGCAGGCCAATAACATCAACGTTGTTCACCATCCCGGCAAATTGCATGGGAATGCCGACGCCCTCAGTAGAATTGGTGTGGAAGCTGAACACGAAGAGGCCGCCACCGTGACACAGTCGACACAGCCATCTCAGGAGTTCCCCGAATTGAGGTGCGCAGAGTGGAATCTGGAGAAAATTGCACACCACCAAACAACAGACATGCAGACACGAGATATATACGCGTGGATCCAGGAGGGGGTACGTCCTCGGAAGGAATCGATAAGACCACTTTCCACCATGGCAAAATATTATTACCAATGGTTCGAAGAATGTCAATTAATAAATAACGTTCTATATATTAATGACTGTCTGGTAGTCCTGGAAAGTTATCGTGAACTAATATTAAAACAACTGCATGATAACGCCGGGCATCTGGCCGTGGAGAGGTATGTTGCTTGTATCAAATTGAGATTCCACTGGATCGGGATTCGCGATAGTGTCAAGGCATGGGCTGCCAAATGTATCCCATGCCAAAGACGTGCTGTTTGGCCAACACCATATCGCACCATCTCAAATTAAGATTGTTGGTGCACCGTGGTAGCAAGTGGCTATCGATGTGCTCGGACCCTTGAATACGACGAATGATGCAAATAAATACATCCTCGTATTACAAGATTATTTTATGATGTGGGTAGAAGCATTTGCTTTGCCGGACCAAGCGGCAGCCACCGTAGCGGAGGTCTTGGCAAGCAATGTGTTCTGCCGTTTTGGTATGCCTTATGAGTTGCACTCCGATCAAGGAAGTAATTTTGAGAGCCAGCTCATATCAGAGCTCTGCAAATTGTTCCATATCGTCAAAAAAGGACGACTCCATACCACCCCGGGAGTGATGGAATGGTAGAGAGATTCAACAGAACTCTCGCGGAGATGCTTACTAAGGAAACACGCCTTGATTGTAGCGATTAGGACCTACGGCTCCCGTATGTACTCATGGCTTACCGCACTTCAGTACATTCCAGCCCGGGTTATACCCCTGCTCGGTTAATGTTAGGCCATGAATTGGCCTTACCCCTGGATCTGGCCATGCCTCGGACACCAGGAGAGAAAAATTCACCATCTCTCTATGTCGAACTCTTGCGGCAGAGGATAGAACACGCCCACAAGCTAGTGAGAGAAACAGTATCCACTGCACACTGGCGGCAAAAGACATGGCACGACCGGAGGGTGCATGGAATCCGTTTGAAGCAGGAAGGATGGTTTGGATACACGGTTCACGATGATCTGCGAACGTGCCAAGTAAACTAAGTTACCAGTGGAAAGGCCCGTGTGGTAGTAGGTAAGACGTCGGACGTGACCTACTGTATCCGTGCTTCGGATGGCCTGACCTCAGTCATCCACTTCGATCGACTTAAAACTTGTGTCATTGACGACCCAGAACTAGAGCTCAGACTGGGCGTTTCTCATGACACCAGTACCCAGACAGATATTTCTACGGAAATTAGTATTCCAACGGTTAGCACAGAGCACCGCGGTGCCAGTTCAGGCCCACTTCTACCAAGCCAGAACGTGGGTGAACAAGCAGCTAACACTGACGACGATGACGAGATACGTACTCGCCCTCTCCTTCCTCAGCACGGGTCTACTCGATCTGGGAAGTCGTATCTGAAGAATTTTGTGTTTGTTTTGTCCAGGGGACCTGATGGAAAAGTTGTTCCTCCGATCTCTTCCCATTCCAACCCACTTCATGCTATGCCCCCCCCCCCCCATCATAGAGTTACCACAAGCGGAAGCCATGCTTCCTGTGGGGTGGAACATGTGGTGAATAGCATGGAGGTGAAGAGGCTGGATGAAGCCTTGCCATGTCTAGAACCGCAGAACCGTACAACAAGGTGTACCCGACCACCTCCCGATAACGCCAGACTAATTCCCAACCAAGTGGCACCCATATCCACGGCCGCACCACTACCCAAAATCAAACTGGCGTCCCTCATCTATACACCAAGTTCGGACATCACCGGCCCAGTACATTTCGCACTCCACTCGTCGTCTGTTGACCATCAATCTTAGGATATGAGAGAGACTGCTGCAACATAGGAGGTGGCATCCCACACCGCACCGACCAACACTACCCCCACGGTGGGCAGGGAAGCAGCCTGTTCAGCAGACTCTCGGCTCGAATTTTCCTGGTGTCTAAAAACTACGACAGGACACCAACAGTCGTGTAATGGGAGATGACCATATCCCCATATCCAAAGGCCACCCCATCCATTTGGCCTACCATACTCCCCCGTGAGCAGTCAGGACATCACACACCAGACAGAACGTCATCACATACAAAACACACCTGCCCTCAAGGCTGGATACATCAATTCATCATTGCGCATACATCACATACCTACTCGGTTATACTCAGCATAACAGAGCCATTCAACATCGGCACCAACAGCATTTAGCAGCACCTACCGGTATTAATTAGTTCCCGATAGAGACATAAAAAAAATTCCTGCAACAAATCCTAATAATATCTCCCGCAGAACCATACCTCCCGCAATAACAACAGACTTGGCATTCACCAGCATGGAAAACTGGAATACGCCCACTTTGCTTATAACATTGGCATCATACAGCGGCCCGGACATCCCAACAACAACATTATCATCAACAGACAACAGCCGACAAATCTCCCGCACACACCTTCTTATCCAGTTACGGGGAACTGATCATATGGATATAAGGAATGCACCACAGCCATCTACAGTACGCGTCCCTTTCCCTTTTCCCGACATCGTACGGAAACTGCTAAATCTAGATACATCATCTACCCGTAATAACAGTTGATATTATTAAGAGAGCAAGATGTCCGCATTGTCGTCAGTCACAAGTATGCTTTTGCTACCAAAAAGTTGAATTCAATGGATTGATCAAAGTTACGACAGCATCCGACAGGTCATCTGTGCTCTAAAGTAACTCTGTCCCGCCCACGGGCTCGGCCATTACACAGTGAAATACACTCAGTGTTCGATAAAGTTGACATCGTTATCGGATTCGTCTGAAGAGGAATCGGTACCAGTTCCAAAACGGTTCCTGTGTAGCTCGTTATGACCTAGCGGAGAGCCCTGTACCAGAACTTTTACAAGAAAAAACGATCGCACACTTCGTGTTAATAAGGATCATCTCCTCCAGACAGCCTTCTGCGTGACGGGCCAATATCTCTACACCGCTACTCGCTACGGGGTGACCCATGTGCTCCGTTACCGTCACCGTGTATTAGAAGTGACATTAGTTCCCGGGGAAGAGAATGAGGATCGTGCCATTTTAGCCACACGTTTCGAATCTCGGTTTCCGGTCAAAGTACTCCTGACCGAGAAAATGGTCCGCACGAAGAACACTACTCATAGATATCCTGTTAGTCATCATCCTCCCGCAGCTACCGTAAGCAATGTACCAACAGCCAGACGTGAAATCCTGCCTGCAGCCACATCGGGGAATGTTACACCGATACCAGTCACTGCATCTACACCGGTCCTGAAGCAGGGTAAGAGGCGAAAGTCTCCCGCAGAATCCAGTCCTGCAGCACCCACATCAGTAATTAGCCATCCAACTACAGTCACTACACCCGCACCCATAGTGTCTAAAGCAGTTTTAGCCAGTCAGCCGATTTCGGTAGTCATCACGACACCTGCGGGAATAGACATTCCAAGATACCCGCAGTCACCATCTCCGCCACACCTGATCATAGACTATCGCAGCCTGCGTCGATTAGCATAACGTCGACCCGTGCTATCCAGCATCCGCCTCCTAGCCTTTCTGACCCTGCCATCAGAAAGGGAACCACGCCGGAACGACCATACGTGGGAAAGAGACGTATCGCCCATATGCAGGGCATTCAGCCCATACCAAACATCACCGCAAATCGTCTGTTAAAATATGCTAAGTTTCAGAAGATGTCATCTCCTGCCGTATCTGCTCCCGCATCATTGCCTCAGTCTACGATATAGCTCACCGCCATCACCACGACAGCTACTACTGCCACCACGACGACCACCACCACTACAGCATCAATGACATTAGCAACCATTAGCACCACCGCTGCCTTACGGACGGATATTTTAGAACCGGCAGTAACTGTGAGAGTCATTATGGATGCTCATATTTCCGCCACCATCACTTCAGACATTTCCGACAGTGCCAGTAATAGTGAACGCATCTCAGCAATGATAGTGCATCCACCGCGACCAACCACCATCAGTCGCGGGACCCAGACTCAATGGGGAAATTTCGCAGCAGAGGTGTGATCATTTGTGATACAGCAGAAACATCAGTGGTGCGATTCATGGGAGTGTATTAATTATTACTTTATTTTTTTAATACTTTTCTTCTTATTATATATGTCAGATCAATTGAATCCCGTCCCTAGGATGACTACGGTTATCCGACACAGCCGCGCACTTCAGTGCCTAGCTGTGTCCCACATGAAATGAGCACTGTGGACTCCGATGTTGTAAGAACGTCGTGTGCGGCGTAAAGAATGCAACATCCTGCAGTGCAATAATGTCATAATCCCGTCATGCAGTCTCAGCTATGCTGGGGCTGCCTGATAAACTAACTGTTAAGTTATTATTATATTATATTTTTCTTATTATTTTTCTTCCTGCCTTGGATGTCAGGACGGCTAAGGGGTCATCGAGAACTGCCCGTTGTGGACCCACTATAACGGGCCACAAATATATTTTTAATAATAATTAGAAGAGATACGTGTTACATGCCCCTTTTATTTACCCGGAGTGCGCAAGTAATTCGGGAGTAATTTACTAAATACCCCGTAAGTGTATGTTACATGGATCATATATGTATACATATAAATATTATATATTATATTTAACAATTTTAATTGGGGTATGTTGGAGCGTGGGTGTTCTCCGCGGAGATAATGATTATCCGCACCCAGAGAGAACACCAATGTGAGCTATTGTTTAGAATCATTTACTAAATAAAGTTACAGCACGCACCAAAATTTTAATAAAACAAAACAAAAAAAGAAAAGGCATAGAAAAATAATTCCAGGTCAAAAATTGAAAACTAAAAGTATGTCTCCCCTCTCCTCTTTTGCACCTCTATGTGCTCTGTCTCTTGAATACACGTCTATTGCGTTACTACTACTACTCCTCTCCGGCCACGCGCCTACCCGGGAAGTCTATAATTCCCACCTGGCGTGCATCCATGCGTCGATCTGCCATGCGCGATCGTTTGTCACAGATGTCAAACTAGGAGGGGGGGGGGGGGGTGTAGTTCGGATCGACCGGTCGTGTACATGCCATACCAGCTAAGCTGGGTACGTGCTGCCTGACCTGGATTCGTTCCCTGAACACACCCACGCCCCCCTGGGTAGAGCCATAAGTGTATATGGGCCTATGGGATAGATCGCGTTGCAAAAACGACTAAGTTCGTTAAAGCGCATAGTGCACATGCGCACGCTTAGATGCTATTTTTGATGGAGCACATAGTTTACGACCAAGATAGGATGACGCCTTTAGTGTACCGAGATGGTACCCTGTAATCCTTTTCGATTACCTGTTCCTGCCGACTCTGGCATTAATCAAGACCAGAATTCGACGGCCTTTTTAAATCTGTAAACCATTTCAAAATCGGTTAAGAAATGGCTGCGTTATCCACGGAAAACCCTTCTTGATTATCTTCAAAATATTGCCGTGACGTCATAACCACGTGGACGTAGAACTTCTAGAATGTTCTAGAACATTCGACAGCGTTATTATCAGCTACGCACTGATTGGCTGTTGCTCGAACGATGATTGGTTGGAGCCTGCGCCTGTGGCGTCACGAGGAGTATAAAAGGAGACGCGATCCACCCGTGTTTAGTGGGGCTTTTGTGGGAGGCCTTGGGTGGGTGGGGGGGGGGGGGTTGTGGCATGGTGGTGGTGGCGGAATTGATTTTCCTCCTGATTCGATGAGAATGCAAACTTAATCTCTGACCCACTGTGGAAGCCCCTGAGTCCCCATCCTACCCCCAAGTGAAATAAAGTACCCCCCCCCCCTTCCACCCACTCTTACACTGCATCCAACACTTACACCCGCCAACAACAGTTCATTAGGCAGCAACAGGCACCGCATACACCCCTAGCAACATCATAATTTTTTTATTTTTCAGTTTTAACGCTTATTTAGAGCAACCCTTCGGGGAAGCAACGCAACCCTTCGGGGAAGCACCTCTAAGAGCGAGTCATGGCCCAAATACATCTCGGTGTAAGCGGCCAATAAACCAACTAAAACAAACAAAACAAAAACAAACAGATCGAGAGCATCCTCGGCCAGGGACCGAACAGGTTGGATCTGTACTAGCTGCTATCAGCGCGACAGACCATACGCATATTATTTCGCTTTCTGTCGGTTTTTCTCCCGTAGCTAGCAGTTACCCAGCCCACCGCACTAAAACAATTTTGTAACTCCCTACAAGCTTTCTAGAGCTTGCTATTCCATCTATAAATGCGGCAGGCAATTCCAGGAATGATGAAGTAGAGTTTGACGAAATTATCCTTGATAACGCTAGTTACTGGGCTGATATTGAGCCAATACATGGCCGCAGTTCTGGCCAAGTAACCTGAGTTATCGTGATATCATCTATCCCTTCATCCACCCGTCCATCCATTCATCCATCAATTCATTGACACACCACCGACTTTATTTATTTTATTTATTTATTTATTTATGTATTTGTTTATACAATTTGTTCAAGAATATACTTACATGATAACTAGCTTGGTTGAATCTGTACCAGGCTCAGGAACTTTGGCAACTATTTCTTTATTTCCAACTAGATCCATCGACTGTGTGCACGACATATGGTAGTAAAATACTTTCATGCTTGAGCTACGCTGCGACTGTATGATTCTTTTATAGCTGTTCATACCGAATCCTTTAAGAAGCAGCTTAAGAAGTTAGCAGGAGTTATGACGCCGCGCATTCATGCGCATGCATATCCTGAGTGAAAACCTGTGATTTACAAAAATATCAAGAAATTTATAGCTAACCGGGTTACTTAAACATTTCCATTTTATGACATCGATGTTTTAAAGATTATACCGCCACTGTGTATAGCTGTAATTATTATAAAGAAACGATTCGATTGCAGCAAATAAAGACGACCAGCATTGCCAGCATAGATATATACTTCTCTCAACGCTTTCAATCAACCCGTTGTATATATATAATACCGTCTTTGTTTGTATATAATGGATCGATTGAAAGTATTTGGAAATTGATCTTCGGATACCTTATGTTTATAACAAAGCAGTAGATCTATGCAAGAATAGCGTGACCGGTCTATAACGGGCATCAGTCTGTAGCTGTCATCGTATGAATCATACAATGTGCACCTGTAAGCATGCCTTCTCTTGGGTGCTTGCGTGCGTGCGTGCATATATATATATATATATATATATATATATATATATATATATATATATATATATATATATATATATATATATATATATATATATATATATATATATATATATATATATATATATATATATATATATATATATATATATATATAATGAGTCGCTTGAACGTATTGGGAAATTGGTCTTCGGTATCTTATGTTTGTAACAAAGCAGTTTATAACAAAGCAGTAGATATATGCATGAATAGTGTGACCGATCTATAACGGATGTGTCAGTCTATACCTGTCATCGTATGAATTATACAATGTGCACCTGTAAGCATGCCTTCTCTTGGGTGCTTGCGTGCGTGCGTGCGTTCGTGCGTGCGAGTGTGCGTGCGTCGGTCTGTTTGTCTGTTTATCTGTTGTATAATTCTATACACGTGTATGATGTCTTTTCTTGATCGTCTGTATTCACGTGTTTGTAAGCCCAGGTTTAAAGGCATAGCTGTGTCGGTTTGGTGTCTTAATTCTGGCAACAATTTCCTTGCTCCTTTCTGAACAGGAGATTACGACACCTTCTCATGCTTAAATCTGCCAGTGCCTTCAGGGAAGGTAACTGACAACCGCATACAGACAATAACCTGATCATGTCTTATTTTCTTCAACCAAGCAACCACTGTCTTCGACATCCTTAAGCACCGCAACCTCCATTTGAGTTCAGATTGTTAATCCATCCATCCAAGAAACAAAAGTATCCACTCACTCAGAACATCTCTTGCAGTCAGGCCATAAACTAATTCTACTCGGACAGAAAGAAGTCAATCACGGATGCCTGGGGTTTGTAATTGGACCATAATGGTGGACCATGTGTTCAATTTTGCATATAGCAGTGAACGCGTTGCAATTACTGACCTAACCATACCAATGAGAAACGGCATTAACACAAAATGTCGCATTGCACATGATTCCTTCTATGATGAATTACGCACAACTATCAATATTCAAGCAAGATGGCATCTCTTCCTATGCAGTGACTTCAAGTCCAAACTCGGAAGACTAAACAAAACAGACAAACAAACATCGTTTGATTTGTGTATTGGTGCATATGGAATGGGAAAACGCAACAGTAATAGAGATGCATTACCTGAATTCATCTGCACTCATCTTGTGTATGCAACAGGCACAGCCATTACGTACTCATGCCATTATCGAATAGCATGGATAAGGCACGTATCCAACAATAAAACTAAAACCACAAATGTGATCTGTAATCAAATTGACTATACACGCTGTGCAAGGTTGATGCAAAGACATCACTCCGACACTCGCGATCCAGCAGAAACAGAATGTGGAAACGTTGTAACTTCTCTAATGAATGGTCGTACATGCGTGCCTGGCAGCATTAATGACGAGCTCCACATGCGGGCCTGACAGCATTAATGACGAGCTCCGCATGCGGGCCTGACAGCATTAATGACGAGCTCCACATGCGTGCCTGACAGCATTAATGACGAGCACCACATGCGTGCCTGACAGCATTAATGATCAGCTCCACATGCGTGCCTGACAGTATTAATGACGAGCTCCACATGCGGGCCTGACAGTATTAATGACGAGCTCCACATGCGGGCCTGACAGCATTAATGACGAGCTCCACATGCGTGCCTGACAGCATTAATGACGAGCTCCACATGCGTGCCTGACAGCATTAATGACGAGCTCCACATGCGGGCCTGACAGCATTAATGACGAGCTCCACATGTTGGCCTGACAGCATTAATGACGAGCTCCTTAAATATTCAGGCAATACCATCTTGATACAAATCGCGCACGTTATCAACTCTACTTTTGAAAGACGCCTCCCTATCGATGCGGTTGCGGGAAGCTACACTCGTCTCATTCCCAAAGCCTGGGAAACTATCCTGACCTCTATCCAATCTGCAGTACCGGATGTACCTTTAAGCTAAATAAGCTAAAGCTTAACGTATGAGGGGCCTCTAAATTGCTAAACAAAAATAGTTTTAAAGTGCTATTACTATTTTATTCCCAATAAGCATGGGCCGAGCTTATGGCAGTGCGTGCATGTGTGCGTGCACGCGTGTCGGTGTGTGTGCGTGCGTGCGTGCGTGCGTGCGTGCGTGCGTGCGTGTATGCGTACGTGCGTGCGTGCGTGCGTGCGTGCGTGCGTGCGTGCATGCGTGCGTGTGTGTGTGTGTGGGTGGGTGGGTGGGTGGGTGGATGGGTGGGTGGGTGGGTGGGTGTGTGTGTGTATGCTTACATTTGTGTTTGTGCCCGGGTAGGGATGTTAGGGCATTATAGGGACCGTTTGGTTCAAATTCTTCCAAAAGCACCAAATTTGGCTCAGGTGTCACCCATTCCATAGTATTTCGATTTCTGATGGGCGTCAAGATGGACACCCACACGCCATTATAATGGCGAAATCCAATATGGCCGCCACCATGGTTAGAGGTCAATAGTAATTAAAAATCAAAAGGGCTAAAATCATGAATAATACCACTTTTTAGATGTTTCCGGGGTTGGAGAATCCGATTCTGATCTTATTCCAATGATTTGACGTCAAGATCAGCCCTCAAGGTCACCTTAAACGTCATTTTGTGATCAAGCCCGGCATTGCTGAAGGGTCAAGCCAGATCCCCCAAAAATCCTTTTCCATTATTAACTATATGTTCCACAAGTTTGAGATCTTCCCCACAGAAACACTTAGATTGGCGTGTTGAACATCCGGGCCATAGTCACCTCGATTCAAGGATCATCTCGGCCTCCTACATGTACTTAAATGGGCTGATTTCTCCAAAGAAAATGAAGGCAGGAAGGATATTTACATATACCTCACAAATTGAAGGTGGCTGGCGGGCTGGCCAAGATATATAGGCCTCAATTTGGACAAGAGGACACACTTATGTGCATGCGTACTGGGCCTTGATGATGCACATGTTTTGTCTATAGACTCAGATGCCTTTCGACGGCTCCTTCACCCCTAACTGCCTTATGTATCCCGTCAAGGAGGAGATGCAGAGGTTTTTTAACATAGTACTCCGGTCCACATAATGACAGCCGATCTGAGGCGATACTAATTTGGATGCGAGGGAGATCGCATGCAACATCTCACAACTCATCACCTGCAATAATAATTAGGGTATGCACCACACAGTCACGAAGACTGTAGTACGGCATAACAAGGAACGAGAAACCCCCTTCCTCTGTACCATGGCCTCGAGATCCCTGGTCATGAATGGGACAAAAACAGATTCTGATTACCCTCACCGACACATTAGTGGCCCTCTAACTCATGATCCTGACATCTTCAGTCTTGACTCCGTGCGTATGCTGTGGATCGAACGCTTCACCACACTCATGTACAGCAAGGGTGCAGCCGATGTCAACGAGACCAGGCATCAACTCTTCACCACTGGAAGCAGATCGCTGGAAAACATCCCAGCTACCAAAACTACACTGTTCCAGCATGTGAAGCGAGCGCTAGTACAGGTGAGTTTCTGCTGGAGTCAGGCTACCTCCAGCATGAAATCTCTGACTTTATCAGTGAGTGGGGCTGCACAAAGATGGCACCAGTACATGGCAACCACTATGGACCACACGCAGCAACACTTTAGTAATATATCACATTCTCTTGCGCTGATAATTTACCCTTGACACAAAAATGGGGTGAACATGATCTCAAATCGTCATAATAATAATAAGATCAGAATTAGATTCTTAAAAAGTCCCGAAAAAGTGGTATTAATTGTAATTCTAGTTATTTTAGTTTTTTTACATATAACTGCTTGACCTCTGGTTCGGGTGACCTCTATCGTGATCCCGACATGTAATATTGTATCGAATCGCCAAAATAATGCTAGATTCTGGTTACCTAACCCTGCAAACCGATAAAATTGGGTGCTTTTTTACCAACAAGCCTTAGAAAAAGGCGAACTTGATACCAAAATTACCTTTATGGTGAGCTTGATGGGTGATCTTCACCTCAAATTATCGAAATAAAATCAGAATCTGATTCCCCGACCCCGAAAACCTCCAAAAAGTGGTATTATTTATGATTCTAGCCATTTTGGTTTTTTAACTACGATTGACCTCTAACCAAGATTTCTCTAATAGTCAAGGCGTATGTGAAATCCCGTGTGTACTTTGTGATGAAAGCAAGCCACTCACTTAGATGCCTTTAGGCTACCTTAAGTAACAATAAAACGCATGTTGGCAGTCTGGGAATTTGTTCAGATGTCAGTTATGAGTTTTTATCTAACTCACCATGGTTGAAACGAGGATATGCATCCATGCCGTTACATCTATATATGTGTATAATATTCTTTATTTTGCGATGGTAAATCGTCAGTTGCCTGATGTTAACGAGGCCCTCAAACATATATACACTATGTACAATTATATATAATATACACTGAATGTTTGTACAAATGTCGAAATATACAAAATACAAAAATTGCTGCCAGATTAATAATATTATCATTATCATTATTATATTTTTTATTATGATTGCCTACTTATAACTTGCGCACCTACACTCATATAGACACACATTAGCGCACACATCTACGGACTTACATGCAGACACTTACGCACACAATTACGCGAGCATGGACGTACGCACACATACACAACGGACAGACATGTAGACAAACAATCTACCTCAAACGCATTCTTTCTTCAAGGCAATTTTACGGTTAAGCTGTTCAATATTTTGAAATTAATTTGTTCGGACTGCTGTTGATGCGTATGGCAGCTTAGGCCGTGTTCTTAGTGGATAATTAATCAGGAATAACGTCTTACTGATGTATGGTGTTATTCCAGATTGGCTCCAGCGTGAACACGACCTTAAGATATAAGGAACTATTCCTACATTTGGCGGGGACTTGTTCATTGTTCATGAAGGTGCTAGATACGTCATTTTATGAATTTATTTGAATGTGACGCCAGACTACAAGTGACTTACGCACACCTGCATGCCCTTATGCACACATGTGGGTACCCATTTATGTACAATTAAATAATAGGGTTAGCTAGGCTCTATCCAACATTAGCCTGAGTTGGGATCGATCGAATAGGTAGGGCCCTTAACTCCGTAAATATATTTCTTTATTTACATAAATATATACTTTTATTGTGGTGTAGGTATGTTGACTGAATAATTTGAAACCAATTTGACAGGATACATTTTCTGCCCATGGTAGTAGTTGCGCCTAGTCAAATTGGCTCCAAATTAACCAACAAAGTTTATTAACAGTAAATACATACACTTCGTATAGGCTGACCGACTATTTAGCGTTCTTGACTGACTAAGATGGCATTCATTGTTTAGTTTGTTGTGACGTCAACCTGGATGTGACGAAATTCATTATAGCGTCATATATTTGATTAATACATTAGATCTTAGTTGATTATGATGTCATATATGTGATTAATACATTGGATTCATTAATTGGACGAAATTGATTATAGTAGTAAAGGGTGCGGCTGTGCGTGATTGTTCTTCCAAGCAGGAGGTCCTTATTAACCAATAAAAACGCTCCATTTCAAATCGCTATTGTTCACAGAACAATGACGCACAGCCGCACACGTATTTGAGATTTGCACCACTCTGGAATATTCTAGTATTTCGAAGTTGTTAACCCTTAAAAGTTGTGTATTTTACGTTTTAATGTAGTGGCGGCGATCCCCCACACACACACACCCCCCCCCCCTCCATGGTTATCTACCGTGATAGATAATGCAAAAATAATAGAGTTTAAGAGGAAGAGTGATAATAGTAGAATAATAGTGGTATTTATAATAGTAAAATAATAGAGTTTAAGAGTTGGTCTGATAATGGGGGTCGTAGGAGTCGTAGTAGTGAGTACAAGGTTGAGGATGTTTGAGGAATTACGGGTCGATATTGATGTATATTTTGAAATTAATTTGACTGTTTCGTCGATAATGTTAATTTATTAGTAAACTATTTTGTAGAATATTTAGAGACTAATTTGACTGTAAGCTGTTACTGTCTTAGTAAGAAACAGCTACCAGACAGATTAGTAACAAAATATTAAAAATAATCTTGTACTAATGGTATGGAGTGTTCAGTTGGAATGGTAACCATGACTTGGTGGTGATGGATTCATTGGATTGTATCATAGGTTAGAAAAGTTAACCCTTTCACTGATGAATTCCCCATATCTCATTTTCATCGATACCATACAGGAAAACTGTTGAATATTTTGAAATTAATTTGACGTTGCTAACGTTAATTTATTAGTAAACTATTTTTGTTGAATATTTTGAAGACGCTCGTCACAATGTGACTTTTAACCGCCATTACGCACAAATTGTTTTTAAATACTTAATATTTCACTAACGTCAGTCGTTTTAGATGTTGCACGATGGTTGGAATGTGGTCATTATGTATCTGAGGGTTCCGTGTGTTTATAGAATTGTATGCCGAGCGTACTTATGCTAAAAAGATTATTTGGTGTGTATGGTTTTAATTTATCCATACGTCTTGAATAGCCATGAGATCAATCTTGAATCGAGATACAAACATAGCATGTATTAATAATGAAAGAACGTGGTAGTACCTCACGTCTCGTACTACGTGGTTTTTTAAAGAAATATTCAAAATTACTATTGAATTATCACCTATGTTACTCGCTAGGAGATTTCACCTTGTAGTTGCGAATGCGTACAGCTTTGTGCTCTGGATACAATATCGTATCGTTTCCTAGTTCTTAACCGAGTGGACATATTTACTAATTCACTTGGGGAATTATCCATCATCCCATACACACCGCTGTCTACACTAATACTGCATCGCAGAAACAGCAACATCTCCATCATCATTGCTACCCCCCGCTCCGCCTTCGCTGCAGCCCTCGCAGCAGCGGCGACGACGGACTGGCCCCATCCTCACTCAGCCATCCACTACATTAAAAGAAGCCATTCGGAAACAGACCGATTATATACAGAATGATTCCGCTCCGCCACCATTGTCTCAGATGGCGTCATTGGAAACTCTTCCACAGGTGCACCGCAAAGTGATATACAAATGTGCCTGTATGTTTAGCGATGTTTCCACCAGTGCCACCGTTGACACTGGCGCTTCAATCATGGTATTCCACAAGTGCTTATATGAGAGCATCCCACCTCATAAAAAGCCTCCCCTTAAACCTACAATCATTTACCTACAGACGGCTATGGGGGCTGATGTGCCCGTAGCCGGTGTAGTCAATTTAGTCATCCAAATAGAGGAGATGCAATTCATACAGCGAGTTGTCATTGCCTCTATTCATAACAATGCCCTCCTTGCCTCTGATTTCCTCAGTGCCAGCAAAGCCATCATACATTGCAAACAACAGGAACTCGACATACACGGCCGACGAATACTTCTTGGACCAGCATCGTCATTATATGACATGTGTGCAGTTATATTATCAAGTACCGCCACAGTTGCGCCGGGACAAGAACAAATCTTATGGGCCACCGCACCACAGTTAGGAAGCAACACACACATCGCCATGCTGGAACCCGACCCTGATTACATGATCGCCTCTCAATGCGGAAGTCCCTGCATGATAGTGGACACTACTAATAAGGTATATATACCTTTTTGAGTGTTCAATGGTACCGCAGAACCCATCACTCTTGAACCAGGAGTATGCTGCGGCCATTTAGTGGACATATTCTCATTAGAATCACCTACACTTATCGACACACAGCAGCATATGACTGATGATTTACCCAAACACTCACATGATTTATATCTACGGGCCACAGATGGATTACCACAATCCCAGAAACATGAAATTCGGAAACTATCGTACAAATATCGCGATAGTTTTTCCTCCAAAGACATGGATCTCGGAGAAACTCACCTTGTGCGACACTCCATCGACACAGGCAATAACCGCCCTGTACATCAACCGGTACGACGTCTCCCCATTCATAAAGAAGTGGAAGCACATCAACAAGTGAACGACATGTTGCGGACCGGTATTATCGAACCCTCAGCATCTCCATGGGCTAGCCCAATAATACTAGCAGGCAAAAAGGACGGAACCTTGCAGTTTTGCATTGACTACCACCACTTTAATGATCTTAGTGTCAAGGACGCTTATCCATTACCTCAGATAGATCAGGCCTTAGATTCTTTGTCCAGAGCCAAGTGGTTTTGTACCCTTGATTTACCTAGTGGTTACTGACAAGTGGCCATGGGTGAGGCTGACATCGAAAAGACCGCATTCGTTTGTAGGGATGGTCGTTCCCATTCCGCAAGATGCACTATGGCTTGTGCAATGCTCCTGGAACTTTTGAATGTCTCATTGAGCAGGTATTAACCACCCTGCAATGTGAAATCTGTCTCTGTTACATTCATGATGTAATAGTCTTCGGACCAACGTTTGAGAAAACCTTAATAAATTTGGACACCGTGCTTTCAAGATTCCGCACGGCCAATTTGAAACTCAAACCCAAGAAATGTCATCTCTTTAGACAGAGCGTTGAGTTCCTGGGACATGTCATATCTGGTGATGGAGTGGCTCCTCAGCCATCCAAAACCAAGGCAGTAGCAGAGTGGCTGACGGCCTCTTCAGTCACAGAGATACAGAGTTTTCTTGGCTTATGCCAGTACTATCGCCGTTATATCCGACATTTCAGCGAGATTGCTTCACCCCTCTACAAGATCACCAAAAAAGATCGACTATTCGAGTGGACGAGTGAGTGTGAAGGCTCCTTCAGGGCGCTGAAGGAACCCTTGATGACCACCCCGATTCTTGCTCATTCTAATCCAAACCTATTTTAAAACAAGTACATGATAATGCCGGCCATCTGGCCATGGAAAGGACTGTTCCCCGTATCAAATTGAGATTCCACTGGATCAGGATTCGCGAAAGTGTCAAGGCATGGGTTGCCAAATGTATCCAGTGCCAAAGACGCGCCGTTTGCCAGCACCACATCGCACCCTGCCAAATTAAGATTGTTGGTGCACTGTGGGAGCGAGTGGTTATCGATGTGCTCGGACCCTTGAGTACGACGAATGGCGAAAATAAATATATCCTCGTATTGCAAGACTATTTTATGCAGTGGGTAGAAGCATTTGCTTTGCCAGACCAAGAGGCATCCACCATAGTGGAGGTCTTGGCAAGCAATGTGTTCTGCCGTTTTGGTATGCCTTATGAGTTGCACTTCGATCAAGGAAGTAATTTTGAGAGCTAGCTGATATCGGAGTTCTGCAAATTGTTTCATATCGTCAAAACAAGGACGACTCCATACCATCCCCGAAGTGACGGGATGGTAGAGAGATTCAATCGAACTCTCGCGGAGATGCTTACAAAGGAAACATGCCTTGATTGTAGAGATTCGGATCTATGGCTCCCATATGTACTCATGGCTTACCGCACTTCAGTACATTCCAGCACGGGTTATACCCCTGCTCGGTTAATGTTAGGCCATGAATTAGCCTTACTCCTGAATCTGGCCTTGCCCCAGATACCAGGAGAGAAAAATTCACCATATCTCTATGTTGAACTCTTGCGCCAGCGGATAGAACAAGTCCATGAGTTAGTGAGAGAAACACTAGCCACTGCACACCAGCAGCAAAAGACGTGACACGACCGAAGAGTGCATGGAGATCCATATAAAGCAGGAAGGATGGTTTGGGTACACGATTCACGATGGTCTGCAAACGTGCCAAGTAACCTGAGTTACCAGTGGAAAGGCCCCTATGTGGTAGTAGCTAAGACGTCGGACATGACCTACCATATCCGTGCTTCAGATGGCCTGACCGCAGTTATCCACTTCGATCGGCTTAAACCATGTGTCAATGCGACCCAGCACCCGAGCTCGGACTGGGCGTTTCTCATGACACTGGTACCCAGACAGATATTTCTATGAAAAATAGTGTTCCCACAGTTAGCGCAGAGCACTGCAGTGCCAGTTCGACCTCACTTTTACCAAGCCAGAATGCGGGTGAGCAAGCGGCTAATGCTGACGACGATGACGAGATACATACTTGCCCCCTCCCTCCTCAGCATGGGTTTACTCGATCTGGGAAGCCGTATCTGAAGAACTTTGTGTTTGTTTTGTTCAAGTGACAGGATGGAAAAGCTGTTCCCCTGATCTCTTCCCCTTCCCACCACTTCCCACCACTTCCCACCACTTCATGCTATGCCCCCCCCCCCATCATAGAGTTACCACAATCGGAAGCTGAGGCTGACCCAAGCCATGCTTCCCTTATATGATGAATAGCATGGAAGTGAAGAGGCTAGATGAAGCCTTGGCATGTCTAGAACCGCAAAACCGTACAATGAGGTGTACCCGTCCACTTCCCAAAAATGCGAAACCACACCCCTCCCAATGGACACCCTTTTCCTTAGTCCCACCACTGCCATCACTCCAATTCACGTACCCCATATATACACCAAGTTCGGACATCACCGGCCCAGTCCATTTCACACTCCACTCGTTGTCTGTTGACCATCAATCTTCAGATATGAGAGAGACTGCTGCTACAGAGGAGATGGCATCCCACACAGCACCGACCAACATTACCCACTGTGGTGGGCAGGGAAGCAGCCTGTTCAGCAGACTCTCGGCTCGAATTTTCCCGCTGTCTAAAAACTACGACAAGATACCAAACGTCATGTAATGGGAGATGACCACATCCCCCTGTCCAAAGGCCACCCCATCCAATAGGCCTACCATACTCCCCCAGGACATCACACCACAGACAGAACGTCATCACATACAGAACACACCTGCCCTCAAGGCTGGATACGCCAATTCATCATTGCGCGTACATCACATACATACTCGGTTATACTCAGAATAACAGAGACATTCAACACTGGCAACAACATCATTTAGCAGCATCTACCGGTATTAATTATTTCCCGATAGAGACATAAAAACTCCCGCAACAGTTCCACCCGCACAATATGTGGGAGGAATCATATCTCCCGCAAACCCCCACCTCCGTCAATAAGAACAGACTCGGCATTCACCAGCATGGAAAACTGGAATGCGCCCACTTCACTTTAACATTGGCATCATACAGCAGCCCGGACATCCCGACAACAACGTTATCATCAACAAACAACAGCCAACAAATCTCCCACACACACCTTCTTATCTAGTTACGGGAAAACTGATCATATGGATAGAAGGAATGCACTACAGCCATCTACAGTACGCATCACGGGAGGAACGTTTGTCCAACGTTCCTCCCCTTCCCTCTCCCACGACGTTGTATGGAAACAGCCAAAATCTACATACATCATTTACACGTAATAACAGTCAATATTATTAAGAGAGCAAGATTCCCGCATTGTCATCAGTTATGAGTAGGATTTTGCTACCGAAAAGTTGAATTCGATAATGGATTGATCAATGTTACGATATCATCTGACAGGTCATCTGTGCTCTAAAGTAACTCTGTCCCGCCCACAGGCTCGGCCATTACAGAGCGAAATACCCTCAAGGTTCGATAAAGTTGACATCACGCCACCTCTCCCATTCCCGCACCTGGCGGCCATGAAAAACTTCATCTTCACCACAGCACAAGTATCATTCACAGATAACCAGCCACGCATATCAGACTCAAATCACGAACATGTCAGAAACATAGACACTCAGGTTGACTGTATTCACAATCTCCAAACGACGGCATTGTAAATTGTAACACTGTGTGCACCCACTTCCGAGTTGTACTGTAGTTTAACCGTTCTCCTCGATGGGTAGAACTAGCTCTATCCCTGCCTAGACCGGACACATTAATACCATTTAATAATGGTTAAACTACAGTACACCTCGGAAGTGGGTGCACACAGTGTTACAATTTACAATGCCGTCGTTTGGAGATTGTGAATACAGTCAACCTGAGTGTCTATGTTTCTGACATGTTGGTGATTTGAGTCTGATATGCGTGGCTTTGGGAGGACGTACCCGCTACTGGATCCACGCATATATATTTTGTGTCTGCACGTCTGTTGTTTGGTTGTGTGCGATTTTTTCCATATTTCATTCTGTGCACCATAATTCAGGGAACTCCGGAGATGGCTGTGTTGACTGTGTCACGGTCGCAGCCACTTCATATTCAGCCTCCGTGCCAACTCTACTGAGAGCATCGGCATTCCCATGCAATTTGCCGTGACGGTGAACAACTTTGAAGTTATAGGCCTGCAGGGATTCCTGCCATCTCACTACCTGGCCCTCTTGGTTTTTTAGGTTCCTGAGCCAGCGTAGTGAGGCATGGTCTGTACGGAGTGTAAAGGGGCGCCCCTACAGAAAGTGTTTATAGTACTTGACGAAATATACCGCCGCTAATAGTTCTCGCTGAGTGGTTGCATATTTTCTCTCCGTTTTTTTTAGAGTACGCGAACCATACCCCAATACCTGCTCCGTTCCATCTTCTGTAACCTGAGATAGAACCGTGCCAATAGCATAAGCTGACGCGTCAGTGTCTAAGATGAAATCAAGGTTTGGATTAGAATGAGCAAGAATCGTGGTGGTCATCAAGAGTTCCTTCAGCACCCTAAAGGAGCCTTCACACTCACTCGTCCACTCGAATAGTCGATCTTTTTTGGTGATCTTGTAGAGGGGTGAAGCAATCTCGCTGAAATGTCGGATATAACGGCGATAGTACTGGCATAAGCCAAGACAACTCTGTATCTCTGTGACTGAAGAGGGCGTTAGCCACTCCGCTACTGCCTTGGTTTTGGACGGCTGAGTAGCCACTCCATCACCAGATATGACGTGTCCCAGGAACTCAACGCTCTGTCTAAAGAGATGACATTTCTTGGATTTGAGTTTCAAATTGGCCGTGCAGAATCTTGAAAGCACGGTGTCCAAATTTATTAAGGTTTGCTCAAACGGTGGTCCGAAGACTATTACGTCATCAATGTAACAGAGACAGATTTCCCATTGCAGGGTGGTTAATACCTGCTCAATGAGATGTTCAAATGTTCCAGGAGCATTGCACAAGCCATAGTGCATCTTGTGGAATGGGAAAGGACCATCCCTACAAACGAATGCGGTCTTTCGCATATCAGCCTCACCCATGGCCACTTGCCAGTAACCGCTAGCTAAATCAAGGGTACAAAACCACTTGGCTCTGGACAAAGAATCTAAGGCCTGATCCATCTGAGGTAACGGATACGCATCCTTGATGCTAAGATCATTAAGGTGGTGGTAGTCAATGCAAAACTGCAAGGTTCCGTCCTTTTTGCCTGCTAGTATTATTGGGCTAGCCCATGGAGATGCTGAGGGTTCGATAATACCAGTCTGCAACATGTCGTTCACTTGTTGATGTGCTTCCACTTCTTTATGAAAGGGGAGACGTTGTACCAGTTGACGTACAGGGCGGTTATTGCCTGTGTCGATGGAGTGCCGCACAAGGTGAGTTTCTCTGAGATCCATGTCTCTGGCGGAAAAACTATCGCGATATTTGTACGGTAGTTTCCGAATTTCATGTTTCTGTGATTGCGGTAATCCATCTGTGGCATGTAGATATAAATCATGTACGTGTTTGGGTAAATCATCAGTCATATGCTGCTGTGTGTCGGTAAGTGTAGATGATTCCAATGAGATTATGTCCACTAAATGGCCGCAGCATACTCCTGGTTCAAGAGTGATGGGTTCTGCGGCACCATTGAACACTCTAAAAGGTATATATACCGTATTAATAGTGTCCACTATCATGCGGGGACTTGCGCTTTGAGAGGCAATCATGTAATCAGGGTCAGGCTCCAGCATGGCGACGTTAGTGTTGCTTCCTAACTGTGGTGCAGTAGCCCATAAGATTTGTTCTTGTCCCGGCGCAACTGTGGTGGTACTCGATAATATAACTGCACACGTGTCATATAATGACGATGCCGGTCCAAGAGGTATTCGTCGGCCATGTATGTCGAGTTCCTGTTGTTTGCAATGTATGATGGCTTTGCTGGCACTGAGGAAATCAGAGGCAAGGAGGGCATTGTTATGAATAGAGGTGATGACAACTCGCTGTATGAATTGCATCTCCTCTATTTGGATGACTAGATTGACTACACCGGCTATGGGCACATCAGCCCCCATAGCCGTCTGTAGGTAAATGATTGTAGGTTTAAGGGGAGGCTTTTTATGAGGTGGGATGCTCGCATATAAGCACTTGTGGAGTACCATGATTGAAGCATGGGTGTCAACGGTGGCACTGGTGGAAACATCGCTGAACAGACAGGCACATCTGTATATCACTTTGCGGTGTACCTGTGGAAGAGTTTCCAATGATGCCATCTGCGACAATGGTGTCGGTGCGGAATCATTCTGTATATAATCGGTCTGTTTCCGAATGGCTTCTTTTAATGTAGTGGATGACTGAGTGAGGAAGGGGCAGTCCGTCGTCGCCGCTGCTGCGAGGGCTGCAGCGAAGGCGGAGTTGGGGGTAGCAATGATGATGGAGATCTTGCTGTTTCTGAGATGCAGTAATAGTGTAGACAGCGGTGTGTATGGGATGACGGATAAGCTCTACATGCATGAGCCATTTCTTGCAATGCTTCATTGGATGCTTTGGCGAAGCACAGAGGAAACAGTGACGCCACCAGTGATGTGTTTCTCCCCGTCTACATCAGCGTTTACGAATCCACAAGGCAGAGTGAACCATCCCTCCCGAGTCGCTGCTGTCTGTGGAGGTGAGAGATGATGTTGTGTGGGGTGGTGTTTTGCATACCACCAAGGGACACCATGAATTCAGTGTCTTAGTGGCGGGATGTGGTGCTTGCAAAAACATTGTTTCAGCGGAGGTGCTACAACCTAGCACTGCCGTTTTACAAAGGAAAGAAGGCTTGTTATGTGCGGAGATAGAGAGGGATGGCGATGCTGCAGATGTGGGAGGCATCGTAGGCATCGACATATGTGAAGCCGTGTGTTTTGGTGTAGGTGTAAAAGCTGAATTTGGTTGGTAATTATTGGCCACCGAATGTTGTTGTAGGGGGGGGGGCAGTTGAGCCGGGAAGCAGATATGGGCACCGAGGTGACTCTACGATCAGTGCCCCTACGAGTTTAATGGCTTCTCTGGTTGCAGCGTACTGCGGTCGGGGGCATGCATAATAGATGGAGGTCGGTTAGGACACAGTTCCTTCCAATGGCGTGGCTGACTGCATCCAAAACAGGTGTTTGGTGGCAGTGCGGTGTTGGTGGTGTTCGCTATTCTAAAGTGAGTGGTGGCGAGGTTCATGCTGAGTGTGGTTACTAAATTTGTTAATGCGGATATCTGTTTATTGATCTCGTCTATTCGTTCCTTCATGTTGCCATTAGTGTTATTGTTGTGCTGGTTCCTGCGCCTGGGGGCTCCGCTGTAGCTTCCTCTATGGTCACGCCCCCTTCCTCCAGGCGCTTGATTCTGATTGGAATTTTGTGAATTCGTTTGCTGTTGTGCTGATGCGGTAGGTGTTGATGATCTGGGGGGGGGGGGGGGGGGAGCGTTAGTGGACGTGGCGATAGATGCACCCTCTACCTCATTGATAGGGTGAAGTTGGCGTCGGTTATTCTTTTCCCACTCCAGAAGGTTTTCTCTGCGGACCACAGTGGCCGTTAATTGGGCAAACCTCCCATGGTCGCCAAGAAATAGTTTTTCTTTCATGGAAGGCTCACCGCTTAATGCATTGATGAATGTGTCAAGATGCAGATGTGTTACGCCATCTAGGTTGGTGCTAGGACATGCGGTTAGCAAAAACACCTTACAGAAAATAAGAGTAACTATAAACAGATACAGAAATTATAACTAGCGGTCCTAAGACCGTTATGGTGCCTTTTAGTCATCGGGACCATTTATACAGATGCGATATAATTATCAAAGAGGAGGCTGGAAAGTTCCCGCATGCCGGTTTCCGCAAACAGGATTCCCGCAAGCAGCCTGTGACGGAAGTGGATCGAGCTCATGACTGTAATCACAATATAGAATGTCTAACGAGTAGTCAGCAAGAGATACAATAACATTACTGCTATGACGAAAGTTCCTGTACACCGATGGTATGGATGGAAGTTGTCAACAACCCGATCATGAGCGGGGATTATTAAATGCGACTTAATGGTGCGAGGTACATCAGCCAGCTCTGAAGACTTACTGGGCAAAGTTTGCTTCGCTGCAGTCAAAAAGTTTAGATAATCCTGCACGACATCAGTGCGGGGATGGCTGAATAACCACTTTTTGGCATTGGCGGCAGATCCGGCGAGTCATCCACCAAAGAACATCGCTGCCTCTACATCTGTAGAATAACATTTTTATGCCAGGAACGGCCTCACCGCAAGTTCGTGTTCCGAGTTAGTTCTTGATATATTCGTGAACAATATTCAAAAGTTCCAAAAATGCTCCCGCACCAACGGGAGATACAAAATTGCTTTAGTGCGGTGGGTTGGATTGCTGCTGGCTATGGGAGAGAAACCGACAGAGACTGAAATGATCTGTGTAATGCCTGTCTTGCTGATTGTAGCTGACACATGTCCAAACTAATCGGCCCCTGGCCGAGGATGCTCTCGAGCTCTGGATTTCCTCTCCTTTTATACTACTTGTGACGTCGCAGGCGCAGGCTTCAACCAATCATCTGTCGAGCAACAGCCAATCAGTGCGTAGCTAATAATAATGCAGTCGAATGTTCTAGAGCATTCTAGAAGTTCTGCGTACACGTGGTTATGACGTCACGGCAATAGCTTGAAGATAATCAAAAAGGGGTTCTCCGTGGATAACTCAGCCATTTCTTAACCAATTTTAAAATGGTTTCCAGATTTGGAACGCCCGTTGAATTCTGGTCTTGAGTAATGCCAGATTCGGCGGGAACAAGTTATCAAAAAGGATTACATTGTACCTTCTCGTACACTAAAAGCGTCATCCTATCTTGGTCGTAAATTACGTGCTCTGTCAAAAATCGTGTTAAGCGTGCGCATGCGCACTATGCGTTTTAACGAACTTAGTCGTTTTTACAATGCGATCTCTCTCATAGGCTTATATATGCTTATAGCTCTACCCAGAGGAGCGTGTTCAGACCGGTCGATCTGAACTACACTATAATTGCCCAGGCCAGGTATTTGTTGACATAAGACTTGTGTCTTGCACAAGCTCTATCCTAATGTGCCCTAAATCTCTCAACACTTTCAATAATAAATGACCAGAAACAACAGTTTTTATGCTGCTAAAAAGATTCTATTGAACATTTTGAAAGTTATTTGTTGCTAGGTCTTGCTGCTTTAAGCAGCAATTAGGGTTTCCAGACAATTTATTAAGTTTACCTGTATGACTGCTTTGAAAGGTAGATAAAGAGGGTTTTAATAGTGCATGGGGGTAAAATGCATTACTTGTTTAATCTTATTTCCTATTAATAGCATACCTACAGCAATTGGCCATTTTAACACTTTCCCATTTTAACACAAACATCCAGAATTTCAATTTTAAACCCAATTGACAGTTAAGTTTTTCAACATTTTGAAATTAATTTGGCTAGAAGCAGTTGCTGGCTCAAGAAGCAATGGATTCTAGTCGATTTATGTTTAAAATATTCAACAGTTTCCTGTATGACAGCCTTGAAATTTAGATAAAAAGGTTTCATTAGTGTCATTAGTCAAATGCTTGTTATCTTATCCCCTATAAGCATACTACAGCAATTGCCCTTTTCCAGGCAAACATCCAGAATATCAATTTCAAAACAACTTTTTAAAACAAATCACTACTTGAAAACATATTACAAGGCTGATTAATGTCGCAATTTTGAGCAGATAGCACCAAGTCAGTCAAATTGTTTTCAAATATTTACTAGATTTCATATCACCTCTGAGAACCAGTGCTTGGAATTTTGAATGTAAAGAATAAAGTATGCTTAAAATTTGTATGTAGAAAATTGATTTAAGTACTCCGCATGTACTCTTAAGTACTCAAAAGTACAAGTACAGAGTATGTACTCGAGTACAAGTACAAGTACTATGGAAATGTACTGAGGCTGAGTACAAGTACGTGTACTCATAAAAAGGCATGAGTACTGAGTACATGTGAGTACTTGAAAATCTGTACTCGAGTACACGAGGACTGAGTACATGAGTACATTGGTCCCAACCCTGCATTTAACACATTCATGACTCATTACGCCTGGCAAACCATCTGCTGTCACCAAAATGGTTTCAATGATATGGGCAGGTTTCGCTAATGAGATCAGCTCATTAGCATATTAGACCCACTTTAATTACTTCAGTGCCAAACTACTCATTACACCTACTGGCACAAAATGTTGGTGACCCTTGAGGCGGATCTCATGATTGGCCACGAGGATTCATGTGACCTTCATGTTGACCATGCCCTCTGCACAACCCATTACACCTGCCATCACAAAAGGTTGGCGACGGTATAGGAGGCTTTTCCTGATGACCCTTGGTGTGGCTATCATGATTTGCTGCGAGGGGTCACATGGCCTTCGTGTAGGCTATGCTCCTTTAGAACCTTCATGATACATTACACCTGCTGGCACAAAAGGTTGGCAATAGTATAGAGTTTCTTCCTAGTGATGGTATGGACAGATCTTCCTGCTGACCCTTAGGGTAGCTCTCATGATTGGTCATAAGGGGTCACATAACCCTTCGTCTGGCCATGCCCCTTTAACACCTTCATGAGTCACATTACACCTGTTAGACGGAAAAGTTGGCGATGATATGGGCAGATATTCCTGGCGACGGTATGGGAAGTTTTTGTCGCCGACCCTTTGGGGCAGCTCTCCTGATTGTCCATGAGGAGTCACGTGACCCTGTCCCACCAACTAGCACATGCTGTCACAAGATGTTGGCGATGATGAGGACAGCTTTTCCGGAGGACGTTATGGGCAGATTTTACTGGCGACCATTTGACCAGCTCTCCTGATTGGCTGAGAGGGGTCATGTGATCCTGGCCACATCCCTTAACTCATTTACACATCATTACACCTGTCAATCATTGGCACATCAAAGGATCTACATACCAAAAGGTGCCAAACGGATAGGCCGCTTTTTACTGTTTGGTCGAGAGAGTCAGTAATATTTGAATTAGGCCATGCCCTGTTTTCCCACCAAAATTCATCGAATCTGGTTGGTCGTGAAAGAACAAAGGATTTCTCTCTCGACCAATCAGATTCGAGTATTTTTGGCGGGATAAAAGGGAGCGTGACCTAATTCAAATATTGATGACGTCATCAATCTCTCGCCCAATCAGGAAAGCCGCCATCCCATAGCTTTTCTACTGAATATGAGGCTACACGCGTGTTCATATATCGAGAAATATGAAGCGTTGTTTATATGAGAAAGATAATTAACAACGGTTAAATGCATTGTGTTAATATATTTTTGCGAATATCCTCGCAAATATCCAGAGTCCTAAACTCGCTCCTGAATTTGTCTCAAAATTATGTCTATCTACACAATAATATTAGCCGATTGAGATATCCCAAGACCATAACATTATTTGTGCATTAGTTACATTTTCTCCAAAATAACTGGCTTAACACAAGATGCATGGATAATTAGTTATCTCTAAATTCTGAATTCGTTTATATCGTTTTGTTATTAATTATCGATAGAAATAACACACGATTTCATTTCCGACCGACTGAGCAACAATAGACCATAATTAATATATGAAGGAACGAATCTGATATGCCAGTCAAGTATATGACGTCATAACGATTTACGTCAAATATAGGCTGACGTCACAAACTAAATACGTAAAGAATGGCGTAGCTAAGTAGCAGTCCGTCGTGAACTTTTAAAAGTTCGTCATGTGTACAGATTATACGTCTTTACTAGTCTACTTAATAACCATTCTGTTGAATATTAATTTAACTAAGTGTTGTTGGTGTAGCAACAGCACCAAGCCAAATTAGTTCCAAAATATGCAACAGCTTACCTGTATATTTACCTTGATCATGGAATTCTGGGATTTCAGTGTTCGATCGATCCCAATACTTGCAAAGGGTGGGAGGAGCTTAGCTAAAGATGTGCGGGGCATAGCTAGATATGGATCCCACTATTATAGAGATATTCCAGATAACGCAGATTACTGAGCCGATTCCGGGCCGATGCCGCGCTGATGCGTTCAGTATCGGCCCGGTATTGGCACACCGTCGGCCCAGTAAGCTGCGTTATCAGAGATATGTTATTAGAAAAAGTCTTATATGATGAGGGAACTATTCGCATACACAACCTTTTCTTAAAGAGGTATCCCTCCGAAAATAATTTTAAAATGTTCAATATTTTCTTTGTAATATAATGGTCCTGGAGTAAAGGCAGTAACAGCACCCAGTCAAATTACTTTCAAAATAATCAACAGCTTACAGGTATATTTTTGTGGAAATTAAGATTCAGCGAGTTCAGGGTTCGGTCGATCCCAGCACGGGCTTAAAGTGGGTGGAGCTTAGCTAGAGATGGGCGTGGTAAGCTATAGCTTTGGATTCATCCATTACCTATATACTGAATACTTGTCATAGGGTCATTGAAATGGACTTTTCCGGTTTTAGCTATGCCCCGCCCATCTCTAGCTAAGCTCCATCCACATCTCGCTCGCGTTGGGAGCGATCGATCTCTGAACACCCTGACTATCAATTTCCAAAAAGCTACACAGGTAAGCTGTTGAATATTTTGAAACTAATTTGACTGGGTGCTGTTGCTGCCTAAGGCAGCAACAACGCCCAGTCAAATTAGTTTCAAAATATTCAACAGCATGTTTATTAAATAGCAAAGAATTACAAAGACATACAATTCATACAACGTGGCGGACCATTTGAGATATGATGACGGTCTATATGGAACCCTTTGTGACGTAATGATTATGACGTCATCATACACGCGCTGAGCTGATTATGACGTCATACGAGGTCTGATGATGGATGGATACTCTGGAATGGTGAATTGGATATCCTCGGGTTTTCCATGGACCTGACCAATGGTTTGACGTACATGTACCTGTAAAATGCATTGGTGGGTGGGTGTGTAAAGTCACCAGTAATTCTCGGTGACGCTGGACGATGGAGGATTCCAGTTTCTCAATCAATCATATAACGTCATAATCAACTACGTGTAGGCTGTCGTCATAATCAATTACGACATGAATTACGTAGCTGTGTTAATCACGAACACTTAATTGATGACGGACTAAGAGTTGTTGTACGAATTGCATGTCTTTACTATTTAATAATAGGCAGCAACAGCACCAAGTCAAATTAGTTTCAAAATATTCAACGGTTTACCTTTATATTTTTCTAGAAATTGATAGTCAGGGAGTTTATGGACCGTTCGATACCTAAAAGTTTACAGTTGATGTGGCAACGTGTATTAATATTTATTTCTTATCTGCCTGACTAATATGGGATCAATGTCTAGTTATTCCCCGCCCATTTCTATCTAAGCTTCGCTCACTCTGTTCGAACCTTGGAATAAATATTTTGTACTTTAACCCTGAATTCCTAGATTCTAAATTTCAAGACACCTATACAGGTACACATGTAGGCTATTGAATATTTTGAAACTAATATGACTGGGAGCTGTTTGTAGCAACTGCTCACTATAAAATTAGTTTTAAATAATCAATAGAATTCAAGTTGATTATGACATCAGATACTTGATTGACGGATCGGATCCCTTTATTCCACTGATTCTATTATCGGATTCCTCTAAAATAGAGTTCAACATTTACCCACTGCGATTTTGCAGACGATATATTCCAGAGGTTGTAACCCTGGGCCTGCTAAATATGCTGAAAACAATTTGACTGAATACTGTTGGTGGCCGCGCATTGAAATTATTGGTTGTGGTAATTCACCTTTCCAGAGTACCCACCCATTATATGACGTCATAATGAACTACGTGGTGTGTACAATGACATCATAATGAATGACGTCATGAATGAGGTCGATAAGTACGTCACGAACGCATATTTGATGACGGTCTATGGGCTGTTGTACAAATTGTTTGCTTTTACTATTTAATAAATATTCTGTTGAATATTTTGAAACTAATTTGACTGGGCGCTGTTGCTGCCTATGGCAGCAACAGCACCCAGTCTAATTAGTTACAAAATATTCAACAGCTTTCCTGTATAGTTTTCAGGAAATTGATAGCTAGGGCATTCGGGGATCGATCAATCCAAACACGGCGAGGTGTGGGTGGAGCTTAGCTAGTGATGGGCGGGGCATAGCTAAAAATGGAAAGGTCCATTGTAGCAGTGAGCTAGTTAAATACACTGAGCTTCTATTCCTTAATCAGCTTATCACTGTTGAATACCAGACATCGGCTCCACAATTTGCATACTTTATTGTTACTTCAGATTATTTAGCTACTTTGGGAGATAATTCCGAGTTAATCACATAATATTGACGAATCGCGGGATCTAATCTGCCAGTTGTTCCTTTTATCATCGCAAACGTAGCTCTGCATATTATAGCTGTCCGGTGCTGGTTAAAACAATTAGACTAAAATTTAATTTCACTGTTGCCGTTTGCGGCAACGACCTTTAGTCCAATTGTTCCAAATTGTTAAATATATTCAGTAATTATTATTATCTAGTATAATTCAATATAAACTGAATTACTCTGCTGAATAACAATGAGCACCGTTGATCGCCGCATCTTTCACCGAGGAAAACGTTACATTGTTCCTGTTCTGTTTGTCGAGCCCTTGCGCTAACCTTTTCTCTGTGCGGAGGCGAAAATCTTCGACTAGCAACTGAAGATGTTTTCAAAGCATATCGTTCGTCTCACACACTTGATCCTGTGAAAGAACGGCCGATTTCGCAGTTAGAAATTGACAAATCGAGTCCTTAGTGTTTACTGAAGTGTTCCCATTATTTGAGACTTTGAAGACTACCATGAGAACAGATTACTGGAGGCGAATGTTTAAGGTCACGATAAGATGGCGATATTCGTTCGCAACCAGATTGATGTAGCAGTGACAAATCTTCGCGGCTAGAAAACAAGTGGTTGTTCGACCACCAGATAACTGACCCAAAAGGCCACGTGATCTCTCGCCAGGTGAAATTTCACTTGCTTAGGATGAAAGTCCTAAGCTCTTGTACACGATGATGGTTCTCATAAAATGTTGTCAAAATGGCATCCCTTTGGAATCTTATATATAATTGTTTTCATGGGTGCGACTGCATGACTTAAACAGTTGAATTTATATAATATACAGATGATCTGGCACGCGGTTCAATTAGAGAGATGAGAGAGAGAGAGAGAGAGAGAGAGAGAGAGAGAGAGAGAGAGAGAGAGAGAGAGAGAGAGAGAGAGAGAGCGAGCGAGAGAGAGAGAGAGAGAGAGAGAGAGAGAGAGAGAGAGAGAGAGAGTGGGTGAGAGGGGAATGGGGCGAGAGTACACATAAGATTCCAGGTAGGTCTAGCTGATCATAGTGGTTCGCCGTAGTCCTAGCTCTATTTATCAATAACGTATTCATCTTGAATAGCCTACCAGGTGTGTCATCGCTTCAAACAGATGGGGTGTAGTGAAGTGAGCTGGAGAAAAGCAATAGGAGAGTAATAGGTAAAAAATTAAAGGGATGCTAATCTCATCTTAAATGTTGTTTAGCACCGTCTAATTATGGTTTATAGATTCCATATCAGTCATATCCTGTCACATACCCTTATCTGTATCACAATTATCTACTTTGCAATTTCGTGTAAATGTTGAACAGTGAGCGCCACCATTTTGTCTCATCAAGCCATAGTGTGCGATGTCATGTAAGCGCCAATGAATTGCATTCTTTATTATGTAATGCTCATCTCGTTGAATATTTCGATACGAAGTTGACATCTGTCAATCAAGTATTTGATGTCAAATTAGTTTCAAATATTCAACAGATTACCTCCATGGTTGCTTTTATAACGTATTACCAAACAGTAGATGGTACCTCTATGACTGAGCGTATATACCGATGCCGACGCACTATTGGTTTTCCGATTGGTTGAAAGGTAAATCATGACAGCCATCGTAGTCTGGAGAAATGCATCAACATTTAATAAATAAAGCCTGAACATCTTTCGGTGTCACAGTCAGCACGATAAGAAAAGCCAAAATGTCAGGGATGGATTATGGGTGGCAGGTTCTATAACCTGAATGATTAGTATGTAATATAAAGTGAGCTTTCCTTTAAAGTATATAACATACCTATGAAGTCGTCTGTACCATAAACATGTAACCATGACAATAAATTACCGACCAATCCTAAAGTTTATCAATTTATATATATGGTTAAAATCTGATAGTATAATTGAATATTATGTTGAACTTCTTTTAAGATGCATTCAATGGACCTTTTCAGCTTTAGCTATGCCCCACCAATCTCTAGCGAAGCTCCGCCCACACTTTGCCCGTGTTGAGATCGATCGATCTCTGGACTCCTTGACTATCAATTTCCAGAAAACTATGCAGGTAAGCTGTTGAATATTTTGGAACTAATTCGACTAGATAGCGTCCAAATATATTCAGACATAAAATTCTTACAGCGTAGGGCTATGAAGCGTTTAAGACGGACTAAATTGAGGCATTCATGCTGTAATTGATTATAACGTCATCATACACGTCACTTGGTTAATTATGACGTCATATGACGTCAGCTGATCGATGGATAAACTTGAAATGGTACATTGAACTTTGCAGGTTGTCAATACATCATATGATGTCATAATCAACTATGTGACGCGTAGGATGGCGTCATAATCAATGACAGCATGGATGACTCAATGTAATCGGTCTTAAACGCTTAATCGCCCGACACGCTGTAAGAATTGTATGTCTGCTATTTAATAGGCATGCAGTTGACTATTTTGAAACTAAGTTGACTGGGCACTGTTGCTGCCTTAGGCAGCAACAGCACCCAGTCAAATTAGTTTCAAAATATTCAACAGCTTCCCTGTATAGTTTTCTGTAAATTGATAGTGAAGGAGATTATGGATCGATCGATCCCTACACGTGTGTGGTGTGGATGGAGATTAGCTAGAGATGAGCGGGGCATAGCTAAAAACCGGAAAGGTCTATTATCCTGAACTTCAGCCTCTTATCTCTCCCAACGAACCACCTAAGACCAGCACCCTGCTATACCTCGGAAGATTATGCAGATCTTTCTAAATCATCTTCAGCAGGGTAACCTCCAAACAGACAAACACTGTTACTGAATATAACCACGCCCATTCACTTAACCAGACAGCTTTGTTGAGTACCAGCTCATCGACTGAGGTCAAGTCAGACCGCGCGACCTTTAACCAGCCTTTCTTCCGGTTATCTGGCGTGTGTTGTTAACAGAGAACGTGATTTAACAAGCCAACACAAAGGCCATTTAATGTTCTCTTTATTTTGGAATCGCAAATTTCCAAATAATGTTTGATTTTGATAACGATGTTGAGAAAGGCTTGTTAGCATACAACACCTGCTCATGACGCTACGTCCTGCGTAGTGTTACATCTCAAGTCAAATGACAAAAAGGCAATTCTCCCGAATTGCAGGATTTTAATTCATTTTTTTTTCAAACTTCAGAGAGAGGTTTTTCGACTAACAATTTTGCTAGAATAAGCCAATAACCGGTACTGTAAATTTGCGGATGTCTTTAACGAACCTTTTCGAATCTAATTGCATTATTCTTTAAAGGTTACATAAAGGGTATGCACTATTTGTTGAAAAGCGCCTCTTGGCTGATATCATTACAAATTATACACATAAACCCCAAACGCTGATTGCATAAGGTCTGGTGAAATGAACAATGCGCCGGATTCCTAAATGATATTACTAATTTACTACAAGCTGTTGCAGCAATAACGTTGTCAAATTGAACACTCAATTTTAGTCGATCGTCGCGGACAAAGGACCTTTCCGGGTTTAGCTATGCCACGCCCATCTCTAGCTAAGCTCCACCTAAACATCGCTCGTGTTGTGATCGATCGATCTCTGAACACCCTGACTATAAATTTCCAAAAAAACTGCACAGGTAAGCTGTTGAATATTTGGAAACTAATTTGACTGGGTGTTGTTGCTGCCTAAGGGAGCAACAGCGCCCAGTCATATTAGTTTCAAAATATTCAACAGCATGTTTATTAAATAGCAAAGAATTACAAAGACATACAATTCATACAACGTGTCGGACCATTTGAGATTTGATGACGGTCTATATGGAACCCTTTGTGACGTAATGATTATGACGTCATCATACACGCGCTGAGCTGATTATGACGTCATACGAGGTCTGATGATGGATGGATACGCTGGAAAGGTGAATTCGGAAACGCAATGAGTTAAAGACAATTAATTCGATTAACATGGGTTAGATAAATAAAACTGTTGCTGTTGCAATTAACAAAGCTTAGAACAAATGGATCTTTCCAGTTTTAGCTACTGCCCCGCCCCTCACTCGCTAATCTCCACCCACACCTCGCTCGTGTTGGGATCGATCAATCTCTGAACTTCCTGATTAATAATTCCAGAAGACTATACATGTAAGCTGTTGAATATTTTAAAACTAATTTGACTGGGTTTGACTTTGCCGATGGCAGCAACAGCACCAAGTCAAAGTAGTATCAAAATATTCAACATAACATTTATTAAATAGTAAAAACATACAATTCGTACAACAACGCATAGTCCGTCTTAAATTATGCGTTCGTGACGTTCTTATCTACGCCATTCATGACGTCATAATGAGGTCATTGATTACGATGTCATTCTACATGTCACATAGTTAATATTGACGTCATATGATGGATGGATAAAGTGGAAAGGTCTATTATTTAGGCCTATGATTCCTGCTACAACATGAGATAAACCAATCAGCTATGCTTCTGAAAAATGCGCTGTATTTTGTTCGAGATGTAGATACTTGAGATTGGAAATTTCAATTCTCATTCCTCTATCCGCGGTGATGATACGGGTATCGTGGCATATCGTATCATAACGAGGTAGCTTTGATTAAGGGCCAGGCGTCGGAGTAGACCTTTCCAGAGTACCGTCTATCAATCTGACGTCATATGACGTCATAATCAGCTAAGCGGCGTGTAGGATGACGTCATACTCACTACGTCATAAATTATTATATATGGCCCGTCCTTAACTCTTAATAGCCCCACACGTTGTACAAATTATATGTCTCTACTATTCAATAAACATGCTGTTCAATATTTTGAAATTAATTTGACTGGGCGCTGTTGGTGCCATAGGCAGCAACAACACGCAGTCAAATTAGCTTCAAAATATTCAATAACCTACCTGTATAGTTTTCTGGAAATTGATAGTCAGGAAGTTCAAAGATCGATCGATCCCAACACGAGCGAGGTGTGGGTGGAGCTTAGCTAGAGATGGGCGGGGCATAGCTAAAAATCCAAAGGTCCTTTACCGAAACATTACCCTAGACCACCCTCCGCTATTCCGCTTAGCGGACATAATGGAAGTCACACGCTAGCAAATGTCGATATCAATCATCTGACTACATTGATATCCAAAGTTATCAATTAGGCAAGGGAAATGGAAAGTATAACTTCAAACCACACAAAATGATTGGCGTAAGGGCGAATGGGTGGGCGGGCAGGTGGGCGGGTGGGCGGGCAGGTGGGCTGGCGGGTGGACAAAGTAGTGGACGACTTAAGCCAAAAAGAGAAAGAGAGGGAGGGATACCGACAGACATGTGTGAAAAGATGGAGCTACATGTACACGGATTGGATTCCATACTCTTAGTTTCTGAGAATATGGCCACATGTCCCAAATCTCGTCTATTCTTGATCACTGAACGAGAAGTGAATGAAAAGAGGAACTCTATCAGTATTGGAGGCGCTTGTGAAAACGTTTGAACAGTCTAAAATACGGGCAGAAGTAACGAAATGATACACGGAATATTTAGTTAACAGCTAACGTTGTTTTCTTTAGAATCCTCTTGAAGCAGGAGAACTTGCTGAAGACAAATACTCCGCTGCCGATGATTTAACTTTGAATGGTCGCCATTGCCGTCACTGTCTGGCTGTTAGTCACGTAGAATCACAGCGACAATTTGATTTCCTGTGTTGTAGTGTCCACATCAAAGCGAGAGTAGACACGAACTGTGCGCGAGAGGCGATGACATAGAGCACCGGATAAGGTTACGTTGGAGTAACGTTAGCATTATAATGATCGATTAGAGATCTGAGGACAATTAAACACGATTAATTACCCACTTTCATCCGGTGCTATAGATAAATCATCCAAAGTCGGGCGGATCCAGTCACGACTCAAGGGTGAGCACCCCATCCCAACCCCATCGAACCCCATAAAGCTAAGTCTTTTACCCCGCCTAGGGTGATATGCCCCCCACCCACATGAGACCTCACGACGCACTATATAATCGGAAGAAGTGTGCCATTCTTTCCTACACCTGCCAGAAAAGTGGTAAGTAAGCACTGTCTTCAAAGGTGTCTGAGCCCATGGCATGAAGACCCATTAGAAAACATTAGCATCGCTCTATGGCAAGCCAGATACCTCACCCAAGGTATACGCAATTGGCTCGTCACAGGAGAGCCAGTCATCTAAACCGACAGAAAACTGCTTCAGCAGTGGTGTCCATTTGCAGACCAAGAGATTGTGTTTGCAAATTTAGCATTGGAATGACTTGCTCGATAACTGAGCCAGTAATTATGTGCTAAATTTGCAAAAATAATCTCTTGGCCTGCAAATGGACATTTTCTATGCGAAAATTAAAATCGTCTTTAGAAATTTGAGGGGTTAATGGATATGCTAAAGCGGACGAAGCCATATCACACAATGGTAATACGATATGGTTCATGTTTGGCTTATTTTGCCAGCACAGGGAGCCTTAGGATTTGTCATACTAGTCCAGTAAAATGAGAATTTTTTGGCCAGACATTGGGGAAATATAGACGAGCGATAAAACTTGGTGGGAATGCTCACTAAACCCTATAGAATGGCATACTAAAAGTCTCTGCATGTCACATGTGAGCATTTGAAGTTATAATGGAAATGACCTCATCACCCTCAAAAGGCACCATTTCTAGCTTTAGCATTGAATATGTAGCGTGGATCGACCGGTCAGGTACGATCCATCCCAGCATGTGTGGGTGCAGAATGGCTGCGCCGGGTATGCTCCAAGCACGTCGCCCTTGGGTAGGACAGTACGCATGAGAGGCTCGTAAAATGACTAAGTCCGTGAGACCGCCTAGCGCACATGCGCGGCCGTCAGAGATTGCTAGCTAACTTACGTTAGCATTGGAGAGAAATAGCATTTTATTTTGTACCGAGTTGGTCAACGTAATTACTTGCAGTGCCACTCGGTTTTGAGCATTCGTCGTCTCTAGGATACTAGCCACCACATCTGCAACCGCAAGTATTTGGAAGCTCCTGGGAAGATATCACCTGGGGGCAATAAATAAATTAAAAGTAAGGTAACCCAAGCCAATACTACCGCAAAGGGACCTTCGTGTGGATGGGCCTTTTCGCCCCGATGTAAAGCTCATCGCCCAGTATGTAGGGCGAGTGATGTCTCAATGGTAACTCGCCAAATCTGCCCTACCACGGAAACCAGTGATGTAATAATTCCGCACATGATGTGTTAGACAAAACATTTTGACTGCAGTTAGGGGACATTGCCTGATGCATCGTGTGAGCTATTCGATGCATCTCGTCTTGTGATCCAACAGAATGCATCCGCATTATTAACCTTTCATCTGTAGCCCTTCAAGAACTATATGGCTGCTTTCAATTTCCGCACAAGTATGAAATTTTCAACATGCCATTTAAATTAATAACAATATATGTAGACATAACTAGCTACTAGCCATCCGCTTCCGCAACCGTTCTACTTCACTATTCCTGAGAATGAGCCACATCTGACAGTCGCCTGCAGTTTTTCTTAGCAGCTAACTTCCGCATCGTACCATCGCATGGTCCAAATGTGTTACGTTTCAACTATTGTGACTCTAGAACATTTTCCATACAGATGACTAATAAGTACTCTGTTATTATTATATTATTATTGTATTACTTTTGTGTAACAGGTACTGATGACTAATAGGTACCTCCCGGTCACCTGAGAGCACATTTTTATAGTTTATTATTATGTATATATTATTCAGATTTTTGTGCCCATAAGCACCTTCAAGGTTGTGTGACCTTCTACTTTACTGTTTTGTGATAAGTCATGGCAGCCGCCATTCTAGTTATTTGTTTTGCTTATTTTTAAATAAAAACATTGGAACTGCAGTATGCTAGGCTATACAATTCAGCAAAAACTGAGGTCGCTGATCATGTTCTCATTACATGAATATGACATGCGGTCGACTAAACCTGAACTATTTTAGCTCGATAGGATAGGTTTTTAGCAGTAGGGACGATTATTCGGTAGGAGTCATTTTGTGTTAGTCTCTTTTCCGGGAGTAGTGGATATGTAAAACCGCACACCAGCTAGATTGTGTAAATTGGCCATATACCTTAAGGCCTCCATTATATGAGTAATTGTCCCTGTCTACACTCCACCAGCCTTCATGCTTATTAATGGACCTCCCTCCGTCACGTTATTTAGAGCTGACTTTGGAACTACTGGGGTTCCAATGCGGCTAGAAATAAAGTGACGATCACCGCATACACCTCCCTTGTACCTTCGGATACTAGTTAGTTAGACAACCCCACCAAAGTAGAAATCACTGTGAAAATATATTATAGTTACTGGCCTGCAGTGCATCTCTGTGTGATATTACATAACCATAACATCAGGTAAATGTTAGCTCCCCGGGTGCGGATCTCATATGATCCGCCCCCGACACACTGGTGACGGACAAGACTCAGCTCTCAAACTAACTCTACAAGTGACTGGGTGCGGTCTTAGAACCCACCACGCCCACACGGGAAGGTCGCTAACGTTGGATAGCTGCCTCTTTGTCCCCACCCTAAACTTATATGTGCTTTTCAACGCTTATGTCCGGTGACTTGTCTTTGTGCTGTTATATGTGATCATGACACGACGGTGACGGGATCATTATATGATTCTGGAGCTCTCACCTCATGGTACTTCTGCACGCTGTCCAAACTGAGGGGGATGTTCCGTAAGGTGATCATACGGTCACCGAACATGCTCGCCCATCGGATTTATCTGTTAAAGATAGTTTTGTTACTCTGGCATTTGCTGCTTAGCTTAGATCTGGACCCAAAAACTAAATGTTAGGATGGGATCTAGCAGAAGGACCGCATAAATAAAGCGGCAGCTACTAATGCAGTATCCTTGGACTTATATAAGGTGACAGTGTTAAATTCTGCGGAAATCATCCACCCCATCTTCACGTAATACAACGTGCATTACATTAAACTTATATTTTTACTAGGTTGACTCTTTTACATAATTTGGTTTTAACAAGAGAGTGGCCCTTTTTGCCATCTCTCTTCCTCCGCTTCAGCATTGTAGGTATTTTCCTGTGACGGAGGCCCATGCGAGGCACTTTCCTCTCGCAACAGATAATGTTTGTGGGGTTTAATTTGGTTTATATTAAACTTGCTAAGTAGCCGTGTTAGGACCCTCCTTTGCGGGGATGCCTCTGTGAGGTACCTCTTGTGAGGAGCATAATGGCGAGTCATCTACTTGACCCGATTTACTAGACCTCTCCCAAGTAACAGCAAACGAGTACCCTTGTTTGACTGCTACAAATATTTAATTTTCTATGTATTTAATTATGTCCCCGCCCTAAATGGAGCTGTGGGACTGTGACACCGCGAGGATGAGACTGTGAGGTTCAACTTCCACGACGATGGTCGCACAGCCCCACTGGAACATGAATGTTCCACCGGCTCTAGAAGTCAGTCTTTGTATAATCCGCAATGCACAACACCGGATCCGCAACCCTGAGATCCGCAGCTATCGTGCAGCCCCATCCCAACATACCATGCACTGGCCATACTGCGGAACGTGAGTATCCGGTAGACCAGCGTGCACACCAGGAGGCTACAAATATAATTGTTTACGGGTCGTAATTAGAAGCAGTGATTCTCGCAGGATCCACAATGACATAAATTTTAGACATGAGACACTGTCACTCACGCTGTCAGGTGGTGTGCATATTGCGGACAGTGCCATCTGGCTGGCTGTCTGTTGTTTGTCCATTTGTTTGCCGATATGTCTTTCTGTTTATCTGCAGAATATCGCCACAATGCAAGAATGTAGAATCACCAGATTTGCCAAATCCATTAGTATTATGACTGGCTAAGATTGGTTTGATTTCGGGTGCATACCAGAACGTATTCAGAGTTTTTCTATTACATCCCCGTTAAATAATTTTGTGAACTCAACGATGTTACTGCTGTAGGTTCTTCAGAATAAACAGCAGAATGAGCAAAGTCCACCTCTTCATGCTCTTGTAAATCTGTACCATCTTCATCATCTTCATTAGAGCCATTGTCAAACTGCACATACTCAGTGGGTTCTTCACATTGGACCTCACTGTTTCACTCATCGTATGTTTGTTCATCAGTCTCTGGCTTTTCAGAATTGCTGCAGCCACCACCACGACATAAACCACCTAGTGGTGAACAATGAATGCCAGCTTTCCTGCAACCATATCTTCGCTCACAACCAGCGTTACAGCTGCATAAAATCAGATTAAAAAAATAATCTGGGACTGGAGTTTTTTGCGAATAAGAGTCGGATGGAACTGTCTATGGACAAAATCCTAACCCCATTCAATTGGTGGTACATCACAACCTAATCATTGCTGTACCTGGTGATAAACACACAGGGAATTCTCCTTTGCTGCTGTAGATTTCGGTGGAAGGCAGCCGAGCTGATACTTATGCGAATCGGACACTGCAATTGCTTTCATAAAACACTGAAATTTGTGCGTGTTCAAGCACGATGTTGTCCTCGGAATTCCATAAAGTGCCAGTAGGAACTGCTCCCCCTAGATGTGACAGAGCACTCTGTCAGTGAGGCGTTATTGAAGATTTCAACCTATTTCCATAGATCTGGATGCTTAACTAATAGTTTGAATTATGTCTTCTTTCCTTATCTTTAAGGGGCGGAAGTGGCTCAGAACCTGTTATCGCATGCAAAAAAGAAAAGACTGGGAAGTCCTGCTGCTAGACTAGGCTGGGCATGTCTGATATCATACACGTTGCCATGGTTTGTCCCACTCACGGATTTGAAGTTAGAGGTGATTGTCTGGTTGAGAATGGTGTGTCAGCAAAATGATTAAATCGCTATCTCTACCTACAACTGCATCGTATTTATTGTGTCAGAGTTCTAGTGCAGTGCGAACAATCATCGTATCAGCATCTGCATTTGCTGTTTTACCTGTATCCCAGGTTATTCCATCTGCACTCTCAAACCCTCAATCAACCTGGTCTTGTTCTCTATCTTTGTAAAAAATAGATCCTGTCGAATTGTGATAGGCATGTCATCAATGAATAATATTTCTATGAAATGGACCTTTTTGGCTCTTCGAATCTGTTGTACTGTCTTTGGGCTAAGTACATCTCTGTAACCCTCAAAATTGGATAACTGTTTGTAACAAATTGCCTTTGTACATAAAATATGTCACTTTATGTCCCATGTTGGGGCCATATCACTTGTCGCAGTTAATAACCACCATCTACTACGAACATGGTATCTTTGGGATAGGTTTGTTTACGTGTGGCATATGATTCGATAACATGGTATATGACGACATTCTCTGCCTTTCCAATTTGTGTATCATCAAACAGTGAGAGCGGGCGACGCGAATACCTTATATTTTAGGCATGAAGATAGGTCCTTATCTGACTGTACCACGCAGATAATCATGTTGAACAGTTGTACGTTCACTGCTATGCTTGCTACACACACTTTTACAGAGGTGTTGACGTCTGACAATGGGAGGACGCTATCTTTCTGATGTAACTAAACAACTCCAAATGTCTTGTCCGTTAATTTCTTCATTGCTACTGTGCCAATATCTACTGCAACATCACAGTTGATGGCGCCGCTAGCTACAACACCAAACAATAGACATCAATTCACACCTTTTTGGCAAAGAAGAATGGACGGGTAGGTACGTGGTGCGACAATTTTCTTTATTATTCGCGTCTTACTGTAAAGGTATTCTTATTTTCCGAAAATAATTGAGAATTGACAGATGTCTGGAAGCTTCATAAAGCCGTGACGTCATTTTCAGGTATTGCGTCGTTAGCTCACCTTTAGTATGTTGTTCTTGATAGAAGAATTTATCTGCCAAGTTTCATCTCTCCGCTATTATTTCAGTTAAATGTCCTGAATTTACTAGACTATACTGAGAGCCAGAACATATAAAGCCAGAAGAGGACGGCATTGCATAAAAAGGGGAGACGATTGGCCGTGATACTAACGTTGTCATCTGGTAATCAGCTGGCCAAGGTTCGAATCCAGCTCGATTGTCAGATGATCAAGTGGCTGACGAGCAATCTGTGGAAACATAGCCAATGGCCTTCGCTTTGGCTGAGGACAAGACACAGCGCTCAAAAGCGAAGCAGGACCGATTGCAGCTATAGGATGGTTCTACTACTACAACCACAGAATACAGTAATCATACAAAATACGATATGATGATTAATTACAACATTGACTACGTGTGGTGAATTTCAGTTCCTATATTCTGGAATTGAAAATATCCGTCCAAAGGGTCCATCAATAGAGAGACCATATACGGATAGGTTATGGCACGGGAACCGCTGTGCAGTATGAATGATTAAATAAATGCTCCAAGGTTCATAATGCTCACAGAATTGATGTTGATCGGCAAATAGCTTTAAATTAAAAGCAAAGTCTACTTTTAGCTACGGCCAGCTAGGATCCACCCATGCATTGCACATGTTGGAATCGATTTATATACTTAGAATCCTGAATTACCAGAATGCCAGTTTCGTGCTAACTATACAACTAACCTCGTGAATCCCCCTCTATCAAATTAGTTTCAAAATATTCAAACGAATGTTTTATTAACTGCCAAAGATATACGATTCTAATTCGTTCAACTGACGAAATATTCCAGGTTCAAAACTAAGTGTTTCTGTCAAATATGAGTGTGACCAGGGCCGTATTTAAGGGAGGGGTGGGGGGTCAAGCGGGGAAAAAGCCCCGGGGCCCCCACAAGCAAGGGGCCCCCACAATTTAAAAATGAAAAAAAAATTATGCACTTTTTTGGAAGTTATAGGACATTTAAAGCAAACTGTATTAGTTTAGAACTCTTAATCATGCATTATAATTCTATTCTAATATTTGTGGGGGGCCCAATTCTTGTTTGGTGTTCGGCAACAATGTTAATTACGAAAATTTGCAAAAGGAAATAATTTTACAACGAAAAAAAGCGCCATAATTCGCCCTAAAAGTAGACTCTCTGGCCGTCTCAGAGCACCTAGATGTAAAAGTGTATCTGGGGGAGGATCCCCAGACCCGCCCCCCCCCCCCGCTCATTCTTTGCCCCAGGGCCCCCACATATCTAAATACGGCCCTGAGTGTGACGTCAGCCTACATGTGACGTAATTGATTATGACTATTTTTGAGGATTTACAACTGAAATGACTGCCGCTGTTATCGAGGAAGCCTAAATATGGGGGATATGAGTATAGGTACATCCCTCACGGTCGTGAGTGGGTGGACCGTGCAACCCCCCCCCCCTCCACCTCAACCCCAACCCCTGTCTCCCCTCCGCTCCCGACGCCTTTGTATGTAAATTAAACACAAAGCCACTACTTGAGAATTCTTGTCCATATGGTGGCGCATACCTCAACTCGTAAGAGACGCAGTGCTCACCAGTATGTCGACCAAACGCAGTAACGTCAATTACGACCTGGATATGCTCGCCAGCGTCACCGCCACCAAAATATCACGCAGGACGAATAACGTCGGCAAGCATAGAGTCTACAACAACTATCAACACCAACACGAATCTTAACGAAGGCTTACACAGAGTTCTCAAATGCATTGAAACATCAACCGTCTTGAAACATCAGCCATCAATCAATCAATCAATAGGCGTTATCAAAAATACAAACAAATTAATTTGATTTGGACGTTACACTGCTGACATATAGGCCTACACTACATACCTACTCGTTGTAGCATCGATTCCCCATCTACACCAATGTGGTCAAAGAATATATCTCACAAACTATGCCAAGAATGCAATGGCATACTTCGTGAGATTAGTGAATGGCTGAAAGAACTTGAAGACTCTTTGGTGGATGTCATCACAGACACATATGAGTACCGCACAATGTTAATGGCCAGATAGGACTCTGAGAGGTGATCGTCCACCACCATCTCTTTCTGTACATAACACTGAAGATGACATCATCAGGATAGACCAGAGAAAAGCTGATGCGATCAGAGAATGACTCAATCCTTTAATGGCTAAATTTGGTTAAAAAATCAATATTATTTGCTTACTGAATGCCCATTTGTAGACCAAGTCAGAGAAGCCTATTTTGGAAAATTTACCTGGCTTGGTCGTCGAGCCAGTCATTCCAGTGGTAAGTTTTCAAATATAGTCTTGGCCAAGGTGAGAGAAGTCAGAGCAGTAGTTTCCGAAATATACCCACTCACGGCCAAACAGACAAACAAGCAGAAAGAAATGCAATACAAGAACAATCAGAGCTGGCAGACACTCGCCCTCCCTCTCACATTTTACAAAGTTATCTGCTTCTCTGGATTTTTTCGGATTATCTGGATTTTTTTCTGGGGTTTTTTTTAGATCACGCCCAAAGTTGTGGAATCCAAGGGCATGGTCACGCCCTTTACTGTGATAAAATGTTTGCCAAATCATACCAGTAGTGTCCGATATACCCACAGATCTATAATTTGATCCAAACCACATCCGGGTATCTGGATTACAGCCAAAGTCTGGAACTCTTGTTGGATGGCATGTCCTTGGTTATGTTAAAATTTGAGCCAATTCCGATCCGTATGTTTTGAGATACAGCCCCGGACTGACACACGGGCGACTAGCTATTAAACATATGCTTCAACTAACATAGGGGAGAGAAATCATCGCAATTGAGAGAAGTCTTCCCAACTTGTTAGATTACCTCCCTTATAACTGATTGCCGTCAGCGAAGTCTAGATATGATTGCTGTACTCTCAACAAATTATTGTCCGAACATATACGCACATCTCGGTCAACTTATACATTATTAGGTTTAGCACATTGGTTAGGTTATGTACATGGTCTGAATATGATAAGGGCGATACTCTAGCAGTGGGGGCATACCATCTATGGGCATACTAACTTTTGTTGGATGAGTTTATATACATGTACTTTTAAATACGGGGAATACACGTATTGGGTCTCCCAGATTTTTGCTACACTTAAGATTGCTAATAGCAAGCACTTTTATGCCTTTCACAGAAAAAACGGCCTCTGTAGTGGGCTTGGGGAATCTCTATGTGTAGACCAAAAGAAGACAATCTTTGGAAATCTACCACTGGAATGACTGCCTCAATAACCGAGTCAGCTATTTCAGTGGTGAATTTTCAAAAATAATCTTATCCTGGCCTACAAATGGGCATTCAATAAGCAACTGTTTTATTATACTTGACCACATTTAGCCATTAAAGAGCTAAGATCCTTGGAAAACTAATCATGGATTCCAGCGCTATTTATGGATCGCTATGAGCCATTTTAAATACCCACAATCCTTCTTTTTTTTTAGCAAGACATAGGTTCCTGTGGCACCGTGACACACTCGGATCTTAACCATTTAGCGCTAAAATTTGTTTAAGAAAATATCAATATTCTCATAGAAAATGTCAATTTGCAGATTATCTTTTCAAATTTACCGCTGGAATGTTCTGTTATCGACCCAGTTATTGCAGCGGTAAATTCCAAAATCGTCTTCTCTTGTTCTGCCAATGGACATTCATCAACACCGCAGCAAATTCCGTTTTGGCCAGCCTTGGGTTACACGGATTTCCAACTAACGTGTCTCTAGCACAACACAAACAAAATGGTCTAGCTCAGTCACGAATATAAAAGTCTGCCACGAAGGTTACGAATTGTATGTGTTTGATGAATTTACAAGTTAATAAATATTCTGTTGAATACTTTGAAATGAATTTCAACTGGGAGATTTTGCTACAGACATCAACAACTACACGCACCAACCTTCGAATTACTTTCAAAATATTCAACATCCTACCTGTATAGAAACCTTAAAATTTAGATTCTGGAGATTCAGGTCTCACGGTTTCAAATCGATTCCAACATAGTAGTAGTAGTCGAACTAGAAATGGGCGGGGCATAGGTAGAAATGGCTCCGTCTATGGTTCAATGTTAGGCAGAATTTATAGAATACTGTCCCCTAATCTATATAAATATCTTGGGGTTTGACATACACGCGCGCACACACGAATGCACGTGCCTATTTTTCATTTAAATGACAACAGAATAATTACAGGAATGTAATAACAATTTTATTATCATTAAAATAACGTGATAACCAAATAACATCAAATCATAATTAACTAATCATTATAGGCATCATATTATAGCAATGTTAACCACAGGGTCTGGTGAAAGTGGGGTTTTGCCATTTAAAACAGAATTCAAAGGTATAGTATCTTTTAAGACCAACTTTATTTTGACAGCTTTCGCACATAAATGTGCTTCATCAGGCCTGATGAAGTACATGTATGTGCGAAAGCTGTCAAAATATACGAAGTTAGTCTTAAAATGTACTCTTTTTAAATCCTGTTTTACTTGTCGAAATAGACTAACATGGCTAAATTTTCTCTTTTTTGACAATGTTGCTGTTCAACACCATTTTCAAAGAAGGCACTAGCTATCCTGATCTTGCGGGTTACAGGGCCGCTACCTGGCCATACGGGCTAGTAGTGGTACAGTATCGGCCCAGTAACGTACATCCATGTTCAGGGTAGCTTGCTAAATGAAATGAATAACTATTGGTAATTTAGTGGCAAGAGGGTAATTACTCATGTCTATCAAAAACAGTGTGTCGTCAATGACAGGATTCATTGAACTACTGCTAAGGAGTAAGCTTGTAGTTTTTATTATTGTCAAGCAGTAGTTCTATGAACCGTCATTGACGACACACTGGCACTAGGATGTAGCTCATTCATCATCTGGAATGTAATCTTTACCTTTTTCAATTTTCGACTACAGCGGGGTTCGAACCAGTAAATTCTACGACGCCTTCCGCCTAGCGTTTGGGAGACGAGTAGCCTATCACTAGACCAGAAGACAAAAATCCTCTTTCACCGACGGACTAGCTTTCAACAAACCCTATCTCACAATCACACGAATTGACTGGAATTGATGGTGTATTATTGTTGGTGATACTGTGGATGTCGGGTTCTCTGCAATGGCCTTACTAGCTAGACAACAAGATTAATTCTAGATCTGTAGCGCATACATACAGATATGTTTGAGCATCAAGGACAGAGACACCTTACAAGGGGCTGAGAGTGTGTGGCCGTGAAGTCTATAAATAATGTGTAAATAAGTGGGCATCGTAAACATAGAATAATATAAGGCCAACTAGGGGATCCATATATACCTCCACAAACGCAGAGTATAAAATCTGAGAACATTTACTTTTTCTCAATATTTTTCTGATGACAAAACCCTGGATCATCCTTTTGGGGTGATTTCTGCAGTAGTCCCCTCCCCAAAACTTCTAATCTTGTCTACTACCGTGTGCATGCAAAACATACGCATAATTGAATGCTCCAATAATAGTAATAATAATAATAATAATAATAATAATAATAATAATAATAATAATAATAATAATAATAATAATAATTATTATTATTATTATTATTATTATTATTATTATTATTTTGCAATTCTCTTATTCTGTATGCATAGGTTCCAGCAACTTATAGCTAATGCTTTTTTTTGATTGACTGTCCACTGCAGAATGTAAATATTTACAAGAGACCCAAGAGTGTCTCGGCATATACGACTACAACTATTGTGACAACTATATTCCGGATAATCGTTCTAGATGTACTAGATTCTGGACAAATACCCTGGATTCCTGTGATGAGCCTGTTTTTTAATACTACATGCAAGTATAGATGCATGTATATTTTTGGTGTGGTATAACCTATGATTTGGAATTCATTGTCTATATAACTGTTTCTGTGAGTGAAGGCTTGCGGGCTGTACAGTTTATAGCAATAAATTTTAGAATCATGGCAGAAGCAAAATGTTCTCATTCTCTGCACCACCACCACGCTTCAAGGGTAATCAGGGAGATGATTTCGATACATGGCTAGAACGTTTTGAAGCATGGTGGAATATATATGCGCCTGTCGAAAGTGACAAGCTACGTTTTTTCCTGACACTGAGGCAATGCAGCATTTGCAATTTACAGGGAGCTAGATAAACTGACCAATGAAAGTGACTGCTGCTGTGTTAAAACAAAGGAATTGCTTCAATCATCTTACGAGATGATTGTGAAGAATACAGAAACGGCTCTTAAGAGTCGGAAAACTATATATGAAAAGAGAGTGCGGGGCACCCCAATTGAGGTTGGTGATAAAGTTAGGGTTTACACACCGGCTTGCAAGAAAGGCCTCTCAAAGAAGCTTTTAAAGTGCTGGGACGGTCCTTGGACAGTTATAGTCAGGGTCACAGTGTAAAAAATATTTTTTTCGTTCAGAATTTTTTGGGATTTGTAAAACTATATATTTTCGGAAAGCTTTTAATGTGTCAATTTCAAAAACCAATGTTTGCATTTGCACAAAAGTCTTCATGGCGGCCATCTTGAATTTCAAAATGGCCGCCATCGAAAATCTTTGAAATCCAATATATCTGCAACCATATGACCTAGATTAATAATTTTGATGTCTATATCTATGTTTTCTGGGTCAGTGAATGCATTGGTAACATTTATAATAAACTTCAAATAACAGAAATCATGTTTTGGTAGATAAGTCCTGACTTAATATGTAATTTACAGACAGCATCTGCAAATTTGTAACTTTTTGTGATAATGTTGCAATGATGAATTTTATTTGGCATATAACAGAGTTATCTCACCAATTTAATCTAAGTATTCAAGCAACAATCAATGTGCTGCATCAGTTGCAGTGTGAATTCAAAGTTGCCGATCGAATACTTCAAATCAATGTCTCGACTCGACTTTGCGAGAATCATCAGCCTAGCATATAGATCTTTAGTTTCCTTGAGATCAACATCTTTGTCACGAATACGTACTGTTGTCTTTTTGTTTCCAGATGTATACATCTTGTTTTCCTCACGCTTCACTGGTGCCCAAAGGCTTACCTCTCCATTAATGCGCACTTTCACATACTCTTCATATAATGTCTGTCCTCTTTCGTCTACATCCAGGATTTGTGGTGCCGACTCTTGTGATACATAAGCAAGTGAGATAATGTTGTAGATCATGTCACCTTCAGCAGCGAAAGGATTACCATGAGTCAGTATGGCAGCCTTTATCTTGTCGATTGTGGTGTGTTCGTGTTTAACAGCACTTGCTCCAATGCCATGGTGATCTCTGACCTTGTCTTCTTGCAAATCAAATTGACACTTGAATTCCCAGCATAACCGTGACAGCTCTGGAGCAGCGAGGAAAAATTGCTGTCTCGCATTTGCATTGTTAGATATTCCAATTAGTCCTGAGTGCACTTTCATCATTTTGTTCAGATGCTCACATGGATGATCCGCACCAATTGAAGTGAATGGAATGTCATTCTTAGTCACTGCAATGTGTTCAGTTTCAAATTCTTGCCATGGGTCTGGATGATTCTGCTTGAGTGCATACGTATCTGCTATGTATCTTGGCCAAAGACGTTTGTATTTGATTCTATCAAAAGCAAATAATAACTTGCTCAGTGCTTCTCCAGCTTCAAGATGAAGGGTCAGATCAGTATTTCGGGATGCTGCGACAAAGAAAAGGGTTGTTTCCACACGGTGCAGATAGTTCATTAATGACTTGAACATCGCATGTTGGGACCTCTTTGTCACCCATGTCTGAAAGAGATTCAGCATATCAGTATTAGACAGCACTTGGAGATTGCTATGAGCTGGCATCACTGATTCTGCCCGGCTGGCTTGGTTTGATTTACTGCATGCCTCTTCTATGTCATCTGTAGCTGATATGCATGCATCCCTTAGATTTGGATACTCTTTGAATAATTCGTCAAAGACCAGTTCATACAATGCGATGTAAGAGTAGATATGAGCATGAAGAGAACGTGAGTAGTGCTTGCATTTCAGGATTTGTGTCGTTGTGGTAGAGCTAAAGACATCAGCCTCGATCCATTCATCGTCTATTCCGGAATTCTCAATAGAAGTACCGAGAGCTCTCAATGCAGCCATGACGACATGGAGTTCACCAAGTCTTGGGATAACACCACTCTTTAAATTGGCGTTGACATCTACAAGCTGCACTGCTTTCTCATACAGGGCCATGTCAAAAGTAATGACTGTTAGATGGTCTTTACCAACAGCCATCTCCTTCAATGCTTGTGCTTGTTTAATTACAGTCATTAGCGTTGACCATTCATGAGCCAGCTCTGGGAGAAGAGGCAATGCACCAACATTGGTTAGAGATCTTCTTGATGACAGGAGTGAATTATACCCAGCCCACCCAGGAACCAAACACATCTCTTTCCTTTCATCCATCCTCGCAACAACAGATGCTATGACCCAACCCATATAGGTCAGCTGATAAGAGTCTGCAACACCGGTTTTACTCAACACAAAATTACTTTGCATTCCAGGTTGAGCCTTTGGTTTGACGCATGGCAACATAGATGTGTGTTGTGGTGTAATGGATAAGCTCTTTGCATAACCAATGTTTAAAGGTGGTGCAATGGATTCCCCGGGTGCAGAAGCTTTTTGATAGACCGCAACAATTGTTCCATGTGTAGTACCTTTACCATCAATGGTATCCTCAGCAAAATCGGTGTTGTCCACAGCAAAGAAAACAAATGTCCCTTTCTTTAGAAATGGTGGTACATACAGATTATTGAATTGTCTCATGTTTTCGACAGCCAAGTTGGCTATTGCTGTTTCTAGAAGCATGGTACGGTAGTAGGATATGCAACAGTTCTGTGCATGAAGAAGATTCACAATCTTCTTATTCCTGGTGTCGTGATGCACAGATAATGCCAATCCTAGAACCTGAGATTTTTCTCTTCTTTGCTGGGATCTGAATTTTTCAGAAGAGGCAGCTTTAGGTTTATGCATCACTTGCCTATCTGATTTAAGTCCAAACATGAGGGTTTGACAAGATGTAAGCACTGCTCTATCAACGAGACACTCTCTGGGTTTGCTATCCAAACTATCTACAGGTCCAACCATTATCCATCGTATCAGTGTGTATAGTTCACATGGGATGTCATCCATATTGCTGGAAACAAGGACTGAACCAGGTTCACCATCATTCTTGGTGAATGTTGTGATGCTTTTTCGAACAATCTGTGCTTCCCTATAGATCGCCTTCATGCCTTCCATACCATCATCTTCACACATCGCAGAATGGCCCATTTCTTCCTCACATGCTTCTAGCGAGTACAGAACGGCACACTTGCGCCTGTCCTTTTGAAGGGCAGATCTTACATGATTTAGCTCGGAAAGGATTTTCTCTTTCAGCCACTGCCTACTAAATGTAGGTGAATGATTTTCCAAGGATTTACGGTCAAACATGTTTATATATGTTATTTCTATGTCAGCCATAGACAGATAAGCCCCATTTCGGGTGTGTATCAACAATATGGATAATTTCAATCAGACATGCCATTTGCCGGGAGAGATCATTCTCAGCATTTCTTGTAGTATCTGAATCTCGTAAAATGTGGGAAACATGCTTCCTCCAGCATGGCTTGTGATACCGGACATCAATTGCATGTGCATCACATGGGGAAAGCGAGGTATTTAATCTAGTAAGTAATGCTGTATCTTGTGCTATTTCCAATGCATCTCTTAGGGCTTTACCAGCATTATGAGTTCGTAATTTGAACAACTGCTGATTATGATCGTCTGTCTGGCAGAAGAAACACAGTTCCTTACACAGTGGAATTGTCGAGGAACGTGTAAAAGCTGAAGTTGATGTCGATGCCTCATCAATAGCACTTTTCCTCTTTATCCCACATTTCTTAGTAATGTAAGACCCACTAGATAGTGCATCCTCTATGCGATTTCGTGCACGTCGTATTTCTTCTTTGTTAGTGGCAGTAGAGTAACAACTGCGATGCCAACCCACTTTATGTGAAGATAGGTCACCATATGTGCAAAGTCTAAGTCTTTTCTGAATTTCAATGTATGAACCATCTTTCAATGTTGCTCTCTCCGACTGCTTGCAACAAATTGGTAAATGAGTCTATTCTTGGATGCTGCACCATTGGCCCTTTAACAGTAGCATCTGTCTGACATAAAATGCATAGCTTCCAGTTTGTTAACTCCTGTGTTGCATCAAGCTGTACATCGCTCATGATTTACTCAAATTTGATGACAAAATATATTTGATCAATGCTTATTGCAAGATTACAAACGATAATCCTGAAGATTGTTGCTGTCTGATTATGCTTATTGCAAATCTATGAGCAGACGATCATTTGAACAACTTTTCTGCAAAAATTTGCTTTCAGTTTACTTTTACTGGTGTATTTGAAAGTTACCCTGGGCCATCCATTATTGTAAAATTGTGACACGCCGCTCACCATATACATACTCTGTCATAATCTGTTTATTAATAAACATGATGACAATGTGATTACGTAGATAACAGGCCATTGGGCTATATCGTCATTCTATCCCCCTCTATAGGATTACTATGGGCTACTGTTACCGTTAAATATTGTAACAAATTTTGATTTAGAAAAAAGGTGCAACATTTGCAGATGTTGTGTGAGAATTGCTTATTATTTTGGGAATTATCAACCAAAACATTATTTCTGGCACTTGAAGTTTATTATAAATGTTACCAATGCATTCGTTGACCCAGAAAACCTAGATATAGACATCAAAATTGTGAATTTAGGGTACATGGTTGCGGATATATTGGATTTCGAAGGATTTAGAAGGCGGCCATATTGAAAATTCAAGATGGCCGCCATGAAGACATTTATGCAAATGCAAACATTGGTTTTTGAAATTGGCATATAAAATGCTTTCCAAAAATATATAGTGTTACAAATCCCCAAAAATTCTGAACGAAAATACATAGTGAACCCTACTATTACTAAGAAGATCTCGGATGTTCTATACCAAGTACGAAAAGATGGCAGTCAAAGGAGGTCATTAGTCCATTATAATAGATTGCGCAAATGTGGTGATGCTCTTGACACTGATTAAACAGGTGATGACCCGCAGGCAGATGCTGGTTTGATTTATAGAGATCTGCAGGAACTTACTGATAGTGTTCCATGTGTAGGCCCAGAAGATGAGTCAGCCCAGTATAGCCATATCTGGCCACGAATCTTGGATTCACAATGTTCACCTTGTGGCACCTTACATGGAAAAGTATTGACAGACAGTAGCCTGCAACAACAGTCAATAATCGGGTTCCACTCAGCCATGACCTCGACACTCAAGTCCTAGATGACCCTGGAGATGAAACAGTAGTTAATGAACCTTTAGCTGACACTTGGAGAGCACAAACTACTCGGCCTGGCCGTTCTGCAACCAGGCCTGCACGCCTGAGTGATTTCTATGTTTAAAATGTGTTTACGTCATTGTAAATATGTTTGCTGTCTTTGTAAACAAGTTACTTCTCAAGAAGCCTAATTAATAGAAATTGTAATTGATGTTAATGATAAGTCTGTATCCTGTATACGTGGATGTGCATATATATATATATATATATATATATATATATATATATATATATATATATATATATATATATATATATATATATATATATATATATATATATATATATATATATATATATATATGCAGTTTGTTTGGTAATCAATCATCAACTGTAAACTATTTATATTAGCTCTGTAACCATATATAGACTAGGTCGGAGGAATTAACCGTAAACTTATAAAGGTGGAGGAATGTAAGCAGTGGATGTGTTAGGAATAATGATTTCTCCCTAATGAAAGTATGATTGCTTTGTCACCAAATGTAACGCCAGCATCTGTCAACACTGCGTCAGTTGCTTGACGACAGCTTTAGTATTTCAGTCAGCCATTTTGGTTTGTAAGAAGCGGTAATCAATTAGAAGGGACTGATGCTAATCTCACGACTGTACAGGGAGTCGGAGTGAACGATGGTACTTTAGGTAACTTACAGAACCTCTATTCAGAATTTTGATCGGTCCATATTTCTGGTGCCCATCTTACTTACTTGTTACTTGTCCTGTAGATACCAATTCTCCACTTCTAGGTGAACCATCAGCCGGGACTGGACTGACGTAAACTGTATGTTGGTCATGTCCTCGTTATTTCAATCTCGTACCATGCCTTGTCAGTCGTAAACGGGTATATTGCGATGTTCCGCTTAGTTTTGATGCACGAGCATGGTATAGATAGATTGTTTATGTCAACGAGGTGAGTTGTATCCAGGATTAGTTTAATCGCATCTTCCTGTGTCAACTGTCTCAGCCTTGGTGTGCCAGCTGTTTGGAGTATATTATCTATTCTACTGAGATAAGCATTGCGAACACCATCGACGCATCATCATCATCATCATCATCATGATCATCATTTATGAGGCATAAGCCATTGGCTTGTTATTTGTTATAGTATGGCTTGCTTCTATGAAATAAGTAGATTGTATCTAGTTCGTTCTTGAATGATTTTACTGTTGTTGCTTAATTAATTCTCGAAACCGTCAGAGTATCAGTGACATTAGATTTAAGACTTTAGCTCTGTTTTGTGGAAATGCTGTGGTACAGATGGGTGTTCCTCGTGTTAGCTGCGGTATGCTACCTACACTCATGGTTGCACCCTGCTGCGCCTAGCATTTGTTTGTGTGCTGATTTATGGAGGCCGAGGTTGGTCTTATTGTTGTTGTTTCATTTTGTATGTTCATCGCTATCCGAGCCTCCTCTATTCTAGTGTCTCTTCATGCAACCAGAAAATGTTTGTTGTTGTTTCGGCCATTGTAGCTGGCAGCGAATTCCACTGTGGTACCACTCTATTGGTAAAAAGGTGCTTGCGAATTTATGGCTTCTGGTCTGTGTATATCAATATTATATAGATCCCTGATGAGCTTGAATGTTTCAATTAAATCTCGAAACCGTCTACATTAGATTATATGACATTAGATTTAATGTTAAAAGTTTTTCAGTGTAGCTATAGTCTCTGATTTGTGGAACAAGTTTTGTTGCTCGTCGTTGAACTCTTTCTAGTAGCTGTGGTTGCTTTTTCAATTTTAGTGACTATGCCGAGTTGCAGTATTCAGAGAATATGTCTCACTATGGACTTGTACAAGAGCGTGAAAGTAGACGGGCCAATTTTGGTAAAGGTTCTCTTGATTAGTCCTATTGTGCTGTTAGCCTTGGAGATAATCTTACCTATGTGTATATCAAAAGAGAGGTTTTTGTCAAGATGCACTCCCAGGCTTGGACAGGACATGATGAAGTGAGCAACTGTTTCTACTGCAATTTTGCAAAGGGGGCAGTTGGTTCTCAGGGAAGGATTGCGGGTAGATCCACCGAACAGGTTATACCTCTGTGTGAGTAACTTAGCTTTCAGTGTTTCTTTGGGGACCGTTAGGGTATCTGTATTCTCCAATTCCCAAACAGGATGGCATCTGCCGATAGTGCAGGCTTTCAGGTTGATGAATGATAATGCTATTTTAGAACTAGCTTCAGTTACCAAGTGGTCTCTCCAATAATCGTTCACCTTCTGTTTTAGTAAAACTTGCCAGGGGTACTTGGATGGTTGACTGCTTAGTAGCTGAAACGCTGACAGAAGCTGATACTTAGAAAGGATCTTGGATTATCCAAATAGTTTCCGGAAATCCTTTACAACATCTAAACTGCTTGGCAGATTTTAAAGAGGTTATCTCTGATAGATCTAGAAATGTAATGTACGGAGCCATGCCTTTACAATGCTTCTCGTGGGTCAATACTAGCATTTTAACATCAATTCTTATATATATATACGACCACTCCAAGAAGATGCAAATATTTACGCAAATATTAAAAAAGCAAGCACAAATCTGACTGTGGAATTTATCTCCGTTTCTCAGAGAAACCAGAGTATTTTCTATTTAGTGGTCGCTTGCGATTCATCGTTCGTCTTGTATGAACAAAAACTATTATTATGCAACTTATTTGTTTGATGTCCTGATATATTTGTTTGCGGTTTCTGTTCTCGATCGCCTAGTAGTTTGTCTGTGCCCGTCGAACTATCTAGACATATATGATATTCTGAGTTCTTTCCGATTGGATTGTTGGCTCTCCTGGCCCGAAGGGCCAAGTGAGTTTATGCCGTGGCGACCGTCCGTCGTTCGTCAACTTTTGCTTTGAAATACTACTCATTAACCTCTTCAACCAAATTTGACTGGAAGTACCTTAATGGTCGTAGGCTCTAGAACCTTCATTCGGAATTTTGATTCAAAATTTGGCGGGTAAAAATTTTAGATTTTATGAAAAATCTACGGGAAATTGTCAAATTGCTTCTTCTCCTTACCAGTCAGAGCGTTTTCAACCAAATTTGGCTGAAAGGATCCTGCGATAAAGGGCTCCAGAACATCCATTCAGAATTTTGAAATCAAATTCTTTGGTGGAAATCTTAGATTTTATGAGAAATGTAACGGAAATTGTCAAATTGCTTCTTCTTATCATTCTGAGCAATTTCATCCAAATTTGGCTGAAGGGATCCTGTGGTCGTAGGCTCCATATCATTCATTCGGAATTTTGATTCATCAATATTTTGGTGGACAATCTTAGATTTTATGAAAAATGTATCGGAGATTGGCAAAAGGCTTCTCCTTACCATTATGTGCGATTTCAACCAAAAGACCCTGTGTTAATGGGCTCCCGAACATCCATTCGGAATTTTGATTCATCAATTTTTTGGGTGAAACTTAGAATTTATGAAAAATTTTCTGGAAATTGTCAGATCGTTTCTTAACAACTAGAGCGATTTCAACCAAATATGGCTGGAAGGATCCTATGTTAATACCGTCGAAATTTTTTTTGAGAATTTTGATTCATCAAATTTTTGGGTGAAAATCTTAGATTTTATGAAAATTTGTATTACCATTTGGACCGATTTCAAACAAATTAGGCTTAAAGGATCCTATGATGATAGGCTCTAGAGTTCCTTTCAGAATTCGGATTCGTCAAGATTTTGTGTGAAAATGTGAGATTTATTAAAAATTTACTGGAAATTGTCAAATAACGTCTTAACCGTTTGACTGATTTCAAACATATTTGGCTAGATGCACCCTGTTGGGGTATGTGCCAGATCTATTTAGAATTATGCTTCGTCAATTTTTTGAGTGAAGATCTTAGATTTTATGACAAATTTACCGTGAATTGTAAAAAAAATCTGCATCTTAACTGCGTACATTTTAACCAAATCTGGCCAGAAGGATCCTACGGTTGTATACTTTAAAACTTTTAATCCAAATTTTGCTTGGTCAATTTCTTTGATGACCGACCATCATGGATTTTTCAAAAATTGTGTGGAACAATTTAAAAGTCCACTCCTTAATCAATGGCGCGATTTGAACGAACCTCGAATCAAACAATCCTAGGGAAGTCAGCTTCACCATATCAGATGAGAATTTTAATTAGTGAATTCCTTTTGGTGACCATCTTCGATTTTCTGAAAATTATTCATCATGCCTATTTAATTAGAAATTCTTAAAAAGCTAATGGTTCAGACGAGCGTCACAGGCCCTTTGGGCCTCTTGTTTCATAAATATAATACTTCCCTATATTGAGACAGTCTTGCGCTCATTCCAGTTTCCAGAAAACCAACAAATAATAACAAATATGTGTGACGAGGCCAGAATTTGTGTATAAAGATTAGTATGTACCGGTAATAATAATAAATCAGCACAGTTTTGTTACCACAAAACTATCAAATATGTATTTCTAGGAGGAATGCCTTTTTAACCAAATTTGGGTAGGACGCATCTTATGTTGGTTGATTCCAGAACCTCCATTCAGAATTTTGTTTGGTTGATTTTTCCAGCGACTATCTTTGAAAGTCGGAGCATTTTTCGGAAATCCTAAGATAAAAGAATACCCCTCCTTAATCAATGGTACAATTTCAACAAAACTTGTTTGAAATGATTCCAGTGTGGTAGACTTCAGCATTTGTAAGGAGAATGTGAATTGGTCAATTTATTTGCATGCAGATCATGGCATTTTTACTTGAAATACCAATGTTACAGGTGAGCGATACAGGTCTCTTGGGTCTCTTGTAAATATTTACATTCTGCAGTGGACAGTCAATCAAAAAAAAAGCATTAGCTATAAGTTGCTGGAACCTATGCATACAGAATAAGAGAATTGCAAAATAATAATAATAATAATAATAATAATAATAATAATTATTATTATTATTATTATTATTATTATTATTACTATTATTGGAGCATTCAATTATGCGTATGTTTTGCATGCACACGGTAGTAGACAAGATTAGAAGTTTTGGGGAGGGGACTACTGCAGAAATCACCCCAAAAGGATGATCCAGGGTTTTGTCATCAGAAAAATATTGAGAAAAAGTAAATGTTCTCAGATTTTATACTCTGCGTTTGTGGAGGTATATATGGATCCCCTAGTTGGCCTTATATTATTCTATGTTTACGATGCCCACTTATTTACACATTATTTATAGACTTCACGGCCACACACTCTCAGCCCCTTGTAAGGTGTCTCTGTCCTTGATGCTCAAACATATCTGTATGTATGCGCTACAGATCTAGAATTAATCTTGTTTTCTAGCTAGTAAGGCCATTGCAGAGAACCCGACATCCACAGTATCACCAACAATAATACACCATCAATTCCAGTCAATTCGTGTGATTGTGAGATAGGGTTTGTTGAAAGCTAGTCCGTCGGTGAAAGAGGATTTTTGTCTTCTGGTCTAGTGATAGGCTACTCGTCTCCCAAACGCTAGGCGGAAGGCGTCGTAGAATTTACTGGTTCGAACCCCGCTGTAGTCGAAAATTGAAAAAGGTAAAGATTACATTCCAGATGATGAATGAGCTACATCCTAGTGCCAGTGTGTCGTCAATGACGGTTCATAGAACTACTACTTGACAATAATAAAAACTACAAGCTTACTCCTTAGCAGTAGTTCAATGAATCATGTCATTGACGACACACTGTTTTTGATAGACATGAGTAATTACCCTCTTGCCACTAAATTACCAATAGTTATTCATTTCATTTAGCAAGCTACCCTGAACATGGATGTAAGTTACTGGGCCGATACTGTACCACTACTAGCGCGTATGGCCAGGTAGCGGCCCTGTAACCCGCAAGATCAGGATAGCTAGTGCCTTCTTTGAAAATGGTGTTGAACAGCAACATTGTCAAAAAAGAGAAAATTTAGCCATGTTAGTCTATTTCGACAAGTAAAACAGGATTTAAAAAGAGTACATTTTAAGACTAACTTCGTATATTTTGACAGCTTTCGCACATACATGTACTTCATCAGGCCTGATGAAGCACATTTATGTGCGAAAGCTGTCAAAATAAAGTTGGTCTTAAAAGATACTATACCTTTGAATTCTGTTTTAAATGGCAAAACCCCACTTTCACCAGACCCTGTGGTTAACATTGCTATAATATGATGCCTATAATGATTAGTTAATTATGATTTGATGTTATTTGGTTATCACGTTATTTTAATGATAATAAAATTGTTATTACATTCCTGTAATTATTCTGTTGTCATTTAAATGAAAAATAGGCACGTGCATTCGTGTGTGCGCGCGTGTATGTCAAACCCCAAGATATTTATATAGATTCTCGGCGCCTAGAGTAAGTTCTGTACAACACTTGTTATTTGCGAATACGTTTACGTTTACGAGTCTGTGCGATATGTACAATGAGTTAATTTAGATTTTGTACAAGTGTAAGCTAGCAGATGGTGACACTTGCAGGTATTCCTAATATGTTGGTGTATAACATAACAGAGGAACCGGGTGACTCTAGCAACTTGTAGTTTTAAGCTGATAACTGTATACCAGGAAATTGTGGCAGTTTTTTTATGGTAAAGGATTAGTTGGGCTACCATTTCAGTCATTCATGAAGTTGTCAACTTGGTCCAGGTTGTTTTCTTCCTTTGGTATTCTCAGGATATTAAATATATATATATATATATATATATATATATATATATATATATATATATATATATATATATATATATATATATATATATATATATGTATGTATATGGCTTCCTACAGACATCACTTGCCTTGCAGAGCATACGAAAATTAACCCTGTCTTTAGGCGCCGCAAGACAAAGAGAACATGTATTAGGGACTCTGTATTGGTTGAAGCATGTTTGATTAGACTGGAGTATGTACGTCCCTGTAAGCAGTTTAGCTTTCAGCTCTAGTCTCTGATGGAATAGCCTCATATCCATCAGAATGTGCAGTCCTAGTTAACAGATCATTCATGCCAACACAAACCTTTATATTTAAATTCTCCTTAAATGAAGTATTGTCTTCAATATATGTAAGTGTTAGAATTCTTAATGAATTTACTGTTGCCCTACCGTTTAGGACATATTCGATCTCCAAGGCAGGCTGCTTGTAATTATTAAAATTATTGGCTCGTGAATCCACGCATAAAATACATCTGAACATTGACAATGTTACCAATAGACTGATAGTTCAATAAACATTGTAATGTGGGCGAGCGAAAATTTCACCAACAAATAGGAATATTGACCAGTGACACAAAATATAGTCACTTACAAAACAATCCCACCACTTACCACAAAATATAACTTACCTAAATTACCATCATTCACTCCTACTTCCTGTAGTCCCTAAGATGCGCATCCGTCCCTTCGAATTAATTACCGCTTCTTAAAAACCAAAATGCCTGACTGCCGGAAATACTAAAGCTGTCGTCAAGCAACTGGCGCAGTGTTGCCAGATGCTGACGTTACATTCGGTGTCAAAGCAACTCATACTTTCATTAGCGAGAAACCATTATTCCTAACACATCAACTGCTTACAGTTCTGAAGCCTTCACAGAGGATTTGGCCAGGCAAATTTTATTAAAATTCACCAAGTAGTTTAGCAAGAGATACGTTTTAAATGATTTCGAGTAGTTTTCAGAAAATCCAAGATTGCCACCAAATGAATTGACCAATCAAAATTCTTATTTGATATATTGAAGCTTATCACCATAAGATTGTTCCACCCACGTTTCGTTGAAATCGGAGCATTGATTAATCAGTAGTGTTTTAAAGAGTTCTAGAAATTTTTCGGTAAATCTCCAAGATGGCTGCCCAAAAAATTGACCAATAATAATTCTGTATACTTAGGTATAGGTCAGGTTTATAGTCTGCTTCCACTTGTGTGCTCAGCCAACTTTCCGACGTTACCCCCTGGTCAGAATAGTGAGTAGAAGTTCTAGAGCCTACCACCATAGGATCCATGCAGTCAGATTTTTTTCAAATGCACCAAGTGATGTATAAGGAGAAATATTTTAAAGCAAAAGTTGATGGATGGATGGATGGAGACGGCCTACAGATGGATGGGTGATGGTTGATCACCATGGCATAAGCGCATCTGACCATTCTCGCCAGGTGAGCTAACAATGATATGTTTTCAATAAAAAGAACATACTACTTAAACACGCAACAAATATGGAGAAATTTACAAGAACATAATGGAGGCATATGTTCTACCAATTTCTAGCTTAGCTCTGGCCCATTCGTAGGCATGTTAGCATCTTGAAATTGTCTGTTTCTTCATGACCGTAAACATCACTATGGACAAAGTACATGTAATGACAAATTAACAACAAAATATCTTTGTATGATTTATTTCAGAATTTAACATTATTTTTAAGTAATTAGTTTAAATTAAATAATTAAAGTTCATAACTATATTCGGTTTCCCATTGTTTTGGAGGCATATAGGTGCATGTAGTAATAACATTGCTTTCAGTATATATCATTAGCATGATGTGTAACCTATGATAGCTGCCATGACTTACATTTTAACCAATCATAAAAAAGTAGTGTCTGCCTCGCTATATGCACTTTGTCATAGTGGTGCCATGTATAGTTTGGCAACGTGGTATAAAAGCAATCATACAAGTACCAGGTAAGCTGTTAAATATTTTGAAACTAATTTGACAGGAAGATGTTGTTGCCATTGGCAGCAACAACTTCCAATAAAATTTGTTTCCTAATATTCAACATGATTACATGATTATAATTACATAATAAAGAATGTAATGCATTGGCACTTACATGACATCAAACAGCATCGGTTGAGGGGACAAAATTGCGGTGATTACTGTACAACATTTAGGCGATATTACAAAGCAGTAAATTATGATACAGAAAAGGGACTGTGATATGACATGAATGATATGGAATTTATAAACCGTAATCAATTGGTGCAATACAACATTTGAGATGAGATTAGCATCCCTTTCTGTAATGGATAAATATGTAATGCGGAAACAGGGATTGACCTAACGTAATTTGCCTAATTGAAGCCCATGCTCTAATAGAAGCCCACCCCCTAACTTTAACATATGAGTTTCAATGATTTCTTAGCAGTTTCAAAACAGCACAACTCTGTATTAGAAGCCCACCCCCTAACTCAACAATTTGTTTCATTTTTTTGTAAGAATAGTGTGTATAATAATACCAATCGTGTCACTGGATCGCTCTACTTTACATCAATCTCTGCGCTGATACATTCCCAGACTCCTAGAAATCATTATACAGGCTTCGGATTTGTAGATCTCGGCCACCTATTAAATTACTACTAACAGTAGTAGGCCATGTATGTTCAAGATATAATAAAGTTTATTCCACAATTTTGTCAACACACAAACGTGAAACAGTCTTAGCATGATAATACCTTCCTTATAAAAAATATATTTTAAGACCAAATTTACGTACCAACCAAGCGGTGAGCAAGCAGTCTCTCGAATTGCGCATTAATTTTGTAATGCCAACCAACATCAAATGATCCAAATAGAATCAAGACGTACATAAAAAATTGCTTGAAAGTCTGAGAATTAAAATGAGATAGACCGCTTCTTATGTTGGCGAGCCGTTGGCTCTTTTGCGTTTTGAGGCGCGGTGTTCTCGCTAGATCTAATACACTAATGGGAGTTTGTTATCAAACAGGTACCCATTATTCAGATCAGACCTAAAGTACATTAATCAGTTGCTATCGCGCAATGGTAATATATGACAATTCAGAGTTTCGAGTCCTGAATATTTATATCCGAGTACTCACTCTAAATATAGCTCTAAATAAAGCTCTTGCGATTGGAGGCGAATCACGTGATTTATTTCTTTTCGCGAAAACATTTTATATGTAAAATTCAAGAAGAATTTTGATGTAATAAATGATCTTTAAGGATACGCAATATTTAGGGGCTCCAATTTAATAATTTCACTTCCGGGATGATGTGTTTTAGGTATACATTAAACATAGTTGTAAGGCAGCAAGAATTTTCTACCAGAAAATTGAGTTCAATTGTCGTGGTATAATTTTTAGAAATTTTGTTTGGGAAAACTATTTAATATAAGCCCACCCCCTTCCTCAGAGATGTTGGTTTGGAAATTGAACACCTCTTGTCCTAATAGAAGCCTAGGCTTCAAATAGGCGAAATAGGGTACCCATTACAAGCCATTTGCTAATTAATTAAATTCTAATAAAGTTAAAATCCATCTAATAAAAAACACTAAATCAATGACCAATGATTAATGTGATTATGTATAACTTTCTCAAAAATTTCTACTAGACAAAATACATCTTAGCCTCTTAATCCTCAGATTTGATAACGAAAATTTCAATTTTGTCAGAGAAATGCATGTTTGTGGACCAAGTCTTGGAAACATCTTTAATTATTTCTGAGCTGTACTGTAGAAAAGGTTTCAGACAAATTAGTTTAAAAATATTCAACAATCTTGTGTCTGGTATGTATTGCTTCAGTTGAAAGTGTTAACTTGTGGGAATAGATCATAGACATTTGGAAACGCAGAATACAAATGATGTTAAAGATACATTCGCTGATAGATAGATATAAATATTGCAAAATTCTATTCTATTTTGGTAATGTCATGGTCACTATATATTGCTGTTGCATACTATATTCTATACAGAAATCCTGCACACGCGACCCATATTTGTAATTATTTGCAATTTTTGACGTAAACATCCATGCATTCTACAGTTTCTCTAGAGGATTTATTTTAAATATGAAACATGTCTAATGGAAAGAAGTTAAAACAATCTTAAATATCTCTACAGTTTGACAAGCTCAGAGGAAATACTGGTGCCACAAATTCTACTATCTTTTTTCGCTAAAATTCAAGATTCAGTGTGGAGGATGCTAACTGTAAAAAAATTTAAACAAATCAAAGAAATCAGCTATTGACATAACTACAACATATTACTTAAGCACACCACATACTCTGAGTTAATGAATCACAACGGAAATACACTGCTGCTCTTTGTGAATTGGTGGTCAATTCTGACATCAAATTTGATTTTAATATTTTTGGAATCTCTAATTTGCTTGGCTATTGAATCCCCATAATTTATACACTTAATTCCAAATATAAAACATATAGATCTATCAGTGAATGTATCTTTAACCATTTGACACTCATACAAGCGAAAAACAGCTTCTGCAGTGGTCTTGAGAAACGTCCATTTGTGGACCAAGAGGAAACTATTTTTGAAATTTTACCAGTCGAATGACTGGCTTGATAACTGATAATTGATAACCGAGCCAGTCATTGCAGTGGAAAATTTTCAAACAGTCTTTTCTTGGTCTGCAAATGGACATTGTCTGAGAAAATTCTGAACAAATTTGAGGGTTAGTGTTAAGATTTGGGTAAGAAGCTAGAAAGACTGCACAATGGCAATCTAAAGATAGAGACATGGCTTCTTCGAGAATACACCTCTAAAGTAATGACCGGCCATCTTATTACGTCATCACGACGACTAGACTGTTACACAGGTTCCACTTCAGAGACCAGTCAGATCGGCACCCATAGCGGACTGTAAAAGCAACAATGGATCGTGTAGCTTTTGGTATAATCTTAACCTCTATATGACTATCTTGATACAGACATTAAAATTGAGTCGATCCATCCAGTGGTTCATGTGATATCCGCATCTATGCAACGTCAGCAAACTCATTTTGTGTGCGACAGATTTGAATTTTATAACGAATTCAGGACTATTTTCCCGTTAACTACTTGTCACACAGACTACTTTTTACGTTTTACGTAAAATAATATTGTCTGGTATGAAGAGGGTAGCTCGCATGTCCTTTTAAATTCTCTCTACCATCATATTCTGGAGGAAATCACTACGCCAATGGCTACTCAATACATACAAGATACTTTTCTCGATCTCATGTCACAGGAGATCTCACGAGATACGAATGTGTACGATGGGTGACAAGCCCTTTTGTTTTTCAGCATATCACACATTGAAAATGGTGAAGCTGAGAAATAAGGATTTCTTCAAATAATACAAGCCCTTGATGAATCAAATATCTCTTGAAAAATGTTCACATTCTTCAAATTCTTAGCTTAAAAGGAGACAAATTACAGAGAAAGAAACCAATGCCAAATGACATAAAAGCATTTGTATTTGAAGTCATTTAAATACAGTTTTCAGGTATTTGAAAGTATTTGTATTTGAAAAGTATTTAAGGCAAAATTATTTGTATTTGTATTTAAATACATTGGCAATGTATTTGAGTATTTCAAATACTTTTCAAAATACTTAGACTGTCTATTTCTGACAAATTCTTACATTTCAAATTTCTAATAGCAAATGTCCATTTGCAGACCAAGAGAAGACTATTTTTGAAAACTTACCACTGAAATGACCGGCTCGATAACCTAGCCAGTCATTCCAGTGGTAAATTTTCAAAAATAGTCTTCTCTTGGTCTGCAAATGGACATTTGCTATTAGAAACTTGAAAAAATATTATCGAACAAATTTGGGGGTCAAAGGGTTAAACCAATGTATAGTACTGTACTGCTGCTCTAACTGAATCCTCCTGTCTGAGCCTTGTATAGCTGGATTAATTCTCAAATTCTTATCAGAATGGGCAATTATCTCCTTTCAAAGCAAGCTAGGTAGAACTAGTCAGGTTATAACAACACCTCCATTCTACTAGCTTGTAGGACTCATACCAGTGTCTTAACCCTCTTCACCATGAATTTTATAGTCAAATCATTCATTTAGATGTGGTGGGTGTGTGGGGTTAATTACCCTTTCTTGTACTTAAGTCAAATGATAAAAATTTGTAGAAGAAAGGCTCATGTTGATGTTAGAAATAGCGTTGTTTTCTTAGACAGCTGCAGCCAACAAGTATTGCACTTCGTATGAGGACCAGTTATCATGTGAAAAGACATGGAACATAGGAGGCTGAAATATCAGAAACTTACAAATAAAATAAAAGCTCTCAATACATTTTGGGTACGATTTGAATGCAAGTTTTTAAAAAAAAAAAGCTCCGAGTCAGATAATTTTAGCACATCTAAATAAATAAAGAAATAAACAAAATAAAGAAATAAACCCTGCTATCCTATTCATACCAAAATTTAAAAAACTGGCTTCAAAAATAAATATATTCCAGTCTAATTCTTGCCTGTCTTTACAACCCTTCTGCCAGACTAACAATTGATTCCTTGGTAAATGTTTAGTACTGTTTGCTTTACCTTTAGTGGTTAAGATTTAGCATAAAATTTAAGATTTCTGCTTTGTGAATCTCTATTTACAGGCCAAGGGGAGACTATTTTTGGAAATTTACCGCTGATATGACTAGCTTGCTTATCAAGCCAGTCAGCCATTCAAGTGGCAATGTGTCAAGAATAAAAAATAGTTTTCTCTTGGCCTTTAAATGGGCAATACGCAAGACCAATGCAGAGACCAGTTTGGGCTGGCTTGACCATTAAAGGGTTAACTGCATAAAACTGTGATAGATCCAATCTGAGGAAGAACTTGTTTAGCTGATCTAAATCTCAAGTCTTACCAGTAATGGATTGCGGCAATTATCTCCTTTCAAAGACCTAGGTAGAGCTGGTCAGGTATTAACAACACCTCCATTGTACTAGCTTACATAACTTTATACCAGTGTTAAACATTTTCATCATGAATTTTATATTCATAGCATTCATTTAGATGGGGGTTAATTATCCCTTATCATAATGATGTTAAAAGATTACTTGTAGAAGAAATACTGGTGTACATTTTGGAAATATTATTGCTTTCTTAGACAGTAGCAGCATACAGCAACATTGGTTCTCAAATTAAATAAAAGATCAGAATATCTTCGGCAACAATTTGAATACAAGTTTTTGAATGAGATAGTCTTAACAATAATCAGCAAGGATCTAAATAAATAAACAAAATCAATACATAAACCTTGCTTAATGGTATCCCATTCTGTCTGAAATTTAGTAAACCTGGTTTCAAAGGTAATATACATGAAATTAATATTTTTTAAATAATTTGTTTGACTGGGCATGTCATAGTCATAGACAGCAACAACTCTCAGTCCAATTGTTTTCAAAATAATCACATGATTTTGTAGCAATACGTATTCTCTATACTCTCCCGTAGTCATCTACAATTTTCGGTTGGGAACATTGACAAACATCAGGAAAGCATAATTTCATCAAACTTAAAATAGATATTGAAATATTTACATGTTTATATGACATTGTACATTTAAGCAAGGAAAGCGAAGGTTATCTGCCATTTTGAATTTGGTGTAATTTTATCCATTTAGGTTGTCTAACTTTACTAACTAATTTATTATTTCAACTTTGACTAGGATCGAGTTAACTATATTTAACTATGGTTAGCCCGCCCAACTGAACCCTAGATATGGTATACAATTAATTTCATCCAGAACTATGTCAAAAATAAGATACTGATATCATAGATATTTTCCTTACATAATATTTCCATTCATAAAATGATACTTGTTTGTGTTTGCACTTTTAGTTTGGTATCTACGATTGCTTCATGTAAATTTGAGGGTCTGGCTGTCCATCAGTAGAGTTACCCCGTACCCAAACTTTGGTCTTTTATAAGACATGTAAGAAGTATTTGAGAAGTATTTGAAATACATACCCTAAGTATTTAAATACTTTGCCAAAAACAAGTATTTGTATTTGAAGAATTCCAAAGTGTTTGTATTTAAATACTTTTGAAAGTATTTGACACCAGCATTATGGTGATGTATATGTGTGCATTATGCATGTATATGTCTGCATATGGGTGGGGCAAGCTAAGCCTTATTCAAACAATAGGTTTGAAAATGTACATAAATCAGTCCATACAATTGAGCAGTTATATTGGAGCAGCGTTTTATATATGACACAATGTCATAGCAACCAAGTTTTACACAAAACAATGGAGATTACATTCTATGATTAAAGCTATTACTCATGTGACAAGATATGTACATATTTACCACCGTCCTGGCAAAATGCCAGCTTCCATCACTCACTATCTTACAGCTTGATAACTGGTGTGGATTCTGAAAATGATCTTGAAAGCTGTCATTGTCTAAGGCACTAGTTAGCAACAGCCTTTAAAAGATTCATTTTAAGAATTGAGTCTAATCTTGCTTTCTCTGCCTGATCTTGTACCAAACTATTGATTCAATGCATGCAGAAATGTTAAAGTTAACCCTCTGAACACTGAAGTCCCTGAACATCAATTTTAACCATTTAACCCCTACAGGCCAGGAATGACAAATTCTACATGATGTAAGGAATATTCAGTTCAATATTTTGAAACTAATTTCACTGGGAGCTGTTGCTGCCTAGCATTAGCTTCCAGTTGAATTAGTTTCAAAATATTTAAGGGCAAATTTGCTCAAGAAAATATAAATACTTGTCCGAATGGCCAAAAGATGAATATCTTACCACTGGAAAGATTAGGTCAATTATCGAGCCATGCAATAGTGGTAACTTTTCAAAAATAGTTAGACATTTTACCGCTTTAATGACTAAGTTTGATCAAAAAAAATTTTTAAATTGCTTATTGGATGTTTTTTATAACATTTACCACTGGAATGACTGGCTCGGTTATTGAGCCAGTCATTTCTGTGTTAAATTTTCAAAAATAGTCTTCTCTTGGCCTGCAGATGAGCATTTATTAAGGCCACTGAATAGGCCGGCTTTGGCCAGATTCGTCAAGAAAGGGTTAAATGACTCGAAATTTTTAAAATAGTCTCCTGGCCAGGGGCCCATATGCATAAAGAATGTGTAACTTTACACTAGTTTAAGCTAAATTTAGTTTAGTAAAACCAGTTTGTGGTTTAACAAAAGCAGTATGCTTGAAGGGTAGTTTAATTAAACCTGTGTTAGTTAACCTGAGGATAAGCTTAGTCAGTTTACCTTTAAACAATTGCTTAGTGTCATACAGATGTCAATTTAGCGGTAAGCTATATTTCGATGACGGACAGAAAAGCATGCAATGTCTATTTGTGTCTACATGTTTTCAGTTAAGCTTATCGCAAATATGTAGCAAACAGGCAAAGAAAAATGTACCAATTTTGCCTGTTTGTAAATGGCACAGACCCATATGACAATTTGTAATTGGTGCCAATGTTTTAAACGGTGTATGACAATTTGGTATTGAGCCGTTCGTATCATCGTTGAAACAGTGAATTATTGTTTTATGTTATTTTTTGTAAGGTTCTATTTCCTCTTGGTGCAAGTTTAATATTGGCATATGGGCTGTGCGCCATTTGCCAATTCCCAAATTAGCTGTGGGCCGTTTGTAAAGTTGCATGAAGATAACAAATTACCATATGGATTTGCGTTATGTAAAAACGGACATAACCTCTACACAAAACGGTTATTTGGTTACTACAGCAACACATCACTACCGCATAGGCACGTACGACAAAGTTTTTAAGAGGATTTGTATGACAACACACACACCCACACCTCCAGTAGATGCGATAACTCAGCCACCAATGCGGGTGTGTGTGCATGCAAGCCCCTTTTGGGGCAATATGACAATGTTTATTTGATTAGAATTGCTAAATCAGCGATGTATTTACATTCAATGTGTTGATGAAATTAGATTTCCGCTACACGCTAGGATATATGGTTAATTTTACAATCTTTCATTAGCAACCCATTTAAGTTATCCATTTTGTAAGATTAATTAGTGTTCACCACCACCACCACCACCACCACCACCAACACCACTACTACTACCACTACTACTACCACCACCCACACCACTACTACCACCACCACCACCACCACCACCACCACCACCAGAAGCAGCAGCAGCAGTGTTATAGTCATCATTCTCATCAACATCCATAAGATGCAGTAAGGACGTATCTGAAGGGATCATGGTATGGTTGGGAAATAGGATCAATTACCAGACTGTCAGGTTAACTACATAAAATCACAATAATCATATCAGTCCCAATTATCGTTATCGTTATCATTTTTTTGAAAATGTACCACTGGAATGACTGACTCGGTTATCGAGCCAGTCATTCCTGTGTTAAATTTTCAAAAATAGTCTTCTCTTGGCCTGCAGATGAGCATTTATTAAGGCTACTGAATAGGCCGGTTTTGGCCAGATTCGTCAAGAAAGGCTTAAATGACTAGAAATTAAAAAAATAGTCTCCTGGCCAGGGGCCCATATGCATAAAGAACGTGTAACTCTACACTAGTTTAAGCTAAATTTAGTTTAGTAAAACCAGTTTGTGGTTTAACAAAAGCAGTATGCTTGAAGGGTAGTTTAATTAAACCTGTGTTAGTTAACCTGAGGATAAGCTTAGTCAGTTTACCTTTAAACAATTGCTTAGTGTCATACAGATGTCAATTTAGCGGCAAGCTATATTTCGATGACGGACAGAAAAGCATGCAATGTCTATTTGTGTCTACATGTTTTCAGTTAAGCTTATCGCAAATATGTAGCAAACAGGCAAAGAAAAATGTACCAATTTTGCCTGTTTGTAAATGGCACAGACCCATATGACAATTTGTAATTGGTGCCAATGTTTTAAACGGTGTATGACAATTTGGTATTGAGCCGTTCGTATCATCGTTGAAACAGTGAATTATTGTTTTATGTTATTTTTTGTAAGGTTCTATTTCCTCTTGGTGCAAGTTTAATATTGCCATATGGGCTGTGCGCCATTTGCCAATTCCCAAATTAGCTGTGGGCCGTTTGTAAAGTTGCATGAAGATAACAAATTACCATATGGATTTGCGTTATGTAAAAATGGACATAACCTCTACACAAAACGGTTATTTGGTTACTACAGCAACACATCACTACCGCATAGGCACGTACGACAAAGTTTTTAAGAGGATTTGTATGACAACACACACACCCACACCTCCAGTAGATGCGATAACTCAGCCACCAATGCGGGTGTGTGTGCATGCAAGCCCCTTTTGGGGCAATATGACAATGTTTATTCGATTAGAATTGCTAAATCAGCGATGTATTTACATTCAATGTGTTGATGAAATTAGATTTCCGCTACACGCTAGGATATATGGTTAATTTTACAATCTTTCATTAGCAACCCATTTAAGTTATCCATTTTGTAAGATTAATTAGTGTTCACCACCACCACCACCACCACCACCACCACTACTACTACCACTACTACTACCACCACCAACACCACCACTCACACCACTACTACCACCACCACCACCACCACCACCAGAAGCAGCAGCAGCAGTGTTATAGTCATCATTCTCATCAACATCCATAAGATGCAGTAAGGACGTATCTGAAGGGATCATGGTATGGTTGGGAAATAGGATCAATTACCAGACTGTCAGGTTAACTACATAAAATCACAATAATCATATCAGTCCCAATTATCGTTATCGTTATCATTTTTTTGAAAATGTACCACTGGAATGACTGACTCGGTTATCGAGCCAGTCATTCCTGTGTTAAATTTTCAAAAATAGTCTTCTCTTGGCCTGCAGATGAGCATTTATTAAGGCTACTGAATAGGCCGGTTTTGGCCAGATTCGTCAAGAAAGGCTTAAATGACTCGAAATTTAAAAAATAGTCTCCTGGCCAGGGGCCCATATGCATAAAGAATGTGTAACTTTACACTAGTTTACGCTAAATTTAGTTTAGTAAAACCAGTTTGTGGTTTAACAAAAGCAGTATGCTTGAAGGGTAGTTTAATTAAACCTGTGTTAGATAACCTGAGGATAAGCTTAGTCAGTTTACCTTTAAACAATTGCTTAGTGTCATACAGATGTCAATTTAGCGGCAAGCTATATTTCGATGACGGACAGAAAAGCATGCAATGTCTATTTGTGTCTACATGTTTTCAGTTAAGCTTATCGCAAATATGTAGCAAACAGGCAAAGAAAAATGTACCAATTTTGCCTGTTTGTAAATGGCACAGACCCATATGCCAATTTGTAATTGGTGCCAATGTTTTAAACGGTGTATGACAATTTGGTATTGAGCCGTTCGTATCATCGTTGAAACAGTGAATTATTGTTTTATGTTGTTTTTTGTAAGGTTCTATTTCCTCTTGGTGCAAGTTTAATATTGGCATATGGGCTGTGCGCCATTTGCCAATTCCCAAATTAGCTGTGGGCCGTTTGTAAAGTTGCATGAAGATAACAAATTGCCATATGGATTTGCGTTATGTAAAAACGGACATAACCTCTACACAAAATGGTTATTTGGTTACTACAGCAACACATCACGACCGCATAGGCACGTACGACAAAGTTTTTAAGAGGATTTGTATGACAACACACACACCCACACCTCCAGTAGATGCGATAACTCAGCCACCAATGCGGGTGTGTGTGCGTGCAAGCCCCTTTTGGGGCAATATGACGTTTATTTGATTAGAATTGCTAAATCAGCGATGTATTTACATTCAATGTGTTGATGAAATTAGATTTCCGCTACACGCTAGGATATATGGTTAATTTTACAATCTTTAATTAGCAACCCATTTAAGTTATCCATTTTGTAAGATTAATTAGTGTTCACCACCACCACCACCAACACCACTACTACTACCACTACTACTACCACCACCAACACCACCACCCACACCACTACTACCACCACCACCACCACCACCGCCACCAGAAGCAGCAGCAGCAGTGTTATAGTCATCATTCTCATCAACATCCATAAGATGCAGTAAGGACGTATCTGAAGGGATCATGGTATGGTTGGGAAATAGGATCAATTACCAGACTGTCAGGTTAACTACATAAAATCACAATAATCATATCAGTCCCAATTATCGTCATCGTTAACATTTTTTTGAAAATGTACCACTGGAATGACTGGCTCGGTTATCGAGCCAGTCATTCGTGTTAAATTTTCAAAAATAGTCTTCTCTTGGCCTGCAGATGAGCATTTATTAAGGCTACTGAATAGGCCGGTTTTGGCCAGATTCGTCAAGAAAGGCTTGAATGACTCGAAATTTAAAAAATAGTCTCCTGGCCAGGGGCCCATATGCATAAAGAATGTGTAACTTTACACTAGTTTAAGCTAAATTTAGTTTAGTAAAACCAGCTTGTGGTTTAACAAAAGCAGTATGCTTGAAGGGTTAGTTAACCCGAGGGTAAGCTTAGTCAGTTTACCTTTAAACAATTGCTTAGTGTCATACAGATGTCAATTTAGCGGCAAGCTATATTTCGATGACGGACAGAAAAGCATGCAATGTCTATTTGTGTCTAAATGTTTTCAGTTAAGCTTATCGCAAATATGTAGCAAACAGGCAAAGAAAAATGTACCAATTTTGCCTGTTTGTAAATGGCACAGACCCATATGCCAATTTGTAATTGGTGCCAATGTTTTAAACGGTGTATGACAATTTGGTATTGAGCCATTCGTATCATCGTTGAAACAGTGAATTATTGTTTTATGTTATTTTTTGTAAGATTCTATTTCCTCTTGGTGCAAGTTTAATATTGGCATATGGGCTGTGCGCCATTTGCCAATTCTCAAATTAGCTGTGGGCCGTTTGTAAAGTTGCATGAAGATAACAAATTGCCATATGGATTTGCGCTATGTAAAAACGGACATAACCTCTACACAAAACGGTTATTTGGTTACTACAGCAACACATCACCACCTTGGTCCGAAACAGCGTGAACACCAGCCAGATCAAAACATTTATGGAAGAGGCAGAATATATCAAGATCAAGGTAACAACCAGCAACTCTGTGATTGATATTGTCAATTATTACTGCCCTAATGACAAGAATCTCTCACTTGACACAATCCAGTTCCCAGACTGCCACTTCCTCATTGCGGGAGACTTTAATAGCCAGTCCCAGAGCTGGGGATACAGAACACTTGATAAACGAGAAGACATTGAAGCATGGCAAGATGAAAAGCACCTTTTACTTGTCAACGATCCCACAGATCAGCCTACCTTCTACTCGCGCGGGTGGCACTCGACAACAACGCCGAACTTGGAATTTTGTACAGAAGACATTCACAGAAACCTCAGTAGAGTGGTCGAATCGCAGTTAGGAGGAAGTGACCACCGCCCAGTCCTCCTCTCTCTTTCTGGAAGTATTTCGACAAGTTCACCTCAACATCCACGGTGGAACTACAAAAAGGCAAACTGGAGTCTGTTCGGCATTCGTTCCAATGAGCTTACCCAAAATATAGCAGTAGAAGGGAGAAACATCAACAATATGGTCAAGGAATTTAATTCAAGTATCCTCAAGGCTGCCAACGAAGCGATTCCTCGAGGGTTCAGGAAAAACTACCGCCCCTACTGGACAACAGAACTGCAAGCAGCACATGATAAACTAGACAAGGCCAGAGAAGATGCAGAGGGTAATCCCTGTCATGAAAACCACTTCACGCTACAACAAACTAAAGCCAGGTATCTAAAGACCAAGCTGGAGGCCAAAAGAAGAAGCTGGAGGGGAAATACGGCAGGGTTTAATTTAGAGAGACACCACAAAGCTATGGAGACTGACTAAAGCACTGAATGATGAGGGTGTCGGGGGAGAGAAGATTACTCTTGAAGAAGATGGACAAACACAGACAGGAAAGATGGCTGCAGATGCCTTTGCGAAGGCATATGCAAAAGAAAGCAACATTTCTATACCACGAATGCGTCAGAGGTTAGAAAAGAGCAAGAGGAAAGAACAGACACCAACACTCACGATGCAATGAGAGTCGACATTAGTTTAGCAGAACTGAAGAAGGCTATCCGCCAATTGAAGAAGAAGAAATCTCCCGGGCCAGATGGCATTACGAATGAAATGATCCAACACCTTGGTAATGCATCTCTCCGCAAGTTGCTAGACATCTTTAATCTCAGTTGGACCAATGGAGAGGTTCCTCAGTGCTGGAAGGAAGCCAGAATGACTCCTATTCTGAAAAAAGGGAAGAACAAGACGAAAGTGCTGAGTTACCATCCTATCAGTCTTACAAGCTGCATATGCAAGACCATGGAGCGCATCATCAACCAGCGGTTGCAGTGGTACCTGGAGTCGGAGAACATTATAATTTCAGAGCAGGCTGGATTCAGAAGATACAGGAGCACAGAAGATCAAACAACACATCTTTCACAGGTCATAGAGGACACTTTTCAAGCCAAGGTGATGCTAGCTGCCTTTATCGATCTGCAGAAGGCATTTGACAAGGTGTGGAAGGATGGTCTCCTCGTGAAGCTCTGGCGCACAGGCATTGGTGGCAACATGTTCCGATGGACCAAGTCATACCTACACAATCGCAGAGCTAGGGTGCTGGTGGATGGACAATCGGGACAGAATGTATTGCTGAGACAAGGGGTGCCACAAGGCGGAGTATTATCACCAACTCTGTTCATACTCTTCATTAATGGCATTGTAGCAGAGCTGCCCAATGGGATCCAAGCAGCCCTCTATGCAGATGACCTCGTACTCTGGTGCACTGAGGAGTAAACAATGACTGCCACGTACAGAATGCAGCTCGCCTTGGACAGAATTACAGCTTGGGCCAATCGCTGGTGTATTACAATCAACAAAGAAAAATCATCAGCCATGCTATTCTCACTGTCCACCAAAACCAAGGTTGGCAATATGACACTGGGCGGTACTCCACTCGAGTACGAGGACCAGCAGACATACCTGGGAGTCACCTATGACAGAAGATTAACATGGAAGGAGCACATCCAGAATGCAGAGGCAAAGGCCAGAAGAAAGCTAAACATCATGAAGTTGGCAGGAACAAAGTGGGGTGCCAATGAAAGGATCCTCAAGACCATCTACCTAGGTGCCGTACGACCACACCTTGAGTATGGATCCAGATCATGGATGACAGCAGCTAAATCTCATCAACAGAACCTCGACAGAGTACAAAACCAGGCACTGCGCATCATCACTGGTGGAATGAGATCAACACCAATAGAAAAAATGGAGCAGACAGCAGGCATCCCCCCACTTAGCAAAGGAAAGTAATGCAAAGCACTGATCCAAGCTGCAAAGTTCAAATCGTTCAACAACCACCCGATGAAGATCAGGCAAGCACAGCTGTCATCAGGAAGACTTAAAAGATCAAGTTTTGTGAGAGACAAAAGCACTTCAAAGAAACACCAAGAAATGTTGCCAGCACAAATAGAAGACCTAAACCACACCCTTGATCCTCCACCCTGGGAAAACAAACTAGAGAGCATAGGTATTCACACCACAGTACCTCATCTCACAACCAAAGATGAACACAGTGATGTGAGCAAGAAGGCCCTGACCCTAGCCATGCTGGAAGAAATGTACCCTCAAGAGACATGGATAAGGATCTACACAGATGGATCAGCCAAAGATGCAATTAGGAGCGGAGGTGCCTGACTGCACATACAGTATCCAAACGGACAACATGAGTCAGCTGCAATACCGACAGGCAAACACTGCACAAACTACAGAGCTGAAGTCGAAGCACTGGTTCATGCAGCTAATACCATCAGCAGAACAGCAGACCCTATTGCACAGATTGTCTTTTTATCTGATGCCCGCTCCGTCCTTGAGGCTATCACCAAACGTAAGCTGCCACAACTTGAAGAAGCACTACAAGCCATCAAATGCTTTCGGATAGCACTGCAGTGGATCCCCTCACACTGTGGAGTCCAAGGAAATGAGGAAGCAGACAAGATGGCAAAGGTGGGTGCAGAAGAGAATTAGACAGAAAACATGGTTACCCATAAAGAGCTGAAGACTATCATCAAGTCACTCTATAGAACACCTCAATCAGAAGATGCCTACCATCATCTCTCGAGGCCAGAGCAAGTGACCATTTTTTGCTCAGAACTGGACACAACAGACTAAACCAACACATGTACAGGCGGTTCCACCTTACGACATCGCCCGCTTGTCCTTGTGGAGAAGTAGAACAGACCACAGAGCACATACTTCAATGTTGCAGTACGTATCAGCTGCTGAGAGAAGAGATCTGGCCTTTGTCAACCTCTTTTCTTGAAAATCTGTATGGACCTGTGGAAGAACTGCAGAAAACCACAGATTTCATCTTGAGAACAGCTCTCCAAGTGTGATACCAGCGATCGAAAAGAAGAAGAAGAATAAGACTACCGCATAGGCACGTACGACAAATTTTTTAAGGGGATCTGTATGACAACACACACACCCACACCTCCAGTAGATACGATAACTCAGCCACCAATGCGGGGTGTGTGTGCATGCAAGTCCCTTTTGGGGCAATATGACAATGTTTATTTGATTAGAATTGCTAAATCAGCGATGTATTTACATTCAATGTGTTGATGAAATTAGATTTCCGCTACACGCTAGGATATATGGTTAATTTTACAATCTTTCATTAGCAACCCATTTAAGTTATCCATTTTGTAAGATTAATTAGTGTTCACCACCACCACCACCACCACCACCACCAACACCACTACTACCACCACCACCACCACCACCACCAGGAGCAGCAGCAGCAGTGTTATAGTCATCATTCTCATCAACATCCATAAGATGCAGTAAGGACGTATCTGAAGGGATCATGGTATGGTTGGGAAATAGGATCAATTACCAGACTGTCAGGTTAACTACATAAAATCACATTAATCATATCAGTCCCAATTATCGTCATCGTTATCATTTTTTTATTTTTCAATCTACTCCTCTCCCACCCACCCCTCCCCACCTCACTCTCTATGCTGCATACACCATCTTGTCCTCCTCCTGGACCCTCCACACACCCCTCTCCTCCTCCGCTTCCTCCTCCTCCTCCTCCTCCCCTATTCCATGCCCCACAACCAACTGACAACCAATCAGCCACCGTTGCCACCGTCGCCGACGCTACCACCACCACCACAATCACCACCACCACAATTCACAAGCACCACCACCATCATCATCATCATCATCATCAACACTAACAGCAGCAGAGTCAACCAAGAGCGGAATCTGGCAAATACCATTACTTTTAATCTGCATCAGGAAATAGAATCAACTATTATATTGTTCCAAGAACAGAATTTGAATGAGTAATATCAGATCATTTTGGAATCTTCAACACGCTTAAACCAACCCGGGAGTAGATTTAGTAAAACTGGCATATTTTGAGGTGTTTACACCTTTGTTTAAGCTAAACCTTTGCATATAGTCTCTTAAACTGTGTTTAATATTAATCCACTGTTTACCGTAAAGCACCTTTATGGAGATGAACAGTGGTGTAAATCAACTGCGCTAATTATTAAACCACTGTTTACCCTAACCATTTAACCCTCGAATTTGTTCAAGTAAATTTAAATTTTCTCATAGAAAATGTCCATTTGCAGACCAAGAGAAGACTATTTTTGAAAATTAACCACTGGAATGACTGGCTCGGTTACCGAGCCAGTCATTTCAGTGGTAAATTTTCAAAAATAGTCTTCTCTTGGTCTGCAAATGGACATTTCTCAAAAGTACTGTAGAGGGACATTTTTGGCTGATATGAATGAGTGTTAATGAACAGTGGTGTAAACGAAAAGTTACACAAGGTTTACGCTAAACTGTCTCTAAACACCCTTTATGCATATGGGCCCTGGTCTACACCCCTGCAGAGGCTGCCTTTAGCAGGCTTAACCATTTCACAGATGAATTCCTCATATCTCATTTTCAACGCTAACCATACAGGAAAACTGCTGAATATTTTGAAATTAATTTGACTGGAGGCCGTTCTTCCAGTCAAATTAATTTCAAAATATTCAGCTGAATAAGTTAAATCGTAAAGAAAATAATTTTTCAGGGATTTTTCGTTGAAAGAGTTAACCATTAACTCGCTAAAAGAGTACCACTTTTAAGTGGAATTGAATAATAGAAATGGACAGTTCAGTAAAACAAAGGTACGTGCAAAATAATATTTGAAAAATTGCATTGTTTCTTTATATACAAATGGTTGATCAAAGGCTCAAAAATGAATAGCACCAGTATATATACACATAATAATATTGAGTTATTTATAAATGACAAAATATCATAAATAATGTACAGAGTAAAAAATAAATATCGCAAAAATATTGCATATATAAATTATCATAAAATAGATTTACAGTTTATATACTTACTATACAAAATAACAAGAGGCCCAAGGGCCTGTGACACTCACCTGTACCATTAGCATTTGAAACATTTGCATTTAAATATACACGATTCTTTACATTAAACAAGATGGCCACCGGAAAAATTGACCAATCAAAATTCTGAATGAACGTTATGGAGCCTATCACCATAGAATACATCTAACCAAATTTAGTTGAAATATGTCAAGCAGCTATGGAGGAGTAACATTTTGACCATTTCCGGTAAATTTTTCACAAATCTAAGATGTTTCATCCAAAACATTTATGAATCAATATTCTGAATGGAAATTCTGGAGCCCATCACCACAGGATCCTTTCAGCCAAATTTGGTTGAAATCGCTCAGAATGGTAAGGCATTTGGACAATTTCCGATACATTTTTCATAAAATCTAAGATTTTCACCCAAAAAATTGATGAATCAAAATTCTGAATGGATGTTCTGGAGCCTACCACAATAGGGTCCTTTCAGCCAAATTTGGTTGAAATCGCTCAGAATGGTAAGGAAAAGAAGCAAGTTGACAATTTCCGGTACATTTTTCATAAAATCTCAGATTTTCACCCAAAAAAATTGATCAATCAAAATTCTGAATATATGTTCTAGAGTTTACCACCATAGAAGCCATCTAGCCAAATTTGGTTCACATATGTCAAGCAGCTATGGAGGAGTAGCATTTTGACCATTTCCGGTAGATTTTTAATAAAATCTAAGATTTTCGCCCAAACATATGATCAATCAAAATTTTGAATAGAAGTTCTTGAGCTTACCACCATCAAATCCATCTAACCAAATTTGGTTGAAATATGTCAAGTAGCTAAGGAGTAGCATTTTGACCATTTCCAGTAGATTTTCACCCAAAAAAATTGATCTATTAAAATTCTGAAAAAAAGTCTAGAGGGTACCACCCTAGTGTCCTTTCAGCCAAATTTGGTTGAAATTGGTCAAACCATTAAGAAGAAGCGATTTGACGGACGGGCGGACGACGGACGGACAGATGACAGACGCCCGCCATGGTATAAGCTCACTTGGCCTATCAGGGCAGGTGAGCTAAAAGTTGAATTAATATCAGGAAATTTAAAATTGATAGGAATGTTTGAAAATCCATTTCCACAATGGACCTTTCCAGTTTATGCTATGCCCTGCCCACCTCTAGCAAATCTCCGACCACACTTCGCTGTGTTAGGATTGATCGATCCCAGAATGCTCTAACTATCAATTTCCTGAAAACACTACAGGTAAGCTGTTGAATATTTTATAACTAATTTAACGGGGTACTGTTGCTGCCTATGGCAACAACAGCGCCCAGTTAAATTAGTTTCAAACTATTCAACAGAATATTTATTAAATAGTAGACATACAATTCGTACAACAATGCATAGTCCGTCTTCAAATATGCGTTAGTGGCGTACTTATCTACGTCATTCATTATGATCTCATCCTACATGTCACGTAGTTGATTATGATGTCATATAATGGGTCTATTCAGCTTCTAATCACGTATCAATGTACCCAGCAATGAGCCATCTCATGAAAAATACACATGAACGGTCCAACAACAATTATCAGATAGCGTTCACAAATAACCACAATCTGTCCGGCAGATCTTTCTTATATCCTCTAACAAACTCTATACACATAAGTATAATTAATCAAACTGCTTAACCCTTTAACAATCATATCAGCCAAAAACGGCTTCTATAGTGGTCTTGAGAAATGTCAATTTCCAGATCAAGAGAAGACTATTTTGGAAAATTTACCACAAAATTTTCAAAAATAGTCTTCTTATGGCCTGCACACATTGACATTTTCTTTGAAAAAACTGAAATTTTCTTGACCAATTCAAGGCGTAAAGGGTTAACCCTTTAACAGTTAAGGTAGCCAAAACAGGTCTCTGCAATGGTCTTCAGCAATGGTCATTTTCAGGCCAAGAGAAGTAAGCAAGCCAGTCATTCGTGGTTAATTTTCAAAAATAGTCATCCCTTGGCCAACAAATGGAAGTTGATTATGCGAAAAATTCGATTTCCTTTACCAATCTTGACCATTAATCATTTAAAGGTCAGGATTTTAAAAGAAAATTTTAATTTTTTCTCAGTGAATGTCCATTTGCAAGCCAAAATAAGACCACTTTTGAAAGTTTCTCACTAGAATGACTGACTCGATTTAGCGCCAAAGATTCCAGTGATAAATTTTCAACAAGGCATATCAGTAAACTGATGTATGCGCCCCGAAGGCATACTCCACAGGAACAATGTAGAAACAATGTAGAAACTATGGCCCGGACAAAGAGAAAAATTCTCTGTAATGTTCAGTGAACCAGTGCCAGTATACCAAAAACTCTTGAAACTACAGCCCAGATTAAAATTTTCAGAAAGTGTTCAGTGACCCGTGAAAAGTAGGTCACACTGACCTACCTTGAAATCAAACACTGCACACCTCCTCCGTAAGATGCATCCACATATAAAGTTTAGTTCCCTTCTACCAAAACACTCTTGAAACTACAACCCAGACAACAATTTGAACACGAACCATGAAAAAGAGGTCAAAAGGTGGTCACGTTGACCTACTTTTCATACACTGCACACCTCCCCAGGATGCATCCACATATCATGTTTAATTAATATATATGAAATGGTCTTGAAACTACGGCCTGGATAAGCTTATAGAGGGCGAACGGACTAATGGACAGGCAAAGCGGCGATTATATGCTCAGCCGAAATTTTTTGGGGTGTGTAAAAATAGTCTTGTCTTGGCATGCAGATGGATATTCCTCAAGACCACTGCAGAAGCCAGTTTTGGCCGGCTTGATCATAAATGGATTAGAGAGTTAATGATGAAATTGTATAAATAATGTACCAATATCAGGAAACAGAACATTCTTTGTCAGATTTCATCTTTTTCGCCTTCTTTGCTTTCTTGACATGTACTGTGGCCATGTAGTCAGCTTCATCCTCAAAATCCTCATCATCAGCCTTGTTATTGTTATTTCTGTTTTTGTCATCATCACCTTCATTGTCATTATTATCATCATCTTCAGATTCATCAACACTGATGTGAAGCTCGTCAAACGGTGCAAGACTAGTGATGTCTGGTGTAAATTCTCCGCCTTTAAGCATAGTTAGGTATCTGTGAAATATTAATAAATACATAATTAGTATGACGGTAGTGAATCTCCATCATGTAAGATGAATAAAAATTGTTTAGTGGTTAATTACAACAACAACAACAACAACAACAACAACAACAACAACAACAACAACAACAACAACAATAATAATAATAATAATAATGACAATCAGAGTGCTAAATTATTCCGCCATTCACATTCCGCCAAGCAGCCGCCCACCCAAGATTGCTCATTGTAACCTTGACAATTGACATGAAAATCGATAGGGTTCTTTGAAATACCAAGGACAACCTACCGGCTCCCACTCAAGATTAGTAATGATCCCTTCAATCAAACTCGAGTTATCATCCAGAAACGCAATATTGCTTCATTAATTAGGTCACAGTGACCTTGACCGTTGACATCAAAATCGATAGGGTTCTTCGGACCACCAAGGACAAGCTCACATGCCAAATTGGTACCGATCCCTTCAATAGAACTCGAACTATCATCCGGAAACGCAATGTTACGTAATTAATTAGGTCAACATGACCTTGACCTTTCACCGTTTGACGGCAAAATCGATAGGGCTCTTCAGACCACCAAGGACAATCTCCTACACTAGATTGGTAATGATCCCTTCAATAGAACAGTTATCATCTGGAAATGCAATATTACGTCATTAATTAGGTCACCGTGACCTTGACCTCTGACTGTTTGGAGCAAAAATCGCTAGGGTTCTTCAGACCACCAAGGACAAGCACCCATGCCAGATTGGTAATGATCCCTTTAATAGAACTCGCTACCATCCAGAAATAAAGGCCTGAACGGACGGACAAAGCAAATGCTATATACAAACACCCCACCCCCTATATTTATATGAGGGGGGTATAACAAGACGTCAGTGTTATACACTGTCAGGATATTAGCGAAAATCTTGGCATTATGCATTTCGAAATGCAAACCTAGATTTGTATCAAGATCACAATAACCTTGATCTCAGAAGTCTGAATGTATATGTGCTGCTCTGACTGGTTGAGGTATCTGTATGACCATGCTTAGTTCCGATAATTTGGCCAATTCTGCAATAAAGGTAAAATGAGATAAGTAGAGGAATCTACCAATAACTGTTAAAGTCTGCATTTTATACAAGTCAGACAGGCAGACAAATAGAACGTCGATATATTAATGTCATTTATCATGTTTATATCGCGACAAAATCATGTGTCTATATCACTGCCATTTGTAAATAAGTGTGTTTTATTAGTTGTTTTGTTTACTCAAGTTGCCTCAATTTAATCTAAGACTATTTCACAGCTTAGGTGCGGAAACACAAAACTTGGTCTTCGTTACCATGAAAACAAAGCATTGACCATGCACATCAAGAAGATTGAGGTTGTTGGACCGAAGCTCTCTGCTTGTATACACGTTATAGAGAACAAATGAGTTTCCAATCTAAAATTAGAATTACCAACGGCTTTTTATAATCATAATTTTGGATGGAGAGATCAAATCTGTCACTCAGGTATATGATGGTTTAATCAATTAGGTCACATGTAGGCTTATGTCACAATCATAATGAACAGTAACTCAGTTTCTAAATGTTCAACAGCCTATCTGTATTACCTAGAAATTTGGATTCTGGGAATTCATTGTGCAGTGTATAAATTGATAACAACATGCGCAAAATGTGCATAATTGTCAAGTTTGGTTCAATGAATATGGCAGAAATAGAATACCAGACTTGTTCCATTTTTACCCATCTTATGTCAACAGCGCCTCGTAGCGCCCAGGATGCAACTCATCACTCAACTGTTAATTGCCAAGATTTTTCAATAAAATTATAATGTTTGCAGACCAAAAGAAGACTATTTGTGTTTGACAAGGTTGACCGCCAAAGGGGAAATTGTTAAGAAAAATCAATTTTTTTTTTTAATTAGCCAGCATCTATTTGCATGCCAAGATAATCGTAGTTTTGAAAATTTACCTGAGCCAGTCATTCCAGTGATACATTTTCAAAAATAATCTCTTGGTTTGCTAATGGACATTTGCATGGCAAATTCCATGGCTAAAGGGTTAACCACCTCTCATTCTCCACAGAGTACACAAAATGTAGGATAGTTTGCTTACCTGTTAAACTGCTCATCCAACCATGACATATTCATAAGTCCTTCTAGCCAATTTGAACTCTCTCGTGTCACATTTAAAGCTGATATACCTAGCTTACAAGCCAGCATTGATCCCGCGACAGAAGCGTTCGCGTCTGCGACACCACCCTATAATTGTAATAATAACCCTTTAACACTCAAGTCGGCCGAGAACGATTTCTGTAGTTGTCTTGATTTATGACCATGTGTAGACCAAGAGAAAACTAATTTTTTTCATATCTTTTAACACTTTTAATGCAAGATAGTATGTGGTACCTGGAAATAAGAATATAAGAAACAGAATATCCTTTGTTTTCTTTTAATTGCACACACAAGTTTCGCACTGACAAATCTTAATTTTGTTTGTTGGAGAAAACAATAAAAGCAGCAACCCCGCCAAGAATATTTTGCAGTAGAATAGTATGTGAGAATCTGTTGCTATAAAATATCATGCATTAATGGATGAATCGAGATTTTATTCTATATAGTGGTCTTCTGAATACATGCGTGTGTTTGTCCATCCAAAATGTCCACCCTGAATTTTTCATGCTTTGCTTTCACAAGAAAAGCAGCTTTGCAACTTGGATATATATTTTTTGAAGTACACCTACATTTGTCACTTATGAGCAAAGTAAAGTGGAAATAGCTCTTCACAGACGAAGCAGAAAAGTGTTCAAATATGTGTCCGTCCAAAAATGTCCACTCCGACAAATATGGTAATGTCGACACTACTTTAATATTGAGTACATTTTCATTAATTCAAGTTAATAACAAATATGCTTCAAATACATATTGTACACACAATACATATTAAATCTTTTCGGTTGATCATTTTTATGAAGCCTAGCATAGAAACTGTCCAAAATATTACTGTCCACTCTGAACTCATTTAGCATACAACTAGCGTGTTGAATATTGCTAGTTTGCATGGATTTTATTCAATTATTCCTTTGCTAATCCAGACAACAATCATCTTCATTATCTTTAACACCATTTCTTATTATCCTCTACATCATTTTGACTGTAGCAGCTTCTACACTATGTAATGTAATTAAAATTCAGTCACAAGCAACATCTTCATTATTGACGAAATTCCACACTAATGATTCCAAAAACATGAATTTATCTTCGAAATATCTATCTTACTTAGAAATAATCATAAGCAAATATTACATGATTGATAGCACCTTTTAGACAATTTTGCTAGTGTACATTAGAATTTGTCGGAGTGGACATAATTTGGACATGTGAGAAGGTAGGATCGTAGACAGACATAGAAAATATAGTAATCATATCTGCTGACTTTAAAAGGCATGATGGTGTAGCTGTGAAAACCTTCACCAAGAGGGCACACGGCCATCTTATTGGTAAGTTCAATATTTCATGGGTGGTTCAGTTCCCTGATTGTTGCGCACAAGTTTCCATGAATTTGCTGAGCCTTCTGTTGTAAAACTGGAAAGACATTGCGTTAAATGTAGCCATCGAAAGTCAACTGAAGATGGCTGTCAGCAGTGCTGAAATATAGAGCCATAAAAGCTGTTACAAACAGAAGGGCTCTAATACGCAATGCTCATGAGTTATACAAATTCTGTGAAGAGAATTTGTGTACGTTTGGTACTGGTCCATTCCCATCACAAGAACGAAAAGAGCATTGACATACTGTAGGAAGTTGTTCTACATTGAATCAGTAGAACGAGACCTGATAGCATCCAATATAAAATAATAAAAGGTACTATGACAATTCACACAGTCAAGTGTATGTGATCCTAATGAGTTCATGAAGCAACAGCTATCGTCCTTCTGCACATCTTGCAAAAATTGTTCATGGTCCTGCAGCAAGAAACTAAATGTTGGAACCGGGCAACAACAAACATTGACACCAGTTAGGAGATCTGCACCTATTCACAATATGGAGGATGAAACTGAAGACATCAGCCGTGATGATGAAGATGCTCCCAGCCTGCAGTGGGTGCTTCCAATTCTACCACTCTGCCTCTATAACCTATGTCCAAGGATACATGGGTGGCTCTTATCTATGATGATAAATGGTATCCAGGAATAGTAGAAAACAACCACCATGAGAAGAATGGGCAGACTATTTACAAGGTGCAATTTATGCACTTCACAGCATGAGAAACTCATTTTCTGTGGCCAACAAAGAAAGATGTTGACAAAGTGTACTTACATGTACTTCCTAAGAGTGAAATTCTAACAGTTATTGATACCACACCAATATCAGATAATTGTCATGTTTTTGCTTTAAATACCAGAAGCAACATTTGAATATCTGTCAGTGTGGGGTGTATGACTGCTATGTAGTATGTGTAATTCATACGTTTTGATCTGTACAAGTTACATATTCAACTACATGTACTAGAGGATGTAGTGTAAACTCAAACCTGCACCTGTCTTTTGGATGTTTGGGGAGAAAAAGTGATTATGGCATACACTTATCTTAAGGAGCCACCAACATTTCACCACAAAAACATATTCACTGGCTACTGATGTCTATTTTACGGACACCACATGCCTTCAGTTACCACCTATTGGTACTCCATAATGTTGTTGCTTAAAGTAGATTTGACTGTAATGTATTCCATCATCTTAATGCTAATTTTGTTTTGAAATCAGCTAACAGCTTTTAGAATGTTGTTTCATTTTAGAGTTGTCTTTTTAGAGTCAAGCTAAAGACTTGAATTAATGTTGAGATGAAATTTTCACAGTTCTTTATTGTTTTGAACTAAGTACAGCCATGAAATGTATAACATATTTCAATTATCAATTCCATGTTTTATAAAGATCATAGTAATACTGAATGAAAGTGTGTCCAAAATTGTCCACTCCAGCATTTTAAAAATATAATCTTTTCTGGCTACACAATGTACATGTAAGTATAAAATAATAATAGCGTACGCTAATGTCCCTATTTCATCATCTCAAAGATAAGTACATCTTAGTTTCAATGATTTGAAGATGCACAAGGGTTGCAATGTGTTGAAAGAGTTGTCGGACTGTTGTTACAGTGTTGTCATATTAGAGTCAAACAAAGACCATTGATTTAATGCTATGAAAGAAGTTTTGGAAATTGTATTTGAATGTAATTCTTAACTCATTAAAGCAATGAAGTTCATAAAGCATTCCTTTTATTAATTTATATGTTCTTATAGAATATGAAAGCACAATTATAAAGATTTGTCCACTCCGAACCCAAACGCTACATATCCTTTGGATGTTGAAATACTGTGTGAAAATCCTATTGTGGTACTTCTATTCATGCTCTTCCTAATGTTTAGACTGGCCACCTGACAAGTGACCATTTATGTCACTCTGGCGGGAACCAATTAGTGACGCAGCTGGACCTATGCACGCTTGTGTATCTCGAACGAATAAATATTACCGATTACAGTCGGTCATATAAACTCGGTTATATTCGTGTTAAGTTGATTAGCCACTATGTCATACAGGTAAAATACTGTCTAGTTTTAAAACAATTTGACTGAAAGCCGTAGTTTCCACAGACTTTTGGAAATTGTATTTGAATTGAAGTTGTATTACATTCGGTCACACAAAGTTCAAAACATTCAGGAGGCATAATATTGCGACCTTGGAAACCAGCAGTGTATTTTGAAACAATTTTGACCGAAACGTGTTGCTTCCACCAGAAAGTGACTTTCAAATATAACATTTTCAAAAGGATCAATAGTGAATTAGCAGTAGTGAATTAATCGCTCTACATCGGCACCTATAGATAACACTATTCATACCGCTTACAAAACTATATTCAGGTGTGTTTTCGTTCTATTCAGGTAGGCCTATGCAGTATACCTGCACAAACAGTTAACACACAGCGGAGCGTGACGCACCAGCAAAGTCACTAATTGGCTCCAAGTTAAGCGCTCCTAGATTTAGTAATTGCTTTTTCTCAAATAATACTGATTCATTTCCATTTTTTACCGATGGTAGTTTATTTAATGTTGTATGAAATTACCAATAAACATCATTTGTTATTCCCCTTTTCCCTTCCTTTAAAATGTTTTTACCAATGTCAGTGACCTTGACCTTTGACCTTTTGACACTAAGGTCATTGTGTGATGCTGTGTCATTATAAGGAAGTATTTGCCCAAGTTTGGGTCCAGTATAATTAACCAAACATGCACCATCGTCCACCAAATTTGTTGAGAAATGTTATCTTTAAATTTAATTTGAAAATTAAAATTTTTGACATCAGAGTGGTTATGGGTTAAAGGGTTAAAGGATTGACCTTGTTATCATCAGCTTTGAGGCAGCAACAAATTGCATCTGCAAAAATCATACATTATTCAACAAAATCATTGTTACATCATAAACAAGACTGTATGCCCTACAGGAATAATAAGAAGCCTTACTTCCATAACGATGTGCTGAAGTGCCTTCTCAAAATCATTTTGTCTGAGTGCCCAGAATCCTGCTCCCATGCATTTGTACGTAGACCCACTCTTACCACGTTCATCGAGTTTTAATCGTTCTAGCTTACGACTGTGAGTGAACAGGTAATCTGATAATTCCTTTTTCAGAGACGCTGTCTTCTTCGCCGCGTAAACTGGTACCTAAAACACAGATAAATCTTAGGCTAAAAGTTAACCTTGACAGAGCCAAGATTTTGCTAGCCATGGTGAACATATACAAGTCCGTACATGACAGAGTCACTGGGTAACTTATCCCTTACGTGTCATTCAGTTTAATTCTGCATGTATTAACTTGTATAATTTTGAAAATAATGTTCCTGAAGGCTGTTGCAACAGCTTCCAGCCACACTGTTTTGCAACATTATAATTATTTCTAACCAGCTCCTATACTTATCAATTCTCTGCTTAATGTAAATAATAATGGTTATATAACGGAATCTATTAAATGCTTAGAATACAAATCAGTGTTTCTCATAGCATCTAAATTTTTGATGTCCCAAGGACCCCACAGAGAGAAAGCTAGGGGTACCAAACTGAAAGATGGGTGTCCCAAACTAAAATTTGGGATTCCCATGCAGTTTTTTCATCCATGCTAAGATTGGAGAGTACCATGGGTGCACAGCTATGATTTATCGGGTTCCCATGCTAGATTTTGTGGGTACATGCACATGTATGTTTGTGCAAAAACCTACATGTATAAAACTAATTAATATTTAACAATCATGCAAGATTTCCAGAGGTCGTATGGGACCCACTACCACAACTTTTGGGGGTCTCCAGTTAGATTTTGGGAGTCTATACACTCAAAAGGACCCATATGAGAAACCCTGATATAAAGTATTATATGTAGCGCACTCCACCACCCCCCCCCCCCAAACAACCACTAGGACTAAGAAATCAGAATTTATAATGTTATATTACTGTACAAGGCTTGCATGACTATGTGATTAAATCGCAATTATATGTTAAATCTTGAATTTATATGATTAAAAATAAAATAATCGAATAATTGTGAATAATTCTACAGCATAAAATATTTCAAAACCTACCTTTTAATTACTCTTTAATGCGATTGGTCATGAAAAAATACATTTTGCTCAGCAAATGCAAGACTATTTTTGGAAATGCATTACTTGAATGCCTGGCTTAATACCCGAGCCATGCATTCCAGTAATACATTTTCAGAACTAATCTTCTCCTGACCGGCATGGCTGCAAACGGACATTTCTAAACACCATTGCAACTTTTGTCATTGATATGGCTTGTTTGTTATGTTTTGTAATTTGTACCCAAGCTGATTAAGCGAGTAATCACTATTCTTAATTAATCGATCCTGGTCACTCAAAGCAATAATCACGCAAGCTTAATATTGTTACTGATCCAACTAGAACAGCCCTGCCATTCGCTGTAACCTTCACCTTTGAACACGTGAAGTGTATAACACAGGCTACAATTCACCTTTCCAGAGTATCCATCCATCATCTGACATAGTATGATGTCATAATCAGCTCAGCGCATGTATGATGACGTCACAATCATTATGTCACAAAGGGTTCCATATATACCGTCATCAAATCTCAAATAGTTTGACACGTTGTATGAATTGTATGTCTTTGTAATTCTTTGCCATTTAATAAACATGAAACTAATTTCATTGGGTTCTGTTGCTGCCTTAGGCAGCAACAGCACCCAGTTAAATTAGTTTCAAAATATTCAACAGCTTACCTGTGTATTTTTTTTGGAAAATGATAGTGAGGGTGTTCCAAGATCAATCGATCCCAACATGAGCGCGGTGTGGGTAGAGCTTAGCTATAGATGGGCGGGGCACAGCTAAAACCGGAAAGGTCCATTATTGATCTACTACAGAACCAATCATGATGCTAACAGACATTATTACTCATACACTCTATTTGATTATTGTGGTCTGTGCTGTCTGTCTGTTTATCCACATTAGGTTGCCTGAATGCAACTTTGAAACTAATCTTACAAGAACATGCCAAATTAGTTTCAGAATATAAAATAGAATATTTCTTACTTTGTAATGATTTTTCACAATTGGTTCTTCAACGGGTTAATTAACCCCTTCATCGACGAATTCTCAATACTACCATACAGGAAAACTGGTGAATATTTTGAAATTAATTTGACTTGAAGCTGTTGCTGCCGCATTCCAGTCAAATTAATTTCAAAATATTCCATAAAATTGAAGTTTCATTTCGCAAAGAATATACTTTTTCAAGGATTTGTTGTTGAAAGGGTTAACAGTCTGTTAACATATTAATAGTAAAATTTGGTTTAAAATTTAAATTTTTCTTAAAGAAAATGTCGATTATTTGCAGACCAAGAGAACCATTTTTTGTAAATATACACTGGTATACACTGGTTAGAGCCAGGCATTCCAGTTGTAAACGCTCAACAACACTCTCTTGGGCTGCTAATGGACATTTCTCAAGCCCACTAAAAATCTGGATTATGCTTGACCATTAAACAGTTAACCCTTGCCACTCTGATGTCAAAATTACAAATTATCAAGATAAATTTAAAGATGAACTGGTGTTCATTTTTCAACAATTTTGGGGAATGATCCGACAGCAACATCATTCCCCAAAATTCTTGAAAAATGTGCACCCATTTCTTTGCTATTGACACAGTAAAATATTTACATCAGAGTGGTAAGGTTTAAAGAGCCAGCAACCCAAAAAGCATGTGTCCATTAAAGACACGTTTGATTGACCACATACCTCAAACACATGTTTGACCGCTTGCTGATATGCTAAGTTAATAATGGCCTCCACATCGTAATGCTCTGTCAAAGAATCATAGAAACGATCTCGATCAAGCATCAATGCAATGGCTGTTGATACGGCAACACACGACGCCTGGCATCTGAAAATTAACAATGCTGTATTAAGAAATGTGTTTACGTGTTTAATTGTAAAATTTGATCAATAACATTTCAGTATTCTCGCAGAAAATATCTATTTGTTATTAACAACAGACCAACGATCACAGGGTGCAAATATAGTCTTCCTCGCTGATGCACTCTCTGTATTACAAGCTATGAACTCCTAAAGCTTAGAATTAACTGATTTGACTAACAAGTTGCAGCAATTCTTGTCACATAATGCCAGCACTGTTATCCTCCAATGGATCCCATCTCATTGCAATTATATTTCAGGAAATCAAAAAGCCAAATGTCTAGCAAAAGCGGGGGTCAACAAAACAACAACACTATGATCGCTGCATACTCGGAGCTCAAGACAGTGATCACTCAAGCTTTAAAGAAAACATGGAGAGATGAGCATCCAAGACATGAATCAGCAGCCATCCATAATCAGCTGTCCAGAAGAGAACAAGTGATAATATTGCGTCTCTGTTCAGGACACCGCAGGCTGCGTGCTCACATGTACAACAAATTGAAGATTCGCACATCTGCAATGAAGCCTGATTCATCCAGATGTGCGACCATCAACTGTAGTCAAATGTGAATGCAAGACGAAGAAAAAAGACGAAATGTGTTTAGGTGTTTAGTTGTAAAATTTTGTCAATAACATTTCAGCATTCTCAAAGAAAATGTCTATTTGTAGGCTAAGATATCTTTTGAGAATGTATCACCGATCAGCTGAAATGACTTGCTCCATTATCAACCCAGTCATTCGAATATTACATTTTCAAAAGTCACCATTTGGCATGCAAACTGCCATTTCACAGTCCCACTGATGAGACCATTGAAGAATTAACACTTTAATGGTCAAATTTCCCCAAGAAATTCAAAATATTTGCCTATTGAGTGTAGGGCGTCATGGTATTAGAAAAATGAATCCCGGTATCGATCACAATTTCCATACCTTTAATATCCGAGGCGTGGGTAGATTCCATGTTCAACGTACAAATGTACATCAGCGATCGTGAAATAGTCGCTGTACTTAACAAATTTCCGCAATGTATGTACATGTATGATTACTGTATTCTGCGGTTGTAGTAGTAGAAACATACTACAGCTGCAATCAGTCCTTCGCTTGTGCCCACTGTCTTGTCATCAGCCAAAATCCTTATCTTCCTCAGGTCCATTCTTGACTTGAGTGTACCTAATCCTGCTTTCTTGAGGTCACCTCGTAGCACGCTTAGCAGATTTATGCAATGACGTCTTGGTGTGTCTTCTGGGATCCTTAGCACATGGCCAAACATGGACCATCTTTGCTGGGCGACTTTTACAGACAGTGGCTGCGTATTACACATCTTGTATGGTGCATCGTTGGAAATTATGCTCTCCAGCCGTCGGTGTCCAGTGGTGGCAGACGTGAAGTTTGTCTAGAGCTGCCTTTGGAGCGGCCCAGCTGTTATAGTTATACACCATCAAGGATATGCAGGTTGCATTATATAAACGTAGTCTTTTTACCAAGGGCATCTTTGATCTACGAATCCATAGCCTCCTGAAGGACTGGAAAGCTATGTTCCCCATGATGCAGCGTGCAGCAATGTCAGCAGTACTGCAAAGCAGTAAGCCCAGGATTTTACTTTTCCTCCATGGTTCGCCGGAGTGGATCGTCATTTTCTTTAGTTTCATGCTTTGTAGATAGGTATATGTGGATGAACTCTGTTTTGGATTCATTCATACAGAGATTCTCAATTACTTTGCTTGCAACTATTGGGAGAAGTTCATCAAGAGGTTTCTTTTCCTTATCTATAAAGTCCACATCGTCGGCATATTCCATCTCTAGCGGCATGCCAAGTATTGACACCGGGGGGGGTTTGGTCTTGTGGAGTTTTCCCGCATGGATTTCAATGCAGCAGCCAGCTAACAGGTGAAGAGCACAGGGGATAGACCATCTCCCTGTGGGGAGCCGATTGATGTCTCAAACTCTACAGACTTCACTTACTTGACTCGTACTCTCAGCTTGGTGTCTGCAAGCAGTAGTCTCAATAGTCGCAGCTCATCTTCATTGCAACTGGCCTGGCGTAGTACATCTAGGATCTTTGAGCATTTAATTGTGTCGAAGGCTTGTGACATGTCAATGCCCATTTTGTGGAAATCCCAGTGTTTGGACATGACTACCGACACAAGCATGCGTTGAGCCCATACAATGTCTGCGCAGCTGCATCCACGTTTGAAGCCACTTTGACATGATCCGGTGAAGTCGTCGATCTTGTCTTGGATGCGGCATAGAGTAACATTGGATAGGATTTTCTGTATGCTGTTAAGGAGCACAATGGGCCGCAGATTGGCTGGGGGGGGGGCACCGTGAGGGGTCTACCTATACTCATATCCCCCATATTTAGGCTTCCTCGATGGGGGGGGGGCTTCTTGGGCTTGGGTAGCGCGATAAGGATGCCTTGGCCTACAGCATCGATGGGAAGGTGGTGCATAGAAGCTGAATTGATTATATGCATGATCGGTTTTGAGATAATGTCACTTGCATATTTGAATAGTAGCTGATGATTCCATAGATATCAGTATTTTGGTTAGGGCTTCGTTTAGATCGTAACTGATGTCGATGTTAGCTATCTGCTCCCCACGGGCCTTTTTGTATGACATTTGAGTGTCAGTGTCGCTGATGAGCTTGGGTAAGTTGTAGGTGACTCTACCCTATTGCCTGGTATGGCGTTTATACATTAGGTAGAGCTGGTACATATGGAGGCGTGTAATGACTGGCTTATGGTCAAAATTGAGGTCTGTGCTTCCATACGAACGAGCATCCCGAAGTAGGGGTTTTGCTGCTGTCTTGCATAGTATGAAATCTATTTGGTTGAAGACAGCTTTTGTAACCTTTTGGGGCTTTGCGATCAGCAATGTGTCCAGTCCATGTTGTCTGGTGGCGGCATGGGTGTTTGAAAGCCGTATTTGTGGCAAATAGGCCATTGGAACTAAGGAATGCCACCAGTGCATCTCCATTGCTGTTGCATGTGCCCTCTCCATACGATCCCATACATGAGCCTGAACTTTTGTCCGCAATGCCAAATTTACCCAGCTTGGAGTTGAAATCGCCACACACGAACAGTTGCCATCTAGCTGGGATAGTAATGGCAGAGCTCAGTTCTGCATAGAAGAAATCTAATATAGCTGGATTCTCTTTGGCCCTTTCGGTAGTTGGCCCATATGCATTGACTATGCGACACATAGCGGTGGTGCAATCATGCGTTGGTATAGCCAGGTCGATAAATGCAACACGATCACTGACGTATCCAAAACTAATGACATCGTCCAATAACCTTGGTCCGATTACGAAGCCTAATTTCCGCAATAAACCGAAGAAATTACACGATTGCCGATATTAAACGCTAAATTATAACTGTCTTCAGTTAAATCATATCCCAGACCCGCTTATATCTCCACAAAATCAGCCCTACGAACGATTCGAATTTGCCACAAAATTATAACTATTTCCACGACCTGTGCAGAGATCACCATTTTAATAGCACCTGCGTGGAGATCGTGAGATAACCAGTGACCACCTCGTCTCAAATAAACTCGCCCAATGAGACTTTGCGAACAGCTAAACCTGTTCAGATTTGACTGGCAAATATCAATGTTATGAGTCAAGAATATTGGATAGGGAGGTACACGTACATGTAAACACCCAACAGACCACCCTTGTGGCTTGTGGGACGGTCTGTAGTTTTATTAACCACTATAAAACATACTTACCGTTCAATCACTACTTGCTAAATCAACTACTCTGCATTTAGCCACCAGAATAAGATTTTTATACAAGCTTACATGCCGCCATATGCCTATTCCACTTCATCACACCCTCAACCAGGCTACTAGCAGGGAACAACCCACCCACCCCCCACCCCTATATATGCCTTAATAGAGACTGGCCCCAGTCTATACACACTCCTCTGTGACACCTGTCACTGCACATGACCGTGCATGCGCAATGGAGCCCAAATAGGAAACAGATTGACTTTTCTAAATATGAGTGCAAAATAACATAAACAGATTCTCAAATCATTCCAACACGGGGTGGTTGAGGACGGGTCGTAGTGATTGACTGTTGAGTATGTTTTATAGTGATTAATATAACTACAGACCATGCCACAAGGCAAGTCTGTTGGGGGTTGTTATTACACCACAAAAACATCTATACCGCTCAACCACTACTTGCTAAACACGTAGAATTGGTCAGTGTCCCACCTAATAACCCTTGGTGGGTGGAGATTTGAGAATCATAAAATAAGGATAAAAATTAAACAAATCATATCCAAATGTTAATAAAAATAACATAATGGAGCATTCATAACATTCATACAGTGATTATCAAACAAGGAAAATTGTCAACTCAAAGAAATAAACAAAACAAGAGAAAATTCTCACGATTTCTGACAGACATATACAGTCTAGCGAAATTGGTGGGATGTGCTTGGTAAATGGTCTTTGGCTTGTTTTGTTATTTTTAAAGCGATATATGTATTTCTAAAAAAGGAGGCCACTGGGCTCTGATCCTTTAAATAGAAAAAAGGAGTCGATTCAGATTTCCAACCTGCAACTTGCATAATGTCATCCAATGATGAGCCGGCGAAAAGAGCGAAGGTTCGGATCTTTTAAAATTAGTTCGACGTTTATAGACTTAAGGCCCTAACAGGACACAAGAACTTAACAGACGGCGAATAAAACAATAAAGATTTAAGAATAATCAGCTTGGCTGGGTAACGTTTAGACCGGGTCATCAATAAAAAAATCCCTTCTGGGATATAAAACTAAGCTGTCCCCAGATTCGATAAATTTGTCTTTTTCTGCAGAAAGAGAATGAATTTCGGATCTTCTCCTGGCTGAAGCGGAAGCAACAAGGAAAAACAGCCTTAAGAGTCAAAAGTTTAAGACTGATAGATCCAATTGGTTAAAAATGGTGACCTGCCAATACTTGAAGAATTAAGGCCAAATTCCAGGAAGGTAAAGGTTTAGCCATTGGAGGACGAACTTCGCTCAATCCTCTAATAAAACCATTGAGAATTTTCGTATCCTTGATATCGGCATTCAAGAGACAAGGAAGAGAAGAAGCCGAGGAAAATCTATAACCCCTAATGGTGTTAGCAGATAACTGTAATGAATTGAAAAACAATGATAACTAGACCTGTAACTGCAAGCAGTTACTGTGACGGCTTCCAAGCCAGCTCCCAGAAAGCTGTTGCAAAACCTAAGCCTAAACTACTAACATTTTCTACCCAGTAACAGGACGGAACCTGTCAGGGAATGCTGAAATGTCAGCAGTTAAGGCTAAAGATACAATTGTTAAGTACCAGCAAGAGCGTGAAACATGTATGTTATCCTGTAACATTTTCGCACTTACAGTAAATGACCTTTACTGCCCTCATTTCAACTTTCTGCAATCAAAATAACACTTTTGTGCTCATTTGACCTTTTTTCACTCAATGACCTTTGGAACTCAATGACGTCTAGCATTCAAATGACCTTTTCTGTACTCATTTGACATTTCTGCACTGAAATAATCCTTTTTAGCACTCAATTGACCTTTCTGCACTCACATGACCTTTTCAAACTTAAATAATCGTTTGTGCAACCATTTGACCCCTATTTGTACTCAGATGACCTTTTTGTACTCCAATGACCTTTTTTGTACTCCAATGACCTTTTCTGTACTTATTTTACCTTTCTAGACTCAAATGACCTTTTTGCACTGAAATGATGGACAGTGCAATTCGGCTGTAAAAGTAGTACCATTTGGAGACTGATAATTCAGCAGTAAAAGTGTTAAGTAAACCGGTTAATGGAGGCTTGCAATTCAGCAGTAAAAGGGTTAATGAACAATTGTAATTTGTCAGTAAAAGGGTTAATGGCAACTTGTAGTTCAGCAGTAGATCTCGTGGAAGGAATTCTAGTTTGTAATTTGAAAATCTTACGGCTAAAAGTTGTTGCTGTCATAGGCAGCAGCATACAATAGCATCGTTCCTAAAATAAATAGCAGTTAAGGTGTGAAATAGATCTGCATAATGGGTCACGCATCTGCCATTTAGCAGTACCATTTAGCGATGCATGTAGGGTGGGGAATGGGTTGATAGCTGTGAAAATCTATGCTAGTCATAAATTACATTTAAAGAAAAGTTACCCGTCACTATTTATTTTAGATATCTGATAGTACTTGATATTAGATAACACAAATTTACTACTGCATGCAGATTAAAAAAGAAAAAATTCAAAAAGGTATATCTCGGACATTTCTTAACCTATCCAGTCCATCCTTGCAAGAATTGTCAGCAGTTAGTTACTGATCAAGTTTACAAAATTTGAACGGGATACATACAAAATTCTTGTAGAAACGATCATTTTCTGAAATCATGATGTCATCAACATGGCCCTCGAACTATGTGAGCTGGCAACTTTTGCTGCTCAAATCTTAATCAGGGTTCTGGATCATTTAGATTTATAAAGTTTCACTTTGATACAGGCAATGGTTTTATAGAAGCTTGTTAAAAATGCCAAAAATTGTGCACAAAATCCAAGATGGCTGCCAAACCAGGTTAGCTAGAAACGTTCTACTTTCAAACTTTAAAGAGGCTAGGGCATAGTTTCAGTCCAGTCCACTTAGTGGTATGGAAGAAAACATTTAAGTTTTTGCAGCGGAATAAAAAAATAATAAGAATAACTAGACCTGTAACTGCAAGCATTTACTGCGACGGCTTACAAGCCAGCTCCCAGAAAGCTGTTGCAAAACCTACGCCTAAACTACTAACATTTTCTACCCAGTAACAGGACGGAACCTGTCAGGGAATGCTGAAATGTCAGCAGTTAAGGCTGATAGAATTGATACAATTGTTAAGTACCAGCAAGAGAGTGAAACATGTATGTTATCCCGTAACAATTTCGCACTTAAATGACCTTTACTGCCCTCATTTCAACTTTCTGCAATCAAAATAACACTTTTGTGCTCATTTGACCTTTTTGAACTCAATGACTTCTTGTACTCAAATGACCTTTTCTGTACTCATTTGACATTTCTGCACTCAAATAATCCTTTTGGGCACTCAATTGACCTTTCTGCATTCACATTACCTTTTCGCACTTAAATAGTTGTTTGTGCACTCATGTAACCTATCTGCACTCAAATGACCTTTTCTGCACTATGCCATATTCGCACTCAGATGACCTTTTTGTACTCCAATGACCTTTTCTGTACTTTTTTTACCTTTCTAGACTCAAATGACCTTTTTGCACTGAACTGACCTTTTGAACACTCATTGGACATTTCTGCCCTCAATTGACCTTTTTCACACTCAAATGACATTTTGGCTGTAAAAGTGGTACCATTTGGAGACTGATAATTCAGCAGTAAAAGCATTAAGTTAGCCTTGCAATTCAGAAGTAAACCGGTTAATGGAGGCATGCAATTCAGCAGTAAAAGGGTTAATGAACAATTGTAATTTGTCAGTAAAAGGGTTAATGGCAACTTGTAGTTCAGCAGTAAATCTCGTGGAAGGAATTCTAGTTTGTAATTTAAAAATCTAAAGGCTGTCATAGGCAGCAGCATAGGGTAGCATCGTTCATAAAATAAATAGCAGTTAAGGTGTGAAATAGATCTGCATAATGTGTCACGCATCTGCCATTTAACAGTACCATTTAGCGATGCATGTAGGGGTGGGGGATGGGTTGATAGCTGTGAAACTCTATGCTAGTCATAAATTAACATTTAGGATACTGGAAAACTTTAACGCAAATATCCACCAAAATATTCCAAGTCCAAAACCATGAAAAAAACATGAGAAATTCCCCAAAATTGGCTTAGTAATGATGAAGATCACATCCCTACATTGAATAGAATCAGTCTGTAAAGTTTCATTGAAATCTGATGGGCCGTTCTTCACTAATAAGGACAATGAAAAACTTTAACGCAAAAATCATCCAAAATATTCTACGTCCAAAACCGCGAAAAAAACATGAGAAATTCCCTGAAAATCTGCTTAGTAATGATGAAGATCATATCCCTGTATTGGATAGAACCAGTCTGTATATTTTCATTGAAATCTGATGGGCCATTCTTGAGTAATAAGGCTAATAAAAAACTTTAACACAAATAACACGCCGCAGACGATGCGGGAATTTGTAATCCGTCTCGCTTTTCCCTTTGGGGTGAGACAAAAATGAAGCATACAGCCTCAGAGAATTGGAAAACATTCTCTAAAATAGGAATCCCGAATTAACGAAAAAAGTACATAACTTGAAAAGGCGGGGAATACAAATTCAAATATCTCAATGAATAATATGACACCATAAAAAACTTTCTAGATATATAGAAAAACAAAGGAAGAATCCTTGTTCTTAGGAGAAAACCTACTTAAATAATAAGTGAGGATAGATGGCGATGATGATGAAATGGAAGGCATGGTTAACTACCACGAAAAATGGTAGCGAAGTTACATAAGTACAATAAATCATCAGGAATCTATAAAACATACAACAAACGTAACTTTGACAACAGAGATTCCATATTAGGCATGATCTTTCCATTATTAATCCTTCAAATCAGTTACTGACACAGTAAAGAAGTACAAAAACTGGATTTTAAGCTAACTATCTGCTTGCAGAATATTTGAAAAGTGAATCTGTTTCCTATTTGGGCTCCATTGCGCATGCACGGTCATGTGCAGTGACACAGAGGAGTGAGTATAGACTGGTGCCAGTCTATTAAGGCATATGCTTGGGGTGTTTCCTACCAGTAGCCTGGTTGAGGGTGTGATGAAGTGGAATAGGTATATGGGGGCATATAAGCAAGTATAAAAATCTTACTCTGGTGGCTAGATGCAGAGTAGTTGATTTAGCAAGTAGTGATTGAATGGTACATTTGTATAGATGTTTTCGTGGTGTAATAACAACCTATGTTTTACAAATCTTCCTAGCTACTTGTTTTGATATACCCCAGAATAATAAATACACTTTCCACGAAAACCTGTGCTTTCTAGGACGAATTTACAATGCGACAAAACTACCAGGAATCGTGGAAATTCCCATGCATGGGTACAAATTAGCCACTATAACACTTAAAAAATATATTATGTATTATTCTAAACAAAACAGTCGTGATAAGAGGTTCATTTTTTGGATACATAATTACATTTGACAATAGGAATTTTATGCATCTTATGTTGCATGGTCACTGCTTGAAATAAAGTTTGAAGACGTTTTAAGACAAGAAGTTTGTTTTTAAGGCACTTGACGGTATAAATTTGGCATGTCTTATGTGCCGTGGTCATCGTGATGGTACAATTTAAGGACGCGTGGAAACATTCAATTAGCGGGGCATTTTTATTTATTTCGCATTAGCACCAGTTTTGTTGATGTGTATTTACTAAATTACATGCGAAATGTTTTTCTGTACAAATGTATGTGTGATTACTGTATTCGGTGGCTGTAGTGGTATAAACATTGTACAATTGCAATTAATCCTTTGCTTTTTCCCACAGTGTCTTGTCCTTTGGTTTCAGGCAGTACTGCAGGCCCGTACGGTGGGGGGGGGGGGGTGACAGAGGGTTCGAACAAACTCCCCTAAAATTTGTCAATTATTTTTTTAATATCTGTGTATTGAATTTGCCTTTATTTGATATAAATGAGTCAGATATGACTATGTTGCCATCATCTATTTCATGGGGTTTTATGACTAGATTGCAGGAAAATGCACCATTTTATTTTCAAAAATAAAAAATCTTCCTAACCTGGGTGGGGGGTGGGGGAGAAAATATTATGAAGTAAAATATTCATTTGAAACTGATTTTCTAGCAAACAACTGGCCCAAATTGTAAAATATTAGCGCAAGAAAAGATATAATTTAGACATTTTTAACCCTCCCCTGTCCTACATGTATGAGGTTAATTAAAATAACTTTTATTCTATTTTTTGTGAGAAGTGCATTCTTATAAATAGCCAATTTTCATAGCAGTAATGGTTAATTTATCAATTGCTTTCGCCTCCAAACAACAATTTTACAGGTTCGGATATATAAGAAAATGTTAAGTGTGGACGCTAAATACAGGTAAAATATCATTTTCCCATATGAAGAGCAGTCACTTATCTCGCTAGACAGATTGACGATTGAATGTTGCTAATGGAAAGCAGATTATCTGCCTAAACAGAATGTCATACCAGTTTTGTGTTATATCTCGATATTTAGGCAAAAGCAAAATCATATCGATATGATTATGGCATAGTTCTGATAACGGTATTCGATATAATATCGGTATATCATGTCCAGTTGCAGGACAAGAGAAAACTATTTTTGAAAATTTACCACTGGAATGACTGGCTCGGTTTTCAAAAATTGTCTCCTCTTCTCCTGCAAACATTCCTCAAATCCACTGCTTTTGGCTGTCTTGACCAGGAAAGGGTTAATGACTAATGGTCCAAAGTATTAGGTTTATCAAACTAATTTTAGCTCACTGCTACATGTACTGTGATCATTGACCACACGAAGAATATGATACACAAAAATATTGCATTTAGTTCAGCAATAACGCCAGTACCGGTAGTCAGTAATAACTACATCTATATATATATATATATATATATATATATATATATATATATATATATATAATATATATATATATATATATATATATAGCTAATCACCTGGGGTCAGGATGAGTTATTTTACAAAAGCCGATAGCATTTTCTGCCACCTCCTCAAGATCGCGGTAATGGCATGTTCCTACAACAGTCGTACGTGGCACGCCGCCATTGGGAGCTACTTCACAATCCATTGCACGCCAAATCTGATCAGCTACCTGTAATTGAATCGATGTTAATGAGAGCAATTAGAGGACTGACCCAGTGAGGTACTGTACATAAATCCTCGCTTACAGGATCACTGGGTTGGGACAGTAAGGGAACGTTCCACTTTTAGCCCTGCCCACCCCTAGCTAAGCGCCACCCACACTTCTCCGTGTTGGGATTGATCGATCCCTGTATGCCATGACTATCAATTTCCTGAAAACTAAACAGGTAAGCTATTGAATATTTTGGAACTAATTTGACTGGGCGCTGTTGCTGTCATGAGTTTCAAAATATTCAACAGCATGTTTATTAAATAGTAGAGACATACAATTCGCACAATGTATCAGACTATTAAGAGTTTAAGACAGGCCATATAGAAAGATATATATGACATAGGGCTGCGCGGTTTGGCTTACAGCCATATCGGTTTCGATATGACTTTCCATATCGGTTTTAACCGAATATCGGTTTTATGGACATGAAAAAAAAAATTTTAATGATAAAAAATAGCACGAAAACAACGTATTTTCACGCCCTGATACATTCGTAACGTTTTACGCCTATAAAGCTTAATATACCTTATATCCATCATCGCGGGAGTGAAATTATTAATTAGACCGCCTAAATATTACGCACAGTTAAATAAACATCGTTTATTTTGTCAAAATTAATCATAAATCAGCAAAACACGTTGCGAAAAGACGTAAATCACGCGATTGTAATTAATTATGATGTAATTATCTCTCTTTCCTCTTTCATTTCCAATTCGGCCCGAGGATGAAATCATGCCTTGAAGAAAATATTAACTGTAATATTGCGAACGCTCATTTCATAAGTTAATATGATATTGTGTATAGAAGATAACGTTTTAAAAATGGTTTGAGTAATAATTTTATTTAAAATTATATCCTAATCAGCAAAATGTATTCAGCATTATATTTATTGGCGAGATTTTTATGCATTCGAGCGATTTAGTTTTGGGACAACTTTGCATTATGTTAATTAGCCGGTGACGTAAATAAAATGGATGCCATTGTTTACAAATGTTTTCCCCGATACAAATTTCAATGACAAATTCCCGCGTTAGTATTGTGTTTTATATTGAAAATGTTTCTGAAACTACCAGAGAAAGGACGAGTGGATATTTATTTAATTAATTCGCTAGTTGATTTCTCTCGGCGTACAGCGAGTTACATGGAGTTACACAATATGCGCAATTGGGGCCACGTTCAGTTATTAGTTGCCCCGAACGTAGCTTAATGGAAAGGAAAGTATGGCCATTATTATTCATTACGATTTTCATGCTCGTTAGTATCTTTTATTTTTAACAATCCTGATACGAAAAACCGAAAACATGTTCATATTTGGTTTTTCGATATTTATTTTTTATAATCGGCTATGAAACCGTCAGTGCAGGATATCGGTTTTAAATATGGTATCGGTATATCGCGCAGCCCTAATATGACATAATGAGTATGACACCATCCTACACGCCACTTAGCTGATTATGACATTATATGATGTCAGATGATAGATGGATACACCAGAAAGGTCAATTGATACACTTGGATTTAGTTGCAGCCCTAATATGACATAATAAGTATGACACCATCCTACACGCCACTTAGCTGATTATGACATTATATAATGTCAGATGATAGATGGATACACCAGAAAGGTCAATTGATACACTTGGATTTAGTTGCATCAGTAGTAATGAAGACATAATTCCAAAAGAATTTTCTGCTTACTAGGGCTGCGCGATATACCGATACCATATTGAAAACCAATATCAAGCAGACGGTTTCAAAATCGCTTATAAAATATAAATCTCGAAAAACTGAATATGAACATATTTTTGGTTTTTTGTATTATCATTAATAAAAATTAAGGCTACTAAACAGCGACAATCATGAAAAGCACAATTAGTAACGTTGATGCCTACAATGTTTTTCTGGGAAATATCTATACTGTTTAAGTCGCTTCTGCTGATCATTCCAGTCCCATTTTCTCATTGGATAGCATGACAAAAATTATCCAATGACTATATGAAGAATATATTTTCTTGCTACGAATGAACATAGTTTATCTAATCGAGTAGTGGCTGACACTATGATCTTTGCAGCAATGAATGGTTATACACACATGACGTTAAATATCTAACACACGCTTGATAGACTGTTGAAAGAGGGAATATCTTTTCTCGCCACATTGTGTCAAAAACAAACTCTTTTTCGACTAGTATGTGAATCTAACAGGCTAATAATAAAAGCAGATCGATCTATTTAGAAATGAATTCTGACATATATTGGTTGAACTATTCATGGAACAGTTTGCTCGAAGATGCACAGGTCTTCGTATTCTCGCGAGGTCTCATATGCCAGTGCGACAGAGCAAGATAACTGAGTGGTCCCGACTTCTTTGGATGAAACTCAAATTGGAACTAAATTACAGTACTCGATCATCCTTGCATATATATAGTAATTTCCGAGTTCCGAGACCAAACCGCTGGCCATGAGTCACAGACAAGTACTCGCTCTGAATATCAGAAATAAATCTTTGTAACATCACATGATTTGTATTTTTTCATGACATCATGAAATGTCAAATTGTATATTAATCTTGATGTAACAAGAGGCCCAAGGGATCTGTATCCCTCACCTGGAATTATTGGCCACTGGCATAATCTAACAAAGTGAGATGACCATTCGAAATATTTACCAATCAAATTTCTGTGAAGAAGGTTTAAAATTGGCTCAGTGGTTAATAAGTAGTCTTTTTAAGATTTTATCAGAAATTTGCAGAAAATACAAAATGTCCCCCAAAAATGCTAAATTCTGATTGATTCATGGTGGCGAACATGTGTTTTTGACATATCATATTTCGGCCCGATCCATTCAGCGGTTCTGGAGAAGTCGTTTTCGCAAAAATTAGGTCATCCAAGATGGTCGCCGAACCATTTGGCAAATCAAGCTCCCTTGAACAAACTTGGTTCAGCTCTTTCCCTAGATCATATTTCATGAGGTTTGCATCGATCCCCTCAAGCGGTTTGGGAGCAGATTTTTTTAAGACGTTGCTAAGTCTTGCTAAATCCAAGAAGGCCACCAGCCAAATCGGCCGATCATCTTCTTTTGAACAAACTTGTATCCCTATGCCATAAGGATGCTTAGTCAAATATAATTGAAATCGACCCAGTAGTTCTCAAGAAAACATTTTATATTTCCCATTGCTTCAGTATGGGAGCTTTAGGCGGGAAAATGATCCAAGATGGCCGCCAAAACGTTTAGCCGCCAGTTTCAGAAATGGCAAATTTGAGATCAGAATACTCAAAAACATATATAAAACCAATTTCAGCCGCAAAATCCATCAAATACAAAAAATCCAATATGGCCACAAATCTTCGCTATACTTTGATTGGCCCAAAGGCGCATAAACCAGTCTTGGCGTCATTAAATACCTTCCTTATAAATATATTTTACGACCAAATTTATGTACCAAACAAGCAGTATTGTGCATCAATTTTGTAACGCCGATCATTAAATGGTCCAAAATGAATTATTACGAACGACAATATAGCCGGCTTCTTATGTTGGTGAGCCAGCGGCTCTTTTGCGATTGGAGATGTGTTTTCGCGAGATATTATACGCTAACGGGTGTTTATCAAACGGGTACCCATTATTCAGATCAGTATGATACTCTGTTCCTATAGGCAATGATAATATATAGAAATAGTCCCCGATTCCAGAATATTTATATCCGAATACTCGCTCTAAAATAAACTCTTCAATTGGATGCGAATCACGTGATTTGTATTTTTTCGCGCCGCCATTTTATATCAAATTGTGGATTAATTTTGATGTAATAAACGACCTTTATTAAAGGATACGCAATATTTAGGCGCTCAAATCAAATAATTTTACTTCCCTGGTGATGTTTTGAGGTATACATTAAACATAGGCATAGGTGGTGGGAATCTTTACGGGAGAAAATGCGTTGAATTTCCGTGGTATCAGTTTTAGAAAACTTTTTTGGGATAGATCTCTAATATAAGCCCACCCCCTTTCTCAGAGACGTTGGGTTGGAAATTGAAAACCTCTTGTCCTAATAGAAGCCTAGGCTTCAATTAAGAGAAATACGGTATGTGTAATGCAGCCAGAATTTGTACCAACAAATAGTCGGCCAAAAGCGATATGAAAAGTCTACTGAGATTCAAAAGCGAGATGGCTGTAAACCAAACCATGCAGCCCTACTGCTTACTTCATCATGATGTACATGTTACGTACAGAGTTCATACACCTTGGGCAAAATAAAAACCCATATTTTTCTTTTTTCATTCACAATTCCAGAGACACTATTACTAATAATTAGCGACTAATGACACAATATTTATGAATATCCTAACAAATCAGTCAAATTGTTTTCAAAATATTCATCATATTAAGAGTTAAACCTCATGGAAAATCTAGTCTGCAGAGATTCATCAGGGAGACAATTAAAAATCCCTGCATTAGAAAATAAAGAACGATTGTGTTATAATAAGATCAACTGGCACAAGAGACGGCCATGCCTGCCGCTGCTGTAAGCGCTTGTATGTATGTTTCCTGTTTAAAATCTTTTACAATGTTACTGGCAAGAGGTCAATGGACCTTTACAGCTTATCCATCTATCACATAACGTCATAATTAACTAAGTAACTTGTAGGATGACATAGCTAAGTTTGTCACGAACGCTTAATTGATGATGAATTAAGCACTGTTTTACGAATTGTATGTCTTTACCACTTAAAGGTACATGTTCACACTAAAATGCTTGAAAATAAAATTGTTGAAACTATATACTTTTAGATGTTTAAATTGTGTACCTCAATGTAATGAAACGAAATAAATCTTAACATATGATTTCATTCTATATAAATAAATTTCATAGGTTTAGTTGTGAATTTGAATTAGGGGCTCGTGCCTCTAATTCAATTTGATATCTTAAAAAATTTTATTAATCTATACGTAATGAAATCATCATATGCTAAAATTTTATTTCGTTTCATTACATCCAGGCACACAATTTAAGCCTCTAAAGGTATATAATTTTAACCATTTTATTTTGAATCAGTCTGCTGTGAATATGCACCTTTAATAATGATGCTGTTGAATATTTTGAAACTAATTTGACTGGGCGCTGTTGCTGCCATAGGCAGCAACAGCACCCAGTCAATTTAGTTTCAAAATATTCAACAGCTTATCTGTAGTTTTTGGAAATTGATAGTCAGGCAGTTCGATCGATCCAAAAACGGTGAACTAAATCATTGGGGTTTTCTTTTTACATTGATCCACAAATAATCCATTCATGCCATTTACGCAAAGCTTTACTTATTCAATTACACACACTAATGTCATGTATAGCAACTACTAGGTTTCAAAGTGAATGATAAACCTGAAACGTGAAACAGCATACCTTTTGCGGATTCCCCAAGAAATTCTTAGATGCCAAAATTCTTCCTGTGGTATGGCCAATCCCCATGCCGGCTTCATCTCCAAGTTGTGGAAATCCATGTTTTGCCCAGAACAGCAGACGTCTAGCAAAATCCCGCCCTGAAAACTGAAATCAACAAAGCACCAAAATGACCATTTAAAATCAGCTACATGTACATGCAAAATTATTAAATAACTGTCTAAACAGACAGTTTTTACACCATTTCGCATGGTTGATACCGCTAGGATTATGGCAAATCCACTAAGATTAGATGGGTGTACAAGTGTAGTTTCAATGGTTACTGAATTGTTAGGAAGCATTTCTAACACTTGATATGCTACTTTGGATATCGTCTGTCGTTCTTGACTGGCTACTTGCTAAATTTCTGCAGACTACCATTCCCATAAGTCTTAATAATGAATATGCAGAATATTTTGAAAACAATTTGACTGAAAGTTGTTGGTGGTTATGCCATCAACAATCTTCAGTCAAATTGTTTTTAAAATACTCAGCGGGTCCAGAGTTATTACCCATTGGAATTATTGTTTGATTGCATCATAAAAGAACATCACAAATTTTAATCGAATAGAAAAATATTGAAAATCGTACACCTCTAAATAGTACATGTAAGCACTAGCCAATGCTAGAAATTAACGTTTTATAATGGTGATCCATGTGGATCAGTAATCAGAAAATTTGCAGATAATTGAAAATTTATACTAATCTGTACTATCATATAAAATTAGTCACATATTCTGAATGATTCAGATCATTCATATTATTAGTGTTAAATCCTTTACTGATCAAGAATCGTCAAGAAAATCTAGATTTACCGCTAAGTCAATGCCCAATTGCTGGACCAAATACTATTTTTGAAAATTTATCACTGACTGGCTAATTTATCGTAACATTGTTCTCATGGCCTGCAAATTAACATTTGTCATGACAACTACAGAAGCTGATTTTTTGGTCGGTTTGATTTAAAAAGGTTAAAGAATATCAGTTTCCGTACAATCACTTTTGCAAAAAGATTAAATCAACTAATTGATAAAGTAACCAGGAAATCTTTTTTTAATATTGTCTTCACTACTTCTGGTGAAACAGTTACTACGTAGCTAGCCAGATCAGTTACATGCAGGGTTGGCAGTAATTTCCCGGAGCGGGAAATACCGGGTGGGAAACACCGGTAAATACCACCCCGGGAAATACTCCAAAAAGCGGGAAATACTGGGAAATAGCTGGAAATACTGGGAAATACGCCAATACATTGTACTCATCAGAAGTGGTAAATTTTAAACTAAATATCTTAGATATATTAATAAGAGGCTGTATCTAATACAGGTTGACATATGAGATCAAATAGGTAATATAGGCACATCATAGCATATCTATAACCTTTTCAACTTTACATAGCAGATACAACACTTACTATTTATTGCACAAACAATGTTGGTGGAATTTTTAGAAAGCATTTGCAGCAGCGGCTGCAACAACAACTTCCAGTAAAATAGTTTCATAATATTAAGAAACTTTTATGTCATGAATGGTTTACTTAAACTGATATACAATGCATTACATTCCTGTACATTGAAGGAAATTTCAATTTCCCTTTCTCCGAGATCTAACAATACTCACCATTCTATTACTTCTGATATACAGCTGACTCTGACAGCTGGCTCTAGGACTATTGACTTAGAAAGCCTTACCGACTCCTGGAACCGGGTACTCGGCTCCCAACTGCCGGGTACCCGTCTGCCATGAAGCTCATATTGTTTGCATAGCCACCAAACAAGAGAAAACCATGGCTTGCCTCCGTGTGGCTGGGAGGCTGGGTCCGTAATAGAATGGTGAGTATTGTTAGATCTTGGAGAAAGGGAAATTGAAATTTCCTTCATTCTCCTTCGATCAATACTCACCATTCTATTACTTCTGATATACACCAGATTTGGTCAGTAACCTGGTGGGAAGGGGCAAGCCATAACTGCTACTTTTGCCCCTTGGAGAAAGAGCTAGACTTAAACTTGATTAATGGAGACCTAAAAGGACCATCAAGTTAACGGAACCGAATCACATTCGCATCACTGCCCCCCCCCCCTTTTTCTCCTAAGAAAAGGGAGAGAACTCACGAACATGCATCTCGCCTGAAAACACAAATATGCCAAGAGGGTTAACTGCTCTTTGCATATATTAGCCTGGGAATGAGCATGAATATATAAGATGAATGATCATGATATATAGACATAATACAAAACACTCTCAATCTTGAATTACCTCATGATATTTGGATTTCAGACGTGGAGCCTCCAACCATTCACTTGTCCGGCCATCAGTGACACAATCTGGTTGATATCCTCTCGCTCGACCATGTCTGCTTCTTAATTCTTTCTTACAAATGCCAAAAAAGGAAGAAGAGCAGTGTGGTCATATAGCTATCGTCTCAAAACAGCCAAAGCAAGTGGATTGGCGAAGTCTGACACATCCCTCATATAGTAATCCGTGAAAGAGGACTCACTGTGCCATTGTGCAACAGCCATGATGTCCTTAAACGGAACACCATTGTAAAAGGGCGGAAGAGGCGGCTATTCCTCTAACATCGTGCCCTTGCGCATTGCACCTGGTGCCCAGTCGTAATCTCACGGGTAGTCTGAATGCATTCGACTACCCAACGAGAGATAGAATCCATGGATGCGGCGCCATATGGCTCCTTATGGCAGATCCACAGATGTCTATCATTCGACCGTAACGAGTCTGTCCATTTTGTAGACGCAGACCCTCTCTGGAGACAATAAATCGGTCCCTCTCTGCTGAAAGTGCATGGATCACACTGCGCCTTCTAGCTGAGGAAGCTGCCAATAGAAAGACCGCCTTTAGAGTCAAATGCTTTAGACTAGCCGAGCGCAACGGTTCGAAAGGGTGCTTGGCCAGTACATTAAGCACTAAAGATAGACTCCGGGCTGGAATGACTACCGGTTGTCTCGGTCGGAGATTGCTCATTCCCTTCACCATCACACTCAACTGGGCCACCTCTGGACTATCCCTGTTGGCTAGACAAGGGATAACTGATGCCAAAGCTGACTTGTATCCAGCAATTGTGACAGGAGCTAGTCCTGAAAAGAACAGCTCACAGAGAAAGTCTGCTATTTGCTGAATAGTGGAATGAAAGGTATCAATACCCTTTTCTTCACACCAGTCTGCAAATCCGTTAACCTTGTTGTTATGACTTGAAGGTTGACCTCCCTCTCACAGCTGCGATGAAATCTGCAGCTTGTCGAGAAAAGCCCTCCGACGTGGAACGTTGTTTGACAACAACCACGCAGTCAATAACATTTCGGGATGCTCGTGTAGGAAGCGTCCCTTGGCCTGGGAGATTATGTTCGGAATCTCGGGTAACTGCACTGGATTTTCCACCCGCAGATCTCGAAGATCCGTGAACCACGCCCTGCTGGGCCAAATGGCACTATTAGCAGGACCAGGCACGGTTCCTCCCTGATCTTCACCAATATCTTCGGTAGAAGAATGGTGGGTGGGTACGCGTAAGCGTGCATCCCTCTCCAGCTTAACGCCAGAGCATCTGTATCGACGGCATTAGGATCTGGAATCAGCGAGACATAAGTCATGATTTGAGCATTTTCCCTTGTGGCGAACAAGTCCACGTTGGGTTTGCCCCAATGCTCGAAGATCCTGTGAAGAACTGGAGGGTTGAGAGACCATTCTGTTGGCAGAATTCTCTGTCTGCGAGACAAAGCATCCGCCAGAATGTTCAATCGCCCAGGAATATGAGCTGCTTTCAAAACAACCGAGTAATTCCTGCACCATTGAATCAAGTGCCACACTTAGATACATAGTGTGGGTGACTTGGTCCCGCCTTGGCGATTTCTGTATGATACTACTGTCGAGTTGTCCGACCGTATCAATATCGCCTTGCCCCTGACCTTTGGAAGAAACTTTTCCAATGCCAGTTCCACTGCCATCATATCCAACAGATTGATATGCAGCTGGCTCTCTTGGAGAGTCCATGTGCCCGAGACCTGGTGTTCTCCCAGGTAGGCCCCCCCCCCATCCCTCCAGCGATGCATCCGTGTACACGGACAGCTGGGGGTGGGGTAGGTGCAGCGAAAACTCCTACTAGGAGATTCTGACGCTTTTTCCCACCATACAAGATGCGACATTATTGGCTCCAAAACTGGCACCAGTTTTGACAGGGGTTCTATTCTCTGTTTCCACAGAGACATCAGATAAAACTGCATAGGTCTTCGCATCAGAGCAGTGTACGGGTTTACCTGCTCCATGGAGACCATCATGCCCAGCATCTGAAGAAACCGCCTCGCCTGAATGTGGTTTCCCAATCGAAACTCTTGAGGATGGCTAACAGACACCACTCTGGGCTCTGACGGGTAAAAAACCCTGCCCTCCTCGAGATCGAATCACATCCTTAAATAAACGAAATGTTGAGTGGGTGTCAACTCAGATTTCTCCTTGTTGACTATCCAGCCTAGATCTGAAAGCAACTTCAGAGTCAGAGCAGTATCAACCTCTAACCTGGCTGATGATCAGCCAATCGTTTATGTAGGTGTGAAGCGCCACGTTCTCTTTTCTGAGAAACGCTGTCACCACAAGGACCACTCTGGTGAAAACCCCTTGGAGCTGTCGACAGGCCGAATGGGAGGATATAAACTCCCATACTTGATTCTGAAACGCAACTCTCAGAAACCTGTGACAACTCCTGTTCATTGGAATGTGGAAACATGCATCTCTCAGATCGATCGATACACACCACAACCCCTTCCTCAATCCTGCCATTACCGACCTCAGAGTTTCCATCTGAAACCGAGGCGTATGGATAAACCAATTCAATGGCCTGAGACTGAGTACGGGTCTCCATCCCCCTGTGCTCTTGGGGACAAGGAACATGTTTGAATAGAAGCCTGGAGTGTTCCGGTTTGCTGGTTTATTGCTCCCTTCAGAAGCAAACCTGACACTTCGTTTTGAATAGCTTCTAACTTGTCTGGTTCCATTGAACGGGTGTCCAGACAGGTGCCAAAGACAGATTCTGTGGTGGAAAGTCCCACGACTCTGGCATGTACCCCTGGGATAACCATCCCAGGACCAGACTGTCTGACGTCACACCTCGCCAAACCTCGACGAAAACGCATAAGCCTTCCACCCACTATAGACGCCTCAATGCCTAATGGGGGTGTCTGGCTCACGATCCGCTCGCCCCCCCCCCCCCTCCCTTGACGAGAGAGAGAGAGAACCATTTTGGTCTTGGCTTGGCCGGTCTAACTGGCACGGCTGTTCCTGTCGCACAGGTGCGGTCCAGGCAGATGCGAAGGGAGCCCTCGTACCCGCGGGTACGATCCGCTCCCTTCTCACCGCCATTTGAGGACTTACCCTCCTCTTCCCCTTCCAACCTCTCGGGAGATCAGGAGCAACATTGGGGAGGGTAGGGGCCCCCACAACCTTCTTGGCTTTCTTCGCCGAGGCGGCTGAGAAAACCCAGCAGAAAACAGAAGCAGCACTAGGCTTAGCTTTCACCTTGCTTTTTTCTGCTTCTTGAAGGTTGCCCGGTCAGCGGCCTGACTACAGTCCCTAGTGCGTGCGCTTGACGCACTAGCTGCAGATTAACTGCCAACTGATTCTGCGCAATGCTGGCCGTGTCCTCCAAGATGGCCAGCGCCTGGCCACCAAAGATGCTAAGGCCTGTCAGGGGCGTCCCAAGAAGACGCTCCCTGACAGCAGTAGCTGGACGCATATGGTCAAGGACCATCTGCCTCCTGGACATAGTCACACGCACCTGCACCCTTGCCAATGCGTCCATAGACAGCACCAGGCTGTCATTAACGCACGAAAGCGCCACAGGTGGCACAGGGTGGCCTGCCCCTGCTTCACCCCACACCGACTGAAGAAGACGATAAGAGTGGTTGACAGCACTCATTGCTGTCCTCACACCCCCATCACATAGGGACAGGACTTCATTATGGTGTACCTGAGCTTTGTCCACCAGTGCCGGGGCGGGGCCACCCGCTCCAGCACTCTGGACACCCAGTACCCAGCGGTCATCCCCGGTGACCGACGGGACAACACCATACCTGTCGTATTCCCCCCGTGGAATACAACCCCTCGCCCGCACCTCCCTGGAGGCCGCAAGAAGCTGGCCCTTGGTCATGCGTTGTTTGCTATAAATAGCATCAAGCAACACCATAAACCTTGGATCCAGTTCAACAGACTGGATCACGGCTGCGGGCAAGATCCCCGTCCTAATCGATGCAACCGATGGACAGGGTACATCCTCCTCGGCCGTGGTCGAAACCAGAGACGGGTCCACCCTGGCTAGCCAAGCCAGAGCCTCAGACCAATCCGTCTCCGAGGAGGACACTCCCGTGAACACGTCACCCGTTGACATGTTCACGGCCCTACCAGCAACGGCCTCCCGGCTAGAAGCCATTGCTGATATGCCAGGAACTCTGGTACCGTACGGTTCCGCCGCCACCCCATGGAACACACCAGTCCACGGAGTAGGCCCGCACGGAAAACCGTGCGGACCCGTAGCGGTTGAGGAACCATGGCCAAACACGGGCGCCAACGGCACCCCATGTCTGACCGCCGGACCAGGCGAGATAGGTGAGTACCATGCCTGGCTGGCCACACCCGTCACCGTGTTGGTTGGTGGCAAACCAACCATCACGGGACCGGTGCCCGGTACCGGAGTGGCCTCAACCACGGGCGGAGCCGCTGCCCTGGCTTGCGCCAGGCCAGACAGATGGAGGACGGTTGCGTCCAGGACGGAATCGACCTCCATGCTCTCCACCCGCGGCATCACAGGCTGCAGCAACCTCTCCTCCTCGGCCTCCTCATCTTCAGACCCCGAAGAGTCGTCACTAGACAAGGAAAACCGTGGAGCCATCCTGGCGGACGGCTCCCATGCCTGATGGACCGGCCACCGCTACTGGACCACCCGGAGGTGGCCGCAGAGAGACAGAACCCATCAGGCCGGAGCCCGACGGGACTGCCAGGGGGCCGTACGAGACGGCTCCCTCGGTGGCCAGTCCAGAACCCTGTCCAAGGACAGGGTCCGAATCAAACATGGGGAGAGACTGCCCTACAACTTTTGGCAGTAGGGACGACACCAGCATGGGCAGAACGCTATGCAAGAAACCTTGCCTAGCCGGACCAAACCACGCCGGCGGTGCCATCTCCGCCACCTCCGGTTGCAGACGTGGAATGGCCCCACGGGCCGAAACGGACGCTCCACGATTTACTTTCGGACCGCCTGACCCTGCCAAGTCCCTCTGGCAAGGAACTTAAGCATCATATCGACCGACCACACAGCACTAACGTTACACCTACTGTCAAGACTACACTTAGTACAGTGGAAACAGACATGGTTCTTGCATAGAACCCGTACGATATGTGGCACTCGTCACATGATGGCGGGGCTGGCTTGGCCTATAAAAAGCCAAACCTACAATAAGCCAGCGGAACGAAATAGAAATGGAAGGCAGACAATTAATTTTCAAATATTTTGACCATAAATTAACTGTAACCCTCCCGCACCCCACCCCGCAATGTTACAGCAAAGATCGCATTGATTATGACGACAAGTACGAAGCGGGCAATAATACACCCATACACTGATCCTCAAGGATGTATAACGGAACCAGGAATCATATCGCATAGCATTCGGGGTATATTTACTAATAAATATAAATTATACTCCTAACGAAGGCCAAAACGATATGTGAAGAAACAACAAAATGTAAACAAACTGCTGTAGCACACGGTAAAACCGCAGACCACACATCTAAATCAAGAATTTTGAAACCACTGATCATTGCAAACAGATCGTGATAACACGCAAAACTTGAAAATTCCAAAGTTTTCCTGGTACCAATTAAAGTACGCAGCACCCAGAATCAGATGCGCGAATTAATGAAACATTTTCTTCACATAAACATCCGAGAAACACGGGTGTGACATCACCCGCTCGGATCTTACGGAGAACGACGTCAGCCGATAATCGTGTTAAAACACCGATAAGCCAACACCTAATTTCATATCTGCCGATCGCCTGTTGGGGTTTAAAGGAAGGCGATCATCTGGCATATTTCGTTGTTAACACACGTCCCAGATTCTTTGGAGTTAGAAATTGGAACATGCGACACACACGAAATTTTAGAGACCTAAGTCTTTTAACTATGGAATAACATGGAAATATACGACCTGGTTATCATCGGTGGCATCCATATTAATCCAAATATCCTTTTGAGAACGCACAAGCTATCACAATTAATCACAGTAAAAAGACTTAGGCTTAAACAATCTTAAGACTTTCCAACTGCAAAAAGCATGTATTCTCTTGTCGCTATGCAAACAAGAATGAGCTTCATGGCAGACGGGTATCCGGCAGTTGGGAGCCGAGTACCCGGTTCCAGGAGTCGGTAAGGCTTTCTAAGTCTATAGTCCTAGAGCCAGCTGTCAGAGTCAGCTGTATATCAGAAGTAATAGAATGGTGAGTATTAATCGAAGGAGAAATATTGTGCCATACAATACAAATCCATTATACTGCCTTGAATTCTCAGCCTTAAATTACCAAACTGCTTGTACATGTACACATACACAGGCCTGTGCTGTAATATTTCCAATGATAACCCACAATAGGGTGCCTGATATGTTTTAAGGAGACATATGGTAACCTAAACCTTAGAAAGCTCATTGATACTAAAATCAACAGATTAAGATAACCTGTTTCAGGTCCCCTAAACTAAATTAAGGCAACCTCATGGAGAATGTTTTCAACAGGTTATCATAACAGCAAAGGCGTGCATACATATATCTACAAATTGTTTATTTACATGTAGTTAGCCTCAGATTTCAATATAAATCAATGCTCTGAGCTAGGCTGTCTGCCCCACTCAACTCATATACAGGCGTGATATTGTCCCACAATGGAAAGCCAGCTAGATGTCTAATTGGGGATTAACTGATTGAGCTGACAACATATTTCATTCTGTTATATACGATTATTTACTAATATTACGTACTACTTAATATTTATACTATTACAGGCTACAATATGACTGATTATAAGCACAGTTTTCACATTATTTTCAACATATTCTATAGATTTCAGGTTTAAATAGCAATTACAATTTTAACATTTCTGCAACTTCAGAATGAAATGTCATCAAAGCACAAACTTAGATATAATGACATACCAGAGAGTGAATTAGTTATTTAACCTCTCAACACTCAAATTTGTTCAAGCAAATTTCAATAATCTCATAGAAAATATCTATTTTCAGATCAAGATTATTTTTGAAAATCTACTACTGGAATGACTGGCTCAGTTATCAAGCCAGTCACTCCAGTGGTAAATTAAAAAAAATAGTCTTCTCTTGGTCTGCAAATGGACATTTATCAAAGACTACTGCAAAAGCTATTTTTCACCGACTTGAGTGCTAAAGGGTTAAGCAAGTACATGACAATAGGTAAAGACCTCTGAAGTAAGTTTACATTGCATGTTCTGACAGTAGTCAAAGCCTTTTATTATTGGCTATGTAACTGTCTAGATCTACTGAACTCCATGCAAATCTAGAGACGGTGATTTACTGTCAAATATTCAGTCGTACCTCATAAAACTATAATGGTATTTCATTGGATGTTCAGTTTTGTCAGATGTACATGTAGTGTTTCTTTAGCAGTTAGAAGACGATATTCCTTATGCATAGATTTGCAACTTATGCATTTGTCACTAGAGGATATTTACTACTGCTTTCCTTTCCTACTAGTGTTTTCCTAAGCAGGATAAACATCCATGAGGTGAAATATATAAACTTGACATCTGATATCTGAGTATTTCCCAGTATTTCCTGGTATTTCCCGGTATTTCACAGTATTTCCCACTGCCATGGGAAATACTAGTATTTCCCGGGAAATTGTCAACCCTGGTTATATGTAGCATCATAAAGCAGTGATCCATTGCTGATCGTGATGTGAAAAGGACATGCGCGATTAAAGCTTTGAGTGATCACGATCAATTATTTTAAGAATAATAGTGACTACTCGATTAACCCTTAGCACTCTGATGTCAATATTCTATCTTTTACCGTGTCAATATCAAAGAAACTGATGTACATTTTTCAACAATTTTGGTTGAAGATGTTGCTGTCTATGACAACACCATCTCCCAACAAATTTGTTGAAAAATGAACACTAGTTCATCTTTTAATTTAATTTGAAAATTTAAAATTTTGACACCAGAGTGGTAAGGGTTAATAAGCTTGGGTACAAATTACCAAGACATAACAACAACAAAATATCAATACCGAAAGCTGCAATGGTCATATGGTGTTTAGAAAATTCCACTTGTGGACTAAGAGATTATTTTAGAAAATTTATCACTGGAATGACTGGCTTGGTGATACATCTTCAAAGACAGTCGTTTCTTGACCTGCAAATGGACATACATTCACTGAGCAAAATGTCAATTTTCATGAGCGATCCCATTAAAAAGTAATTAAAATTTTGAATTGATATATTATATGCAGTAGAAATTATGCATGATTATTCGATTATTTAATTTTGATTTTCGATTTAATCACATACCGTATTTATTCTAATTATACCGCCGGGCGGGTAACGGTCACCAAAGGGGGCGGGTTAATTAGGGTGGAAAAAGTTTGAAAAAAATACCATGAAATTAGAATGCTTTTCTCATTCACCTTGAATCAGTATATAATTATAGTATTCCATCCAATTTCTGCTAAATTTGCTCAAATATTCATAAAAACAACTCGTTTGACATTAGATTTATTCAAAGGCTTTATTTAGGACATTACAGGTGACATTTAGTGAAGTTAGGAACAAAAGATTTATCCATTGTTAAATTGGAGGGAGGCACATTTGTGATGCGTACAGCAATACATTACACAATTTATAGCCGCATCTTAATGCCAATTCAACAACAGCGTTAGACGCTCTGTCACTGAACGACAGGATAAGCTGATGAAAAAATGTTGATGCATGTTTTATTTTTTCTGGATGTTTTTCTCCTTTGAAGACTAGATGACAGCGAAAGATTTATTATTTCTTACTATTGGTAATTTTTCGGTATAATTGGGAGGGGCGGGAAAATTAGAATAAATGCGGTAATCGTGCAAGCCGAAAATAGGCATACGATCACAGGATCAGTGATTAATCTCTACTAACCTTAAGTTTGTCTTAATTCCAAGCATCTCATCTGCTGTTAACCCTTTATTGGTCAAACCAAGCAAAATCAGCCTCAGCTGTGGTCTTGAGGAATATTCATTTGCTGGGCAAGAAGTCTATTTTTTCAAATTTACCAACATAATGACTGGCTCAATAACCAAGCCAGTCAGTCCAGTGATATCATTGCAAAAACAGATTTCTCTTGGTCTGCAAATGGGCACTCAGTAAGCATAAATGTAAATCTTGATCATTAAAGGGATAACCCAAAGGGGAATAACATACATGTACCTACATGTACAAGCAATTTGTATATATAGTTTGAAAGTGAAATACTCGCACATCAAAATTTAACTCACCCTGCCATGATTAACAGTCAGGCTGATCATGACGAGTATTGTCTGATCCGTATCATCTGTCCAGTCACCGATGCCCCAGCGATGACGATGAAAATCAAACTCAAGATCCTTGTGTTTATATTCTAGTTTATCCTTTACTCCGCCATACACCTGTGGCAATTGAGAAATAATCAACCAATTTGCATACTACATGTACCAGCGCTGTTCCAATTAAACGATTTGATCGATGACCAATTGGTCTGCATGTTCTACCAACAGATCGATCATGATTTCAATAGTTTAATTTGGCTAGTTATAAATGGATTATATTAATATCTGCTGAATGTGCAAACTAGAAAACAACTGGAGAAGACACATTTTTTTAGCAAAACCATTTTTAATTTCGTTTTTACATCTATATACCATAGTATTACTCCTTAGTCTAAGGCATTAATTAACCATTTCAACACTGAAATAGTACGTTAATTTCAAAGCAACCATACAAATAACCTATTGATCATTTTGAAACTTTTTTGACCGGAAGCTGTTGCTGCCTAACGCAGCAAACAGCTTCCAGTCAAAATATTCAACAGATTATTTCTTAAATTATTTAGAACCTGTCATTTGTGTTGTTCCGATTAATCAATTTGATCGATGATTGATTGGTTTGCATGTTCGACCAACTGATCGATCATGATTTCAGAAATTGATTATTGGTTGTTTATAAATTGACTTTATTAATAGATTTTAACTGGTCAAGCTAGAAAACCAATACTTTTTGGAAAAGAGTTTAAATTTAATTGTTACAACTATATAGTATCACCCCTTAGTCTAAGACATTAATTATTTCAGCACTGAAATAGTATGTTAATTTCAAAGCAACCATACAAATAACATGTTGAATATTTTGAAACTTATTTGACTGGAAGCTGTTGCTGCCTAAGGCAAATTAGTTTCAAAAAATTCAACAGATTGTTTCTTAAATTATTAAGACTCTGTCATACCTGTGACTTGGTTTGAAAGGGGTTATTATCCTTGAACATGCTATAATTACTGCATTCAAAATGGGTAAAAAATGAGGACCTGTTATGATCAATCACTAATTGATCATCGGTTAGTATACCAATCATCGATCACAAAACTAGTACCAATTCCCAACACTACCTGTCATACCTGTGACGTGGGTCGCAAGCAGTAAATATCCATGAACATGCAATAACTACTGCATTGAAAATGAGGACAAAATAAGAAACTGTTATAATGGGTAATCGATCATTTCAAATTGAATATCGGTTAGTTCACAAAAATAGTACCAATTTCCAACACTATATACTACAGATACCATGTATCTAGACTCAGACAGTAGAATATATATGTATGTAGCATAAACATAAACCATGAATGCTGTTTTCAGATATCTATTATGTGGTCGATAAAAGATATTTTGTTTTTAATAATAGCTACATGTAACTGTCAATTTTATGACATGTACATGAAGGTCGCCATGATTTTGGTCAGAAAATTCAAATTTTCTTCTTCTTTTCGTTCGCTGATCATACCGCCAGTCCTGTATTCAAATTTTTTCATAGACATGATCAAAAACTGAATGACTGGCTCTATAATCAAGCCAGCCACTCGTGGTAAATTTTCAAAAACAGTTTGTTTCGTCTGCAAACAGACATTTTCTATGAGAAAATTTAAATTTTCTTGAAAAAAGTTGAGTGTTAAAGGATTAGGACTAAATAAAATAATTAGTCAACATGAGTACATATACAGACCCTGAAAATAACAAATTATCTAGGTTGTCCCCAGGGCAACCAGTGTCATAAAATTTGGTTGCCTTGCAGCAAAAAGTGGTTACCCCAGACCGCAGGAACGTGTAATTTTTGTGGCCTGTACTAAAACCCTTCAAACATCTGAGCATGAGGAGATCAAATGGTTAGCTAGTGTTAGATATTGCATGCCCTTCAGCGTTAGTGCATACATGTACATACTCTGTGTGCTGCCTTTTTATCCATAAAGTTTGTCAGCAATCCCAGAGCATCTCCTATGGCGCCACCAAATAGAACTGCACGCATTTGATCCTCCTGGCTGCCTAATGAATAGCCTTTTACAGACATTGTCAACCTGCTGACAAGCGTTCTGAGTTCACATTCGTAAATAGCTCACAAGATTATCTGTCTGAAAAATGAACACAGAATCTATTCAAACTACAGTATATAAATATGCTTAAACACTTTAAAGTGGCCATGACATGACTGGTATAACTTTGCATAAATAGATCACACATGTGTCAATATTTCAAAAATTACACACCAATTCGATGAAAACGCTCTCGGTTAATAACAAAGACAAACAACTTTCGTTCAATATCTAACAGCCTGCCACCAACACGCTGATCGATTCCTAACTGAAAATTTATCACAAGTATGGGATGTAATCACGCTAATTTATTTGCTACCTAGACGGTTCTTTATCTCCCTTACACCATAATTTCAACCAAAATGAGCAAAATTTGCACCATTTTAGACACATTTCTTTGATTTAATTTGATTCTGGCCATGCGAGCTAAAAATAAACATACATGTAGACCAATTACAAATATCGTGTATACAAATGGGAAATTCGGCGACGCCACTTTCGATATTTGCCTAGTTTACTATTGACTCCTATGCAGGGCTATGTTAGTCGTAACTTGAGTGATGTAGATATAGTTGGCTTATCGATTGCCGGAACTGTAAACGTTGAAATCAGAATTCTCGTTTTGCGTGTTTTCAAATTTGCATTTCTTGCTAATTTCTTACTGTATGCTCATACAATTTATATGTGGGAGACAGATTTTGAGTGTATTTCAACTAAATTGTATATACAGGGCTATTAAAATTGTGTTGAAATACAAACTTTAACTAAATTTGAACTGGATTCTGGCCTCCCTGAGAAAGATCATTAGCCTGAAAGGCCCAAAATATGGCCCTGTGTGTGCCTATATATGTGTATAGGTTTACGTTGCATCAAAATTAGGCTTGCACGATATTGTCCTAGGAGGTATCACAATATATCGTGGTGAGAAAATTACGATATTTCGATATATCGTATAGCCTATTTTATGCATACGAAATCACAGGGTGAATTGGTCTTGGGTTGAGTTGGACTGCACGGGTTGGCTTATGTAGACATAACGGCTTCGCTATGAGTTTTCATCTGTCTTAACTGAATATGACTTATAATTGGTAAATTTCAACAAAAACATTAAATGCAGTTGCCAAGATGCTTAAAGAACGATCGTTAATAACACGAAAATAGGACACAATTTCCCGTTATAAATTTGTGAAGTCTTACACTTTGGCTTAATGTATACCATATGTCCATCATTGCGGGAGTGAAATTATTACATTGGACAACCTAAATATTGCGTACTCTGTTATAATCATCGTTTATTACATCAAAATTAATCCTAAAGAATTTGACATTTCATGTCGCCTTTGTGAAAATGTACAAATCATGTGATATTAGGAATGCGCTTTAGAGCCATAGATATCTAATGTTTAGATCTGATCCGCATTTACCGAGTACCCGTTTACTAATAATAGTTAGACGTCAGAAACATCTCGGATAGCTCACCTTGCAGTCTAAAGCATGTATACCGTCTCATTTAGCTATCACATTTGTGAATGCACCACCTCTCGCCTCCAAAATCAGGAGAGCATCCAGTATCACATGATTTATATATCTTCGCGACGCCATTTATTGTCAAATTTAGGATTAATTTTGACTTTATAAACCATGCTTATTAAGAATTATACAATATTTATACCGTCCCAGGTAATAATTTCACTCACACGATCATCGTTTTGAGGTATACAGTATGGCGCCAAGAAATTGTACTGGTAAATTGCATTCAATTTTTGTATTATTGTCCATATTTTAAAACAATTTTAAAGAATGAACTTCAACTTTCTCTTGACCTATTCCTAACATAAGCTCACCCCTCTCGCAAAGATGTTTGTTTGGAAATAAATTGAACAGCTTGCCGTAATAGAAGGCTAAGCCACAAACACATGACAAATAAGCAGAATACGGCACGACAGTAAAATTTTCTCGATATTTCGATTTTTTTCAAAATCATATCGTAAAAAATCGTGGCTGGAAAAAAATCGCGATTTTTTATAATATCGCATAATCATGCAAGCCTAATCAAAATATAAACATACACATTCCTGTTACGATGTCCACGTGCATGACCAGTTCTCCTGCCTTTCAAATTATTGTCCTTGTAAACACATTAAGGTCTGCATAACAGCCTGTTGGATATCTAAGTTATGCGATGATCCACTTTATAAATAATTAAATATTGGTATTTTTGCCCAGGGTGGGTTTGGTTGCTGCATAACCAAAACCAGTCTATTTAAATAGACATGATGGATGATTTTCGGAAAATCCAAGATGGCCACCAAAAAATTACCCAATCAAGACTCTCGTTTAATATGTTGAAGCCTACCATCATATGATTATTCCACCCAAGTTTTGTTGAAATCGGGTTATTGATTGAAGGAGTACCATTTTTAAATGGTTCCGGAACACTCAGAAAATCAGAGATTTCTGCCAAAACATTGACCTATCGAAATTCTGAATAGAATTTCTACAGGCTACGACAATAGGATCCTTCCAGCCGAGTTTGCTTGAATTCGTTCAAGCGGTTAATGAGCAGCCGCCTTTTAAACTTATTTCCCAAAATTTTCAGAAAATCCAAGACGGCCACAGGAAAAATGGACCAATCAAAATTCTGTATACAAGTTCTAAAATCTACCAGCCTAGTATCCTTCCAGCCAAGTCTGGCTGAAATTGCTCAAGCAGTTAATGAGGAGTAGCTTTTTAAACGATTTCCCGCCATTTTCCAGAAAATCCAAGATGGTTGCCTGAAAAATTGACCAATCAAAATCTTGTTTACAAGTTCTGAAGGCATACTAGGCTAGGGTTCTTCCATCCAAGTTTGATTCAAATCAGCCCAGCGGTTATCGAGTAGGCCTTTTAAGTGATTTCCAAAAAATTTCAGAAAAACCAAGATGGCCACCAGAAAAATTGAACAATCAAAATTCTGTAAACAAATTTTGAAACCTACCAGCCTGTGTATCCTTCCAGTCAAGTCTGGTTGAAATTGCTCACGCAGTTCATGAGGAGTAGCGTTTTAAAGGATTTCCCGCCATTTTTTGGCAAATTCAAGATGGCCGTTGGAAAAATGTACCAATCAAAATTCTGTATATAAGTTCTAAAGGATACCATGCTAGGGTTCTTTCATCCATGTTTGATTGAAATTGGCAAAGTGGTTAATGAGAAGTAGGCTTTTAAGTGATTTCCAGAAATTTTCAGAAAATCCAAGATGGCTGCCGGAAAGATTTACCAATCAAAATTCTGTATACAAGTTCTGAAACATACCAGCATACTATCCTCCCAGCTAAGTCTGGTTGAAATTGTCCAAGCAGTTAATGAGGAGTAGCGTTTTAAACAATTTCCCGCAATATTTCAGAAAATTCAAGATGGCCACTGAAAAAATTGACCAATCAAAAGTCTGCATAAAATTTCGGAAGCCTACCCCCATGGAGTCCTTCCAGCCAAATTAGGTTGAAATCTGCCATGTGGTTAATGAGGAGTAGCGTTTTTAAGCAAACGTTGACGGACAGACGGATGCCGGACTGTCGCCATGCCATAAGCTCACTTGGCCATTCTGGCCAGGTGAGCTAAAAAGTATTCAGTTTCTGCAACTGAAATGTAACCAATTACTTTGCAAATTCAGATACTTTTCCGTTACATTTCAAACCTTTTGTCTGGCTATCTCGTCCGAAACAGATTGGTGGAATTCAATCAAATGAGTTACGCGAGTTACCCATGAATATGATTGCAGACCGCATAACATGTACACTAGTCTCCTCCCACAGGGTGGAGGTAGGGGCATAAAGTCAGAAAGTTGGCATGATTCAAGTGATTCAACCATATTTGATATATAGCAGTTACCCATATCATGATACGATTGCAGATTTCAAGACAATGTTAAATACATTAGGCTCTGTCCCCAGGGATGAGGGGTCCCTGACAGGGATGTGGTCAATTACATTACATCGATTACCATTACTTTCCATTCCTTCTATTACTATTACAATTACTCCAAATTTGATCTATTACTATCATATATATCTTTTCCTATTACATTTGTACCATAGGTATCGCTCACGCACAGGCACACATACATACATGCATGCAAATGAAAACAAGTCAGACATTTGGATATTAACACTTTCACTGATGAAGCCCCTTTATCTTAATTTCATTGAAACCAAATAGGACAGCTGATGAATATTTTGAAAATATGTTTACTGAAGGGCGTTGCTGCAGGCAGCAACCCTGCAGCAACGTCTTCCAGGCAAAATGATTTCAAAATATTCATCAGTGTTTCTTACATCATAAACAAGTTGTTAAATAGGTTAATGATAAGAGTAATGAGTGTAGACGCTTACCTATACTTCCCCCAGTTCACCATACATATTTTATTTACTGATACAATGTAACTAGTGAATAGCAGATTCTTCCTCAGTTGTGGTCACATACATGTAATAGCGAACGCATAGAGCGATGGCTTTGCACAAAGCCATCGTAAACGAAGTGGATGTATAAAGATAACATGTACGTATGTCAAATGACGAAGAATCAACACAAAATGAGACAGGGAACCAGGCAAAATACATATACCCCGGGTTTGTACACATTTCTGTGTTTAAAATTCCACAACTTTTGATGACGAAAAATTAACAAATTCCATGACCGCAAGGATTAATATATAGATTTGTGTTTATGACGTAGCTCCACAAATAAGACCCAAGTTATTCTGCAAAATGTCCGAATATTGCCTCTTGCAACAACTAAGTCACAGCCTTGTTTTGATAAGTTGTTGCCATAATTTTATTGCAGAGGTGATTTATGCCACACAGATTTCATTTTATTTTCCAATCATGATCACCATTTTCCATGACTTTTCCATGACCTATGATAAAAAAAACCTGATTTTCCATGAATTTCCAGGCCTGGAATTTACATGTTCAAATTCTATGACTTTCCAGGATTCCCATGACTAGTACCAAACCCCTTTTTGTCGCTTATGTCTTGATAAACGTGATTTGAACATTCTAGCGGACAATATTTGTCTATGACGCCATTGTTACTATGAACTTGTTTGTATTTCCCCCAATAGCATGGAGCACTGCGATACATTGCTCCAAATTTTTTAACGTCATTTAACTGCTGCAACTAAATGCCGCATGTAAAAGATGCAACAATGCTGGCGGGTATTGCTGACAATATGCCTAAGGATTGTTGTGAATATTGTGGACTGGATTTTCCAAAATCTTCTTCAAGCTTCTGAATCTGTACTCTTACCAAGCAAAATTCTTAAAGAACATCATGCCTAAGTGCACGTCTGGATGAGAGGCTGCCATTCCAGTAGATTAAAACCAGTCTATGTACATATTCACAAGGAATGTTCTGCAGCTAACATGGTCGTCTTCCGGATGTAGTCCTTGAATGTTTCTACATCCGCTGCTGAGATGATTGAATTGGCGAGGCTGTTCCATATTGGCACTGCTCTAGGCAAGAATGAATGCTGGTCTTAGCTAAGTGATGTTTGAATGTCTGTAGTTTGTGTGAATGGCTGTGTCTAGTGGTGGTGACGTGTGCTCTTCTTCTTCTTTTCATTCGCTGATCATACCGCCAGTCCTGTAAGTGACTATCGACATGATCATAAGCGTTAAGTGCGTGGATCCATGGTTTATTAGAGTGCGCCATGCGGCCTGGAAGCTCCGTCTTCAGCACTCGAGGTTTCTGTCATGGTTACCTCACCCTTACCTCCTTTAGTCGCCTCTTACGACACGCAGAGGATATGGAAGGTGTATTCTAAGCCCCACCTACAGGGCAAGTGACGTGTGCTCTTACTGAATGGTATTCAGCTGGTATCGCTGAATGACCATTTAATAATTTATACATGAGTGTCACGCTTTCTTTGCTCCAGGAAGCCCCAGTCTAGTTCTGATATCATGCATGCTGGAGACACTATGCCGTGGGTAAAGGTACACTGGACGGGCTAGGACAAACCATGCTGCCTTTCTTTGTACAACTCCCTATTGATTTTGTTGTTCCTTTGTTGGTAGGGGTGCAATGATACACTAAACAATGATATGATACGTATCATGATACGCCTATCACGATACGATATGTATCGCGATACTTAATGACAGCTATGACAATGACAAAGTAAAATATTTTTAGCAGCCGTTGCAAAACCAGCAAATTGTATTGGCCAAAACCAGCCAATCGGGGGCTCTGTGAAATCTGCTTTATATTTTGTATATCCGGGTGACTAGGCTAATGTCGTAAGATGGCCGATGCCAGTGGTTCTGGATGCCATATTTACAAATATTTACGGCAATTCGAGACACGGTTTAAGTACAGGCATTTTATATTTTACTTACCATCTCTTAAAATTTGCTGCAAATGTGCAGCAATTACGTGAAAGTCAAAATAAAATACGTTCAACTAACCCACGAACAGTTGGTAATTCCCGGGAAAATAGCCAGCTAATGTCTAATGACGTAGTAGTCAGCGGAATAATCTGATTGGATCCAATTAATGTGCATTTACGAATGAAATTCCTCTATAGTATATATTACGTGCATTACATGCGTCAGGCACTCACTGATTTAATAATTTGAAGCCTCATTTTCATACCTCACTCACTAGTATTTTCGTATTTCACGCTGATCCCATAGACACCCTCCACATCATACAAAAGCAAGCGATTTTTCTTCTATAGTACATAAACCGTAAAAGCTGTTTCATTGCCTCCCACCGCAGTTCCTTATCGCGAGAAATTTGGATTAAATTTACGGACTTTTCATTGTCGGCATCATTGTAGAAATGTTTAAAGACCGAACTAAATATGCTTGCGACGATTTATTGAAAATATTGCGAGAATTGACCAAGAACAATGATGTAAAATTTATGTGGCATTACCAGATTTCGTAACTAACAGTCGCGACTTGTCCCTAAATTTTCCGCACTAAAATCCCTCCTCGAGGTAGCTACATATTAGTTTAAAAGGGTTATTGTATCCGCATATTATTTAGAGTGTTTAACATCTGAAATCAATTGTCATATCCGATTTTACTGAATTAATCTCACTAGAAAATTTGTTTTGGTGTGTCGCGATTCGGAAAACAAGTATCGTGTATCGTATTGTGGGGAAAGTATCGCGATGCATCGATGAATCGCTGCAGCCCTATTTGTTGGTGGGTCCATGACTGTCGAACTGTACGCAAGCTAATAGGTCAGACGAAGGTTTGATAAGCTCATTCCTTGATGATCTATGGGCACCCGCGGAGGTTTCTCTAGAGGAAGCCGAGTGTATGATTGGCCTTACTGGTAATGTTTGATATGTGTTTGTCACATTTCATTTTACTATTGAGCTCGACTCCCAAGTATGGATTTGGCACGGTTTGATCTAAAATTTGGTCACACATGGTGTAGGTGGTGTTCATGCTAGACTTTCGCTGAGTTACTTTGATGATTGCGGATTCCAGTTTTGTTTTAAAATGTAGGCTAATCTGGTAAGTTGATAACCTATATTGGCCTATTGCTAACATTCGCAATACATTTAATTTTTAATGCTTTCTTACGTAGACAGATATCAGTTGACTGTTCAATGGGATCCAGCAAGCTCCCATGTAGTGGACGGGGTTTGTGGACGGACACTACTATCTGAGTAGCATATTTTGTTTACATTGTATACCTGACAGTATATGTATGCTTATCAGCCAATTGGTATAAAAACTAAAAAATCAAATATGGTCAGTGATCCAAACTCTGTGGTATACCAAACTCTTTAGCAAGGCTTCGTTTTCAAGCTATAGTGCCATATCACACATATAATAATAATAATGATTTGTTTATATTTTGAAGCTTCTTATCTGACAAATCTAATTCTACCAAAACCAGCTCAAATGCAAAAACCTTTTAGTTTTAATTACACAAGATTGCACAACCAGCTGTGAATCTGTAGTTAAAAATAGCCGCTTTTGAAAAACGCTCGAAAATGTTGACTGAGTTTCCAAAGAAAAATTTCCACTTTTATACGTTTCTTCATCTTTTCGTTCGCTGATCATACCGCCAGTCCTGTAAGTGACTATCGACATGATCATACTTTTATACGTTCATTCGTACTATTATCCTAGCATCTAGGTCACATTATCTAGTAACCAGATGGAAATTTCTGAAGTGCTGGCTCCTTGGATGACTTCTCAGCATTGTTTCAATCACAATCACCATACTCCCAAAAATTCTATTAAAATGTGACCTAATTCTGTGGTATTGCGGACTGCCTTTCATAAAATTAAATAAATAACAGGTTTATTTTTTCTCATAATCTTGATTTTGTAGAAGTAAATGTTAGAATCTCAATGATTTATTCATTTTGATGAATTCCGTGAATTATTTCCATTATTTGAAGCGTATTTTTGTTAAAGGGTTAGTCTGAGCATTTCCAAAATTGGTCCCATTTTTAAATACGTCTCTAACTTATCAGTGTTTTGTAATCAGGGTTTGTACACCTTTCAGGATTTGAAATTCCATGATTTTTATATGACTTTCCATGACTAAAATTAACAAATTCCATGACCTCCAAGAATCAATATCTCTGAAACAGGACTTTATAAAACATTACTGGAATGGTATATATGTAGGGCTATTATCCCTAGAATATACCTATTAAATTATTTTTTAAATATTTTAAAACCAATTTGACTGCAAATTCTTGTAAATTAATTACAATTATTTTGAAATTAATTTCACTCTGCGCATTAATATATAAATAAAGAAATCCAACAGCGCTAACAGGAGTTGGTTATCTGGCTCTTTTGTGATTGGAGGCGCTGTGTAATCTTATGCGCTAACGGGAGCTGTTATCAAACGGGTACGGGAACATTCAGTTCCTATCGCGCAATGATGATACATAGCAATTTCCGAGTCCAGAATATTTAGATCCGAGTACTCGCTCTAATTAGAATAAAGATCTTTTGCGATTGGAGGCGAATCACGTGATTTATACACATATCTTTTCTCGACGCCATTTTATGTCAAATTCTGGATTAATTTTGATGTAATAAGTGATATGTATTAAAGAATAAGCAATATTTAGGCGCCCCAATTTAATAATTTCACTTCCGCTTGGTGTTTTTGGAGTATACATTAAACACAGTCGTCAGGCGGCGCGAATTGTCAGGGTAACATTTAGTTCAATTTCCGTGGTATAACGTGACTTTTTAAGAAAAATTTCGACCCAAAAATGTGCTGAAGGAATGTTCTCGAGTATAGGATGCAACCCCCTTTCTAGTATATGTATTTTGACAAAAAAACTGCGTCCTTTAGTCAAATTTTAACGGTAGGAATGATTTAAAGAGTAATCCTTTCACAGACAAATGCTTGAAGAACTAAATTTTGTAATACTTATTCTGTTGATTATTTTGAAATTAATTTGACTGGAAGCTGTTGCTGCCTAAGCCAGCATTGGCTTCCAGTCAAATTTGTTTCAAAATATTCAACTGACAACAGTTTTCTTGTATGGTTTCCTTGAAAATGAGATATCAGGAATTCAACGGTGAAAGGGTTAAGAGCACTAGCTACAATGTATCATCATCATTATGGCATCATATGTACAACTGTAACTAGACAAAGAGCGTAATTATGTATATAAACCCATCACATCAATACAAAATATGTTAAAACCGTATTGCAATATAACCAATACTGTAATAATCGTATATTATATAATATTTGTAAATCTTGTGTTTATCATGCTTAAATGAAGAAATAGAAGTCATTGTATTGTTGTATGTCCAAGCAACATAAAATGACCCAAAACAACATAACAAATAAAATGAGATTAGATCCCTTTTTAAGTTGGACGGCCAATTAAAGCTCTTGTGATTGGAGGCATTCAACTGAACTTTATCTTGGACTGGGAGGTTTTGCAATCTTGCAAATGCCAATACCGCAAATTAACAATAAATATGTACAGAACATCATGTATTTAAAAGAATCTGAGCAATAAATTCACTATTACCTAATCAGTGCATGTAAATGCATTCGGCAGTATATTTTCTAGCGAGATTTTTGGTCACTTGGCTGATTTCGTCCCGGCCGACTTGGTTAGATTACATTCTTCCTCCTATTTATGTGGATTGCGCAAGTCTCTACTCGGTTACTAATATTAGCATTTTCGGGCTATACGCATAACGATCTAAACTCGTCCTATAGTGGAAGCTAATACATCACATGATTTCTATTTTTTCGCAACGACATTTTATGTCAAAATTTTGATTAGTTTTGATTAAATAAACAATGTAAATTAAAGTATACACAATATCTAGGCGGTCCCAATTAATAATTTCACTCCCGTGATGATGGATATAAGAGATACATTAACCATAACCGTAAGATGGTAAGAATTTCTAGCATGAAAATTTCAAAATTTTCTATTTTCGTGCTATTTTTGTATAATTTTTTGCAACTTTTCCTTGAAATATACCTAAGATATGCAGCAGAATTTTATGCCATCAGATTTTTTTCGAAGCGAAATTTTCATTTTCCATGACTTTTCTATGACTTTGACCAAAATTATGATTTTCCATGACTTTTCCAGGCCTAGAATTTAGATTTTCAAATTCCATGACTTTCCAGAATTTCCATGACCCGTGCAAACCTTGTGTAATAAAACAAACAGCTTCTGTGCCCATACTGTAACCCAAGAACACTAAACAAATGTGGAATGCATGATTTGTTTTATTTATTAGTGTTTTAGGCATTTAGTACGCTATTTTGTGCATTGCCATGAAGTTCGGCAGCCTTGACTTGCCAGATAGCCTCAAAATTTTTATGGGGGTTCCAAACTTTATTGAATTATTGCCATAAATTCCCTACGAAACTTATATAAGCAGCAAGAGAACGGTACTACGTTTTACCAAACATGGCTAAAAACTACCAAAAACGACCATAAATACCTTTAGTTTGTTGTTACATCGAATAAGTGACTCAAATAACTTCTAAAAATTACTAATTAACTTCCATTTTTGTAAATACAAATGTATTTGCTGAATTTTCGAGGTAGGGTAGTAAAATCGTGTGAAGTAGTACTAAATGTAAAGCAGTCAGAGGGAGGAATTTTAGGAAGACCTACTGACTGTTGGCGGGACAATATGGGTTATTAAACATCTTATTTAATTCATATTATGTACTATACATAAAAGACATATATATATATATATATATATATATATGTATTAATTTATCGGACTCAGAATAATGCCTACAATTAATTTTTAAGCTTATGCGAGTTCCCATGAATTCCAGACTCGACGAATTTCTTCAGAATCTCCATACAGGGTTCATACACCTTACAGCAGAATTAAATTCCATACCTTTTCCAGACTCAATTTCAAATTTTCCAGACCTCATTTTGGGACTTTCAATCAGACAAAAAACAAACACAGTTACTAAGTTCATCATATATAAACTTTATTAAACAAGAATATCAAAACACAGCGTGCACACTTTTGCCTGTGGAACTGAAGCAACCGCAGTAGTTGAAGACCCGAGGACAATAACAAACTGCATATATAAATAATTGTCACAAGAATGTCAAAGCACAGCGCGCACACACAGATATGAATTTCATTACAGCAGCACATTTTTTGTTGAATATTTTGAAAATAATTTGACTGGAAACTGTTGCTGCTTTAAGCAGCAATAGTTTTCAGTCAAATTATTTTCAAAATATTCAACGGCTATCCTATCAAAACACACTATTAAAAGATCATAGGAGTTATCTTAATCTAATATAGCCGGAAATATCAACATACACACAAACACACCCAGTGACACACAGTGTGTCACACATACACAGGATTTCTCATTATAAAGGAACTTTTTGAGGGTATATAGCGGCAAAATCTAGATTGGGAACAGTATATTGTCTATGAGTGGCTCTGGGAACCGTATATTGTCTAGGAGTGGCTCAGTGTTTTTCAGGATGCAAACCAGATATGAATTTCATTACAGCAGCACATTTTTTGTTGAATATTTTGAAAATAATTTGACTGGAAACTGTTGCAGCAATAGTTTCCAGTCAAATTATTTTCAAATTATTCAACAGCTATCATGCAAGGTTGAGCTTGAGCTTGAGAAACCCACATTTATTTGTTGAGGGCCACCCCCAACGCACCACCCCCACCTTTAGATAAGTTAAACCCTGCACATATACGCATACACTAATTTAATTTAAATTTACCATAGCTGATCATATCGCCAAAGCAACAGGAGGAATCCTCATTATTTTCACTTGATAATGCAGCAACATAAGAGGCCTCGCGATACGAAAGGGCTGTCCGACAGTCAATAATATTTTACCGTGACTCAACGCAAAGTTGGGATCATCTAACATTGGGCGATATAAAATTGCCACGCTTCTAAATGATCGCCATAGCAACAGGAATTCATTATTTTCACTCGATGACGAGCCAACACAAGAGGCCTCACGATACGAGGGCAAAGTTGGGATCATCTAACGTTGGGCGATATAAAATTTCTACGCTTCTATATGATTCTGGCACTATCAATGTGAAAATCCACAACTTTCGGCGCTGGCTTTAGACGAACTTCTGTCAGTGTCCCATGTTTTTTCCCCGGCATGTGGCTAACAAGAGCCGCTACGCCCATATTCCCGATGTCAAACGACTTATTACAAACACTACCTTTGGCACGCGAGTTTGATGTGTTGTCCGGTAAAATCCAATCCTTATATTTATCATTAGTTTCCCAAACACTAGCATATTTGCACTTTCCCATCTTTACTGTATCACAAAAAATGGCAATCTAGCAAATTATTTCATTGTTTCGGCTTCTAACACTCTGTACTATTTGACAGACGACTGCCGATTCACTCATTTTTATTGCGTTGTACTTGAACATGTTCAGAACCCGTATTGCTCAACAACCACGAGATGTTCTCGGTAATAGGCGGTTTTCTATTGCAGGACGAGACCGGGACCCAATCGATTTAGATTCTGGCAAGATCGGCGGAAACGCAGGATTTCGTTCGTAAACAAAAAGATTGCGGTCGGAAAAATTAGGATTGCTGATATTTTAATTTTCCATACATTTTCCATACCAGTTGGCCCAAAATTGGAATTTCCATACTTTTTCCAGCCCTGGAAAAGGCTTTCCTAATTTTCCATACTTTTTCCAGACTTCCATACATGCGTATGAACCCTGTCCATAATGATTGCCGGCAAATCATACAATCATTGAAAGGCGTGGCCTCGAGTATGGGGCAATCACGCTATGTGATTGGATGAGACATGTAAGGCATGTAGCGCGGGTTAAGTCAGGAGTATTGATTGACAATCAATACTCCTAAGCATTAAGCAGGCGGGTAATTACTTTGATGTTACGAAGTGAATGAGATTTTGTGCGTACTGATTGTGTGATTCTAATTCTATCTATTTTATATTTACAGATTTAATGGATACGAGAAGGCGCAAAACGGGCATTTCTTCATATATCCACCATGTCAAAAAAAACTATTTCTTAATAACCGTGAAAAATAACCTAGATTTTTTAAAAATAAGTTATAACAATTTTATTATAGGCCCTATTAACAAAAAAATCTCGATATGAATAAAATATATTCTCTGTCATAAAATCAATATCTTTTTGAAAAATATCTTTAAAAATGTCTGATAAATCTCACCATAATAATACTCTATATTATTACCTATTAGCCTATATAAAACAGCTATGAAATATACGCTAATTAACGACATGTCTGCAAATTTTGAAAATACATTGACTTAAAGCATATATATTGTTAGAATAGTGGCGGTAACATGTAAAGGCATGCGTGTGTGATTTATGGGACAGCCATGCACGTGCCGATTAGGGGATTAGGGTTGCCGATTTGTCCCAAAGCCGGGAGGTGTCTATAATGAGGCATTGTATTTTCACACCCTGAATAAAGGCCATTTACTGAAGTCGGGTACCCACTCAGACTTGTTTTTTTAAAACTAAAGACACACATACTGTTCAATCAACAGGTGGTACTAGGGTTGTCATTACATCAAAGAGTGGGGGGGGGGGAAAACCAGGGCAACGGAAAAGGGCTAAGTGTGCGAAAACAACTAGCATAAAAAAATCCTGTGTAATTAAATTAAATTTAGAGTAGTGTGCGCATATAGTACGAATATACTCTGACTCTGCACCAGATTCTATGACAGATATTCGCATGGATGGTCATATACATCCAAATGTCTATCATAGGGCCAGGTACAAGGTCTGAGTATACTCATATAATGTGTAGGCTTGCACGATATTGTCCTAGGAAGTATCGCGATATAGTGTGGTGAAAAAAATCGCGATATTTTGATATATCGTATAGCCTATTTTAAGGTATATGAATTCACAGGGGGTGTGTGTGAATTGGTCTTGGGTTGAGTTGGACTGCACAGTTTGGCTTATGTAGACATATCGGTTTCGCTCTGAGTTTTCATATCAGTTTTTTCCGGATGACTTCAAATTGGTAAATTTCAACAAAAACTTGAAATTCAGTCACCAAGATGCTTAAACTAAGACCGATCGTTAATAACACGGAAATAGGACACAATTAATAATTTCTTTCCGCCTTACCTCTTGGCTTAATGTATACCATATTCATCATTGCGGGAGTGAAATTATTATATTGGACAACCTAAATATTGCGTACTCTGTTAAAATCATCGTTTATTACATGAAAATTAATCCTAAAATTTGGCATTTCATGTCGTCTTTGTGAAAATATACAAATCATGTGATATTAGGAATGTACTTTAGATCCATAGATATCTAATGTTTAGATCTGCTCCGCATTTACCGAGTACCCGGTTAATAATAAGTTAGCCTTCAGAAACATCTCGGATAGTTCACCTTGCTTGCTAAAGCGTGTATACCATCTCATTTACCTATCACATTTATGAACGCACCACCCTCACCTCCAAAACCAGGAGAGCGAGTAATATCACGTGATTTATATATTTTACTAATAATAGTTAGCCTTCAGAAACATCTAGGATAGTTCGCCATGTTTGCTAAAGCGTGTATACCATCTCATTTAGCTATCATATTTGTGAACGCACCAACTCTCGCCTCCAAAAGCAGGAGAGCAAGCAATATCACATGATTTATATATTCCCGCGACGCTATTTAATGTAGAATTTTTGATTAATTTTTGATTTTATAAACCATGCTTATTTCAAAACATGCAATATTTATACCTTCCCAGGTAATAATTTCACTCCCGTGATCATGGTTTTGAGGTATACAGTAATGTGGCAAGAAATTATACCAGTAAATTGAGTTGAATTTTCGTATTACTGTCCATCTTTTAAAGCAATTTTAGAGAAAGAACTTCAACTTTTTTAACCTATTCCTAGTATAATCCCACCCCTTTCTCTGAGATGTTGGTTCGAAATAAATTGAACAGCTTGCAATAACAGACATTTATGCTACAAATAGACCCAATACGCCATGCACACTGGCACGCTGTGCGGGTGACAGTAAAATTTTGGCGATATTTCGATTTTTTCAAAATCACTTCGTAAAAAATCGTGACTGAAAAAGAAATGGTGATTTTCGATAATATCGCACAGTCGTGCAAGCCTAAAAATGTGTACATTATAGCTGGGCGGTATTGATATTTACATGACGGTATCGGTACCATGAAAAAATACTGCGGTACCACGGTATACCATCATCTGAGCTTGAGGCATGCCACGAAATTAGAACAATTTTTTCCATTTCCTTTTCACTGCCATCTCCAATCAACGGTAAATATAGGTAAAATAAATAAATCGGCTTCCTGATTTAGAAAAGAAAAACATGGCTATTGCGACTGTTTAGTTTCACGATTTTATTAGGTCACTATTTTTATTGACGTAATATCATTCACGAGGAATATCGGTCAAAGGGTGTGGTCGACTCGCTAACTATTACCGGCTGTTTGAGACATTGGGTGCACTATTTTCAATCTGGATTGTTCTTGCTATTAATGCGTGCGACCAGCAAATGGTAAATTTTATTTTGGCAGTCGAACGCTTTGATAAACAGAGTCCAGACAAAATCTGCGAGTATTTAAACGGGGCGAGTGTTGTACTCTTTTATTTCTGTTGGAGTCGTATATTCTGTTACTCGCGAAAACAGGCCTATACACATACATATAACACAACATTGAATATAGCCGATTCCAAAGCTTCTGATAATTACCGAGTACCCGATGTGCAGACTCGTTACTCGCCATGCTTCACGTGAACAATGCGTGTAAAAAGCTATTACCGCGAACTTCCGACGTGTAGCCAGTTGAAAAATGAATTACAAAAACTAAAACACTATAATTTTTAGGTGTCGTTACTTAAACTGGGTTTAATCCTTAAAGAAATTTCTTAAAACAAGCCAGAAAAATAAAAAATAACGACTTCAACGCTGCTCGCTGTTAATAAATTAGCACGTGATCAAAACAGCACTAGCAAATACTACAAATTTCATTGATAAATCCAGCATAGTAATGTATTTTCCCACGGTCTAATTCATGAACAACCAATCAGATACGTCTTTGCGAGATTGCTGTTGTGTTTGAATAGAGCGCAGTTTGTATGTTATTTTGTTATTCTAGCGTGTTTGTTCGGTGACAAAATGCTTGGAGTAATAAATCACAAATAATAGAAACGGGAATAGGGAATATATTATAGTGTAATTACTACCGGCGGACGGCCAAAGAATGAGTTTAGATGTTTTAAATAAAGCAATTTTACCGTGAGACTCTCAAGACGTGCGTTTGACATACAATTCTGCCTGTCATTATTTTGTAATTGACGTCTTGATGTTTGTTTTTACAACGACCCTTTCACCTCAACTCGGCTAATAGTTAGGGATGCCTGTATTTTTAGCACTATTAGCACTTATTTACTGTTGGTCAAGTCAGATTTTATGAATATATTTCTCAAATATTGCTCAAACATTATGGACGGTATTCACGGTATTTGGAAATGTCAACGGTCACGGTATCGGTTCACGGTATACCGCGGTCCTCACGGTACTACCATCAGACCGCCCAGCTCTAGTGTACATGTAGGCCTACATCCATTCCCGCAATGTTCATCAAAGTCATGCGTGAGTGAGTGAGTGAGTGAGTGAGTGAGAAAGCTAATATTAATGTATTAAATTTGTATTATATAATTTCATGTATATTTTATATTTGAATACTGTTGAATTTCATTCTATAATATTTTCTTGTATATTCAAATAAATCGTTTCCAAATTGTAAATGTTGTGTTCTTTCACCAGCATGATTGTCAGCATTAGCAGCTATGTCTGATTAATCTGAAATGTACGGTGTTCTAAAATTGCCATTTTTCCGTCGTGCATCGTGGCGACGAACACTACGCGACGATAATTCAAACATATTAATATTGCGCGTTGTGGCAACGCGCAACGTTTGAATTATCATTGTGTAGTTTTCGTCACCATGACGCACGACAGAAAAATGGCAATTTTAGAACACTGTGGCTACTTTACAACAAGTTTAACTTTATAAAATATATAATAAGTGCGCGATGTGTGACATTAATATTAATGACGTTTGAATTATCGTCGCGTAGCTTTCATCGCCACGACGCATGACGGAAATATGGCGATTTTAGAACACTGTAGAAATGACATAATAAGAAATAGATAAGCATGTTCATTTGGCGGTTGCGGAAATCTAAAAAATTGCGATAGATATCTCTAAATACTTCACATAAATATACTACACATATTTATATAGTATTTATTGATGTTTATCATAATTTTCCGATTTTTGTGTACTATTAGCTGAACATGATCAAATTGATATTATCTGGCAATCCTGCTGGTTATTATATGTTTTACCAAAAACAACCGACATTGGTATTTACGACCAAATCATTAAATTGTGATTTCAAATCCCATCTAAATCTCATCTAACAAAGATATTTAGCTTCTTTTACTAATTTTCATTAATAATCCTTTATTAATTTTCATTAATAATTGACCGGTTTTTGGTAATATTTGACCCATTTTTTGGTGGTTTTTGGCAAAACTTAATACCCCAATAGCATACTTAAAATAATCGATCTCTGCATATACCTCTTCACTTGTTGGTATGTGTTTGGTGATTGGCCTACGGAAAGTATAAGTTTTAGCTAAATGACATGGAGTTTTGTTGCCCCATTCTAAACTTTACTCACAGGCCTTTGAATTTTCGTCCATCCATCCCTCTACCACATTTCGTCACCATGACATAGAAGTATATACTATATATAATATACACACGGTATGAAACCTTCATCTGTGGGCACCATTGTCAGAAAGCTGATTGGTTGGTTTGTAGTCAGAACCGTGATGTCAGCGGATTTTGACAACAAACCAACCAATCAGCTTTCTGACAATGGTGCCCACAGATGAAGGTTTATACCTTGTGTATATTATATATAGTAGGGGGAATATGTGGTAGAGGGACGAATGGACGGAAATTCAAAGGCCTGTGCTTTACTTTACTATTTCGAAAACTGGTGTTGTGCAAATATTTACAGAAAATAGCATTGCAATATAAGATGCACTTCAAATTTCCAACTGTAAGCATTGATAAGATACTATTGTTCTCATAGCACTGTCTTGCCTATTAATAAAATAATTAATTAACTAACAAATTCATACTAAACAGGAAATTGATATGTTAGTTCACAGGCATTTGAAGTTTACCAGCCTATTTCATATTATTAGTATATTTAATATACTACTATATATATATATATATATATATATATATATATATATATATATATATATATATATATATATATATATATATATATATATATATATATATAATACACAAGGTGGTCAACGAAGATCACGGAAACACAGTACGCATGAACAAAAACAAAGCAAGAATCTTAGTTCTAAACCTCTCCGTTCGGGATGATGGCGGCGTATCGTGTCTGTTATATCTGTCTAACACATCGACGCTGGTTTTGCATCGCTGCTATGAATGTTATTAACTTTATTACATGTTTAAGCGAATTGTAAATGTTACCGAAACCATTGGGGAACAACTAGCCATTGCTAGACTGGTCCCTGGCGCTCTGTATCTGTTTGCGGAATGCCAGCATCGTTGGACCTTTCACCCCAACACCAACAATATGCATTCAGATTCAGATTCAGATTCAAATGACAATTAAAATATTTCAAGTCAAAATATAAAATTTAAACTGAAGTAAAATAATAATTGATCTTGAATCTGAATCTGAATGCATATTGTTGGTGTTGGGGTGAAAACTTAACCAAGATGGGTTGTGAATGTTAAAACACGCCACCCTATGGACTACAAAAAGGCCTCAAATATCCAAGTAATCACTTCGATTCTTAACCAGCTTGCATGTAACTAAACTATCGGATCCGGGTAATGACAATAACCACGGCGCTAGAAAGCTAATTTATACGAAGTTATTACATTGAACTATTAATGGGTGCATAAATTCGGATATCAGGGGCTCAAGTTAAAGTAATGCCGCTCCTAAAACGAAGCATTACTAGGGATAAACTTTCCTCCAAACGATCAACATTTTATACATGGTGCATTGTTTTGTAAAGATCAAGCTTAAGCGAGTCCAGACTCACTAGGCCAAACTAAGGACTCGGTTCTGAGACTAGGAGCAGGTCCAGAGTCAACACCTTAGAGAATGCGCATTTGATTTTAACCAATGAACAAATATAAAAATCGCATACCAGAGACTAACTGCGGCAGGGCGGCTGCAATCCCTTGGCTGTCCCCGCCTGAGGTGAGAGGGTGGCTGGTCATCGCGCAAACTGTACTCTCCTTTGAGTCCCTCGAGCCCCAGGCTTGGGCACCAGTTGAGTGATGTCAGTCTGCCAAGGTGGATGCTGTCCATGTCCATAAGTCCTCTGGTGTGACTCTCGGGTATCTGTCCTGGTCTCAGGGCTTGCGACGCCATCCCCTTTACGCAAGATTGGGCTCCCCCCCCCACCCCCCACAAAGGTTTGTTGACCAGAGAAGTCAGCCATCTCCTTGGAGACACGTAGGTCTGGACATTTCTGTGATCGATGTAGCAAGCAGGTTGGATTCTCTCCAGCGGTCGGTATGCCGGTCTTATCTCCGCTGTCAGTAAGTGGAAGATTGGGGCTTGGAGTGGCCTCTTCCAATATCCATCGCGATATACTTCGGATGTTCCCTTCCTTCTGTTCCCTTTTCTCTCAGTCCGAGCAGAGGAGGGTCATGCTGATGTGTAAGTTCATTCTGGCAGAAGCGGTTTGAGTGGCAGAAGTGGTCAGTGGTGTTGTGGCAAGGGTTGGTGTGGCAATTGAGGAGGTGGTAGTGGTTCCTGTGGCGGTGCTTTATATGACAGATGGTCCTATGGAGGTGGCATTTCCAGTGGCGGGAGTTTCTATGATGGTGGCATTGGCAGTGGTTCTGTTGGCGACGAGGGAGGCAAATGTCTCGGGTGTGCAAGGTCGAAAATGTGTACCCAGTCCGATGAGTGATTCCTTCAGAGAAGAGGGATTTGGTCAGGTTAATCCTATGGGGAACTGGAGGGGTGTCTGAGGGTATCGTTGTCTGGAAGAAGGTCCTCACCAAAGAGCAGAAGAGGGGTCGTGTATGACGGCTTCAACCAAAGGCACAAGGAGGCATCAACCGCAGAGCCTCAGTTTACCATGGAGGCATCAACTCAATAGGATTGAGTGCCCACATTTAAGATGTCTGTATAGCAACACAGAGATGGAAGTCTGGCAGACCCATGAGACAACGGCAGCATATGAGACATGATGCGCCATGCGAGTGACAGTCGCACATAATCGAGCATGAGGGCTGGCTGCGGATCTCCACAGCCCAAAAATGGTGGTTAGCCCACAAGGCATGCCCTTGCAGAGAGGGCCGGTATCCTGAGCACTGCTACTTATTTTCTTGGCCCACCACATGGTCAACCTATGCCCAACTGTTTCATGGGGGAAACGACTAGATTTCAGAGATCTATATACTAACCACCCCACCCCACCCCCACTCCACCCACCTCCTTAGCAATGTCTCTGTCACTCACAGACCTTGAGAGCAAGTAACTTGGAGACTTGGCGCACTTGGGCGAGGCACGCCTTGGTTCAGATGACACTGTTGCACCCACACCCCCCCCCCAACCCACCTCGTCTCCTTCCTAGATTTCGACGAGAACGGAGAGCAACAGGAAATCTGAGGTACCATACCGACCATAGACCTCATCAGAAACACTGATACGCTAGGACAATCGGCCATCAACTAAGCCAAAACTGTGTGCAAGGGATTGGGCATCAAGGACAGAGTGATGATGTGGGGCATGCTCGGAGTCGATGACGCCAGGGCTATCAAGGTGTTGGCTGAGTTTCATGCAGACAACCTCGTTAAGGACCTGCTCAAACCGTGGAGCTCATCCCAACAAGATGGAGACTCTCAAGGTAGACAACATTGGCGTGAGCCATATCATCATCGATGGTGGAGCCAGTGCTAACCCCAGCCTCCAACTACCCGAGGTGAAGAGGTCCGGGTTCTTTGGACTGCCGTTGAAGACCTCTTAATAGCCATGGTGCAGACCTTCAGCTACAAGGTGAAGCTAGCCAGGAAGCTCAGGTGTCAGTTGGGACAGCATATCTGATGTGACGGCCAATATCTCCCTCAGGTCATGAGCAAGTGGAAGAACATGCAGAGTAACAGCACACTGGACACCACCTATGTGAATGATGGGTACCAAGTCCTGGATTCCCTGGCAAATGGAGCTGCCGTCTATGCGAATGGAAAAGGATACTACACAGAATTCAAATTACAGTCAAATGTGGAGATGCCTGTGGCTGTGTCACTCTTCTCCCTCCTTGGGAACACACATGTGAATTAGGCCCTGATGCAGGACAAGCTGTTCCTCTGGGTGTACACCGAGCATCTCGACAGTGTAATGATGACCTCTCCACGACTTCAAGTCTGGCATGATGAGAATGATCAGGTGTGGGGTCTAAGCAGTGGATCATGCATGTAGATCGAGAGCACCAGCAGGTCCAGACCACAGCCGGACAGTGGCTAGAGTTAACCTTGCAACGAGGTACCCTGGACTGTGTTGCTGTGGTGGTCCTGGTTCCCAAGGGAGAAGTGGTCCAGGAGGTAGGTGAGCTAGATGACTTCAAATTTGTGGTAGCTGAGGTCAATGTTCTCGGTGAGGTGCATGATCTGGCTGATGTCTGCCTCATGGTAACCAGCTCCGCTTCCATGTCGGGAACCTCGTAGGAGCAACAGTGCTGGACTTCGGCCATTATGGTGCACACCAGAGGTATTCAGTTTGAGTGTACATAGAGCATGACTCCTGCCATCACGGCCGATGTTCCCAGTACATGTACCACTATCAGGACCTCTGCTACCTTCTGCTCTGTCCAAGGCTTGTAGGCGAGTGTTGGCTCGGAGAGCTTTACAGTCTCATAGTACTCATTGAGACTCTCATCTGCTTCTTTGATATTCTGGGTAGCCCGAGCCATCTGTTGCCATCAGCGTGCCTCCTTTTGGCACATATGCTCGAGTGCCTTGCTGTACTCCATCCGTGCCTTAGACAGCTTCTACATTGACTGGTTATGGTATTTTCACTCAGCTTCCGCTGCCTTATGGTCAGCAAAACTGAGACCCCAGGTCGCCAATGCAAACATGCCTGCATTCATGATTGCAGATGCCATGTCGCTATTAGTCTAGTTTAAAGCACCTGTACAGCAGCAGACGATGTATGAATGTGAATCTGCCGACAAAGGATATGATGAGGGGGCGGGGAGGATTATGAGCACGAGTATATATAGTATGTCATCTCTGTACTCTCTGGTCAAGACTCTCAACATGCGAGGCTTGGTCGATAAGTTACTCTTCTCTGAGGATCCAGCAGAAATTAGATGATCGTGTATCTAGGTGTTTGAAGAGGCATTGAGCGATGGTTGTATACATGATGGCGATCTGTTTGTCTGCCTACGGTTTGCTCGAGCTGTGCATAACAGAACGGGATTTGACGTGAGTGATGAGATCTGAGAGTTCATCAACCGCTTGTCTTGAGGTGCTCTATTAACAGGCCAGTTTCTCCCACCATGAGCCTCACCAACTGCTCGAGATTGCACGCTCCAAGGATCACATCATCACCCTGAAGACAGTAAGACAATGGCTCTCGAGGCCGGCCATGTGGCAAATATACAGAACTCATCCACACCACATTCGTCGGGCACACTTTGACGAACCTGTCCCGAACAGAGTTCACCAGGCGGATGTGCTGTTCCTTCCCCATGATCATGTGGTCCACAAGACCTACAAGTATGGTGTAGCCAGCAGGTACAAGGCTGCAGTGCCCCTCACGGATAAGTCTGCAGGCCAGGTAGCAGCCAGGTTACAGAGTGTTTGTGAGGATCCACAGACTCTCCTCCAGTTGCCAGTGTTGTTGCAAGTGTGCAAGTGGATGAGAGTAAGGAGTTCAGATGGGAAACAGCGTCCCTCGTGCACAAAAATGGTGTGGCAGATAACGAGGCGAAGTTGGTCATCACCCAAGCAATTATCAAGCAGTGGAATCGTGTACCTTCGAACTCGAGCTTGAACAGTCCCGGAGTCTGTCCAGACCATTTGTTCCAAACTAACCAAACCCACTTATGGTCTCCATACTCTGAGCACGTCTCCAGGGGCCGGCTATATGTGATGGATGCAGAATCGGTGTCCATCTGGAGGCACTTGAAGCTGTCATGAGATACATACTGATCGAAGAAGTTGTGGTAGAAATCTAGTATTCTCAGCTCCACGAGCTCATATACTGCTATCCACACCTAGAAGGGTCGACGAATAGTGATTCTATCCTTACGGCTTTGTAAAAAAAAAAAATTTGCTGCAAAATCTGGGGCCCGTTAATTTATGGGGCCTTTGGCAGTCACACGATTTGCTCACTTGCACTGAGGTAGTGTATTGTTGGGGGCCGGGAGGAGGGAGGACAGTGGAGATGGTAGGGGGGTTATTTCATGTCATTTTCTTCTGACTGACATGATTACATTTCAATTTACAAGGCTACTATTGATAATAACCATTTGTAATGTACCTTTATGGATTCGGTTTATTTTTAAGTCGGATATATGACGTATTCCTCGTTCATAAGCCGATTTGTGCATCCCATGAACACTTAAGAATAACTTTTTCTAATACAGGGTTGCCAAACCATCATCTATTCTACATATTTTCCAATCTTAAGTGAATGTGTGCCTCACATGGACACATAAGAATGAGTTCTTCGTATTCACTGTTCCCAGACGAACCTTTTGGCATGGGCTTTACATATTACTCGATCATAACCGACAAATTAAAATTTCAAGGGGCGTCAAAAGGATACATTTTTTTGCTTCATTTCGTTCTTAAGCTACGAAGGCAGTAGAAAAATAAAATTAACAGGCGATTCTTGTTCCTCATGTTTAGGCCATTACATTAAACCTAGTTTCAATCTCCTACCCAAAGCGGTTGCAGATACATGGATTATTTCTTTCCGGAAAACATATTTAGGCAAATTATTGACCTTTGACTCATTCTTAAGTGGATTAGTGCATGGAGTCGGACCATAAGAATCAGCATTTCATAATCAGCATAACTTAGAGTACGTTTGGGAAGAAATTCATCCTCGTACTCAACATGACGGATAAAAGTCATAGTTAGCGTTAATTAGTCCATTCTTAAGTGGCTTACTCCATTAGCTGGACGCTTTTTGCAGTCAGACTCCAATGAAGAACATATAAACTTAACTTGTTCCTCGTACTCAACCCTGACCAATAAGGTCAATGGCGGGGGTACTTCGAAAGTCGTCCAGAGGGGCTGTACACGAGTGATAAACTTTGAAATCCTCATTTGGGGGCTCCCAACCACAGTCATATGCATTCCAGGTGTCAAACCTTTCGTACTCAACATGGCCGATAAACGTCTGTTTGCTCCCGGACTATACTAGTCATCTTGATCAGAAGATTAGAATCAGCACTATCTTGTGCCAACATGGGACCGCTCATCTTGTACCTGTAGAGGAGGTAGTGCTTGTACGGAGTCAGGTCAGGTGTGTAGCCTTTAAGAATACATCGCATATATCGTTTCTTATAGTGGTCTTATGAATGTCCATTTGCGGTCCAGAAGAGTACTGTTTTAGGGGTTGCCACTGGAATGACTGGCTCGGTAGCCGCGTCAGTCATTCCAGGGGTGAATTTTCGGGGATGGTGCTCTCTTCGCCTGCAAATTGGCATTAAACAAGCAGCTCTTTTAATTTTCTTGACCAAAGTTGGCTACTAAAGCGCTCAAAGTTAATACCCACTTTAATTATTTATCTATGTACACATTATTTAACAATGATGATGATGAGGGCATCACCTTGCTGCAATTATTTATTTAACAGATTTCGCCCATTTTGTACCATGTTATTGACATTTCAGAAATGCGATTTCAATTCTATTTAAATTTTGGATGTCAGGATATTAAGAATTATAAGCTGTAGATCATTCGCCGAAACGCTATACCGATTATATTATAGGCTAGATGGCTGCCATTTTGTTTTATTGACCTTGACATTTCTTAAATGACCAGAAATAAGACCTTCAATTATATTGTTTCAAAATCATTTTAATTTATATAGCAGCAACAGCGCCCAGTCAAATTAGTTTCAAAATATGCAACAAAAGGTTTATTAAATAGTAAAGCCATACAATTCATACAATTGAAGGACTATTCAAGATTCATATCGGACATAGTTACGTCATTCATTGCGCATATTGATTTTGACGTCAGCCTAGATCTGACGTAATTGATTATGACGTCATGTACTTGGGTGACAAATTGGATTCATTCATTGGGCAACTGTCTATAAATTACTTGTATACAATTATATATGACAGCCATATTATGTGTGACCTTGTCATTTAGTGTCATAGCCTTGAACGCCTAATCCACAGCCTTGTTTTTTATTCCCATTTGACTTATGATGTATAAAATATGTGAGAAAATATATTTAGATGAACATTCTACTATAATTGATTAATCCAGTCCCTCAGTCAATCACGTGACGTCATAATCAACTATGTCACATGTAGGCTGTTGTCATAGTCAATTACGTCATGAATGACTCGATTTAGTCAGTCTTAAACGATTAATAGTCAGTCAGGTTTTACATATTGTAGGCCTATGGCTTTACTATTTAATAAACATTCTGTTGAATATTTTGAAACTAATTTGACTTGACTGACCATAGGCAGCAATAGTACCCATTCAAATTAGTTTCAAAATATTCAACAGCTTACCTGCATAGTTTTCTGGAAACTGAGAATCAGAGAGTGCATGGATCGATCGATCCCAACACAGGCAAAACGTTGGTGGAGATTAGTGAGAGATGGGCGGGGCATAGCTAAAACTGGATTCCTCCATTACATTGAGAGTTACAAATATCTCAGGAATTTATCTTGCCAATCACGACCATCTTGGCAGTTTTTGCTATTTTACGATTTTCTCACAACGCAATTGCTGAGAACGTTTGATATCTTTCAAAAACATATGCCTGGGTGGGCTAGGATACATGAAAACATTAAAATACATAATGTTACAATTTGTGTGAGGTTGAGACTCAATTTGTCATAAAATGACTGGACGAATCGTTAAAAGAACACTTCATAATGGGCAAAACATGTTTTATTGACGGAAAATACATTTCTTCATAAATGTATTGGGTTTTTCACATTTATGTAATAAATCTGTGATGACCTATTTCCTGTCAATAGGACTGTCGCCAATAGGACATGTGCTACAGACATATGCACCACTATGCCCGGTGCTTGTTATGTTAATAAATATAAGATAATTTACGCATCACTTTGATGTATATATTAATCATGTTTTCATCAAGAATTCTCTAAACATGGTTCACGAAAACCAAATATGAAGCTTGTTGACGATTTTGCAAAGAATGGTGTTTGAAAGCCGCCTATGGCAATGCAGTCAAGCAGGGGAGTTTAAAACCAATGTTGCCAGCGGGTGTCTGATGGTGAATGGTGCCAGGGTGAGGCCATCTTTATTCAGCTTGTCAGGCACATTGTTGTAGGTTTATCGATGATGTTATGTTTATTGTTTTAGATGTATATAAGCTGTGTTCTCTGAATGAATAGTCTTGAAAACGTATTGGTGGCCAGTACCCTTTCAACAACGGCCACCCTCTCTAGTCACTCTTAGTTCACTGCAAGATTGTATGACGGGTACAAGCAATTTTATGTTTTCTTTCCATAGTATACCAGGGTAACGTAAATTAACTCATTAGAAGGCACAGCTTGTTGGCGGGCGGACGGATGGATGAACGGATGGATTAACAGATGGACGGTCGGAGGGACGGATGGAGGGATGATGGACCAACGGATGGATGAACGGACGGACGGACGGATAGATAGATAGATAGATAGATAGATAGATAGATAGATAGATAGATAGATAGATAGATAGATAGATAGATAGATAGATAGATAGATAGATAGATGATGGGTTGGTGGCTGGGTGGATGGGTGGGTGGGTGGGTGGGTGGGTGGATGGATGGATGGATGGATGGATGGATGGGTAGGTGGGTGGGTGGGTGGGTGGGTGGGTGGATGGATGGATGGATGGATGGAGGGAGGGAGGGAGGGACGGACGGACGGACGGACGGACGGACGGACGGACGGACGGACGGATGGATGGATGGATGGATGGATGGATGGATGGATGGATGGATGGATGGATGGATGGATGGATGGATGGATTGATTGATGGATGGATGGATTCAAGATTCAAGATTATTTATTTCATGCTTAATATATACTGAGCCAAAAAAGTTTAGCAACAGTTAAGTTTGGTTTGTTGTATTAAAACTATGCGTCCATTTATTACCAAATTTGCAGGCATGTTTCGTCAATGTAATGTCTCGCTGATCATGAAGAAATGCAAATCATTTCTTGCATTTCTCGGCCGCACGCTTACTGCATGTGAAAATGCATTTTTCATGCACTGGCCCACATTGGCGGGTAGCGAGGGCAAAAATTCACCATATTGCAAAAGCAGATAACGAACGTTAACTGAAAACGCTTAAAAGTTTACCCTACCGAACATTGGCCGCCGCCCAGGGCTACCCGAAAATCAGCGCCATGAAGCAATGGGAAGACTCGCTGCTGGGCAGAGCGTTCGCGCTGTTGCTCGACATTTTAATGTTCACGCCTCAACCATCTCCCGTTTCTGCCAACGTGAGCAGGAAACTGGACATGTTAATGACCGACCACGATCTGGCAGACCGACAGCAACAACACCACGAGAAGACCGCTACTTAGTGACGTCATCACGACGTCACAGGTTTGAGACTTGGCCGCGGCTGTCCCGTAATTTGCACACCGATACCGGCACTACAGTGCATGCACAAACTGTGCGAAACAGACTCCATGATGCTGGACTGCATGCCTGTCGTCCACTTGTTGCTGTTCCGCTTACAGAGCGTCACATCGAGAATCGGTTTGCATGGGCAAGAACTCATCAGCGATGGAGTGCTCAACAATCAAGCCACGTTTTGTTCAGTGATGAGTCGAGGTTTTGTGTGGATGTGGCGGATGGTAGGCAGCTGGTTTGGCGACGTTTAGGAGAACGCTATGATGCAGCCAACATCATTCAGCACGACATATTCGCTGGCGGCAGTGTCATGGCGTGGGCTGGAATCCATGAAAATGGCAAAACAGACCTTATTGTGATTCGCGGAAATTTAACGGCTCAATGTTACTGTGAAGAAGTTGTCGCCCCTGTTGTCATCCCTTTTATGCAGCATCATGCAGACTTTATGTTCCAGCAAGACAACGCCCGTCCTCATTCAGCTAGGGTCACCAGTGATTTCTTTGAGGCTAACAACGTTCCGGTGTTGGACTGGCCAGCGCGATCACCGGACCTGTCTCCTATCGAACACGTGTGGGACATTCTTGGCCGTATGGTGCGTGAGAACCATCCACATCTTCACAACGTGCGGGAGCTGGAAGCTGCACTGCTCCAGGAATGGGATGCGATTCCTCTTCGTAACATCAGGTGCTTAATTCGAAGCATGAGAAAGCGATGTACGGCGGTGGTTAATGCGCGCGGAGGTCCGTTGAATGATGCCGTGTTAAAGGCGCGATGCTAGCATTACAGTACCAAGAGACTGTTGTTCAAATTGGAAAATGACCTATCAATTAAATAATATATTTGAATCAATTTATTGTTTTTGTAATATTACAAAGTTGACCAGTTATACAGTAATATTCTCAGTGTTGCTAAACTTTTTTGGTTCAGTATATATTATACATAGCCTACGTCACAGTTTGGCAGTCCATCAAAGGCAGAGCCTATGAATGGATGAACCCCCTAGATAGATAGCTGGATGGATGGATGGATGGATGGATGATGATTTATGGATTGGTGGGTGGGTGGGTGAATGGATGGATGGATAGATAGAAAAGGCGAGTAAAGGAAAGTATGTGATAGGGAATTGTAGTTTATTTATTTTAGGAAATCTGTTAATCTTAAAATTGCGATTAAATCAGTATTTTAAATGTATCAGGAAAAATAATTAAATACACTAAAAAACTAACTTACCTGACCGATTGTCTGTTGATTGAAGACGAATTCAGAAAAATCTGCAATGGGTAAGTCTCCACTTTAAAATAGGCTACTGCATTAAACATCCGCTATATCGTTCGAGCGCCAACTAAACAAAGGCATAAAGCGGAAATTTCTTAGAATATACTGTAAGTAAGTTACCCGGACTTCAGGAAATGTCGTTTAGTTACGTTTCATTAATACAGGTAATTCCACGATGGCATTCGTTATGGTGTCATTCTACACGCCGCCTAGTTGATTATGACGTCATAGGAAGGGTTGATAAAGTGGAAAGGTCTACTGAATATATATATATATATATATATATATATATATATATATATATATATATATATATATATATATATATATATATATATATATATATATATATATATATATATATATATATATATATATATATATATATATATATATATATATATATATATATGTATATATATATATATATACATATATATTGATAGTTTGAGGCTAGAAACTCCAGCAGTGCTATTGAAATTAGTTTAGTTGAATATCATGATGTGAGTGTATATCACCTATTGTTAACATACTGGTAAATAAAGTTTATATTATAAACTATACAGTACGGTTATTGTGTACTAAAATTTCACATCCGCATAGCGCTATTAGATAACATAGCCATGTTCCAAATATCGAAACGTTTCTTAGCAATTGTAATTATATACGGCTACGTGGCTGAAAACACCATGTTTTGTGGGGAATTATAGAAAATAACCCAGTCGTGAAAACGATCAGATTACTGATATTATCAGGTGGAAAATTTTTTTTCACGTTTTTGCCCGAATTTCATGTTAGTATACTCGCCATGGACTTGAGCAGAATAGGATCTATGAAATCGGGCAGGGAATTTGGTTTTATAGCAAACTATGCCTGAAAACGCAGGTTACTGGGCCCTTTCTGCAAGAGCAATCACAGATTGCAGACCCGCACCCTTCAGTTTTTGTTACATAGTAAAGCGTTTTCTTATATTCAGGATTTTTCTGATTTTCATACACCAAGTTGTGGAATCATAATTGAATGTCACACACTTTCTTGTGTTAAAATTTGAGCCAAATTGAACTGAGTCACACTGTAGACCGCACCAATACATTAGCTCTTTAAACCAGAAAGACCAAACACAAAAACTCAGCTACTAAACAAGAACTATATTCTGTTGAATATTTTGAAGCTAATTTGACTTGTGGCTGTTGCTGCCTCGTGTCAAATTAGCTTCACGATATTCAACAGTTTACCTGTATAGTCTCCTTGCAGCGGCTTGGTATATACAGGTGACAGCAATTCATAAGTCTCTCTTCAAAGACAATTATGTGAGAACAATTCACCTTTCCAGCGTATCCATCGGTGATTTGACGTCATATGACGTCATACTCAGCTAAGCGGCGTGTAGGATGATGTCATAATCATTACGTCATAAATGATTCTATATGGCCCGTCTTTAACTCTTATAAGTCCGACGCGTTGTATGAAATATTTAACACTTACCTGTATAGTCTTCTGGAAATTGATAGTCAGGCTAGTTCATGGATCGATCGATCCCAACATGAGCGAGGTGTGGGTGAAGCTTAGCTAGCGGGGATTAACAAAAACTGGAAAGGTCCATTCATAATTCTCTCTTCAGAGACCAGTACGTGAGAACAATTAACACATCTTAACAGGCTTATATAATCCAAATAAACTTAACAAATCTCATCTCTAAGGATGAAACCCAAGAGGTGTAGCAAGGGATGCTTGTAATTGATGGATGAGGGCTGCTAAATTACACGAGGAGGTGAATGAGTACAACACGCTCACGCTGATAGCATTGGTTACTGGGCATGCGCTGGGCCAACACCGGGCCGTATATATGGCGGGGGTAGGGGGGGGGGGGGGGGGTGGAGGACGTGTACCCATATATTTTCACAAACCGGTTGGAAAGATTAGAACAGCCTCCTTGATAAGAGAGTGTGCATGTGAGTGATAATTTTAATTTTTACAACATAAAAATGCGTGATTGTGGTACTCACAACAGTGGCTGGAATATACAGTGGGGGTCTTGAAAGTCCCGTTTTAATACAGGAGGGACAATTGGTTACGGGCTAAAATTTGGACCGTTGGGGCCATATGACGGGTGTCCATACTCACACTACTCTATCATCCAGGCAGAATCGATCTCATTCATATCTGTTATATTTTGTCACTAGGTCTACTTGGGCGGAGAGATGGTACTCATATTTTAGACTATAGCTAGCCTGGAGGTTGTCGCTGTCTTAAATTGGATGGCATAGCTATCCAGGGAAGCGATATACCTTTCCACTGTATCCATCCATCATATGATGTCATAATCAACTACGTGACGTATAGAATGACATTACAATTGATGACGTCAATATGACGTAGTGAATGTCGTAGATAAGCACGTCACGAACGTATAATTGAAGACGGACTATGCGTTGTTGTACGAATTGTTTGTCTTTACTATTTAATAAAGATTTTGTGGAATATTCTGAAACTAATTTAACTGGGCGCTGTTTCTGCCATAGGCAGCAACAACACCCAGTCAAATTAGTTTCAAAATATTTAACAGCTTACCTGTATAGTTTTCTGGAAATTGATAGTCAGGGAGTTCATTGATCGATCGATCCCAACACGAGCGAGGTCTGGGTGGAGCAAAGCTAGAGGTGGGCGGGGCTTGGCAAAACCTGGAAAGGTTCATAGCTTTAGGTTATTGCTAACCTGAGTGCTAACCTATGCAGCAAAAACTTCAAGCAATAACTTTGAGCCCAGTTAGACTAAGGGATAATCGTCTGTGACAGTGTGGACATTAATTGCCCCCAGATTTTACACGGGTGTAGGAACGTATTTTGACCTGGCCGGATAAACAATGGGAGGATAGCCCCACCGTGTTCCCTGTTCCTACACCTATGATTTTAATGAAATAACTGATTACGATCATTCTCAATACCGTCATCAATGAGAAACGCCTCACCATCACCCACCAAATATTAAATTATAATTAAATGGATAAAAATTGAATAATTTAACAGCGAACTAAGGGTCCATTTTTACCTCTGAAAACGCAGGAGAGGTCATTTGAAAGTGCATAGATCTCAGTTTCCCGGGAGACTAGCCCTGGGTCCCCCTCCTCTCCCCAAAGATTGGCTTCACTAGTCCGGATGTTGGGAAGGTATCTTTTGCTTAGTGAATCCCTTCTTCGAGACATCCTGGATCCGCGCTGCTACATTAGTTATTTTTTCCGTTTGGGCGCATACTAATACTATGCCCTGCTTTTCTGGTAAGTGGTTCATCTTTTTATTAGACCTCTCCCAGGTTATCCATATGACGTCATCCTCAACTACGTGACGTGTAGAATGCCGTCATAATCATGACGTCATGAATGATTCGAAATAGTCTGGCTTTAGCGCCTGAATAGTCCGACAAGTTGTACGAATTGTATGTCTTTACCATTTAATAACCATTCTGTTGAATATTTTGAAACTAATTTGACTGGACGCTGTTGCTGCCATAGGCAAAATATTTAACAGCTTACCTGTATACTTTTCTGGAAATTGATAGTCATGGAGGTCAGGGATCGATCGATCCCAACACGAGCGAGGTGTGGGTGGAGCTTAGCTAGTGAGGGGCCGGACTAAAACTGGAGAGATCCATTGGTACAAGAAGCCATCGCGTTAAAGACCATGGAGACAAACGCCATCAATATCGAAGTCTTAGCCGAAATTTTTATAGCAGATAAGGCTAGCTTACAAAGACAAAGACGCATTTCTGACTATTTTAATGAACGCATGGAACAAGACACAGTTTATTATTCCAAAAGCAAAGCACCTTCAATGCCAGGGTATCTATGATTACTGTAGCGCAGATCGATGGCGCCGGGTTGAAACGGCCCGGGCTGAGATGCTCCAAACACAACCCCAGTACGGTCCAGTGGACCAGCGTAGCTAGCCCTATGAGAGTCAGAACACGAATATGACTAGTCCGTAAGAGCGTGCATTACACATACATGTACGCCATTGGAGATAGCATGCCTATGCTGCAGAGAGTGTAGGGTATGGCATCTTTTGTGTATATACTCACCCATATTCCCAAATCGTCAATACGAGGCCGATTTCATTCATCTCGGGATGAATCATAACCAGGATTCGTTCAGAAACACGAATCCGTTTACCAAACTAAAGTCGGATAAGGAATGGATGAGGTATTAGTAAATTAAAAACTTGTCAGATTAATGCACACACTGGTGTAGGCCCGTTTCCATGATCCGGTAGGGTGATGGTCACTGTGACGTCACAGCCACGTACGTTCAGCCTGCTATTCCTCCAAAATGGTCGTAGTGAGAAACTGCCAGTGGTGGCTTCTGATATATATCGCCTACAGTCGGGAGGTAGTCTGATACGGTTGTCCTTACAATAAGGCTCTCCCAAGGACTGAATTGAGCAGCTTGGGCAATCTACACCAACGCAATTACTGACAATTCCTGAATCCGGGATCGGAGACCTGCCCCATATTAAACGGCGCCGGCTGAATTTTTCTGTCCCTCTGAGGACTAATAAACTAAAGAAGAATAAGATTCCTCCAGTAGACACTTCGGAGCTGGATAAAGCATCATGGCATGTCCGGAAATATCACCACGATAACAAAAATGTAACAAAATAGGACAAATATGTCTCTATCATCTGCTACTACAAGCTAAATATGAGCACCAGTACCTTCCATAGACACATCAGAGATTACTGGTGCGACAGCAACCCTAGAGACTGTGAAACCTTTAAGTGAAGGCGCCAATCTTGGACTATGACATCCTATATTACTGTGAACCAATCCACCAGAACAGATATCTCGCCAGACTTGTCCGAGCCACGCCAAAGAGTGGTTATTTCAGAGCCGTTTCTAGTGATATGAGTGCTAAGGCACCACGTTAACATAAGCCATTTTCACTGTTCACATTGCTTTCGCCGCCACTTCTGAACTGCCGACGTCGATCGTCTTGTGACCGTGCGACCTACTAACATTTGTGACATCTTTTTGGTACCTAAACCTCATCAGATATTCCTTCGATGCCAGGAACCGTTCTCAGCTACAGAGAATTACTTACTGTGTGACTAATACTTCTACTGTGTCTTTGCTTGTGCCAACGACTCAGAACTTTGACCGAACCAATCTTCGTGAACCGTTCATGCGTTGATGACTAATAGGCGCTTAAACGAATAACCTGTAATTGTATTATTTTACTCGACTGATGCCTAATAGGTGCCTTTCATTTGTATAGTATTATATTTTGCGCTGATTATAAGTAGGCAGCACAAGGTCAGCTAGACCTATAGTTTTAACTGTATATTTGTACTACAGCGAGTGCCGTTCTTAGACTGTTTCTTTCCTGTTAAGTTAATTTAGTTCTAAAACCAAAATTATCACTTGCTTAATTAATACTACAGGCCTTCAATAACGCACCACTTAACTTTATAAATGGCGACACTTTTTCACTAAGGGGCGTTTCTCGTGCCCACACCTATAGACACGAGACACGGTACCAAAACTCTAAGGCTAATATTAGCTCAGATATTTCAGTTAGGACATTGTAGCAAACAGAGGCGGTACTCTAAGCGGCTATTTGTATTGTAAAGCTTGTTTTTTTGGTGCCACAAATTTCACCCCCCCCCTCCCCCCCCCTCTGCCAACTTTGACATTTGCCCCCACCAGCGCCCCACCCCCTTCACCGCGGTGGCATATTCTAATGTAAACATTACAAATTTGCTGTGAATTCCTCCAACTTTGACTTTCTGCTCCCCTCCCCCTAACTCCAAGTTGGTCATCAAACCACCCTGGTGGTGGCGCCTAATGCAAAGGTTGTCTTGGAGTCCCAAAATATATGGGTAACTCTCATCCCGAATTTGGCTGAATTCCACCAAACAGAGGAGATAGCTGGATGGACAGATGGATGGACAGCAAGGCGGAGGCGATTGCAATGTCCCAACCCCTCTGTTTTTTGCAAAGTGATAATCATGCCAGTGTTTAATGTGCATTTAAATGTCTTAATACACTGCTTTCATGTAAAGGCAATGTATCATACGGAGTGGTATACTGTCAAGCCTGGGTGAGCGGATACCTTCATATAAAGGACACCTCCATATAATATTAATCCTGGGATCAAGAGAACAATGTAGCTGTCCCTATATTTTCTCGGTGGTGGATCATTTTTGCAATGTATTCCTCTCTGCCAAATTTCAACCGATTTCTTAAAATAATTTTGCTCTGTTTTCCTTCTCAATTTTTAGTGCTGAAACATATTCCAGCCAGGTATTTCAGCCCTGAAACATGACTTGTTACAAATTCTGAAAATTTCCAGATGATATGTTGCCAATCCTGATCATTGAAATATGACATTTCACAAATTCTAAGCCATAAAAGAAAATAATTTTAACAATCCTTTGTGCTGATATTTAAGCCCTGAAACATGATTTGTTACCACTTCAGAGCACGGAAGGATGATATGTTGCCAATCCTGATCATTGAAACATGGTATTTCACAAGTTCGAAGCCCTGGAAGATGACCTTTTACCAAACCAACCCCGAAACAGATGACGATAAGAGTGATGTCGTCGTCGTGCCATCGTCGTGCCTGAGATTATTGGGCATAATGCCATCAATCTGAAGTCCACATTCAAAGCCATCTAGGGGCAGCTGCATGTTCTCATTCGCTTATAAATTAAATAGTGCCGGAGAGAGAATACAACCCTGTCCCGCCCCTTTCCTAATGTGTAACCAATGTGCGTCTCTGGATTCTATTCTCACAGTAGCTTCCTGATTGGCATACAGTGATTGCAGCAGTAATATGAGATGCCATGGGAAACCCATCCTTAAGCAAAATCTTCCACATTTTATCATGGTCGACACAGTCAAATGCTTCGTTTTCTGCATACATCTTCTTCCATGCTGATGGGGGATACCTCGTAGTATAACAGTTTCTTTGTTTTATTCTGTATCCCTTCAGTGTCCATTCTTTTTCCTGGACAAAAAGATGTTTGAAAAAAGCGTTTAGAAATATGTCTCAACATTTGTAGACGAATGTCGATGGGCAAAATATCGATATGTTAGTTTGTCTTTACAAGGCAGAGTAGTGTGTTTGGAAGATGAGCAGCTGGATATGCCTACGCAGACAAGCAGGCGGGCAGACAAATAGACAGTCAAACGGTTCGGGTAGAATAAATAGGATAAAATATAATGGCTAACAATAGGACGAACTACTTAAAGGTGCATATTCACACCAGAATGCTTGGAAATAAAATAGTTAAATTAATTCAAATTATCAACTAAAAATTGTTATGAAATGATATCATATGTCAAGATTTATTTCGTTTCATCACATCAAGGAACACACATTAAGCCTCTAAAGTAAAGTTTTAACAATTTTATTTCCAGGCATTCTGGTGTGAATATTCAACTTTAGCTGACAGTATGAAAGAGTCTGTAGCCTACTATAACTATTTTATTATAGAAAACGTTCTTCCGTATATGTGTTGTTTAAAACAATACACACAACATTTATTATGGCTACGGTATATCAAAGCTGGAAATGGTGGCCGGTTATCGAAATAATGGTGAGAACATACAGGTCAAGTCAGTTACTCGCCATTGGAGATCTATCAAACGGTTGAAACAGGGCAGCATCCAAGACTACATATGTTTGAAGGAATAACCAATAGAATCCATTATTTGCTATTATTCCTATCGAGCTTTGTAGAAAGAGGTTTAAAAAAAAAAATTCCAGGATTCGCCAATGTACAGCGAAATGGAGGATCCCAGTTTATCCATCAATCATATGATGTTATAATCAACTATACGTGAGCATTCGTAACTTTTTAACGTGGCAAGGCACCTTGTCAAGAACCCCGCCATCTTATGAAATGTTCGGTTGGTTACACGGGTATACAATGTCACGACACCGCCCATATCAATCTAAAATAGAGGTTTGGCTTCTTAGAGAATACACCTCTAATGTAATGACCTGCCATCTTTTTGCGTTATCATAACGACTACACTGTTACACAGACTCCACTTCGGAGACCAGACAGATCTGGGCCCAGTCTATCTCCGTAGCGGACTGTAAAAGGAACACTGTGGATCGTGTTGATTTTGGTATCATCTTAACCTCTGTATCACTAGCTTGATACAGACATTAAAATCGGCTTGATCCATGCAGTGGTTCGTGTGATATCAGCATCTACATAACGTCAGCAAATTCCTGACCTCATTTTGTGTGCGACAAATTTGAACAGATTTGAATTTTGCGACGAATTCAGAGGGCCTATTTTTCTGTTAGCCACTTGCCATACAGACTACTATAGGCTTTATATCATCTCGTTGGACGTGAATTAATATTGTCTGGTATGAAGATAGTAGCGCTCGTGTCCTTTTAAGTTTCAATTCTTTCTACCACCATATTCTGGTGGAAATCACTAGGCCAATGGCTACTCAATACATATGAGATACTTATCTAGTTTGCTGGAAATTGAGATTCAGAGAGTGCAGGGATCGATCGATCGATCGATCCCAACACCGCAAAGCGTGGGTGAAACTTAGCTAGAGATGGGCGGGGCATAACTAAATCTGGACTCATCCACTCTGAGATAATGGTTTAACGATAGCGCGATATCCTACTCTACAAGAGCATAATCGATGAATCCGCTCTCTCATCCAGGTATATAACGTCATAATCAATTACTTCACACACATTTGCTGACGTCACAATCATAAATGACAGAGAATACTCCGTCATAAAGCTGATATAGTCCGCCAAGTGAACGAATTGTGTGTCTTTTATAGATTTACTATCTAGTTAATAAACATTATGTTGAATATTTTGAAGCTAATAGGATGCAACATCACCCAGTCAAATTAGTTTCAAAGTATTCAACAGCTTACGTGTATAGTTACCATGAAAATGGGATTCTGGGAAGTCAGAGTCCACACTTCACAGTATATCAATCGACCCAACACATTTAAAGCGTGGGAGGAGCTTAGCCATGGATGGGTGGGGCATAGCTAGAAAGTGGTCCGTCTTTTCTGAGATAATCAATCGTCTAATAGTAGCGCGATATCCTACTCTACAAAGAGCCGAATGGACCTTTCCTGTTTGAGCTATGCCCCGCCAATCTCTAGATAATCTCCACCCACACCTCGCTCATGTTGGGATCGATCGATCTCTGGACTATCAATTTCCAGAAAACTATACAGATAAGCTGTTGAATATTTTGAAACTAATTTGACTGGGTGCTGTTTCTGCCTGTTTCTATTCAACAGCATGTTTATTAAATAGCAAAGACATACAATTCGTACAACGTGTCGTACTATTAAGCGTTCAAACCGGACTAAATCGAGTCATTCATGACGTAATAATTATGACGTCATCACACACGTCACGTAGTTGATCATGACGTCATGTGACGTCATATGATGGGTGGATAAACTGGAAAGGTGAATTATTATCGACCCCTTGTTCTCGCGGGATTTTATTTTTATTGAAAAATTAATTTGTCAAAATAAAAAAAAACGTATTATGAGCCTATCTGAGGTTGGTTAAACCTTTCATGGCGAAGCCGGGCAAAATTTTCAAAATTTACTACTGGAATGGCTCGCCCGATAATCGTGCCAGTCATTCCAGTGGTAAACTTTCAAAAACAGTATTCTGTTGGCTTGCAAATGGATATTCAATAGGCAAATACTTTGATTTTCTTGTCCAAAATTAACCACTAAATGGTTAGACATACACAGAGGATATAATAAGATAATGTGTCATTCAAACCATGATACCGCGATAGGGAGCACGCGCATTTACCGTTGCTTCTATAAATGTATTCTATATATGTATTTTCCCTACAGCAAAACATACCTTTTTTAAGATAGCGTTTCTGTTATCCTTTCTCACATAGACCTACGTTCGAAGGCGTTATATTTTCTTTTTTACAATAAAATCTATATGTACGTCTACATGTGATATGAAAAATGAAAATATACAGACCTAAATAAAGTAACATAACCTGGTTCATTTCAATGGCGTTACATTGGATGGTTTGTTTTTTAATTTTGTCCACTCGTTGAGAGACTTGAGATGCGTCAGCATACGATTGGCCGAGTTGTTATTGAATTATCTACTCGTTTAGAGACTCTTTACTTGACATGCTCTAGGCTATATTTTACGAAACTGTATTAAATTTACTCTACTCTAGCTCAAAAAATAAATTTTGTAAGGAGGATTAGTGCCAATTTTGAAATCTATTTTGCTGCGTGATGTTGCTGTCTTGGGCAGGTTTAAGCACCAATAGCTTACCGAGCCGTAGCGTGGGCTCGATGTCAATGGCGCAGTTTGTCGTAGGTCTAGGAGTCACCGTCCCCACTCGCTCAGAACCGTTGTCCGGGGATCCTCGCCCTCCCGTTTGTCACAAAATCGGGGTTTTTCGGATTGTTCAGATTTCCTGGATTCATTTTATCAAACGGTTTGCAATCCTTTGTATGGTCACATCCTATCTTGTGCTCAGATTTCCTGGATTCATTTTATCAAACGGTTTGCAATCTTTTGTATGGTCACATCCTATCTTGTGCTGAAATGTGAACCAAATCGGATCAATAGTTTTCGAGATAGCCATATTTCCGAATTCGAATAGTCACATTCGCCACCTTTCGGCGAAAATCGGAACCCGTCACGCGTGACCTCCGGTTTATTTGACAGATGAATTTAACATGTGCGCTTACATATGTAAACAGCGTCCAATACATCCGCTAAACAGCTACTTAGCCCAAAATATTATTTTCAACTTTTGCTTTAAAATGTTTCTCCTCCTTAACCAAAAGGCCGATTTAAAGCAAATTTGGGTCAACGGATCCTATCATCCACGACTCCAGCCTATCAATTTTTTGGCATTTTATTAATAATTTACCGGAAATTGTCAAATTGCTTCTTATTATTTTGAGCAATTTCAACCAAATTTGTCCATTTTTCCTGTGGCCATCGTGTTTAACACTTTAACACCCATACCACCCCAAACGGCTTCTGTAGTGGTCCTGGGAAATGTCCATTTGTAGACCAACAGAAGACTATTTTTAAAAATGTATCACTGGAATGACAGGCTCGATAACTGAGCCAGCCATTCCGGGAATAAATTTTCAAAAATTATCTTCTCTTGATCTGCAAATGGACATTTTCTATGAGGAAATTGAAATTTTTCCTGAACACATTCTGAGTTAAAGGGTTAATGTACTTAATCGTGTATATTTAAATGCAAATGTGAGCGTCACAGGCCCTTGTGCCTCTTGTTATGTATACAGTTGACAGTCATCAGTTGCCTGGATAGATGTTTATATAGGATGCTCTTCCCTGCATAACACCTTCATTATCTGTGCGTAATCACAATCTGATCTGCTATCTAGGAGTAATTGTACAAGTATGATAGCAATTATTATTAAGCAGTCCCTTTTTAGTCTAAATTCTCAGGAGCAATGCTTCAGTTCAAGAGACAAATATGAAAACTAAATATTTTAAAACAAGACTATTCTGCTGAAACAATAGTCATCAAAATCATTCCATCAATAAATAACATAGCTAAGCGTTATCTGGGTCATTTACTTAACGCTGTATTCAACATTTTCTCGAAATTGGACTGATAAAGTTGGGTTAGATAGTTAAGCAAATGACCATCAGGCGCAATTTACTTATGTTTGCAGTCCATTTTTTAGAAAATATTAAAGAAAAAGTTAAGTAAAATGGCAGTCAGGCACAATCTACATAGGTTTTCTCATCTAATTTTGAGGAAATCTTGAATAATAAGTAAAGTTAATGGCTGTCAGGTCTCATCATTTAATTGAGTTTTTGTGTTCTTTTTTTAGAAAGGTTCAATAAATACTTAAGTAAATGGACGTCAGGTAACCTTTACTTAAGTCTTTCAGGCCAATTTTGAGCACATCTTAGATAAATAGGCCATTGGCGTAACTATTTATTCAAGATTTTCTCAAAATTGCCCTGAAAAGATACCATTTACTTAAGACATTTTGATCTGTTGCATTTCATTGATTCATATTTGTCAGAGTTATCTTCCATGAAAAATTACAATTCACAAAGGTTCATTTACAGTTCTTCAAACATGTAAGTTTTGCAAACATATGTTGCATTTCACTAAAATTCTTGTTAAAGGCATACATTCACACCAGACAGCGTGAAAATATAATTGTTAAAAGTGTACACTGTTATAGGCTTAGATTGAGGAGCTCATTGCTATTGTATACTGTTACAGGCTTAGATTGAGGAGCTCATTGCTATTGTATACTGTTATAGGCTTAGATTGAGGGGCTCATTGCAATTTTATTTTCAAGCATTCTGATGTGAATGTGGGCTAAAAAGTATTCGCACCAGAACAAAATTTAAAATAATTGTATTTGAAGGAAGATGAAGTATTTTCAATTATCCCAATAATAACCAAGATTTTTGCTTAGTCAATGTCCATTTGCAGGACAAGAATATATATTTTTAGAATTTACCACTGGAATGACTGGCTCTATTAGCGAGCTAGTAATTCGAGAGGTAAACATAGGGTTTCTTGACCTGCAAATAGCCATTATCCATTATTTGATCCTAACTCTGTCCAGATGAACATCAAATAAAATCCACCTAGCTCTCGGACTAATGGCTCTATGGATGAGGCGGGGGTAAGTAATCTCGGAACGCTCTAGTTATTATACGTCACAGTGACAATCACTCCTTTGATCATAAGACCTGTAAACAGGACAATGCTCAAAAGATGATGTATATCAACATAATATCTTTCTTATTGTTGGTGAAAGATGACTCCCTAATAGGATTTGTTACGTAAACATGTCCCTGACTGTTACTTGCATTATGTAATGTTAATTGTGTCGAATACCTTGTTAAATACTGCTTTTCTATCAGACCAACATAGGTTAGTACGACTGTTTCGTTCCACCCTCACCCCACCCCCACCCACCCCACACACGCACGCACGCACGCACACACACTCGTGTCCCATTGGCTACGTCCATGTATTCACTATATGGATGGGCATAAACGTAAGCGTACATGATGCACGTAGTAACTTACGGTTTATATCAAATCCTCAATTAAGAAAAGGTTTAGGACAATGGACAGCACGATTGTCACCAATCATTTGCCGTATGAATACTGGTTCCGACATGTTCTGAGAGCGACGAATACGCCACTGCGTCAGTATTCTTGCAGGAATCAATTTCAAATTATGTATTTTCCACAATACACCTATTACATTCCAATTTAATTTGTCATAGAGAGATCCAGTGACCTGCCTTTGCCACTGTCGGTCAGACCCTATACTGAAATCCCGAATCTAACATTATTATCGTTTAATTATCTATATTATTTCCACGGTAATCTTTTCCAAAATTTCGAACCATATTTTAAGCCATTATATTTAAGTTAATGACTGTGCGTACATGGTATAAGAATGTTGGATATCGTTGTGTAATGTCATTGGCATGCTATATGACGTTCAATTAATACAACCACTTCATTTTTCAACGGGAATCTAAAAAATACTTCTTCTTTTATAATCCGTCTTACGAATCAGCATACGGCACACGGTTATTTTTTCTGAGAAATGGGGGTATGTATGGGTATGTAGACACCATTAAACTGTTGCATGTATTTACTGATAACTGCATTAGCTATGGATGGTTTCAAAAGCACTGTTCGAGTGTGAGTTACACATGACCTGGTATTCGCTCAATTAATGATCTGTTTCTCGTGCCATGGTGAATGGTTAACGCTAATCCTAAAGTAACTGGATTATCATTATCCTTTTGCGTTCTGAATGTTGTCTCATCGTCTCATCAGTATTCTGAATTTGACTAATTTGTCGGTCAGATTTCTGACTGTACATATTGTTATGATATTAAGATCTAAATCTTTTTTTCTAAAAACCTTTATTTACCTCAATAACAGGTCCAGGTCCAGTCATTATCCATCTTATAAGCATGTAGAGCATACTAGCACATGTATAAATATATTGGTGTTTCAATTACTGGACCTTTCCACTTTATCCATCCATCATATGACGTTATAATCAACTATGCGACATGTAGAATGACATCATAATGAATGACGTCATTATGAAGTCATGAATGACGTAGATAAGTACGTCACGAAAGCATATTTGAAGACGGACTATGCGTTGCTGTACGAATTGTATATCTTTACTATTTAATAAAGTCTGTTTAATTTTTTTAGACTAATTTAACTGGACGCTGTTGCTGCCACATGCAGCAACAGTACCAAGTCAAATTAGTTACAAAATATTCAACAGCTTACCTGTATAGTTTTCAGGAAATTGATGGGTAGGGCATTCGGGGATCGATCAATCTCAACACGGCGAAGTGTGAGTGGAGGTTAGCCAGTGGTGGGCGGGGTATAGCTAAAACAGGAAAGGTTCATTGATGGTATCATTCTTAAAGGCGCTGTACAACAATCTGACTGGCTCTATCTTGTTGACATATAATGAAACGGTTCGAGGTTTGTTTGAAACTTTACCCTTTTGGAGTCTATTGCTGCCAGTTCTGGGATATTATTCATTGTTTCTCATACGACCTGAGAACTTAAATATAAATAGAATTAGACTTGCTATGGTTTGTCATAAAAATTACTGTTTATATTATTCTTTATGTATCACAAATATTGCATTTGTTCTCTAGTACTAACTGTAGCTATTGTTTGAATGCAACTATATCGCATTCAAACACCGCGCATAATCTACGATGAAGATCACACAATGCCAGTCTTTGTAAGCAAGTGGCATTTTTTATGAATTAGCTGATTTATAAGATTAGGACGCTTTTCCTTGTAATAAAATGTGGTCTTGGAAGTGGTTGTTGAAGCAGGTGACCTGTATATACATATGCGTTTTGCTAATGTCGAAAACCAATTCGGTTTGTAGGCTACGCTTCTCATTGAAATCTTTATTTTGCTATTTATTTGCATTAATTGCATAAAGTGTGCATTCTTAATTTAATGACATATCCTAATTTATGATACTTGCCAGTTATGTAATGAAGTTCTTTGAGGTAGAAATATATATATGGGGTATAACTATAGATTTTGACTCTATTTATTTCTACCTCAAAGAACTTCATTACATAACTGGCAAGTATCATAAATTTAGGATATGCGCGTGCGCGATATTAGGCTGTGGTAGTGCGCGAATCAAGACTGGTCTGCGGGATATAACCTCAAATTTTGCGACTTTACTCTGGGTCCTATTTACGAAAAAGTGAGTCGATGTGAGTAAAACAACGCTTTGCATATTATAGCAATACAAAATGTCTAATTGTTGCTCCACAAAGTTACAGTTTTAGTGCGTTACTTAAAATATGAAAAACGGGCATGGGGTTATATCATGTCTAATAATATACAAGGCACGATTGTCAGAAGCTGATTGGTTGGTTTTGTGTCGGAATCCAGTGACGTCACCTCTTCCTTATCGATTACGTTTCTTGTTGTTTCTGTAAATTCCTCCTGTAGCAAGAGCACAATCGCTACACTAAGTGTGTAGCGGTTGTGCTCCTACCACAGGAGGAATTTACAGAAACATGAACAATAATATCCTACTATATTTTACCCTGCATTCCGCTTACCCACTTTCCGTTCTGCGTTCCGCATTCTGCACCCTGCATGCCAAGTAAACGCAGCTTAAGCCAGCTAGGTTCATACGTCTGCGAAATATGTATACGCGCGTAATCAGCGTGGTATTACAGCTTTCCACACTACTTTTTAAAACCTTTGATTGTACTCGCGGCCAGGTAAGGCGCTGCGAAATGTGCATAGGCGTTCAAACCTGTACGTGCATACAGCACTACACGTGGATTCTATTGAATGGCGCGCTTCTTCTTTGGAAGAAGATATTCTACTATGGTATGTTGCACATCGTAATGAAAAAACAGGCTCAAGGATATTCAATGGTATGTTTGTCCCGTCAACAGTAGGGGGCCTACTAGACAAATCAATGGAGAATATCACTCGTTATTAAGAGACATTCGGAATCCCCATGATGACGAACTTCATTTCAGATATTTTCGGATGACAAGACAACAGTTTGCTGATTTGCTGAGCAAAATTGGTCCTCTCATAGATCACAGAATCACACACATAAATTCCCGATTTTGGCTAAGGAACGGTTGTCATTGACACTGAATTCTTGCAAGTGGCAACTCCCAACATGGTATAGCGGATAGTTATCAATTAGTGAAATCACCGATACATTATGCATTTCATAAAACTTGTAGAGCAATTTAGGACGCTTTGAAAGAAGAGTTTGTTTCTTTTCCTTCCCATGAAACCTGGATGAGTACTGCAGCTGATTTATGGCTATCTTGGAATTTTCCACTGTGTCTAGACGCCATAGACGGAAAACATGTCGAAATAAAGACCCCAGCTACTTATGGAACCGACTTCTTTAACTACGAGAAATATCTTTCTGTCATACTCATGGCCCTAGTAGATGCAAGGTACACGTTTTCTGTCATAGATGTGGGTGCTTATGGCAGAAATTCTGACAGTGGTGTATTTGGGCAAAATGAGTTTGGACAGCGACTCGAAAATGGTACATTAGACCTGCCAGATGACGCATTCCTGCCAGGATCACAGGAGAGATGCTCACACATATTTGTTGGTGACGAGGTTTTTCCTTTGCAAGGCACCTTATGTGGCCATATCCTAATAATCTATAATTAGGTATGGCACCAGATGTTAGCGAAGCTGTAACAAACCTGGCATTACTGTTCACTGGCCGAATCAGACAGTGTATGCTTCTCTTAAATATTTAGCTAAAAACTATTTAACCTCCAAACAGTTATGGTCCCCAACAAAACTGATTAGTTTGCTTCAGATTTGGTTATAATTAGCTTCGTGGTTCGAAAGAACTTGGTTCAGATAAAATGTAAACGATAACAGATAATGGGCAAAGGATCGAATCTTGCCATGGCATAAGCTTATTTGGCCATTGAACAGATGTTGTGTAGTGAGTGTTCTTTAACATGAAGGCTAAATTAAAAGATCATAACAGTGTAAGAATACTGGAGAAAAAAAAGAAAAATCAGGTTCGATATATGTTGGTAATTAATAATACAACAGACCTACCGGCTTGGATGTTAGAGACAGTTTAAACTGTACTATTGTAACCTAGATTATTTTACGCGGCCCATACACGATCAACATATTATTGAATCAGTGATATTGAAGTCAATATTCTTCAGTGAGTAGCCAGAGCGTTCAGATCTAGTCTCGTCGTCAGGCGTGCTAATATACTTGGCAAACCATCAATATCACACATACACGATCAATATTACTAAACAATATCCAATATTGCGCAATAATATTGATTGTGTATGTATGATATTGATGGTTTGTGCAAAATTATTTACATGGCGCGAAAGGTAGGCGAATGTCTTACGCACGTGTTGAAATTGGCATCGCTAACATGACCTCTTGCATTGCATGCATGAAGCATATCAAGCAGTGGACCACATGTTTTGGGAATTTCTAAATTTTACGTGCATGTACCTGTTTCACGTGGAGTATGATTTTCACTAAAACTTGTTATTGATACAGCATGCCATCCAACGATGATAATGACACCAGTCAGGAACGACATCAGCCAAGGCGTATGTGAAGATGTGAGTACCAGGGAGATGACGACGCCAAGCATGTAACGAGAGAGAGAGAGAGAGAGAGGCGCATGACACCCAACGAGTTTATGGGGGAAAATAATCTGCCAACCGTGAGGAGCTATGTGCAAATGAAAGAGAATCATCTGGCGTCTCACGATTGACTTCACCAATAGACCAAGCTCTCTTAGGACTAACAAAATCGAAGAAAAAGAAGCAGAAGGGGTTACTGGATGGAGTGGATGAGGCTTTCATTAACTTTATACGAATGCGATCTCAAGTAACTGAAGAGGATGACAGAAATCCAGAGATTCTCTTCGGGAAAATGGTTGCTTCATGATTGGCAGCATTAACACCGTGAGCACGAGGACTGGCGAAGCTGAAAATACAACAGGTCCAATATGAAATCGAACAACGAGATCCAGAAACTGAACGAACAGCAACCACTAGTGCCTCCTATGCTAAAACATCTGGTGATACTTCACAATTCAGATCTAGTCCAAGATCTAGATGGCAGACATTATTTCATATACGTAAAATATAACATTATAAGTCAAGTTTCTTAGTCTTATTTCAATTAATTAATTTTTCTTACACTGTGAGATACATCCAATGGCACTGCCAGAATCGCCATTTTGAGCTTATCGGGTGCAGGCGGGATTCGAACCCATGAACTGTACGTGATGAGCCCCAAAAGGACGACACCGGTAGCGCAGCTATAAGAGTCTCTCAATGTTAGAAAAATGTAATAATAGACCTTTCCATTTTTAGCCATGCCCCGCCCATCACTAGCTAAGCTCCACCCACACCTCGCCGCGGGTGGGATTGATCGATCCCCAAAATGCCCTAGCTATCAATTTCCTGAAAACTATACAGGGAAGCTGTTGAATATTTTGTAACTAATTTGACTGGGTGCTGTTGCTGCCTATGGCAGCAACAGCGCCCAGTCAAATTAGTTTCAAAATAGAATATCTATTAAATAGTAAAAGCAAACAATTTGTACAACAACGCATAGACCGTCTTCAAATATGCGTTCGTGACGTACTTATCGACATCATTCATGACGTCATTCATTATGATGTCATTGTACACATCACGCAGTTCATTATGGAAAGGTGAATTGAGTTAATTCTGTGGCATCCACACATCTCTGTATAAATTACACTTGCAGATAAATAATGGTGGTCTCGATATGATGGGCCTTCGCGATACAAATGCTCGAACACTCTATATGCTTCAATCAATGTCTGTGTCCCGCAATCTAATCACGGTCGATCAGCCTTTGAAATGTATGGGTTCGAATCCTGCATATACCTGATGAGACTCAAAATTGCGAAACGGATAGTGCAGGCGGAAGTGGCTCACAGTGTGAGAAAATTAGATTGATAATTGAGTTAATAAGGTGATATCCACTATCTCTGACAAGTTTTATTTCAGTACTTCTCATTGATACAGATAAAAACGTACATTTGATTGCTGTCAGTAAATACAGTTGGTTATAAGTGTTATCCATACGTATATAAAGCGATCCACAGACCATATAAAACAAACGATAAATATTATTTCGCAATATTCAATATTACCCAATAACATTGATCGTGTAAGTGTGATTTTGATGGCTTGAGCAATATATAGAAGAAATCAAAACTATTTTGATTTTTATTGATGGTTGCACAATAATATTTGCACACCTCATCAATATCATGTATACACAATCAATAGTATTGCGCAATATTGGATAGTGTTGAATAATATTGACCGTGTATGTATGATATTGATTGTTTACCTAATATATTAGCACGCCTGACGACGAGTTTAGACGTTAACGTTTTGGCTACTCATATGCCTCGCAAGACAGAATATTGACTTCAATAACGTTAATTCAATAATATTGATCATGTATGGGCCGGTGAATACTTGTGGTTACAATAGTACAGTTTAAACTGTGTCTAACATAGGCTAGGTCTGTACTAGTCTTAATTCACCTTTCCAGAGTACCCACCCATCATATGACGTCATAATGAACTGCGTGGTGGGTACAATGACATCATAATGAATGACGTCATGAATGACGTCGATAAGTACGTCACGAACGCATATTTGATGACGGTCTATGGGCTGTTGTACAAATTGTTTGCTTTTACTATTTAATAAATATTCTGTTGAATATTTTGAAACTAATTTGACTGGGCGCTGTTGCTGCCTATGGCAGCAACAGCGCCCAGTCTAATTAGTTACAAAATATTCAACAGCTTCCCTGTATAGTTTTCAGGAAATTGATAGCTAGGGCATTCGGGTATCGATCAATCCAAACACGGCGAGGTGTGGGTGGAGCTTAGCTAGTGATGGGCGGGGCATAGCTAAAAATTAAAATATTTACTTGTTAAATGTCCATTTGTAGGCCAATGGAAGAGTATTTTTGAAAATTTAACACTGGAATGGCTGGCCGGGTTACCGAGCCAGTCATTGCTGTGGTAAATTTTCAAAAATGGTCTTCTCTTGGCCTGCAAATGGGCATTCCTCAAGACCACTACACATGCCGGTTTGGGTCGGCTTCGGCATTTTAGGGTTAACACAATGTGTATACGTTTACAGGTGCAAAGGATACCTTATAAAGCTTACCCCTGGAATGACTGGCTCAGTTACAAAATCACTCATTCCAATGAGCGGTTTCATGAAATATACTATTCTATCACACTGCAAATGGACATTTATCAAGATCCACGCGTTAGAGGTTTTTGACCGGCTTCTCTATTAAATGGTTAAAGAACGTCCATAGTGTGGTCTGAAACAGCGTTTCCATTACATGCAGGTTTGACTGTAACTAACGTGAAATAATAAAGCATGGAGATGTGGTGCTGCTCGACTGGCAACGGCAGTCTGCCAAGGCACACTACCATGGTTGGACAGGAAGTACCCCATGAATCTGTCACGAATCATGTTTGCGTCCTTTGAAGCCCGATTAGCTCCCTGTCTTCCCACAGGCCTTCGACCACCATCATTTCCAATTATCCCTCTCCATTGTCCGGGGTGTAAGATTCCCTCTTTTTCTACGTAATCTACGAACTTTGGAGGGGCATATCAAATTTAGGGGTACACTGGCAGTATCGGTGCTTTTTTGTAATTATACAATTCTACTGTTGCTTTTACAATACCACCAACGCTTGTGGGAGTGGCGTCTATTGGTTTACCAAGATGCCGAAAACGCTTTCAGATATTCTGCGAGGTCTACTAAGGCGATAATTGAAGATTCTTCTATCCGTTGTCAAGGCAACACCTAAAGGATAAATAAGATGGATGAAACGCATAATATGCGATGAATTTAGTTGTATATCTATAGAGCAGCCATATAGAGAATCAGGATAACGGTTTACTTCAATCACTCGGGAGGCCTAGAAGCTAGGTGTCTGCCTTCCAATACCGACCAAGTCATCCATCCATCCATTCATCCATCCGCCTGCCTACCCATCTGTCTTACTGTTTATCTGCCTATGAGGTTGCTGTTACAAACCGATTTAACTGTGGAAAAATGTTTTTAATGGTGACATGAAAATCATCAACTCAATATTTGTTGCCAATATAATTAATCCAAGCCTGATCTGAATCTGGATCATGAAGTGAATCACGCTTTTAGCAAGATATCGATAGATCTAGACAAGTTGTATGTGGATCTAGATGAAACGGGGTTAGGGTGGGTGGGGATGGTGGAGGTTGTGTATGTCACAAAGAAGCTGTCATATTAGTTGATGATCTGCTCGATACGAACTTTAGCTGAATCCAAATCGTGATCTCTTTTCCAAGCACGGTATCTTGAAACGGACTGATATAGATAGTTATGATTAAATTATTAATTCTGGGCCTAATACTAAGGGCTATGTGACAGAGCTATTCTCTACAGCTATTTATAGGATAACTTTTTGCATGAAATCAGCGACGATCTCTCACGTGTATTTCTACGCTGTTGTGATCTTTTTAGTGTAGCTTTCATGTTAAAGAACATTCACGACACAACAGCTGTTACCATGGTAACATGGTATAAAAGGCCAAATAAGCTTATGCCATGGCGAGTTTAGATCCTTTGCCCATTATTTGTTATCAGTTACATTTTACTTGAACCGAGTTCTCTCGAACCACTAACCTAATGGACCGTTCCATTTTAGCCATGCCCCGCCCCTCACTAGCTCAGCTCCACCCACACCTCGCCGTGTTGGGATTGATCGATCCCCGAATTTCCTAACTATCAATTTCCCGAAAGGTATACAGGGAAGCTATTGAACATTTTGTAACTAATTTGACTGGGTGCGGCAACAGCGCCCAGTTAAATTAGGTTCAAAATATTCAACAGAATATTTATTAAATAGTAAAGGCATACAATTTGTACAACAACACATAGGCCGTCTTGAAATATGCGTTCGTGACGTACATTCATTATGATGTCATCTACACATCACGTAGTTGATTATGACGTCATATGATGGGTGGATTCTCTTGAAAGGTGAATTATAACCCAATCTGAAGCAAGATGGGCAGTTTTGACGGGGACCATATCTGTTTGGAAGTTAAATAGTTTTTTGCTAAATATTTAAGAGAAGTATGTACACGTCTGATTCGGCCAGGTTTAGTTACGGCTTCACTAAGATCTGGAAACTTACGAGGTGCCCTCCCTAAATCTAGATTATTATTATTTTTGCAGGAATGCGTCATTTGGCAGGTCTAATGTACCAGTTTCTAGTCGCTCTCTAAGCTCACTTTGCCCAAATACACCACTGTCAGATATTCTGCCATAAGCACCCACATCTATGACAGAAAACTTGTATTTTGCATCTACTAGGGCATAAGTATGACAGAAAGATATTTCTTGTAGTTAAGGAAGTCGTTTCAAGAATTGGCTGGTACCTTTATTTCGAAATGTTTTCCGCCGTTCGCGCCTAGACACGGCGGAAAATTCCAATATAGCCATAAATCGGCTGCAGTACTCATCCAGGTTTCATGGGAAGGAAAATGAACAAATTCTTCTTTGAAAGATTCCCAAATTGCTCTGCAGGTTTCATGAAATGCATACTGTACCGGTGATTTCACCAACTGATGCCTATCTGCTACACTCTGCTGGGAGTTGCCACTTGCAAGAATTCAGAGTGCCAATGACAACCGTTCCTCAGCCGAAATCGGGAATGTGCGTGCGTGCGTGCGTGCGTGCGCGCGTGTGTGCGTGTGTGTGTTCTGTGATCTATGAGAGGGCCAATTTTGCTCAACAAATCAGAAAACCGTTGTATTGTCTTCCGAAAATATCTGAAATGAAGCTAGTCATCATTGAGATTCCGAATCTCCCTTAATAACGAGTGATATTCTCCATTGATTTGTCTTGTACTGTTGACGGGACAAACATATCGAGGTTCTTCTTTCGCCTACGACGCACAACATACAATAATAATAGAATATCTTCTTCCATGCTCGCCATTCACTAGAATCGACGTGTGGTGCTGTATGCATATGAAAGTATGAACGGCTATGCGAAGTTCACAGCGCGTTACCTGGCCGTACGCGCGAACAACCGTTTAAAACAGTAAGGAAGTAGCCACTGTAGCGTGGAAAGCTGTAATATCGCACAGATTACGAGAGTGCATATACCTATTTTGCAAAAGTGTAAACCTAGCTTTAGGCCTATGTAGTTGAACCTAGCTTTAGGCCTATGTAGTTGTTCGCCCATGACAAATAGCTTCGCTTGCTAACCAACTAGCGTTCGCCCGATGCGCTGGCGTCATCACAGGCAAAAAGAGCAGTAAAAACTATTAATAATAAAATTAGTGTCCCCATTAGAACGTGTTATGCGGTACACTGACAAATATCCGGTGATATTAATAGCCGATTTTCAGCTAACTGGTGTAGCTTAAAATCGTCAACGCTCTGCACGAATCTAAAAATAGAGCCATATATTAAATATACCTGAGCACGGTTCCGATGTGCGCGTGCGCAACGGATGCGGAAACGACGCGCTAGTTTTGACAGATAGAGTAAGCCAACGTTTTACTATAGGCCCCTATGTAAAATACACCACTTTTGAGAAGCTAAATCTTCGCCGATATTATCTGTCAGGCCCGGATCTCACGCGTAAATATTGTTGCCATCATCCATAGCAGTAATAGGAATAGTTTAAGTCAGATGTCTTAAGAATAAGACAGCCTAATCGCGGTATCATTTATTTATTTATTTACTTATGTATTCAATGTTCCAAATGTATGATTGACATTTCCAGTTTTAGTTATGCCCCGCCCATCCCTAATTAAGCTCCGCCCACGCTTCGTCCGTGTTGGAATCGATCGTTCCCTGAACTCCCTGACTATCATTTCCAGAAAACTATACAGGTAAGCTGTTGAACATTTTGAAACTAATTTTACTGGGTGCTGATGGCAGCAACAGCGCCCAGTCAAATTAGTTTCAAAATATTCAACAGTATGTTTATTAAATAGTAAAGACATACAATTCATACAACTTGACGTACTATTAGTATTAAGCGTCTGAGACGAACTAAATGGAGTCATTCATGACGTAATTATTATGACGATAATAATGACGTCATCCTACACATCACTTAGTTTATTATGGCATCATATGATTGACTGAGGAAACGGATTCATGAAATGTATATTATATCATATAGGCTAAAATTGTTTGTGAAAGGTATGGAAGTAGGCCTATAAAGGCATTTATTATACATGTCGGCAATTAAATGTGATGATAGATATCATGACATTCTCATATAGCAGAGATCAACTGGGACGGGGCTGGTGGGGTGGGTGTGTGGTGGTGGTGGTGGGGGGGGGGGGGTGACTTTTCCATTTTTACTTGCCCCGTCCATCTCTAGGAATGTTTGAAAATGCATTTCCACAATTGACCTTTCCAGTTTATGCTATGGCCCGCCCACCTCTAGCAAAGCTCCACCCACACCTCGCTGGTGTTGGGGTCGATCGCCCCCTCAATTCCCTGACTATCAATTTCCAGAAAACTATACAGGTAAGCTATTGAATATTTTGGAATTAATTTGACTGGGCGCTGTTGTTGCCTATGGCAGCAACTTGCTGCCTATGGCAGCAACAGCGTCCAGTCAAATTAGTTTCAAAATATTCAACAGCATATTTATTAAATAGTAGCGACATAAAATTCGTACAATCTGTGGGACTATTAAGAGTTGAAGACGGGCCAAATAGAATCATTTATGGCGTATTCTTATGACGTCGTCCTACACACCACTTAGCTGATTATGACGTCATATGATGTCAGATGATAGATGGATACTCTGGAAAGGTGAATTGTTAGCAATGGTATCTAAATTGTAATCCACCTACAACAAACCAGTTTTTCGGTATAAACTATTTCATTTTCAAACTAATTTGACTGGAACCTATGGGAGCAACAATATAATGGACCTTTCCATTTTATCTATCCATCATTTGACGTCATAATCAACTACGTGACGTGTCATAATTACAACATGAATTACTTGATTTAGTCTGTCTTAAACGCTTAACCCTTACCACTCTGATGTCAACATTCTATCTTTTTACGGTGCAAGGAGCAAAGAAACTGGTGTACATTTGTAGACAATTTTGGTGTACGATGTTGCTGTTTACGACAGCACCATCTTCCACCAAATTTGTTTAAAAATGAGCACCAGTTAATCTTTTAATTTAATTTGAAAATTTTAAATTTTGACATCAGAGTGCTAAGAGTTAATAGTCCGACATGGTGTACGAATTCCATAGCAGCAACAGTACTCGGTCAAATTAGTTTTAAAATATTCAGCAGCTAACCTGTATAGTTTTCTGGAAATTGATAGTCAGGGAGTTCAGGGATCGATCGATCCTAACACAAGTGTGGTAGGAGCTTAGCATAGCTTTAAACTGGAATGGTCTATTATTCCTTACATTATAGGGAATGTGTTATTTCTGGTCGTCATAGGGTTAAAGGGTTCAGTTATTATCCCCGTCAAGGATTGGCTCTTCAGTAGCATAGTAGTTCATTTTCAAAGCATACATTTCAATAATCTGCGGATTATTTTGAAACTAACCTGACTGGAAACTGTTGCTAGGTATTAATGAATGTTTAGACAATCATCAGAATATTTCAACCATAGTAAAAAAAAATGGCGTATGAGGCAGACCCCGTCTATTAACCCTTGTTACTCTGATGTCAATATTCTATCTATTATTTTTGGTAACGATTAAGGGTACAAGATGTGTAATATGCCGCCGCTGTCCGTAAAAGTCGCCCAGCAAAGATAGTTTATGTTTGGCCATGCGCTACGGATGTTAGGGGACACACCAGCGCAGATAGCCTTAGAATTCACCCTACTGGGAGCCAGCAAATACAAAGCCAGGAGAGGACGTCATTGCATAAATCTGCTAAGCGTGCTACGAGGTGACCTCAAGAAGGCAGGACTCGGTATACTCAAGTCAAGAATGGACCTGAGGAAGCTAAGAATTACGGCTGATGCCACAGTCAGCTAAAATGAAGAAGGACTGATTGCAGCTGTAGGACATTTCTACTTCTACAGCCGCAGAAATCAGTAATCAGACATACATTCTTGAAACCATAATAAAGTCCTCTGTTGATGCTATTCCCTACCATGGTTGTTGGATCTACTTGCTGTGAACTTCCCTTGTAAAATCTTTTGATCTCGGCCGTAATCTTTCCTGGCAGGATATAAGAAGTCCGGAAAATCATAAATATCCTAATTTTGTTTACAATGTGGAAGTCGGTTTCTTAAATTATTAGCTTCTATGTAAAAGATCTGGACGTGTTCCCATATGGCAAAGCATCGCGATCCTTGTTTTGTTAGGCTGAAAACAAAACTGAGATAAGGTCATTTCTTCCTCCCTTCCTCTCGTTCTCCCCCTTCGCCCTGCCAACCCCTCTTCCTTTCCCTAAATCCCTGCCCCTCTCCCTCCCTCCACCCCACCCCTCCTCCCTCTCCCTTCAGCTCCTAGGCAAATTAGAGTCCCGACTAAGGTTGGGCGATATTGCTCAAGGCATGACGATATCGGTATCTCATTAAAATACCGCGGTATCACGATATATCGTCATTTGGGTGGGGTGTGGAGTTAGGGTGTAAACATAGAATAACATGTATTTCTAATTGGTGGCGTCTGCAAGTTATTTTCATTAAATTTGGTGCATTCAAACCATAAATTGAGACGCCATGATTGCCATTTCCGCATATTTAATACACGAAATTCCACACTTTGACAACCTTCAATATACAGTTTAAAGCAACGAATGTAATGCAACTAGCCGTATTCATCACAAATAAGAAAAATAAAGGATTCTCTTCTGTTCGTGTGTTATATTTTGTGTTATCTTTACCTCACGACAACTGTCAAAAGATTGGGCAAGGAATACTCATTAACTTCATTGTGCAGAAAGGAATTCCGCTGAGCGAAATCTGATTGGCCGCCGTATCATACTTGAGCCAATCAGAATTCACACTGCAAAATTCCGACAGCTGTTATCACGCCCGCCGCTAATTAATAAAATAACACTGCATGATTTTGAACGAGAACCAGCGTGAATACTGGAAACAATCATATCAGATTTTATTTGGTCTGTAATATTAAATACTAATTTGCCCCATTGTAGACCTATTCAAATTCGCTCACTACTTAGCGGGTTTATCCATTGATCTCAAGGCGTAGCCGGGATGTGTGAAATTAACCAAGTTAACTCTGCAGCCAAGACTGCCACAACAGATAGAAGACTGGAAATAATTAGGCCTAAATTCTTTATTTTAAGGACGTCTCTCACTTAGAATAAATCCATAATGAATTTTGATCTGATTCGTTTAAAAATGCTAAATATATTGTATAAAGTTACATAAAAACGTATAACGGTAAAGCAAGAGATTAACTTCCCCCTCACCCACTGTTCCAAGCTGTGGTATTGATAAGGGATTAAGTGTGTGTGGTTTCCTATCGACCTAAAAAGTTTTAAAGTTTAAATCTTTCATGGTCAGAAGAATGTTTAACCATGCAGATCAATGACTAATGGATACATAGCTTGACCTGTAGTAATGACCTCATCAGAATGGAATGTCGGTAGAGCAAATGGTATTCCCCACTGACTAATACTCAGAATGAGGCAAGAAAAAACATGGCGTCGTCTATTTGTGTAATTATGAAAAGTGAACAACAAAATTTTGTACTTTAAATCATTTTATTAGCGCAAACAAACCATGAATTAAATGAGCACAGATTATTTTGGAGTTTATTAAGTTTTTATTACCTTAGACAAAGATTGGATTATTACTTAAAGACTATTACTGGACCGAATAGAGGTAAGAGTATGACATTTCTAACTTAATTATTTATATTATTCTCACAGTTAAAAGTGCAATATCGTCCTGTCGGTATTGACGATATTTACGATTTTTCTAATTTATGACGATTTCGGTATCGGTATTCGGTATATCGCGATATTGACGATAATATCGAAAAATCGCCCAACCCTAGTCCCGACATCGCAAACAATGTGTCAGTTCTTGTATGTAAACGTTAAAGTCTATAAAGACCACTCCTCGGACGTATGTCCGTTATTAGGCCGCATGTCGGTTGTTTCCTATACGCTTTGTGCTGACGACTTGAAAAGCTCAACACATAATATAAAATACATTTCTTTTCCATAGGCGTCCATTTATAGCACATAAATCACCCAATTACTAAGGAATTCTTTATAGCCACAAGTACGCAATATCTTATTTCTTCACATCTTTGCCATAACCCGTGTTTCTAACGCGTGAACCTTTGCCCGAACACGCGTCCTTCTGACAATTGACAATACATTCAACGTTACGCGACATAGACCATTAATTTCACCGGACGTGTCGCTACAAGAACGCGTACGTAAGTGCATGTCTAGAATGACAAGGAATAACAAATATTCTCTCATCCCGCTACTAACGACAGACACAAATTTAGAATTACAAGCTTAGAAACAAACATTCAGACTTTGCGTAATATTTAGAAAATAATATAACTGATATTGGTTGCTACCTAAAGCAATAAAAAACTTCTGTCTAATTTAGTTCAAGGAAAGAGAAGCAGTTGTTTTACTTTAGCCATGAGGGGGTTGATACTAGTCGGGTAATTCTTAGTTACATATTTTCTTTTAAGTACTTTTGCTAGTTATGGGTCAATGACGTCTGTATAATGTGTTCTGTGTTGTTTGTGTAATGGCTTATTTATCGTCTCGTCTTCTTTGGGGGCAATTAAGTTATGGAATAGCGGTGGTTGATAATGGCCGCGCTTACATTTGTTCCTCCTATGCAATTCATATACTGGGCGGGTGGCCAGAGACGGTTCACCTCCGTCCCTGAAAAAAAATGCCCCCCACCCCCACGCCAAAAAAATTGTGTACCAAGATGTAACAATTAGTAAATGGCACATGACCAACACGCTACAGGTTATTAGCGCGTCCAGCTGGCCACCCACGCAGGTCAAATGGCAGATTCAATAGTGGCGCACCCGTTTATCAATGGTGCGGGTACCAATACAACCTATTCGAATATATATTGACACGCAGGTTTGTCAACGAAACAGATCTGTTGGCAAATTTTATAACGGTACAGGCATTGATAATTGGTATCGATACAATATACACTTGAGTATGTGTGCATCAGTTGGTCACCCGTCGTTAGACCATCTGTTTCAAAGAGCCAGCATTATGTCTCCAACATTTTTTTCCCCGGATCTCTCGACTCTCACGAGCAGCTTGCCTGTAAAGAGATGTACATGAATACATACTATATACTCCAAATCGATCGACACGAGAATAGCAAGAATCCAGCACGGTAGATTCACATTCGTTTTCTTTTACACACAAAGATTCAGCGATGCCAATGTTCAAATGCAACCACATCGCTTGCCTTCTCTAGACCTGAATGATGTTGAACAAACTTGGTTCAGTTCTTACACCAGGTCAAGGTTGATGCCAATCAATCTTATTCGAAAATCTCAAGTTGGTATTTATTATTTAGCAGCCGGCAAACAATATATTTATCGACGCTCAATTTTGATTAGTAGACATGTTTTTCGTGAATCAATGTTCTTTGAACAAATTGAAATGGCGCTTATTCCTTAATCATTTCCAAACGTTCGGGCCAATCCCGACAGCGCCTCCGGATGGTATTCGGGGTTTTTTTTGTAAAAAAATCAGGTAATCCAAGATGGCCACCAGTTTACAGACAAATCGACAAATCCGGTGCTCTTGAACAAACGTCTAAAAGTTTAAGGTTATGTAAAGGAAAAGGTTGATGATGATGAGGATGACGACAGACAGGCAAACAATGGCCGTTCGACGTGGCATAAGCTCACACGGCCTTTTAGACCAAGTGAGCTAAAACGTAGCTAATGTTTAAACAGTGTAGATCGAGTTTCTTACTTACACTGCGAGAAATGGATTCCCAGAAATTCAAATTTTCCTCGTTTTCCGACAAAATAGTGGAAGGCAGAGGCAGCAACAGCATCCATTGCATTAGTTTCAAAATAGCCCGGCTGCCGTGGTGGTGAGCCTTGCACTGGAGTACCCGTAACAGTTTTTTGCTGATTTTTGTATCCCCCTATCAAGAATTCAAGTGATGCCAAGTTGACATCATTGAGCATTTTGAAAAAATTACATGTTTCCATGGCAACCATTACTAAAATCGAAAAATACAAAGAGTCGAATATCTTAGGATCTAGGTGAGCGATTTTCATAATATTGATGTCTAAACATGTTTTAGAGTATGGCCAAGCTATCAAAGGAGATCGTGAACTTGATGTTTCAAAGTCAAGGTCACTGCGAAAATACAACGTCAGCCTAAAAATAGACGTATTTTCTAATACATTGCTGTAAAATAGCTATTATTGTCTCTGAAGACTTGTTCGCGAGAATGTGTATTAGATGCCGTCCTAGCGGATCTTAAATTGAATGTTAGATGCTATTGCAACCACGATAAAATGCAAAACACGTAGTCCTATTGTTAACAGCATATGATTTTGACATATGCCTAATGCTCTGACTCACTTTTCCGATGTGTATCATGGAGGAATGTGCCATTCGATGGTGAATTCTTGCAGAAATCCAAGGACGCCATTGTCTGATTCAACCTCCAGAGATTTGCTTCTATTGCCAATGCTCCTCGAATCAGGAATGACGGACTCTATTGGCATCTGGAGGCAGAACTGCCTGTAGGTCCAAGCTTCAGCACGAAGTTCCATAGAAACATATACATCGATACATCAATGTGAAAGATTAAGTAAAATGGCTGATTCGGCATACTCATCCAATCGTGAGGCGAAAACGCAGAGGAGATCTGAGCTTCCACTGTTTTATTTTCTCCGCCACTGTACATTTTGTGGTAAAACTTGAGAACTTGAAAACGAAAAGAAAAGTCCCTCTCTCTATGAAGACGTGATGTGGCTGTGTCGAACAGCCTAACGCGGTACGCGTGCGTGCGTGCGTGCGTGCGTGCGTGCGTGCATGCGTGCGTGCGTGCGTGCGTGGGTGGGTGGGTGGGTGTGTGTGTATGATCAACGCGGAAATAGCCGAGGATTATGCAAGTAACACCCTGTTTGCCCACTTCAGCATACTGCAGCCATGTATAAAAGGCATGCCTCGAATGCTGTGCAACGTGAACACAGGCGTGTATATTAAGTTTTCAACCCTGCTGCTGATAGTGCTTGGTACTCTTATCAAGAAGGAACTAATTACGCCAATTTGGTACCTTGTGTACTTATGCTGAGGTGGTAGGATTTCGTAGATCAGCTGGTCATGCGTCGAAACCACTATTCAACAGTGTTAGCTCCCACTGAAAAACCAGACGTAGGTTTGGTTCTAGTGATTGCAGACACATTTGACTTGAACATATTCAGTTGTAAGTCTTTGCTGTCTGCCCATACCCTTGGTATGAAGCACGTGTAAGCAGGAAACAAACAGGGTACCAAAGGTCTACTTCATCATTGCGGAAGCCAGTGAGGCGACCCGGTGTCCAGAGTGGAATGGCTTCAACAATTGAATGGCCAGAGAACAAAGTCATGCATTGAATTGAATTCACTTTTTCCCTTAGACATAACACATACTGACATGAAGCCATCGGCTCCTGATAAGATGCTGACAGCCATGGTAGAAACGGAGAGACTTACAAAGCAGGTGTGGCAGGATATCAGTTGTTGCGTGTAACCAACAGCTGTATAAGATTTCGGTCAACATATCTTGGACACAACCTGGCAAATTCACCAACATGGACTTATATCTTGGAGGAATGCAATTCCTCGTGAGCTTTGTGGGATGTGTCAAAACGCTGATGACAGAAGGTGCCCTGTGTTTTGGTGGTGTTGAATATATGTTGGCAGGGAAGCCGTGTCCTCAAAATATCCATGCCTTGAGATTTCTGAAAGAAGCAGTTAAACAGGATATTGTCCAGGAATATTGTGATGAAGATGACCTGATGTCATGTTTGGAGTCACATGCGAAAATCAGCAGAGCCGCAAAGATCTGGCTAGATAGACTCCCCAAACATGCCAACATAGTCATCCTCGATATACTCTTCTGTGGATATGAAACGGAATCAAACTGGACATTACACATACGTGCAATGAGTCTCATGATCCTATGTTTCTGATGAAATCTGTAGGCAATTTCTTGAAGGCGAACACGGGACTCGTCATCTTCCTGGGACCTGGAATGCGATGTGGACAGATATGATACCTGAAGCCGAGGTATAGCAAAGGTCACTGTGGTCTTCTTGCCATCACATTCAAACCCTATACTAGGCTAGGCTTGGTCTCTGCAAACGTGTGGCCGCATACAGAATGACATCGTGGATATGCCTCATCATGAGACGTCGATGGAAAACATCCATAAAGAGGAAATGGATGTGCACATGCTATCAGACGCAAGAAGCAAGGGAACCCCCGCGAAACAGTCTTGAAGAGTCAACCAATCCATTGGACAGTGCCCATTACAATGCAGAGGGTATCCTCAATATAGTGAATTCTAGAATCTCACCGAAATGAGGTCAATGCTGACAAAGTCCTGCACATTTGTGTGACATTTTGAATTAAAGATAATCATTATGAATGCAGAATCCTGCGCTCACTGCTCTCCAGTACTGCTGGCATTGCAGTGCAGTTGCTTCATGCTAAACATAGCTTTCAAGTCTTTCTGGAAGTTACGGATGTGTAGATCAAAGATACTCTTGACAATAAGACTATACGTTTGTACAACTTAACCTGTCTATCATTGATGCTGTACAGCAGTGACAGCTGGCTGCTCCACCGGCAGCTCCAGACAAACTTGATGGATATCACCGGAACCACCTACGCACAATCACTGGGCACTGATGGTTGGACAGCATAATTGCCAACGGCGCACTATACAAGGTATGTAATACATTGTCGCTGTCCGTAGACGTCGTCCAGCAAAGATTAGCCATGTTCGGCCATGTGCTAAGGATGACAGAAGACACACCCGGACATATGGCATTTGGAATCCGCCCTAAGGGGAACCAATAAATGTACAGCCGGGAGATGACGTCATTAAATAAATCTGGCATGCGCGCTGCGAAGTGCGTTTAAGAAAACAGGGCTCTGTATATTCAGATCAAGAATGGGCCTGAGGAAGCTAAAGATTGTGGCTGAGGACAAGGCACAGTGGTCGTTTCTACTACTACGCCCGCAGAATGTAGTACACCGTCATTATCATTATGAATATATATGAGCTCTCTTGACCGAACTGATTTAATGCTGCCACATGCAAGGAAGCCAAGACAATGAAGTTGATGAAGAAAGACATCAGTGTTGATGCAGTTAAAGTGTATGACATGACCGTTATTTACTCTTGGGTCATTCGATAGCGAGGTTCTGGAAGGGGGGGGGGGGGGCGTGTGCGCGTGGTTCGCTCTTGATGACGTCCTGAAATATGATTTAGCGCCGGTTCCAATGGCAATAGTTGACAGTTCATCTACCATCAGGGTGGCTAAGACAACGCCAACATTAAAGCTGTAGCTGCATGTAGAGATTTTAATTAGGCATCTGGCTCACATGACTCGAGCTTATCATTGATGGATCTATGCGTTTGGGATCCCATGTCCCACAAATGGAAAAGTTCAGGATTAGGTAGACAATACTATAGCTTGGGTACCCAGAAAGGCGACAGAATCTGACATATGCTTGACTTCTGACAGATATATGGAGTACATCAAGGACAATACTCGTGACACCAGACAGACGGAAACAGGCATACTAATGACGATTTTATTGGAATTTATTATATTAAAAAATCAATTTTTAGCTTGACCATGTATTTTCCCCAATGACCTTGACCTTGAAACAGCAGGGTATGTTTAGGCTATATTGATTTGCAATGGCGACACCGCCACAGGGCATTCTTCGCCGCAAACATAACCTCTTCGATAGCGCATGCGCTAAAACATATGTTTAGAAACCAAAATTGTGAAAATGGCTTATCTACATCCTGAAATATTTTACTTTTTATATTTTTTAATTTTCGCAATGGTTGCCATGGAAACGGTTAATTTTTTTTTCAATATACTCAATGGTACCAGCTTGGTATCACTCAGATTCTTGGTAGGGAGAGGCCATAGCTACATAATCTGCAAATAAAGCCACCTCTTGTGGATACTCCAGTGCAAGAGTGGACCAAAAATCCCAGTTTGGCTGCAGGACTAAAAGCATATTCCTTAACATCATAAAGAATTAGCTGTTTCTGCATGGTCTGCTAGCGGTAAATAGATCCAAGCGTTCCTTTAGCGACAGTGAGCCGAGTTTCCTAATCACGTGATCTATGTACAGTACAGCTAATAAATAAGTTAACATGTTTCTAAAATAAAAACAGAAACATGCTAGTTATTAGTGAAATTTTAAACACAATGCAAGAAATGTTCTTCTGGATATTTTGAGCATAATTGGGTTGGAAGACATTGCTGCCTAAGGCAGCAATGTCTTCCAATCAAATTATGTTCAAAATATGCAACGGTACATTTTGTTCCGTTTTCGAAACATGTCAAGTTATTTCTTGGCATGTGCTGTGCCTTATATAGTTTTTATTCAACCCTGCTTGTGGCAGCACCTCCTCAAAGCGATCAAACTTCTACTTATACCAACTAACCGTGTAGCGGTCAAGATTTTTCAGAAAAATTTGACACTGCTCAGTGAATGTCTATTTGCTGGACAAGACATGGCTCCTTTTGTAACTTTATCAATGGAATTTATAATAAAAAAGCAGCTTTCGGAACAGGTCGTTTTGGCCGGCTTGATGATTAAAGAGTTAATTGTTTAAAATAATCTACAATTTTCCTTAGTCATTGTCCATTTGCCGGCTACAAGATTATTTTTTGGAAATTTACGACTGAAATAACTGGCTCTGTTACCGAGCCAGTTATTCCATTAGTAAATTTAAAAAAAATAGTCTTCTCTTAGCCTACGATTGGGCATTCCGAGAGACCACCAACGGTTCCGTTTTAATGCTAAGAGGGATTAAACATGACTAGCACACTTTCTCCTTCGTTTGTTCGTCTCCAAATCACTGATAGTTATTGAGACATTTAACACGTAAATCTTCATAAACCAAAAACGACAAATTCTTTATGATGAATAGAATAGTATGTTGAATTTTTTTTACTTATTTAATTGGCAGCCGTTGCTGACTGTGGCAGTAACAGCTCCCGGTCAAATTAGTTTCTAAGTATTCAACAGCTTACCTATATATATATTTTTCTTGAAATTGAGAGATTGGGGTTCAAATCGCTAGTGGGTTGAACTACGAATCGTCGTCAAATTATTGATATCAGAAGCAACAACTGCTCGCAACAACAGCTTCCGGTCTCCATTCCAATGACTAAAATCTATTTCTGTCGTGTCAGTACAAGTGTTAATTATTATGTGAAGCTCATTCTTTCATTAACCCTTTCATGACGAAACCGGCCAAAATGGCCCCTACCGTGACATTGAGGAATGTCCATTTGCAGGACAATAGAAGACTATTTTTGAAATTTTATCACTGGAATGACTGTCTCGGTAACCGAGCCAGTCATTCGAGTAGTAAATTTTGAAAGAATATTCTTCTCTTGGCCTGCAAATGGATATTTAATAAGCAAATATTTTGATATTCTGACCAAATTTAGTCATTACCGGGTTCACTTCCCACGTCATCATTCCAGTTAGGCCATCTATAATAGGACTACAATCAATGATGATTTTGACCAAATTGTTCTAATAACATGTTGCTAAGAAGCCTTCAACGCCAACATTTTGAAAATTAACATTTCTTAAAACTATCACGTTATATGCAACTGCACATCTGAAGGCGAAAATTCAACAGTAAATGGGTTACTTAACCCTCTAAATTCCACTTAATTCTAGCCTGTTAGTTGTATACTTGTTCATCACCTCCACATTAAATGGCGATATACGATACATCCCCTGCTTTGTTGTATTCCAATGGTCAAAATATAATTACTGTCAAGCGCACAAACACGACTATCCTTTTATCAATTTACACGCGTGTTGAAACTAGTCCTATAAACCCCATTCCTCCCCAAATCTCAACTGTTTATTAACCATAGGCCTACACGCAATTGTGTTGATTATTTAGAAAACGTTTTCACTGAAAGTTGTTGCTGTCTCCGAAAGCAGCAACCCCTTTCAGTCAATGTGTCTCGAAGTCTAAAATGTTCATCATCATTATTGACAGTTCCCTTGAAACAATCTTCCTGGAAATATGATGGCATAACCCTTTTACCATAAAAAAATTCTAAGTGTCTGGAATTCAAGACAAAAACTAAATTCAGGCAAGTCTGTTGCATATTTTGGAATTAATTTGGCTGGATATATACAATATATAGTTTTTCATTTCTCGTTTGTCACGTTTATAGAGTTAAGCACCTCGTGTTACGCTTAATAAAAGTAGATAAACCCAATATATCATTTATTCAGACAGAAATTTTACAGTTATTCAGAAAACGGGATCATTATAACCGCATTTCATACGTAGCTCTCAACTATAACTTAGGAACAGCCCCTTTCATTCGAACTGTTTTCAAAATAATCTGTAGAATGTTATCAATAACACGATAATAATCACATACGGGAGTTTGACAGGCGAACTATTGTTAAGTATCGTCGACTATTTGCTCGTTAGGCCGCGCAATTTTAGTCCTACAATAAGACGTTCGACTAGCAAATAGTGGTATGTTGTTAACAATAGTTCATCACTCGAACCTGTACGTAGGTTATAGAATATACTGAAGTAAATAAGATATATATGTGTCTGGCAATTATAGCGATTTTATGCCCGATTATTAGCAGGTGTGTAGAACATAAATTCAAGGTGCTTATATTTACATTTATATACGTGCGCGAGTGACACTCTCGTGGAGTTCTGTATGAACCGCATAAAGGCGTCTTCAAAAAACGAAGAAGAAATAGTTGTAACGGTATACAAAGAATCTAGTCGTTTGAAAAGTACAAGGATTATTTGTAAGTTTTTGGTTTAAATATATTGAAGATTAAAACTGATGGTTTAAACTGTTTAGTACATATATACATATATAGGCTAATAACTACGTTATAAACACTTGAGAATAATTGCTAAGATCCTGACGCTCGATTTCTGTTTTGTGAAATTCAAGTAGGTCTGAATGGTCTGAGGTTGGAATGGGGTTCCTTATATGCTCCTTTTAGGGGCTCTCTGAGGTAGTTATTATCCCATATATATAAAACAGTTGAAGCTGTAATTTTAACCAATTCAGTCCTGTAAGGTGTTAACTGCAAAGTGGAAGTAGGTCTACGTCTTCCTTCAAGCGTTTACAGAATATGGCAGAAGGCTGGTGCTGCTAAAGCTACAGTAGCAGTCAATCAAATTGGTCATATTGATCTTTTATTATGTTTATCGGAAGAATAGCTTCGCATGATGATGTAGTAGTAGTAGTAGTAGTAGTAGTAGTAGTAGTAGTAGTAGTAGTAGTAGTAGTAGTAGTAGTAGTAGTAGTAGTAGCAGTAGCAGCAGCAGCAGCAGCAGCAGCAGCAGCAGCAGCAGCAGCAGCAGCAGCAGCAGCAGCAGCAGCAGCAGCAGCAGCAGCAGTAGTAGCTCAACATCCAGCAAAGCTTAGGCGCCATATCGCATTCTTCACCGTTAAATTTCATCAACTGTGAAAAGCTCAGTTTTGATTGGTTAATGGCGATCAAATTATCTCACGCGTATCAGCTGACCTTGAAAAAAATTGAATAGCCATTATGTCCTAATCATATTTCAGAAAGTTTTGCCTCGGATCTCCTCATCGCTTTAAGACAATGAGTTTTTGTTTAAACTAGTTGATCCGAGATGGCAGCTAGACAAACCTACTGAAGTTCCAGGAACTTTTCGCGTTCACAGCTTATTCTTTAAAATATCTCAGTGTCCATTTCAACCAAATTATTAAAGGAAGCATAGTCCGACACGTTGTACAAATTGTATGTCTCTACTTTTTAATAAACATGCTGTTGAATATTTTGAAACTAATTTTACTGGGCGCTGTTGCTGGCATAGGCAGCAACAGCACCCAGTCAAATTAGTTACAAAATATTCAACAGCTTCCCTGTATACTTTTCTGGAAATTGATAGTCAGGGAGTTCAGAGATCGATCGATTACAACACGAGCGAGGTATGGGTGGAACTTAGCTAGAGATGGGCGGGGCATAGCTGAAAATCGAAAAGTCCATTTTGTCGTACAAGAAGTTTCCCGATATCACAGCTCTATATTTGTAATGTTCGTAGTTTTCGGTTGAAATCGGTGGAGGACTGGTTCTTGAGAAATTAGACATGCGATTAGCTCCTGCCATGCCAGGCCTTCCCAAATAACAATCTCAATAGGAGTTTTACAACGTTAAAAAAATCAGGGTGACCGACCTGCGACCAACCCGACTAATCAGTCTCAAATATTTAAAATCAAAAATATGCAATAGCTTACCTGTAGTGTTCTGGAAATTGATAGCCAGGAAGCTTAGATCGATCGATCCCACAGACACGAGCGAGGTGTGTCTGTAGTTTGGTTTGAACGTGATTTATTTTGTTCAGATGGAAGCACGATAAGACTTAGAGTCTTATGCCCGTGTCTCCCATACACATACAGATTATACAAAACTTTTTTACAACAAAATGGCGGCAAATCATAATAGTTTAATTAATTGTAATCTATTAGTGTGCATAAGTGTGTGGATGTTGAGTGAGGGGGAGAGAAGGTGAGGGATAGAGAGTGCGAGGAATAAGATCAAATGGAAGAATAGCAAAGGTGAGCTCCAGGTGCTGCCTTCGCCCTGACCTGTACGTGTTAGGCTGCTGTCCATTTACCCCTTAAACTATAAGTTCGTGAACGGGAAGCTACTGAAAGCGGTTGGTGTTAATTATGTATTGACATACCGTATTACAGATCAGTTTGTTCATTTCCAAGTTGGCAGTGTAAGTCCCGTATTGAAGCTGGTTGACCGTAAGATTAGCAAGAGAAATATCGTTCAAGGCAAGCTGATTTTGGAAAACGACTCTTTGCTCGTTAAAAAGGGCCCAATGTAAGAGATAGTGGTTTGTAGATTCATCATTGTGCCCACAAGAACAACCGGCAGATTCCGACAGAAAGTTGTCAAATAGATGTCGGTTTAAAGAACTACAACCATTTGGGAGCCATAGAAGAGCTCAGTACGGCAGCGGAATGGAGTGAAGAAATTTGGATGACGGATATTGTAAGGATTTCGTGCTTGGGATAGTGTGGGAAGATGGTTGACCAGAACCTCACAGGTCATCCCGTTAATAATTTTAAATAGTATAGATAATCTATGAAATTCACGTCTGCTTGACAAGGTTTCGATGCCTGTTTCTAAGTACAGGTCTTCAGTGCTCGCATTACGTGTCAATCCACATACCGTTCTGAGAGCATCTTTTTGGATATCCTCTAGCCGAATTACAAGATATTGTGGAATATTATCCCACACAACATCTGCATATTCTAAAGATGGTCTATTAAATGTTTTGTACATAATCTCGAGACTATATTTTAGACCTCTAAGTAAGGAGAGTTTGTGTTGAGCGTTTGCTATGAGATTACTCACATGGCTAAGCCAATTCCCTTTGTTATTAAAGGTAATGCCGAGGTGCTTATGATCAGTTGACGGTAGAAGATTCAGAATCCTTTAAGTTGATTGAAAAGGATGTGGGCTCGTTGCGCAGGGAAAAAAATAGAGATGTAATTTTCGAGGCATTAAACTCGACGAGCCACATGTTTGCCCAATGCGTCATGGTCAGTAGATCGTAATCGAGTGTGGCAGTGTGTTCTTTTAGATCATCTGGCATTACATATAGGCACGTGTCATCAGCAAAAAGTCTAATATTGTGAATTATATCGCTGGGCATGTCATTAATAAAAACTAAGAATAGCAAAGGACCAAGCACAGAGCCTTGTGGCACTCCAGCATGTAAACGAAGTAGGGTGGACTCATTGCCGTTTATAACTACTCGCTGGTATCGGTTTCCAAGATAATTTTCGAACCATGTAAGTAGATTTCCACAGATACCAAAATTCCTAAGCTTCTGTAGGAGGCAGCGATGCCATACTCGATCAAAGGCTTTAGATATATCGAAGAATAGAAAGATTTTTTCCTTTTGATCGTCAATGGCTTGAGTAATATCCGTGTAGATATCAAGCAGTTGATTTACTATAGAATGTGATGGAAGAAAGCCAGACTGATATAGAGTGATATCGTGTCTAATATAGTTATAGATATGTTTAAAAACGGTTCTCTCCATAACTTTACTAAGACAACTCAACAGTGATATTGGTCGATAATTTGAACATAAGCTCTTGTCTCCTTTCTTGAATATAGGGGTTACATTAACGATTTTCCAAGAAGTGGGGAACTGCGCACTAGAAAGTGAGTAATTAAAGAACTGCGCTAGTATTGGGACCAATACTTGTTGGCTCTCGAATAAGAGTTTCGGATTTAATTTATCCGGGCCAACCGCTTGTCTGTAGTTTAGCTAGAGATGGGCGGGACGTAGCTAAAAATGGAATGGTCCATTGCCGGTGGGTTGGGCCATAATATGAGGAATCTCCACGTATGCAACATAATTTTCAAACCTTTCAAGAGAATTATGTGTGTTCATTTTGGAAATAAACATGACATGTGCTGTTGCTGTCATAGACAACAGCTCACAGAAACCCCACCTAAATCCTTCCTAGGCAGGCCCAACAATATGAAAATGCAAATATTATTAATAATCACTCCAACCACACTTTGTGGACATTCTCAAGTCGGTGTTCATTTTAGGAACAATATTGGTGTGTGTGTGCGCGCGTTTGTTGTTGTTGGTGTTGTTGTCGTTGTCGTTGTTGTTGTTGTTGTTGTTGTTGTTGTTGAAATTGTTGTTGTTGTTTATACGAAATTTATTTCTTTTCATTGCATTAAGGTACACAATTTTAGCCTCTACAAATTTTTAATTTTAATTTTATTTTCAAGCATTCTGGTATGAATGTGGACCTTTAATATCACTATATATATATATATATATATATATATATATATATATATATATATATATATATATATATATATATATATATATATATATATATATATATATATATATATATATATATATATATATATATATATATATATATATATATATATATATATATATATATATATATATATATATATATATATATATATTAATATATATATATATATATATAAGTGATATTCTTAATACATTCAAATTTAAGTTTGAAACGGTTAAAATGCGTAAATAACTCCGGACTTCACCTCCCCCCCCCCCCCCCCATCACTCTAAACCCCCACAATTTTCGTGCAAATACCGATTGTTTATCGGCTAGTGAGAACCGTGTGGACGAATAAACAACAGGCAATTCCACGAAATAACCGGTCGAGAAGGTGGGTAGGCCTATGGTTGACAATATTGACAACAGGTATAATCGCGTGTCACCACCATGCATTTTCAAATATGAAATGCTTCAGAAAAGGAAACATGTGAAATCACTTTTCTAACTAATCTTAATTAACTTAACCCTTTGACTACAAAAGGTCAAAACTCGAAAACTATTGCAATTTAATAACAATTATGTTGAATATTTTGAGACTAATTTGACTGGGAGCTGTTGTTGCCGATGGCAGCAACATCTCCCAGTCGAATATGTGTATGGTAAATATGCTTACCCGCATAGTTACCTCGAAATTGAGATTATCGGAATTCAGAGTTCAAAGGGTTAAATTCCGTACACGACAAGCATAATTTTTGACGAAAAGACCGCAGTTGCATTAAGGCCTATATTTTATGATGACATGTATTTTCTTATTATTAGTATGGCCCTAAAATTCGAGGAATTATGTAAGCGGTTCAATTGTATAAACCCTGGCCATATTTACCTCAATATTACGGTAACCATATTAGATTTGTAAAAATCAGTTGTCAACAGAATAGTTGGTAGTCTCTACATGAAAATGTTAAAAACGTGTCTGTTTGCTCACCTTGGAAAAGTTAACCTGGCGAAAGAAAACGACCAAGAATTTAGGACTATATAGGGCCTACTAGTCTTGTATCGGTCTAATGAAATCGTGTCAAAATAATCAGCACGAGTTTAGCTATAGGAAGCGATAAGCATGCTATATCATAAGCACACATTGTCTTGGGGCCAGCAGAACCACCCCCCTCCCCCCCCCCCCCACTCCACCTTCACCTCTGCCCACCCACCCCCAAACCCCCCCCCCCCCCGCCCCTCAGGATCCACCGACATCATGATTTTTTTTTAATTATTATCTTCTAAGTAAAAGATCTGGACATGTTCCCAGAAAAACGTTGTCACGATCCTTATTTTCTAGGCATAAAACGAAAACCGCATCATGGTCGTCAAAATCTGTCATTTTTAGGGATTGGGGAAACTAAAACTTGGAAAACTGTCATTTTTATGATTTATTATTCATAAATGACCACTCAAAATATTCTTTGTTGCTTCCTCTTCCATTTCATGTATATTTTATGCAAATCAGTTGGATAATTATATCAGCAGAGGTCAAAAGGTCGCCAGTTTTGCTCGTTGTTTAAAATGGGACAAATGTGCATTGCTGTAACTGGCAACGCACTTGCAAAGGAATATTTTGGTGTTATTAGCTTAAGAAGTTAATAAATGGCATCTAACAATAAATCTAATAAATCAATGTTGATCCTGTTATTACAACAACTGACAGAATCTCCTTGTCGAAAATAGCTGAAAATCCAATTGTGAGAAAATGAAAAATTGTATCTAGATAATGTTGCATAATACATCGCCGCCAAAACGTTTTGTTGAGTCTCCTCGGAAAGTTCGTGTATGTTTTATATGAATATCAGTTGGGGAATTAAGTCACCAAAGGTTCAAATATAGCCAGCTTTCGCTGCTTCTTAGATTTGGGCAACTGCGCATTGCAGTGACTGACAACACACTGTTACAGGAATGTGCTCGTGTTAGCACCTGCAAATGAATGATAGACGCATCTGGAAAATCTGCATTGTCAATGATAACTTCTTTCACGGGATATTGTTAGTATGACAGATAACAAAAAATATTAATTAGTGAAAGTAGTTGGAAAGTGCAATAATGGGGAATTGAAAAGTTAAACGATCATAGCATCACATCTAAATAATATAGATTAATAAATACCACTGAGATTGTTTCTTCTCGTATGCTATGCAATTTTATGTATTTTATGCAAATCACCAGTAATAAGGTCAGCTAAGGTTAAGCTGTCCCATATTTTGGCCGACTATTAAAATTGTCAAATTGTGTATTACAGTAACTAACAAAGCGCCACTAAAAGAATATTTTGGTGAGAACGCCTTGAAAATGAATGATAGATTCAATCCGACAAATCAAAAATGTCAATGGTTATTTATTTCATTGAATCTTGTTACTATAGCTGCTAATACAATCCAGCTTTTAAAAATAACTGTAAAATACAATTATATGCACCTGAACATAAAGTGAGCATAATATCGTATCTAAATAACATAGAGAAATAATTGATCACTCAACGTGGTTATATTGCTGCCCTCTATATACTAGACAATGCATCTTCTAGATTTATTCTACCATGGCACCACTCAATTAGTTACAGTCACTATCGGAGATGCCAGCTGCTCGTGCCTCACATTCATTGCTGCTATCATCGTCAGTGGAACTACCCTCTCACTCACTTTTTAGAATATCTGCCACCATGGGACAGTATCTGATGATCTCATCCATCTTTACACGACATGGGTTTCTTCAATCCAACCATTCGTCTCATTTGGTTCAAGGATGTCTGGCTTTGGTAGATAGGCTCTCTTCCAAATAACTATCTGATAGTTCAGCTCTAGTTATCTGCCAGTGAAGGCATGGTCTTGTTGTTGTTGTTGTTGTTGTCGTTGTTGTCGGTGTTGTTGTTGTTTGTATATCCGTCCTCTTGCATAGGTTAGCTGTTTCTTCTGCTTGAGCTTTCCATTCCACTGATTTGCAACACTTCCCTCCGACATTTAAATTCAACAGCGTTTGTTATGGAACTCGTCTTAAACATTCGGCAGAATCCTCAAACTCAAGAAAGAGGTTGTGTGAGATTATGAGGGAGATATTCAATGATTCTCCAATAATGATCAGTGTTAGATCAACTATACAAAAAGAATATGCAATTATAAAAGGGTATTTAAGGATGTCCAAAAAGGCTTCAGATGAAGTTGGGCAGGCGTATGTTATAACGGCCTTTGAGTTACTTCTGTGTATTTCAACATATGGAAAGTCATAGACTATTATACGGATCACATTGATTGATTGCTTTGTCTTACTGTACATATACCTATTTGAAAATGATGATGAAAGAGATTAGTGTTCTAGATTTATTGAGGTAAGAAATGATAATTTACCAAGAGTGTTGAATACTCTGTTATTGCTGTGTGGCGAAAGCTTGTCCGATTATTATTCTTAACAAAGAGCACACTGTGCATATATCCTGTAAACATCAGGTTCCTGGTTAGATTATCGTAGCAGCTTAGTGACTCCAGAACTAGTCATCAATTTCCCTAGGATTTCCATACAGGCGCATGCCAAATGAAAAGTACCAAACATTACTATGTAGTAGCCTGAGAATTTCCATATGATATGGATGCCTGCTTAAGTCAGAGATCGCTATGGCACACTTCTGTTCAACATCTCCTGAAAATGTTCTACATATTGGTGTGTCATCGTTCATCTGGCCCATGATCTCAGGGACACTTTTTCTTCACTTAGTCATGCTAGATGATTTCATCTACCGAATGCGCAGGAGGACTCCCACAACAACCACTGTTGCACTTCACTTCTTCATGGTAATGCCAAACTAGTGAACTCGAAGAAAACGTGGATATTATCAACCCTGCACCAAAACTCTCACCAAGAATGTGCCTTCACGAGCACATGGACGGTTTATATACCATGCGGCTATTTGGAAGAGAGGTCGTCTATACAAAGCAGACATCCATGAAGCAAATGGTACTGGCTGCTGGAATGTAAGGTTATAACGATTAGAGTCAATGTGGTGTGAAGGTAAAATGCCTCCTCCGTGGTGTCAAATAATCTAGAAAAGGAGCATGATAATGTAAGAATATGCAGCAAGACAGTGATGATGATGATGATGATGATGATGATGATGATGATGATGATGATGATGATGATGATGATGGCAGCAATAAAGGGAATGAATCAGCATTTGATAGTGAATGAAGTCGTGTCATTTCTCATTCATCTTTCAGTTCACCATAATTGCATTTTGCAAGTACTTTCAATGATGGAAATTCTGTTATAAGTTATAGAAACAAAGTTCCATGAAATAAATTAAAATTGATTTGTTAGATATGTCACCTTTTAAGCTAATAACGCCAAAATATTTCTTTCCATGTGCTTTTTAAGTCGCAACAATTTGCAATTATCAGATTTTAAGCACAAGCTAATATTAGTGACCTGATGACATCTGATGGCATAATTATCCAACTGATTTGCATAAAACATATATGAAATTGCAGAAGAAACTAGACGAAATGTTTTGAGTGGTCATTTATTAATCAACATTATTTAGATGTGAATATTATGTTCAATTCATTTTTCACTTCACCATTATTGCAATCTTCTGTTATTTTCGACAAGGAGATTCTGTCAGTTGTTATTGTAACAACATATCATAACATAAGTCAACATTGACTTTAGATGCGTTGGAAGGTGTCTATTATTTAACTTCTGAAGCTGATAAATAACACCTAAGATAGTTCTTTATAAGTGCATTGCAATGACATTTGTCCGATTTTAAGCAACGATCAAAACTGCTGACCTTTTCACCTCTGCTGACTTAATTATTCAACTGATTTGCAGAATACATACATGACATGGAAGAGGAAGCAAAAGAATATGTTGAGTGGTCATTTATGAATAATAAATCATAAGAAATTACAGTTTTTTCAGGTTTTTGTTTCCCGTCCCCTAAAAAATGACAGATTTGGACACCCATGATGCGGTTTTGATCAATGCCTGGAAAACAAGGATCGTGACAACGGATTTTTTCTGGGAACATGTCCAGATCCTTTAGTTAGAAGCTGGTAAGTAATAAAAATCACGATGACGGTGGATCCTGATGGGGTTCTCCTGGCCCGCAACCTAATAGGTCTACTCAAGGAAGAGGGGTTCGAGGGATAGTTGGCCCAAATCCCACTTTTGGAGCAGAAGTGGGGGTGGGGCAAAGATATGAGTTTCCACCACACTAAACCACACTTTTTGGGTGCCTAAATCTGAAACTCACCCAACATCCACCCCACCACACCACACCACACCACACCACACCACACCACACACACACGCGCGCGCACGCACGCACGCATGTACGCACGCGCGCGCGCGCACGCACGCACACACACCTCCCTCTACCAAAAATTGCATGAGATGCAATATTAAAACAGCCGCACCATTCGGGTTGATTTTTCCACAACCATCCACCACGCCACCACACTGTTGGACACTTTCCTATGCCTCTGACACATACGATCGTGTGTACGTGTTTTCGTTCGCGTGTGCATATGTGCGCCCGTACGTGTGTCACTGCGTGCGTGTCTGTGTGCATGGATAGATGGACGGACGGACTTAATTATCTCACAAGCTTGGTGTAATTTAACGTACTAATGTTATACTTGCGTTGCTGTTTTTCCTTGTTTATTTAGTGCATGCTGAAATGGCTGGCTTATTAAAGACGATTATGCTGCACGGGATATCATGATGAACAAGAAAACATAATTCGTAAAATGTAATTTTATTTTACGAAATGGCTCTTCTAGCGTGAACACGTTAACGTGATTCGGGCTTGGATTCATATATTGTTGACTTTAACTTTGAATGTGAGGTATAGGACTTAGCTAAATAGGCTATACAGGACACCATGCCTCAGGTTTACAATCCATCTACCATGTCATATTTTGGCAGACCATCACGTTCATTAGCGGCCATAATGGGTTGTTCAGATGGAAGTCGAAAACAACTCAACATGAAAAACGTCATAGTGGTAAATAGACAGAAGAATGTGCTAGACGCAATAGAACGTACCGCCATGTATCAGAAGATGCGGGAAGAACGCGCCCGGGAGAAGATGAAAGAATCGTTGAACAGAATTCTAGCTTACAAGACGACGGTGGCAGCGCATCCTATCTTACGGAATCCAAATTACTCCGGAGCCCTGAATCAGGATTATTCTGAAAAAGGTCTCCGGTCTGAGATTGAACACGCTCTACAAGAAATAACTCCACAAGGTGTCAGACGAAAGAAAGTAAAAGTGCTCTTAAAACAGTCGCGTGATCGCTATTCTAACGTTCTTGGTAGATCGAAGAATGTAGTCGATAAACTTGATAACTTTATAAATTATTCACGCATGAGGAATCCTAACAGGCCTAATGATGAAAATCATACGAATGTTGAAGATGGAACGATAAACAGACGGATGTCTGATTTTGCATTTTTCCCGCACTTAAACTTGAAAGCACGGGAATTCGTACCACATGTCCATGCAGTGGCGAAATTCCATTTTCAAATGCTGCGGAACCAGGAACTAGCTGACATAATAGGGAATGATGGTATAGAAATGCTTTCCGAGACGAGACGAGAAATAGATTTGTTAGATGATATATAGACAATCTCAAACGCCTTGCCATTTCGAAGCAAATTTAACAAACGAGTTTAGGAATATGTCATTTAGCTCGTTCCAAATAAGATCTTACTAAATTCGTGTGATAAATTTGAGTTTATTTGACTCATAAGTCATTATATCGAATTTCACGTCCATTCTTGTAATTTTCTTAACGTTTTGCAATTATTTTCCGTTTACCATTATATTCATTCATTCTATTACCGAGTGTCTATGCTTCAAATACCGTTGCCCTGGCAATAACAGAATGATCAATCTCTTGTCGTCGTAGGTTCCCCAGTGTTTGGTTTATATAATTTTAAGCCTGACGTCATACGTAATTACGACACGTATGGGCTGACATCATAATCATGAAGCTGGACAAGTCCGTCAGGTGTTCGGATTTACTATTTAATAAACATTCTGTTGAATATTTTGAAACTAGTTTGACTGAGCGTTGTTGCTGTCAAATTAGTTTCAAACTATTCAACATGTTTCCTGTATAGTTACATTGAAATTAGGATTCTGGGAATTCGGGATTCAACGTAAATCAATCCCAACACGCACAAAGCATGGGCGGAGCTTAGCTAGGTATGGGCGGGGCATAGCTAGAAATGGATTCACCCATTCAGATGCCCTCTGAGGTACCAGTGACTAAGTCTCAATCTAAAGATGTTTGGTATGTTGTTTTCTATCAAGGGTGACAGTGACGTCTATCTTACAGTCATTGAACGAAACCTATCAGGCCGGTTCATCGTGTCCATCCTATAGGCCTGCATGAAGCTGTTTTATTAGGAAAGAAAAGATGTTTAGCTGGGTGGGCACCGGGGTGTATGGATGGTGGAGGGGAGGGGGTGGTATCATCTTTCGGGAAGAGCTGTATGGGCTGGCTGTGGATGCAACATGACCACGCACATATAAACAAATTAGTTGCACGATTAAAATCTATCCAATATTGGCCCTAAAGACTGCGTCGGCTACTGTTTGAGTTTAGAGGAAATGGTACTAAACGTGATTTTGTAACCTATTATTTCGCGTTTTCATTTGTCTTTTGGTTTTCAATTTGCAAATCTGTGACAGATAGTAGACCCAAAAGACATATGAAACTCTTTTTTACATTAGATTCCTATAGACTCTTAAGATGTGGTTCAGTCGATATCTCATCTCTCCGAAATGAATAACAGAGATAGTTAATACGATTACCCTTGAATAATAACTTATGTCAGTGTCATGTCTGAACATCTATGAACATTGATATTATGTGGCGTCATAGTAGGCCTATATCTATTATACGTGAACTATATCTTATTTTCAAAAGAATAAATTTGCAAAATCCCTTAGAATGTAAGACATATTCAGCTGAATAGTTTGAAACCAATTTTTCTGTAAGCTGTTGCTGCCTAAGGCAGCAACAGCTTTCAGTGAAATTTGTTTCAACCTATTCAACAGCTTACATAGGTGGTTGCTTTGAAATTAAGATACTGGGATTTCATGGATGAAAGCGCTAACATATGGCTAGTAAATCATCTGAATTGTTATTATATTCGTTACTTTGTTGTTATCTTGGCCGTGTACGTGCATTATATAACGGCCCGCGCGCACGTATTATATTGCAGTGAAGACGGTGGGTGAACCGGCTGTTGACTGGTGGCGGCATGGGTGTATTATGTAAGCATAGATTTTTTAATATGTTTCCAATGTCTATCTAGTGCATAGTTAAATGTGTTTACAGTTTTGACATTGATAACACTTTCGGGTAGACTGTTCCACGTATTCACTTTGGTGGTGGTGGTGGTGGTGGCGGTGATGGTGGTGGTATGGTGGTGATAATGGTGGTGAAGATGATGATGATGATGATGGTGGTTGTGGTGATGATGATGGTGGTGGTGATGATGGTGGCGGTGATGGTGGTGCTGATAATGGTGGTGATGATGATGATGATGATGATGATGGTGGTGTTGGTGGTGATGGTGGTGGTGGTGATGATGGTGGTGGTGATGATTGTGGTAGTGATGATAATGGTGGTGATGATGATGATGGTCGTGGTGATGGTGGTGGTGGTGGAGCATTTAGTGATCCTGTGAAGGCACTCGTTACCACCCTCATCCTCTCTGCAATGGGCCTGGAATCCGAATCGGACGCTCCCCACCCACCCCACCCCATTTCGTATGTTGCGCTGTCCATGCTTGAAAGCATCACTTGCTAGGTCCACTCATTGTATCGATATGGGGCCTAGTGCATCGTTGTGGCGTTAAATAAGCATAAAGCAATGTCCGTCGTTAGCCCATGTCCTACACATGGGCTAACGACGGACATTGCTTTACGCCTATTTAACGCCACAACGATGCACTAGGCCCCTGGACCGTACTCCAATGTATTACGGATGCCCGGTGGGACGTAACAGCGAAACGGCTGTAGGCCTATCCATGGGTTGTTGCTACCTGAGTCCCGAGTCCCACAGATTATAACGCCATTAGGCGAGCGGCCACTTTAGTAAAAGTGCTCTATTTTTTTTTTTTTTTAAAGCGATGCTAATCTCATCTCAAATGTTGTATTGCACCGACAGAATATGGTTTATAGATTCCATATCATTCATATCCTGTCAGATTCCCTGATCTGTATCGCAATTATCTGTTTTGTAATATCGAATAAATGTTGAACAGTGATCGACACCATTTTGTCTCCTCAACCTATTGTGTGTGATGTCATGTAGGCTCCAATGCATCACATTCTTTATTATGCAATGCTCATCCCATTGAATATTTTGAAACTAATTTGACTGGAAGTTGTTACTGCCTATGGCAGCAACAACTTCCAATCAAATTGGTTTCAAAATATTCAACAGCTTACCTGTAGGATTGGTTTTATACAACATTGCCAAAATATAGCTGGAGCCTCTATGACTGAGGGTATATACCGAGGCAGACACACTAGAGTTTTTCTGATTGGTTGAAAAGTAAATCATGACAGCCATCATAGGGTGTAGAAATGTACCAACATTTAACTACTAAATCCTGAATATCTGGCCAAACTACACAACCTATATCATTTTAAAGGATTCTTAGTGTTGTATAAGAATATGCCACATGTAGAGTACTAAACTAGGGGGAAAGATGTGAAATCTGACTTTTTCGTATGGTATATCGAAATGCAATTTTAATCGCACAGATTTACAGAAATCAACACGGAAAGGTTTTCGCTCCGATAAAAATATGTTTACAGTTTCCTAAAATATTTTTGGTACTAAGAAATTTTGATTTATTGCCATGACATCCATCTATATCAGTTAGAAATTACCTCCCCCCCCCCTCCACCCCCAGCCCACCATACCGCCACTAACCCCCCCCCCCTACCCCCACCCCTACCCCCACCCCCACCCCCAATGGGGAAAATTGAAAATTAGATGTTCTGAGTAGAGGGGATACCTACCGCCTACTGGATTCAGATCCGGAATGGATTTCTAATGCTTGGTTATGTTATTGTTCTTTTTGTTGATTTTGTTTTGTTGATGATGCTGTGAACATTTTGTATATTTTTCTTATTATTCCTACAATATACCTTCCGATCTTGATAAAATTTGGTAGGTTTATACTAAGGATAATTCCCAACAATCTCCCAGATCCCGATTTCCAATTTTCACCCTGCCTGCTTTAGAAGGGCGCCCTTCCTTAAATTTGTTAACCGCTACTCCTCCTACTGGTCCAGTCCAAACTCGATGAAACATTCCAGGTATATTCTCGGGAGAGATATGGACATCGGAACCATACCGAGTTTCTTTTCCTCTATACGACTGCACATCTTTGGACGGCCGCCCCACCCTTGAAATTTTATGTCGGTACTCCGCCCACAGTTCTCGCCCGATCTTGAGGTATATTCAGAGGGAAATTCTAAGGAAAACTCCTGGCATCGTACTCGAGCCAAATATTTTATTCACCACTTAGGGTGCTGTAGAAAGGTCGTCCCAACCAAAAAATTTACAAGAATGGATACGCCTCTATTATTGGTGAACAGGTCTCGCCAAATCTTGAAGGTTTATTTTAGACATGACGATTAACATCGTAACTGAGAGAGATTATCGGTTTGCCTTTCCCTTGTTTCTAGAATTTAAATTTTAAAATCATTACTTCGTTATCGATGAGCAGATCTCGCCAAAGCTTAATTTTAGACATCTCTTAACATCGTAAATGAGACAGAGTCGTTGCTGCCCTCTCTCCCGCCTTTTTAATAAAGTGACTTTGGGTTTGGGGTGGGGGTGGGATTCATCTTTAACAAACATGAAATTTGACCAGCCACTTGTCGATATCAAATGTCTCATTTATAGCAGTCAGTGGGTTCCTACATCCTTTATTGAAATAAAGACAGATCTCTGTGCGCGAAAATCCATTCCGGTAACATTCACAATCAACACCGCAGTGGTTCCTTTGAACTTCTTTTGTTGTCCAACACGTGCACAACTAGCCTTGTACTAACGCTGCTGCTGCGGGACCTTCACTGAAAACTGGAACATGCTTTCCATTTTGCTTATGCCAGCCATGTCCATCTGGCGATTGCAGTTTTGGTTCCGGAAAAAACAGTCAACAACAAACGCCACCCAAGCCAAAAAAATCATGATGCGAAATATATGAAGTTACACAATATTCCGTTCAATTCAAATACACCAATAGACAGGCTACGTTAACTTTTAGAAAATAAATTTAAATTGTTACTTACCTTGTTCTTCAAGTAATATTATGTACTAGGTCCGTGTTAGACGTTCGTGTAGGCAGGTACCTCACGACCAATCGTGTTTGCGTGTGGAACGTGCTAATATTAATCAACGTTACTGGCGTCCATATAGATATATAATATAAATACAAAATGAGGGTTTTCCCAAAGCAAACAAGTTTTAAAAACGCTAATTCAATTTGATAAAATTTAATCCATTTTTGACCTATCAGAATTCAACTACAAACAGTTTTTTTTATAAATGTTTAACATTTAAAAATCCTCGCAAACAGTTACCGATATCCTACTAAGTATAGATCGCTGTCAATTGATTTTGTATACTTTGTTGACTAACCCTTTAAACGCGGTGTACTCATTTATTGAAAAGATAGAATATCCAGAAATGGCTAGGTCTATGGGAGACGCAGCCAGAAAAAGATCACGCACTGTCAAATTTGCTAATCGCCACATAAAAAAATTTGCTAATGGAGGGATCCGATCTGTCACTCAAGTAGGCATATATATTGTCATAATCAATTACATTACATGCAGGCTGACGTCACAATAAAAATGCAGAATGAATGACGTATCTAGCACCGTCATGAACATTGAAAAGTCCGTCAAGTGTGCGGATCGTATGTTTTCGATGGATACTTAACCTTTTAACGCTCATATCAGCCAAAACGGCTTCAGCACTGGTCTGGAGAAATGTCCATTTGCAGACCAAGAGAAGACTATTTTTGAAAATTTGCGGCAGGAATGACTGACTCGATAACCGAGCCAGATATTCCAGTAGTAAATTTTCAAAAATAGTATTCTCTTGGTCTGAAAATGGACATTTTCCATGAGAAAATTTAAATTTTCTTGAAGAAATTTAACTGTTAAAGGGTTAATAAACATTATATCGGCTTACCTGTAAGGCCTATAGTTATCTTGAAATTGGGAATTTTTTATTCGGCGTATATAAATCGCCTCCAACACGCAGAAAATGTGGGGGGGGGGGGATTAGCTATAAATTACAGACAGAACTAAGAGGTTGAGGCTTTCTTTGACTCTCATGCAAAGCACAAGGAATAATCGCCAGAACATACAGCACAGGTACCGCGTATTGAGAGTATGATGAAAAATATCCCGCAGCGATGCCGGTAAAATCTTAATATGCAGTCAAAATTCATGGTATTGCTGATCGATATTATACAGTATGTAATATCATTGGGTAATGCTTGTATGTAGGCTCTACATTTGTTTGAAGAAACATCCCACAACAAAAACACAGGATGCCCAATTCTGTCTTCAGCCAACTTCCCATAATTCCTTGCACATATTACTGTTAAACGTTAACCGGAACCGGATGGGCAGACTGACCAGTTGCGCAGAGACCTTCGCCAAAATCAAATTTGACAATTTCTATGGGGACTTCACCAAAAAGTAGTGTTGTGCTGTGAAGACAAAATAATAATTCGTAAGGCGTGAGAATTATTGTGCGCAAAATAAAGATGTTAATAATCACTCAGAATGCGGGAAATAACAGCGTGTCCCCATTTCATAGATGGTGGTGGTGTCCTGCCACCACCCTCACACACAGCCCCCCCACCCCACCCGCACCCCTCCGCCACAGCCAACCCTACCGCCACTAACCCCCGCCCCGCCCCCCCCCCCATGGAAAAACTGAAAATTAGATGCTCTGGTGAGAGGGGATACCTATTACCTACCGCCTATCTTTACTACCGTCTATGGGAGAGGAACAGCCCCTCCAGACTCTCCACAATTCACCCTTCCATAGTATCCATCTATCCATCATCTGACCTCGTATGACATCATAATAGCTCCTCGCGTGTATGATGATGTCACAATCATTATGACACAAAGGGTTCCATATAGACACATATTTACACTTACCTTGTTTTTTCAAGTATTAGCGTGGGTCCTTGTTTGTCCTTACCAGAGAACTTATTATGAACGATGCTATGTGTGTGATGGCAACGGTAATAGTAATCAACCTAGATGCACGTGTTCATTGCTTTGTCCTTCACGCCATCCACTACAATCGAAATACATCCGTAAATGGAACTCCGTTTCATAATAATTAATATTTATACACATGAATTATCACTAAATTATCTTCTAAAACTACTCGGTTATATTTTAATATTAACTCGCGTCTGTTTCAAGAACAGCGTTCATTTTGAAAACAGCGTCCACGTAAGCCGTTGTTGTCTTAGACAGCGACAGAGCAGCTGTCTTAGACGCAAAATGAGTGTCCATATTCACTCTACAATATATTACAAAATGTGTACTTTTTGTCGCTCGACAGCGTATTGGTTAAGTCAATTACTGCGAATGTAACTTATATTCGAGCGGAATTCACGCATCGACGCTGTAGTGACGTGGACAGATGGGTGGCGAGTGAGAGTGTGCCTGCAGCCTTGGGGTGGGTCGCGTGGTTTTGATGATTATGTAGTGTAAATTTAACAGATTTTATGCAAATAGCTATAAATGTGACTTCATGTATTGCTTAACGTAATTTATTTATATTTTTAATAAGACACCTGCGATTTTTGAATTATAGGTATAATTATCTGGACTGAAATGCCTACACAACTTGCAAATGTTCCTTTTTGAGAAACATAGGCCTACTGTTTCGTTGGAATAGGACCTTTTTTCTAAAATCTTACAAAAGTGGTTTTCACAAGACTAAGGGCGTGTTCTCACTAGAGACTTAACCGGCGTAACGCAATACTGAGGTATGGCGTTATTCCCGATTTACAACGGGGGAATCCACTTTTAGCTATGCCCCGCATATCTCTAGCTAAGCGCCAGACGCACTTTGCCCGTGTTCGGATCAATCGATCCCTGCACTCTCTGAATCGCAATTTCCAGAAGAGCGTACAAGTAAGATGCTAAATATTTTGAAACTAATCTGGCGGGATGCTGGTGCTTCCTATGGCAGCAACAGTGCCCAATAATTTATTCAAATTAGTCAACAGAATGTTAATAGTAGACATACAATTCGTACAAACGTGACGGACTATTGTGTGTTTATGACGGACTGAATCCCGCCATTCATGCGGTTGCTTATTATTACGTCACCCTACATGTGATAGGCATATAGTTGAGTATGACCTCAAATGATTGACTGAGAAACTGGATTCATCAATTGCGTTCCAACCAAATTTTGCAGCAGCCGATGGAAAGTCTTTAGAGGTGCATATTCACAACAGAACGGTTCAAAATAAAATTGTTAAAATTTTATTCTTTTAGAGGCTTAAATTGTGTGCCGAAATGTAATGAAACGAATTAAATCTGAGCATATATATGATGATTTCATTACGCATGAATTAATATAATTTTTTAATTTGTCAAATTTAATTAGAGGCACGAGTCCCTAGTTCAAATTCACAACTAAACCTACGAAATTTATTTACCTGGGATGAAATCATCCTATGTTAAGATTTATTTCGTTTCATTACATTGAGGTTCATCAATTAAGACTCTAAAAGTATATAATTTCAACAATTTAATTTTCAAGCATTTTGGTGTGAATATGCACCTTTAATCCTTTTCAAAAACGCAGTTGGTGGATGTTGTTGCCGTCTTAAACATCACCAGCAATCTTAAAAACCAACATCTCTTTTTCAACACGCGAGTAAAAGCTAACACGGAACAAGTTTCGCCACTCAACTGTGACGCAATTAACCAGTTTCGTGGGGGGGTTTTCTTCCTCTCAGGCCACAATGTGGCATATGGGGAAATGATACATACTATGCATACATATTCCTGTACAATATGCTCAGCTCACGTGTACCGGATCTGGAGCTATTCTTAGAATGGCTGGATTTTTTAAGATTGCAAAACCAAGCAACATAAATATTAAGAAACCGACATTAACGATTCTAAAAACGATATCGACACCACAATTACTGATGCAAATCAAATGTCAAAAACTACATCCTGTTTCGTTATTGTGTCAATTCAAACTATTTCATCACCGTCCTCGATCGTGTCTTAGCTTCATTGCCGGCGGATAACGTGGAGGGGGCTGGTTATTCTGCAAATAATGTGGTTGAACGTTGTTTCCACCTTAGGCAGTGACAACTTTCAGTAAATTATTTTCAAAATATTCATCAAGTTAAAATGTTACATTGTCTCGTTTTATTGTACACACGTTGTCGTAGTGGGGGTAACACAACACAACACAATACACACATACTTACGAATAGTGGGCCTCTTAAAGGAAACAACTTTTGGAAACGTTGAATTTAATTTTACGAAGTTAAATCCATTTTTGACCGAACAGAGTTTAACTATAAACATGTATTTATTTATATGTAAAATTCAAGCAAACGGTTGCTGATATCACAGACCAACAGATTATAAATCTCTGTCAACTGAGTTTATTATAGGCATATAGCCATATACGTTCTTATTTTAACCATTTAAACGCGACATCCGATGTAGGCCTATTCATGCCTGGAAATAGAAAAAAATGCTAGGAACGGATTTTAAATCATCGCAAAACACATCGTAATGAACCAGCTTATGGGACACAGCCAATTAGGCACTATAGACAGGTAGTCTGTGTTAAAGAACCATCATCTTTTGGAGCCAAAAGGCAGGTGTACGCTTTAGCCGGATAGCATGTGCCCATATCAGTGGGTATTGGTAGGTCTATATGTCTAGTCAACAAATTTAATACATAAGACCATTTGAAAAGATTTTAGTCACATATTCTAGCAATGGACCTTTCCAGTTTTATCTATTCCCCGCCCATCTCTAGCTAAGCTCCATCCATACCTCGCTCGTATTGGGATCGATCGATCCCTGAACTCCCTGACTATCAATTAAACTATACAGGTAAGCTGTTAACTACTATGGCAGCAACAGCGCCCAGTTAAATTATTTTCAAAATATTCAACATAGTTTATTAAACTGTAATGACATACAATTCGTACAACGTGCGAACTATTAAAAGCGTTAAAGACAGACTAAATCGTGTCATTCATGCCATAATTGATTATGACGTCATCATGCACGTAACTTAGTTGATTATGACGCCATATGACGTCAGCTAATGAATGGATAAGCTGGAAAGATCCATTGGGCTTAACTCACCTCGATTTCATTCCCTTATCCAACCCTCTGTTTGATATTTAAGGAATAATCTGATTCTTCTCAAATATAGACTGATTATATTAACGCGTGAGTCGGTATTTCCCTCGCGAACAATTGCAACGTTTACCAAGGAACGTACGTCAACTAAAGGGTGAGCTGTAGGCCCTATATTTCTAGTAAACTTTAATCAAATATTTTCAAGTGTTTGTTCAATTTGGGAAAACCTTTTATTGCCGGACTATGTAAATGTACGGCACGCATCCAATCAAATAATGGTCTACCAATGAAGTGGTCATAAATATTTTACCATTCACCGGATTACTGAGAGTGTTTCCGTTAATCCATTAGTATCTACGGTATACCAAACTGGTCCAGTTTAATCACAATTTGCGCTAAGCAGAGCAGTAGCTACTGAGTAGTAAACTGGGGTGGGGAAACAGGGACGCCCTAACCATAATAACCCGCTTAGTGATCAAATTGGGAAAATCATTTTTGGGAAGTAATTTTTGCTATGGTTTTCTTACACATTCTACGCCAGTTTTTAACTGTGCACGCGTGCGTGTGTGTATCAGAGGAAATACTCTATTGCTTGCGTGGAAATTCCATCAGAAAATATTTCGGCAAATACAATCTTATTATAGCTCTGTTTCGAGGGAATGGTATTTCCACTCCATTTCCCCCCTATTGTTTGCAGCAGAAAATTTTGTCTGAAAATAATATTCCAGTAATATCGTATTTCCTTAGATCTGTTTCGATGAAAGAAGAAATTATTATTAATTTTAATTTTTCCCAAAATCTTTCAAACTAAATAAATTATAAACAGAATGTAAAAATAGGCCTATGTTCCAATGTTCCAGCTATGCCGTACATAAACCCGTTTATCACTCAAAATGCGGGAAAGCGCTTCTCAGAGGAGTCACGCCTACAATTTTCCAAAATTTATTTTATACATTTCCCAATGGGATCGTACAAAATCTATTCAACTTCTGAACTTCTCGTTTCATTTTCAGTTCTAGGAAATGAGAGAGAAGCGACAAAGCGGGTGTTCATTTTGAAAATAGGGTTACCGCGTGAGGTGGTGGCATTTCCTAAATGAACACCAGTAGTCGCATGCAAGTGAGCTGCGGACTGGGACTACTAAAATTAATGTCAATTCCTTTTTAAGAGACCACTATCTTCAAAAGCATATAGTTCACCAGCCCGACCACTATAATAATGATACCAATTTATTAGATGGTTGGTTGTGTTTATACGGTATCATGTGAATGTCCAGAAAGCTTAATGCGTCTAGTCTTATGCAATTTCATCTTTAGCCCCGGCCAACATAGGCTTCGTGGAGAAAATCAGCAACCTGGCCTGAAACAAGTCACCGATTCAAAGTTTTGTTTAGTTTATTCGGTTCACTTCTCTTGAAGTATGCGAATACAGGTACATGAATAATACTGTAGTAATGGCGGTATACAGTACATAAACAATACTATATTATCTGCGCATATAATCTATATTTCACAGTCAGTTATGGCATTTGACCGATCGCATCTGCGAAGCATGCGTCATAAGCCGGTGCCTGATTTCAATTGCTTACAATTGGAGTCAGGCACCAGTTCAAGACGATAGCCTTAAGAACATGGTCATCCGAATGCTACATGTATTTTACCATTTGCATAAAATACTTCACCAAATTCTCTTGATCAGAGACAGTATTCTCCTGCGACGAGGATTGCCAAGGCTGATCGATGGGCGCCGCTCTCTTTTGGAGCGAGGACCTCCGCCCAGATCAGGTCCAGATAATTGCCTTTGAAATTAAGTATTGATATTCAAGTGTGCTAAATAGCAATTTTATCAAGGAATATGTATATATGTAGGTATGTTTATATTTCAGGACGCACGCATACGCACGCCCGCACGCAAACACGCGCACGTGTGCCCAACACGCAGGTACACACTTCGAGCACTATTCAGTAGTCTTTTAATAGTTTACATTACAGATCAATATTTAACTTGGTTTCATCGGTAGCCACTGCTGCATAAGACAGCGGTGACCGCATATCAAACCACGGCAAATATTCATCATATATTAAAACTGTATATTCTTTCTCATTTGAACCGGTTGAAAATAACGTTGATAAATTTACATAGTGATATCAACTTCGTCCGTTTTTGTTCATTCACGAGTTGATACATTTTAACAGTATTTGGATTTACTCTAAAGTATCTACCTATATACGTTTTTCTTTCTACAGCTAGAGAGGGGCATTCGAAAAGATAATGAAACTCATCTCCCAGTGTGTTTTGATTGCATAAGGTGCAAACACGCTCATGTCTAGGGAGATGTTCAAATTTCCCAACCTCTATTGGTAGCCTGTGATTAGAAGGAATGGATGAATCTAATCTGTCACTCAAGTATTGACGTCATAATCAAGTACGTCACATATAGGTTGACGTTACAATCATAATTGACAGACAATTCTCCGTCACGAGGCTAGAGATGTCCGTCATGTGTAAGAATTGTACACTGCTGGACAAAAAAATGTATCAAACATGATTTATCATATTTTTTATGATTACTCTTTCATGTTAATAAATACAGGTGAGATAAGTGACAATTTTACATAATATCGTATGTATTGTCTGTGTGTTGACTTCAACAGGTACATGAAATTTAGCCTTTTTTAAAGACATTTTGAATCAAAAATAACCACTTCACTCTTCAGGCACAGTGTGGTAATATACAGAGTTTACAGAAATGGCTAATGTTTTGTCACCTCGGTCAGCGTAACTCAAATAGCTTGCTAGTTTGGTTAGTTAATCCACTTTAAATCCTGAACACAGAGACGCACTATTTGGTCTAATATAGAACAAGAATCCATTCAGTAGATGGTTTTTGATATGCCAATTAGCTCACTCAGCAGTGGAAAGCAGTCAGACATGAATGGAACAGCACTGACGCAGCACAACGCAAAAAGCTTTCAGACAGCTTGCCCAAATGGGTGAGTTTTGAGACAAGAAAATAAGGGAAAGGCTATCCCATACTAAAAGGTACCCTGCACACAGACAATGCATACAATATTATGTAAAATTGTCACTTATTTCACCTGTATTTATTAACATGAAAGAGTAATCATAAAAAATATGATAAATCATGTTTGCCTCATTTTTTTTGCCCAGCAGTGTATGTCTTTGATGGATTTACTATTTAATAAACATTCTGTTTAATATTTTGAAACTAATTTGTATAGGCGCTGTTGCTGCCATAGTTAGTTTTAAAATATTCAACAGCTTACCTGTATAGTTATCTTGAAAATGGGATTCTCGGAAGAAGTCAGGGTTTGATCGATCCTAACACGCGCAAAGCGTGGGCGGAGCTTATCTATATATAGATCGGATAGGCATGGCTAGAATTGGTTTCCTCTATTGTGACCAGCACTGGCGAACTCACAGATAAGACATCAGAGATAAACCTCACAGAAAAACCTCACAGACAAACCTAAGGCCTCACAGAAATACCTCGCAGATAAACCTCGCAGATAAGATATCTCAGATATGACCTCTCAGATATACCTCACAGATAAGACCTCTCAGATTGGATCTCACAGATAAGATCTCAAAGTTAAGACCTCTCAGTTAAGACCTCTCAGATAAGATATCTCAGATAAGACCTTTCAGATAAGACTTTACAGATAACACCTCACAGATAGGAACTCACAGATAAGACCTCACAGATAATGACCTCTCATAAGACCTCACAGATAAGACCCCGCAGATACGACCTCGCGGATAAGATTTCACAGATAAGACCAGAAAAAACAGTGTTCCGTCATACCTGATTGATGTACAGCTTCTCACCTACTAGACAAGACAGAGGGATGTACAAAGAAAATAGAGGCACTATTTACTCGTTGTCGAGTATATGTCGCCCCGGTATCTGACATCAAAATCCAATACATCACTTGGTAGCTGGCATCATTAAATGACGTATCTCCGTCACGAAGGAGGAAAAGTCCATCACGAAGTATAAGTGTCTTTGATGAATTTACGATTTAATGAACATTCTGTAGAATAGCTTGAACCTAATTTGGCTGGGAACTGGTACAGTCATATACAGCAACAGCCGAGTCAAACTAATTTCAAAATTATCCAGCAGCTTATCTGTATAGGGATCTTGACATTCAGATGGTGCGAACTCAGGTTTCAAAGTTTCAAATCGATTCCAACATGCGTAATCAGGTGGGCAGAGGTTAGCTAGAAATGGGCGGGGCATAGCTAGATATGGGCGTGGCATAGCTAGATATTGGCGGGGAATAGCTAGAAATTGATCCCTCCATTCTATTGCCATGAAGACATGGGAAACCTATATGGAGCAATGCCTTGTAAAACACGGTCTATGGATTTTTATGCAACGAGTAACCTATTGTAACCAGACTATAGTATGATGAACAAGTATAGACAAGTATCGACTAGGCTTGTGCGATTATTGCTGCGAGCGATCACGATCGATCACTTAAGAATAATCGCGATTACTCGACTAATCAGTATAGGTCCGGATTATCCAGAATGCAGAACTTTTTCAAAAATAATCTTCTCTTGGCTTACAAATGAGCATACGCTGGATACAGTGTGAGTTTTCATGATCGATCACATTAAACAGTAATTAAACGGTAGCTTTAAAATATTTTAGGTAGAAGTTATTCACGATTATTCAATTATTAAATTTTTAATCATAAAAATTCACGATTGAAAAAATAATCCCGATATTCGATTTAACCACGTAATCGAGCAAGTCTAGTATCGACATCACGAAGCAACAAGATAAATGAATTACTCAGGAACGTGTAGGTTACCTTAATCCGGCTAACTCTCCTACACTCTCCAGCAACACGCATAGCAACAACAGCGGGAATACTGAGCAGCTCAATACAGATAAAGGGATGCCTACATGTTTCTGAAATAATTTTTGCTTTCAACAAAACACTGACTGTATGACAAGATGATATCAATTTTCTAGGAAACCAGGATTCATATACTGCGATGATCGGTAGACGAGCAACATTTACCGAGACCTGAAATGTTGCAAAATGCACATTCCCAGTTGATCCATCCATCATATGACGTCATAATCAACTACGTGACGTGTAGCCTGACGTCATAAACAATGACGCCGTGAATGACGTAGATAAGTTCGTCACGAACGTTTAATTGATGACGGAGTATGCATTGTTGTACGAATTGTATGTCTTTACTATTTAATAAATGTGCTGTTGAATATTTTGAAACCAATTTGACTATGGCAGCAACAGCACCCAGTAAGATTAGTTTAAAAAATGTGCAACAGCTTACCTGTAGAGTTCTCTGGAAATTGATAGTCAATGAGTTCATGGATCGATCGATCACAACACGGGCGAGGTATGGGTGGAGCTTAGTTAGAGATAGCTAAAACTGGATTCCTTAAATTGTCGGGATTTTGACAAACGCTTCTGCGATTCAGGATTAAGATGGTTGTATTACATCTGAAATAGCACCAGACGGCTCCGTAACCTCCTTAATTCTACCAAATGTTGGACAGATTACTAAAAAATTCTCTCTCTCTCTCTCTCTCTCTCTCTCTCTCTCTCTCTCTCTCTCTCTCTCTCTCTCTCTCGTTTCTCTCTCTCGTTCTCTCCCTCCCTCCCTCCCTCCCTCTCTCTCTCTCTCTCTCTCTCTCTCTCTCTCTCTCCCCTCTCTCCTATCTCCTCTCTCCTCTCTCTCTCTCATGCAATTTCCCCCTCCATTCATATTCATCGTGTTTTCTTTATTGTATATACGTTTGTATTTAAGTATTTAAGCATTTTGCCGTCTTAATGATTCTGTAGGGAGAGGGCCTAGATAAGTGGACAGATCTTGTGCCCAATCCCGTTGTATTATTAGTTTAAAAAAATAATAATTATCTATAATTTCCCGCATCGTTCATTCGTTCGTTCCGTTTGTTTTATAGGTCGATTACACCTAGATATATTTTATCCATGCCTCTATCTTGGGGTGCTTCCCCGGAGGATTGCGAAATGAAAGTAAAACGTATGTATTGCCTGTTGCTGCCTACTGAGCTGTTGCTGGCGGATGGCAGCGCTGTATGCTGTGTAACGGAGGGATGGGATGGGGAATTACTTTATTTCTCTGGGACGTGGGATGGAGGTGGAGAGTCTGTGAGATGAAATCGTAAAAAAGAAATCAGGAGAAAGATTTTGAAATAAAAAATATTTAGAGACGAAACCGAAAGATAATACTATCAAATAAACGTAACTAACTTAAAATAATGGCACGTGTTTAAATAAACAAGAAACGGGAAAAACTAAGCTTAAGGTCTAATGTTTGCAAACTAAAAATCAAAAGTTAAAACTAATTATAACCTGTTGCTATTGGAAATAATAAATTGCATGCAGACGGCGCTTTTTGGGAGTTTAAAAAGGGCATATTAGTCACGTCGTCCAGTCGCAAAAAACCCACCTTTCTTATCCATGCTAAAATGTTTATCCAGAGCTGGCCAAAGGAGAGCAAAGTAGAGCGACAGGATCCACATAAAAAGCAAAGCCATGTCAGTTACGACCCCTCTCCACCACCACCACCACTACCCCACGTCCAGTCCTCGCGCATCCAGAACCTCACACCCACGCCCGCGTCATTTCATCATTAGGCACGCCGTCACCTGGAACACAGCAACAAGGAAGCATGCAGCGCCTCCAGCATCTCCACACGACCAATGGCATCTCTCCAGCACGGGTTGATTGCGGCTCAACGCACGCACGCACGCACGCACGCACGCACGCACGCACGCACGCACGCACGCACGCACGCACGCACGCACGCACGCACGCACGCACGCACGCACGCACGCACGCACGCACGCACACCACCACCACCACCGGGTACCACGTGGAGCGAATCCCACATCCGATACGGATAAAAAAATTATATTAATTTATATAGAAGCATTTTGAATTAGAACAATATTTTACACCACATAGTTGCTTTCAGATATATAGCTGCTTATTGACCTGAAGTTCAATAAATGTATTCCTATAAATATGGATTTAACAAATAATGTGTTCTCGTGTTGTTGGGTTATTTCCATTGCTAAATGAATATTTAGCACAACAGATGTGACCGTGCCAACTGATGGAGGATTCCAGTTTCACAGTCAACTATATGACGCCATAATCAACTACGTGACGTTTAGGATGACGTCATAATCAATTACGTCATTAATGGCGTAGCTAAGTTCGTCGTGAACGCTTAATTGATGACGGGCTAAACGTTGTTGTACGAATTGTATGTCTTTACTATTTAATAAACATGCTGTTGAATATTTTGAAACTAATCTGGCTGGGTACTGTTGCTCCCAACACGGGAAAAGCGTGGGTGGTGCCTAGCTGGAGATGAGCGGGCCATAACTAAAACTGGATGTATCCTTTGATTGGCTGTGTCTGCGAATCTAAAACATTTGTGTCCACGAGTAACATACAAGATTTTTGTGAATATGGCTGTTTCAATTTATTTACTTCAAAGGTAACAATACCCGTTTGTGTAATTTGTTCCGCCACCCTGTACGATTGTCTATTGTGCGATTATTGTCTATTGTGCGAAAACAATGTAAGGGCCCAAGACTATATTTAGGTTTTTTCTTTCCCTGATAATGCAGGTTACTCGGCCGGTACTGGGTCAATATACCAGACCAATCCGGTATTGGCCCAAATCTGGCCCAGTAACCCGCGTTATCAGGCTTGTCTATGCCATAAGAACGATCTGGCCAAATACCTTTCGGTCAGCTTGCCATTGGCAGACACGCTCCTCTTTCTCTTAGGTATGACGATGTTTTAACTTTAACTGTGATAATGTGTAATAAATTTGATAAGAGGCGGATTCGACTCTGGACGTTCTACTTTGGGGGTCTGATATGCAACTTCCCTCCTTTCAGCTAATCTGTTGCAGCAGTGGCCAAACTCAGTAACTGAAGTTCAAGTTCAAGTTCACTTCATTACACTCAGGCCCCTCATATTGGTCAGTTTCACAAGGATTCATCCAGTTGTGGTGTGTTTCCAAGAAAGGGCCACAGACTGATCAATGTTCATCCTGTAATCTGTGCAGAAAGGTATGCAGATCTATCATCAGCTGTTAAATAAAGATAACTGACTGATCCATGAAGGTGTTTCTGGACCCTCCGCTATCAGCTTTCATGCCACGTATTGCTGGACCCTCTGCCAGGCCAGTTGTGCTTGCCAAATGGATTGTACCGAGAATATGTTAATGCATGTGGCGCAAGCATCTCTCTGACAAACCTTGGCGCGTGAGCATTCTCGCGATGCGATCCTGCGATTGTCTTTGCAGCGTGCCGAAGTCGGAAGTCTAAAGGCGTTGGAATATATTAAATAAAACAAGTATTTCCGAAATGGTTATATAAATTGGCCATAATTTGAGCGTTTCAAGTTTTCAGTCAGACATAGACCGTTTTATCTCTGCGCTCCGTAGTTCCAAGTCCGATGTCCGATATGCTGCAGCTGAACGTTTGCACAAACAGTTGCAGTGAGGAAATTTGCAAGCTGCCATTTGTAGACGAAACGTTATTATAGACAATACAGAAACACGTATCGCTGCATGACGTGGTTCTAAATGTGTCCCAGAATCTGAGAACTTGTTATTTACCGTTAACGGAATGAATGACGCTTCCGCATCGAACGCTGTCCTAGAAATGATGAGCAAATGTCGAACATCCTGTTAAAACCCTCACTGTCCGTGTGTTCATGGATGGCAAACTGAATCCATGTGAGAAACAGAGAGATGAATTTGGCAGTGAGCTGAAACTGAGCACTGAAGATGAGACTGAAGTAGTGGAAGAATCATTTTACAGGTGTGAAATCTTTCACCTACCCCATCTATATCGTCTCAAAAGCTGAAAGCCTTGTTGGTCCAGTCAAATCTATCTACATAACAGACATACAGGGCGATCAAAAAGTGGTCATCAGAAGCAGAGTCAAGTGATGCATATCATTTCCTATCGTAAAATACTGGATTCAATCTGTTCAAACGCTAACAAACCAATACTGGTGATCTTAAAGGATATCTCACCTTATCTTATACTAACCATTCAGATGATAGAATTTGCCACCCATAATCCATCCAGGACATTTTAGCTTTTTATCATGCTGACAACGAAATATATTCAGGCTTTAGTAGCTAAATGTTGATACATTTCTGCAGCCTATGATGGCTGTCGTGATTTACTTTTCAACCAATCAGAAAAGACCTAGCGTATCCGCCTAGGTATATACGCTCGGTCATAGAGGTGCCAGATAGAGTTTGGGAATGTGGTGTAAAAGCAATCATACGGGTACGTTATTGAATATTTTGAAACTAATTTGACTGGAAACTTCCAGTCAAATTAGTTTCAAAATATTAAACTAAATGAGTATCATATAATAAAGAATGTAAAGTATTGTCACTTACATGGCATCACACGCTATCACTTGAGGAAACAAAATGGTGGCGATCACTGTTCAACATATACGCGATATTACAAAGCAGATAATTGTGATACAGAAACCGAAAGGTGGCAGGATATGAATGATATGGAAGCTATATACCATAACCTATCGGTGCAATACAACACTTGAAATGAGATTAGTATCCCTTTAAAGACGCCGCATCATTTGAACCTGAAACAGCTGATTATCATAAACATAATTGGTTGCACTGAGGTGAACATGATCGGTGAAGATAAACTAGAAGCGAAAAACTTCAGCAAGTGTGGAATCCCTCATCTATTCATATTTATTCCGTGTTCTCTCTGCCCTATAAAATTCTGACTCTATCATGTTCATCACGTCAGAATGTTAATGGATGAATCCAGTTTTAGCTATGCCCCGCCCACCTTTAACTAAGATCCAACCACGCTTTCCCCGCGTTGATATCGATCGATCCGGGCACTCCCTGAATCTCAATTAATACACGCATGTTGTTGAGGATTTTGAAACTAATTTGACTGGGTGCTGGCAGCAACAGCGCCCGGTCAAATTAGTTTCAAAATATTCAACAGAATGTTTATTAAATAGGAAATGCATACAATTCGTACAACAAAGCTTAGTCCGTCATCAATTAAGCGTTCGTGACGAACTTAGATGCATCGTTCATGACGTAATTGATTATAACGTCGGCGGGCACGTCATATAGTTGATTATGACGTCATATGATTGATGAATAAACTGGAATCCTCCATTGTGCTTTTTAGAATGAGTGTTCTCTTTACAATGACCACTCAAATTAAAGAACAACCATCATTTGCATCAAAGGTCAGCCGATCATATTGCTATGCGCTCGTTCTTTACGGCTCAGGCTCAATCTTAACATAGAGCCGTGGGTCTTCTCTATCGGGCCCGTCACTGGAGGAATCAGATCTGTCTCTCACGTATCTGACGTCAAATTTAAAATATGCCACATGTTAGCAGATGTCACAATCAAAACAGCAGAGCTCCATCATGAACATCGAAAAGTCCGCCACGAAATGTGGCGAATTGTATGTCTTGAGTAAATTTACAATTTAATGACCATTCTGGCGAATATAGATTGACTGGGAGTGTTGCTTCAAAATATTCACCAGGTTATCCGCATCGTTTCCATGAGATTTAGATTCTAAGAATGGAGGAATCCAGTTTTAGCTATACCCCGCCCAACTTAGCTACGCTCCACCCACAATCCGCCTGTATTGGGATCGATCAAGCCCTGAATTCCCTGCCAATCAATTTCCAGAAAACTCCACAGGTAAACTGTTAACTATTTTGAAACTAATTTGATTTGCTCAGGGCTACCAGCTTGTCATGAATTCTGTCCGGAAAAAAGTTTGGACGAGCGCTAGAGTGCGCGGTTTGCTCTTTTCGGACATTGCGCGCGAGCGAGCGATTTGTCTTTTCCAGCGTTGGCCTAAAGTACGATGGCCTAAATCTGGCCCTGTTTATAGTAGTTTGGTCGGTATGTGTAATATTTTGGTAGTATGCTAATTCTATCTTGTTTGGAGTTGTCGCATATAATTAGGTAGTGGTATTCATCTCCGATATCTTGTTTGTCAGCGTGTGCATAACCTTTGTTCCCTGCGTCTTCCCTCCAACCTCGCCTTTTCTACTAGTAGCTTGTAAGAAATCGTGTTAATGTAATCCTATTCAAATCCTTCAATTTTGTGAGGTATGGTTCGAATTCAAAGCTTGTTTTGTAGATATTATATATTTTCCCTTTTGAAGACTTCTTTATTTCCCTACCCATCGTTGAGTAAATTGGTCGATTATAGTCTGTTTTATGATTTTTGGCAAAACTTTATTCAGTGATGTTTGACTATCCCACGCGTGTCCCATTCCGGCGTTTTTGTAGGATTCTCTGGACATGTTACTCTTGTTCACCTTCAGTATTCCACGTAAAACATTTAACTGCACGGACTTTTCTTAGGGCCTATATCAGAGTCTTTAATGCCCCATGTTTCACAGCCATATTGGGATGATTGTAGCGTCAGAGTTTCAATTGACAATTTATAGGGACGATCAATGTTTTCTATCCGGCTGCAAAGTGCATAGAAGTGCTATATTGACATGTTCTGTTAGGTGCTTTTGCGCAATTTTAAACCTTCCATTTTTTACATGTGGATATCCGGATAGGATGGCCGGAAATCCAGAGGCCTGTTAAAAAATCTGCATTTTTATTTTAAATCTGCATTTTTGGGATAAGTCCGGAGAGATGGTCGCCCTACAGGGTTTTGCTGCTGCCTACAGCGGCCAGTCAAATTAGTTTCAAAATATTCAACAACATGTTTCTTAAATAGTAAAGACATACAATTCGTACAGCAACGCTTAGTCCATTATCAATTAAGCGTTGATGACGAAGTAAGCTACGTCATTCATGACGTAATAGATTTTGACGTCATCCTACACGTCACGTGGTTGATTACGGCATCATATGATTGATGGATAAACTGGAATCCTCCATTCATGTTTCACAGTTTCAAATCGATTCATCAACGCGTAAAACGTGGGCGGATATAAACTAGAAACGGACATAAGATGGGCGATGTACAGTATATTGACAGGTATAGGCCCTACGCCCTGAGTTTTTTACTTTTCACCCATATAAAATGAAAAGGGTCCATAGCATTCACCCTAGCTGGGCCCCGAGGACCCAGCGAAAAAACAGTAATCAATGATCGATAATAAGAGTTGATAAGTATTTGATTTTTACGTCTAAATTGAATTGACTCAATGTAACGATGTATTTTGACATACATAATAGCACAGTCGTGCCAAGTTCTCAGAAATTTATGTACGCAGTCGATCTCAGATTTATTTGTAATGATCGAAATTTGCAGACTAGAACCTCTTGCAGAATTCTTGGAAATTGCAGGATTTCGTGTTTATTGTCGTATAATGTTGTATGCTAGCAATTAAATTTTAACTTTCCATCGTCTTCTCATGTCACTTAAAGATGCACATAAAATTTCTGAAAATAAAATTGTTTAAATTATACACCTTTAGAGGCTTAAACTGTGAGCATATATGTAATGAAATGAAATAAAACTTTTTAAGTTGCGAAATTGAAATAGAGGCACGGGCCTTTATTTCAATTTCGCAACATAAAAAAATTATATTAATTTATATGGAATGGAATCATCATATGTTAAGATTTATGTCGTTTCATTACACATAGGCACATAATTTAAGCTTATAAAAGTGTGGTGCTGGCGGTATCCCGCAATTCCGCAGTTCGTGTTTCGCGGCTGCCGGGCTAGCTGATTCCCGCCATTTCTACGGACGCCCGGCAGTCGTACCTTGGAACTTGAACTGTGCACATCTGCCGCTGGTTCCACGGGCCGATTCGAGACCTCTGTTGGGTGAGTAACCTTTTATACGTAGCTAAGTTACTACAAATGGTGTCAGGAGTGGGATTGAATAAAATTCTCTATATTTGAGAGACGAATCCTACTTGATTTACTAAGTTCCAAGGTACGACTGCCGGGCGTCCGTAGAAACGGCGGGAATCAGCTAGCCCGGCAGCCGCGAAACACGAACTGCGGAATTGCGAGATACCGCCAGCACCACACTCTAAGCCGACAGACGGGGTATACTCCCAACATGATGATGCTTGGTCGAGAAGTACTACAGCCTATTGACATAATGTGCAAATGGCCTGTGTCTGGGACTACAGAGAATGCCCCTTCAGATGCCAGTGACTTCGTCCAACAGTTACAGCAAACGTTGCATGAAACTCATGAGATAGCACGGGATAACCTTAAAATGGCTCAGAAGCGCCAGAAAAAAAAGTATGATCTACGGTTGCATGAGCGTGCCTATCACATTGGTGATGTAGTTTATCTTGCTAATTCTGCAACTAAAATAGGCCAGTCCAGTAAACTACAACCTCCTTGGACTGGTCCATTTATTATTTATAAAAAGTTGTCAGAAGCACTGTTTGGTATCAAAAACCAAAGCCGGGAACTAGTTGTTCACCATGATAGATTAAAGCTGTGCAGAGATCGTGATATGCCTCTCTAGATATTGCGGATGAGACGTGCTATAAGCTCTGAAGATCATGGCGATGATGATGACTTATTATCCCCCGATAATGGCCTTAGGTTATCTGATGATAACCGTGCTTCCATTTTTGAAGAGGATTCGGATGAAACCATTCCATATGGTATTGATCCATCCTCATCAATTCTGCATAATGATCTAGATGCTGTTTTGACAGATGACCTGGATATCGACTCTGTTTTACCCGTCCCACAAACACAGCATCACTCTCCTAGGCGCATGAGGTGTCAGGTCGGAGGAGAAACGCATAACACTTCCCCTAGGCGCATGAGGTGTCAGGTCCGAGGGGAACCGCATCACACTTTCTCCCCTAGGCGCATGAGGTGTCAGGTCCGAGGGGAGATACATCACACATCTCCTAGAGATGACCAACTCCAAACTCACACCATTCAGAGTCGAACAGGAAGGCAGTGCCGTCTTCCCAACAGGTTCCTAGATTATGATATGTATTAGAATGATCTTTAAGCATTCGTGAATTAGACTATGTGAGTCTTCATGGACCCTACTTGTCCACCTGAATAAACGTTCCTCTGGTTTCGTCTTATTACGGATTCATTTGGTCATGGTATTGTTGCGGACTGCAGTTAGCTTTTCGGTCGTGGTACAGTACTACAATAGTAATGTGATAATGTACAATGGTAACAGTAATTCAACATTAAAAGAATTACTGTAATCCAGATGATATGAAATTATGACTTCAAATTTTAACATTCTGCATGACACTGAAGACATTCAACTTGTCCGGAAAACATTTATAATCATTGGTTTATGTTCCGTTTCCATCTTAGCTTTCGTTTCAGCAACAGCAAAATCGTGATGTTCTATTCTTTGTAAGTTTTTGGGAAACTAAATTAGTTGGACACATAAGCACATAGTGGCTTTTTCCAGCAATAATACTCCTTGAGATACCAAAAACCAACAGGGGTCCATCGCTGTATGACTCACAGAACGCGTTATTATAATTACGCGTTTTTCAAATGACGCGTGAATAATTGCGCGTAGTAATGCGTGGGTTATATTTACGCATTTCTTGATCACACATTACAAATATGCGTTGTCAAATGATGTGTAAATTGTTACACATTAATCATACGCATTGTATTGTTAACTGTATTTATTGTCCGTCATGACGTGTGGTCATAATAATGCTCTCTGTTTATGTGTATATGGATTAAATCCATGTACACGCTTTTATAAGTATATGCATCATATGTTATGATGCAAACTCATTTATGTATAGTGAAATCCTGCATAGGTTAGCTTTTTAATGCTAGTTCTACATTTGTCAGCTCAGATATTTTATAGGGTAGCTCAAATATATTATATGTAGTTTTATTAGGTCAGCACAGATATTTTATAGGATAGCCCAGGTATATTAATTCTACATAGGTCAGTTCAGATATTTTATATTAGGCCAACATATTATATACTGCCATACCTAGGTATTTCATTTATGAAACGTGTAGCAATTACATGTTAAAATGATGCAATGATGCTTTATTACTCTATAATGCATAACTCAGGCATATTTATAATGTGCATTACTCTATAATGCAGAAGTCTTGCATATGACAGCATATTTATATAATATGCATTTAGCAAAGACTGCATAAATCGTACAGATGCATTTCTTGCGCTTACCATTTCATAATGCGCGAAGTAATTGGCGCGTTAGTCATAGTGCAAATTCATATGTTTCTTTCTTCTGCTGTATTATCCGTTCCGTTTAGCTTCATTCAGATATCTTTATTGTGATAGGGATAGTGGATTCCCGGAGTTCCTAAATTTGTGGATTCAGATCCGTTTCAATTATATAAGAGGTATATCATAAATGTTAAGGTTAAAAATTTTCACTAAATTAAAAAATTTGCAATCTTCATAGGTTTTCCTCGAATCTCACCTAAGTTAATTTCAGATAACACTTCAACTAAATTCATGTGAGATTATTTTTATTACTTCTTTATCAATTCGGCAATTCCGTCAATTCTGTCAGTTTTCTGCTGGGGTGGAAAACCACTGTCCTTAATGTCAGTTAGGATGCTATGCTATTTTAAAATCTGTAACGATGGCCCTCGTCCGGCAGCTGTTGACCTATCCATCTGTTTTATTATTAACAGCTCATTCTTTCTGGATGGATCAACACCTATGGGAAATTCTTTTTTTTAAATTGGTAAATTCAACTTCTACATTTAGCAGTTGAGCGTCAATGCCTGTGTCTTTTTTATGGTATGTAAATTTTTAAAGATTAGATTTTTAGATAAGATTTTTAATTAAATAACCATGTTTTTATAAACGGGGGAGAGTGTGGTGCTGGCGGTATCCCGCAATTCCGCAGTTCGTGTTTCGCGGCTGCCGGGCTAGCTGATTCCCGCCGTTTCTACGGACGCCCGGCAGTCGTACCTTGGAACTTGAGCTGTGCACATCTGCCGCTGGTTCCACGGGCCGATTCGAGACCTCTGTTGGGTGAGTAACCTTTTATACGTAGCTAAGTTACTACAAAAGTATGCAATTTTACCCATTCTATTTTTAATCATTCTGGTGTGAATAAGCACCTTTAATACCAAAAAAGGTTGAATACTTTTTAAAGCTTGGAACAAATGTGGAGACTAACCATTCTACAATACTTTTAAGCCTGCAGACAAATCGGGATAGACTCAAAGTTTTAGCTTCCGGTTAAAACAATAGTATGGATTGCAATTTGACTTGGGAAGCGGAAGTTTACAATGAAATTTTCATTTGCCTGTCCTGCCGCAATCCGTAAGTATGTATTAATCAGGCAAGTTAGCATCAATGGCGAATCAAACTGTGGCAGTAATTTGATATTTCAAATTTGTACGAAATATAACTAATGTACTGTTGTCGTCTGCTATAGATGAATATGCCACCAAGAAATTTAAGTATATTGTGGGACAGCAGAATGAGTGATTCACTGCCAGTGTCACTTGTAGGTAATTAATTAATTGTTTGAATGTGTCTGTTCAAGAGTCAGCAAGTGTCTTCACAAATGAAATTAGTTAACTGTTACGTGTATAGCTTTATCAGCAATGCTATCAACATTGAAATTTCACTTTTATTAATTATTAAATCATGGTGTAAAAGTTTATGTTACAATTAAGTACGTGTTCTTTCGTTATTACGCTCTTTACGTAAAACAGACATTCCACATAATGTTTTTAATAATGCCCATAGAAAACCTATTAAATATCTGTGGGACTCATTCATTACAAAGCTATCCAAGTCACTGTGGAATCATCAGCTACCAGCACCATAGGTTTTCTAAAAACAACGGAACTAGGTATACTGACTCCACTCCAGTAGTAAAACTGTCAAGAGAGCAGAAAGCGTTATGGCTGCGCATCTATCAAAGTAGCCAAAGTGAAGACCGCACCAAACTACGCCCGGTACGCAATAACATTCTACGCCACATTAGCGAACGCTTAAAAGATCTTGCTATTCAAGAACCAGACTCCAGATGAGATCACTGCCACAGATGACTGTCGTACAATGTTTCGGGTAGCCCGAGCCCTGAGAGTTACTGACTACACATCAGCACTCACAACTCTGAAGCAGAGGCGATTCGAGAATGGTTCAAGGAGCAGTTCACTGACCACGATGATGAGCCCTTGCACCAGTTCTCTAGAGACCCCAGCCCATTACTAACAACAATAAAACAGCAGAAGTTGAGCTGGCACTTAAATCCCTGGAAATGGACGTGCATCTGGACTTGATGGCATGAGCAATGACATATTCAAACATGAAAGTAACATAATCTCAGAACCGATCACGTACCTAATCAATTCATCTTTTATGCACCACCTTCCCATCGACGCTATAGGCCAAGGCACCCTTATTGCGCTACCCAAACCCAAGAAGCCAGCTGCCCCCAGCCAATCCGCGGCTCATCGTGCTCTTCAACATCATACGGAAAATCCTATCCAATGTTACTCTATGCAGCATCCGAGATAAGATCGATGATTTCACTGGATCATGTCAAAGTGGCTTCAAACCTGGACACAGCTGCGGAGACATTGTATAGGCTCAACGCATTCTTGTGTCGGTAGTCATGTCCAAACACAGAGATTTACACAAAATGAACATTGACATGTCACGACACAATTAAACACTAAAAAATCCTAGATGTATTACGCCAGGCCAGTTGCGATGAAGACGAGCTACGACTAGTGAGACCACTGCTTGCAGACACCAAGCTGAGAGTACGAGTCAAATCAGTGAGGTCTAAAGAGCTTGAGACAGCAATCGGCTCCGCACAGGGAGATGGTCTGTTCCCTGTGCTTTTCACATGTTACCTTGCTACTGCAAGGAAATCCGTGTGGGAAAATTCTACAAGACCAAACCCCCAGTGTCAATACTGGGTTTGCCGCTAGAGATGGAATATGCTGACCATGTGGACTCCATAGACGAGGAACAGAAACTCCTTGACGAACTTCTCCCAACAGTTGCAAGCAAACTAAAAATTGAGAATCTCTTTATGAATGAATCGAAAACAGAGTTCACCCACATATACCTATCTACAAATCAGGAAACTAAAGAAAATGACGATCCACTTCGTGGCGGTGAACCATGGAGGAAGAGTAAAATCCTGGCCTCACTGCTCAGCAGTACTGCAGACATTTCTGCACGCTGCGTCATGTGGAACATAGCTTTCCAGTCCTTCTGGAAGCTATGGATTCGTAGATCAAAGATGCCCTTGATAAAAAGACTACGTCTATACAATGCAACCTGCGTATCCGTGATGCTGTATAACTGTAACAGCTGGGCAGCTCCAACTCGATGCCTGTCACCGCAAAAACCTACGCACCATCACTGGACACCGATGGCCAGACAGCATAATTTCCATTGGTGCGCTATACAAGATGTGTAATACATCGCTGCTGTCTGTAAAAGTTGCCCAGCAAAGATGGTCCAGTGATTCATGTTTGGCCATGAACTAAGGATGCCAGAAGACAGAGAGCATTGGAATTCGCCCTACTCGGAACCAGCAAATACAAAGCCAGGAGAGGACGTCATTGCATAAATCTGCTAAGCGGGCTATGAGGTGACCTCAAGAAAGCAGGATTCGGTACACTTAGGTCAAGAATGGTCCTGAGGAAGTTAAGGAGTTCGGCTGAGGACAAGCCGCAGTGGGCAAAAGCGTAGAAGGACTGATTGCATCTGTATGATGTTTCTACTAGTACTGCCGCAGAATACAGTAATCATACATCATACACAGTTTGACCGCCAAAAATGGCAAAAGGCCTTTGTTGTTTTGGGTTTGGGGAGGTGCATAGAATAGCGTCCAAAAATCTATCAAAATCTACCAATCAGAAAGTGGAAGAATTAAGCTAAATCCAATATGACAGATATTTCAAACTTTTCGGTCAATATCTCACATGAATTTTCCACCTATAATCCATCCTGGCATTTTAGCTTTTTATCATGCCAACAACTAAATATATGCAGGCTTTAGTAGCTAAACGGTGATACATATCTACAGCCTATGGTGGCTGTCATGATTAACTTTTCAACCAATCAGAAAAAGACGAGCGTGTCTGCTTCGGTATATACGCTCAGTCATAAAGGTGCTAGCTATGACTTGGGAGCCAATATGATATAAAAGCAATCACACAGGTAAGCTGTTGAATATTTTGAAACTAATTTGACTGGAAGTTGTTGCTGCCATAGGTAGCAACAACTTCCAGTCAAATTAGTTTCAAAATATTCGACGGGATGGGTATTACATAATAAATAATGTAATGCATTGGCACCTATATATGACATCACACGCTATCGCTTGAGGAGACGAAAATGGTGGCGCCCACTGTTCAACATTTAAGAGATATTTCACAGCAGATAATTGTGATACAGATACGGGAATGTGACAGGATATAACTCTCATGGAATCTATCAACCATAATCTATCGGTACAGTACAGCATTTGAGATGAGATTAGCTTACTTTAATAAACATGCTGTTGAATATTTTGGAACTAATTTGACTGGGCGCGAGCGTCCAGTCAAATTAGTTTCAAAATATTCACCAGCATGTTTATTAAAGGAAGCTAACCTCATCTCATCCAGTCAAATTAGTTTCAAAATATTCAATAGCTTACCTGTATAGTTTTCTGGAAATTGATAGTCAGAGATCGATCGATCCCAACATGAGCGATGTGTGTGTGGAGCTAGCTAGAGATGGGTGGGGCATAGCTAAAAATGGAAAGGTCCATTATTCCTAACATTTCATCGACACTAAATTAATTTAGTTATCTCCCTTGAGTTATTCCGGTTAATTTTGATAGCATTCCGGATATTGACCTGACAATCTTTCATAATAAATGTCCGGAGTTTAGTTTTGTTTCCGAATCTGTTTAATGTTCCCAGCCAGATAGATAGCTTACTGGGCCGATACTGTGTCGATAATTTAAGCATCGGCCCGGCATGTATCGGCCCATTGCCGGGCCAGTAAGCTGCGTTATCAGGGAGATCGTGAGATCAGGTTGTATCGAGATCCGATATTTTCTTATTTCAGAAACATATATGGATGGAACCAACAAAATCCTTGTTCAATGTTTCTATAATATTTCTGTTCAGATTGTCTTTCTTTATGGCATATCCAGTTTATATTCAACCCTCGATCTCCGCTACAATATAAAGACCTTGTATAGACCCACTTTGAATACATTAGGTGTGTAAATTTGGAAATAATATTGAATGGTTCGTGATTCTTATCATAGGCCTATTTGTTGAAGATATTGTCATGTTTCTTTGTTTTAGTCTCATATTTATACAAGTGCGTCTTTCATTGCACTCGCCAAAGGAAAGTATTGTGTTCATTAGATGAAGGTGGGGCAAAACGGGACACGGGGCAAAAAGAGGCAGGTCCCTCTCTCCCACAACGTATGCATAACGCGATGTACGAATTCATTTTAGCAATGCGGTATCTCCCTTGTCTATTTCTATTTAGATTTAATCCATTTGCATTTAAATAGATGTGGATAATTTTCGAAAATTTCAAGATGGTCGCGAAAGAAATTAACCAATCTAAATTCTCGTTTGGTATGTTGAAGCCTACCGCCATAGGATCAGTCCATACAAGTTTCGTTGAAATCAGCACAACATTTAAGCAGTGGCGTTTTTGGTTACGTTATGGTTACGAAACATTTTCTAAAAATGTACGATGCCCACCAAAGAAGCAACCAACCAAAATTCTGAATATACGTTCTAGAGCTTACGACCATAGAATATTTCTAGCCAAATTTGGAAAAAAAATCCACCTATCGGTTAAGTAGATGCGTTTAAGCAATTTCCGGTAAATTGTTCATAATATCTATGATTTTCACCACAAAACTTAAACCAAACAAAATCTTGAATAGAGGTTCTGGAGCCTACCATAATAGGGTCATTCTAGCCAAATGTTGTTGAAATCTGTCAAGAAGCTATGGAGAAACATTTTGACAATTTCGAGTAAATTTTTCATAATATCTCAGATTTTCAACAAGTAAATCGACCAATCAAAATTCTGAATAGAAGTTATGGAGCCTACCGCAGTAATGCAGTCAAATAGGGTTGAACTCCGGCAAGCGGTTAATCAAGAGTAGCGGTCGGACAATTTCTGGTAAATTTTCCATAAAATCTAAGATTTTCACCAAAACATTGACCAATCAAAATTCTGTATAGACCTCCAAGATCTGAAGCCTCCACCAATAGGGCCCTTCCATCTAAATTAGGTTCAAATCCTCCAAGCGGTTAATGAGCAGTAGCGTTTTAACAATTTCCAGTAAATGTGAATAAAATCTCAGACTTTCACGCAAAAAATTGACCAATCAAAATTCAGTATACATGTTTTGAAGTCAAGCCCCAGTGGGTCCTTCCCGCCAAATTAAGTTGAAATCCGCCAAGTGATTAATGAGTAATAGTATTTTGACAATTTCCAATAAATTTTCAATAAAATCTAAGATTTTCACCCAAAAGAGTTACCAATGAAAATTCGGTATATAACTTTTGAAGCCTCCATCAATAGGGTCCATCCACCCAATTTAGGTAGAAATCCACCAAGCGGTTAATGAGCAGTAGCATTTTGACAATTTCCGGTAAATTGTTAATAAAATCTAAGTTTCTCACCAAAAAGATTGACCAATCAAAATTCTGTATACGGTTCTGAAGCCTACCCCCATAGGGTCCTTAATGAGTAGCATTTTCAAGCAAAAGTTCACGGACAGCCGACAGACAAACGGGCGACGACGGACTGTCGCCATGGTATAAGCTCACGTGGCCTTTCAGGCCATATTGGTGCAAAACGAGACACCCCCTTTTGGGCCAAGATGGGACAGTGTCCCATTATGCCTCAATAGAAATTGTCATTGTAACTACTACTACTACTACTACTACTACTACTACTACTACTACTACTACTACTACTACTACTACTACTACTACTACTACTACTACTACTACTACTACTACTACTACTACTACTATGATCACCCCTGTCCTTCTCTACGCCTCTAAATTTGGGGTTTGAAAAGACAAACATGCATAATCGAATCATGTCAATTAAAATTTTACAAAACTATCCTACTAATGAAGAAATCGACGCCAAATGCTATGACTTATGGGGAGGCGGGCAAATAGCCATTAGACATCCTCCTAATGGGAAATATGATTAGATTCTGGGTCGGCCTTGTTAACTGTGGGTACGGCAATTTTGTCCTCTGTATTATACTTCACTGCCCTAGACATCTCAAGACAACATAGTTTCAAAACTCAATGGATTGAATGTATCAAAGATATGTTTAACTCGGTTGGAGATGTCAATACCTTTTATGCAGAACACCAACAAAAAAACGAACAGTAAAATACGTTATACCTTACAACAGCAATATGTTATTAAATAGAAATCGGACTTAGAAACCCCAAGTAGAATAACATTTTACGCTATCATTAAAGCGATGCTAATTTCATCTCAAATGTTGTATTGCACCGATAGAATATGGTTTATAGATTTCATATCATTCATATCCTGTCACGTTCCCTGATCTGCATCGCAATTATCTGTTTTGTAATACCGAGTAAATGTTGAACAGTGATCGACACCATTTTGTTTCCTCAAGCTATTGTGTGTGATGTCATGTAAGCTCCAATGCATCACATTCTTTATTATGTAGCGCTCATCCCATTGAATATTTTGAAACTAATTTGACTGGAAGTTTCAATCAAATTGGTTTTAAAATACTCAACAGCTTACCTGTTATTTCTTTTATACCACGTTGCCAAACTACAGGTGGCGCCTCTATGACTGAGTGTATATACCGAGGCAGACACACTAGGGTTTTTCTGATTGGTTGAAATGTAAATCATGACAGCCATCATAGGGTGTAGAAATGTACCAACATGTAACTACTAAATCCTGAATATCTTTCCTTAGCTGCGTGATAAAAAGCTTAAAATTACCTGGATAGTTTATGACCGGCGTGTTAGATCACATGAATAGCTATCAAGAGATGGGATTAGTTATCCGTTAAAGAAGATTTCTTACTAGAAACCTATTTAAGACAATTACCCTACCGGGAAGCAATAAGTATGTGTCACTTCAGAACCTAAACCACAGACTACAGATAGAGTCAAAACGTTGGACAAGTACAGACAGGATGGAAGACTTTGTGACAGATGTAATGTTATTGAAGATGAATTACATTTTTTTTTAATGTAGTAAACACGCAAATGAGAAGGAAATATACGTAGCCCAATATTACATAAATAACATCAGCGACGAGAAAATTAAGACTTCTAGGATATGCAATAGGCCTGTCTATATAAAATTATGCAAAATGTTACAACTTTTAAAAATTAAAATAAGACAAATATGTACGCTCCTAATGAATATGATTGTCAACTGTAAATTTTACCGGGCTCGATTAATGTCTACCACATTAAATCATCTAAAGTTCGCCCAACATGCGAAGAAGTATATTATATACGCACACGGGCCATACATTGGACTGGCCAAATGGCTCCAGTGACTTTTTGCAATCCGAGTGCAAGCCAATAATATTAACCCTATCAACCTGAAAGGTCAACACACCAAAATCCTTCACGATATTCTGTTGGATATTTTCGGGCTAACCTGAATGGGTGCTGTTGCTGCTTATGTCGGATTTGATTGAAAATATCCAACGGTTTTCCTGTATAGATTAGTTGAAATTGAGATCCTGTGAACTCACGGTTCGACGGATTACTATGAACGTATGCGTATTGTTATGTAGGCCCGAAGCGTGTATATATTTATAGCGTATTGTATAATTAATTACATATATTGTATTCCCCACTGTCAAAACAAATTACCTGCTTATTTATCTACACATGCCATCCATATGCAATAGGCCTTTAAAAATCATGCAAATTACACGTATAACTTTCGAAAATGAAAATATTACAAACATGTACTCTCCGCTGAATATAGCAAATGATACGGTATTATTGGGCCAGCTCATTGACTATCATGCTGAAGCATCCACTGTTCGTCCAGTAACATTAATGTACTGTATATTGAATAGTAACCCCTCCAAATCAAAAGGCCACCACCAAAATCCTTCACTAGGCCTATATCCCGATGGATATTTTCAAGATGGGCTGACTGGGAGCTGGCTCTGTTTATGGCATAAACAGGTCCCTGTCGGGTCCGTTTCAAAATATTCCACAGCTTTCCTGTACAGTTACGTTGAAACTGAGATTATGGGAACTCACGGCTCGAATGCAATCTAAAAATAGCGGGGTGGCTTCTACGAGAATACATTTCTCGATCTCGTATCGAAGGAGATCTCGCGAGATATGAATGAGCTCGAAAGGTTAATATGAACGTATTGGGGATTGTTATGTAACCCCTAAGCGTGTATATTATTATAGCGCATTATATAATTAACAGCATATATTCTATTTCCACTGTCATAACAAATTGTCTAGTTATTTACTTCGCCATGACTCCAACAGCAGGCGTAAAATAAACATATTTTAATTTATTATGTTATATGTAAAATAGCTCTGCAACCATAATTATTGTATGTAATAACTAATACCCCCATATGCTATTGTAAGAAATAGCCTGGGAGAAATAACGTGAACTTGAACTTGCTCCCTGGGATAAAAAGAGACATCCTGTCCCAGTTTATCCGTCAGTCCGGAAGAAAACATGAAAGATATTCAAAATATCTCTAGCTGGTGATACAATACGTGGGCTAGTCCGGGTTGCGCTCGTCATATCAGAATGTTCATATGACAATAGAGTCAGAGAACTTGGACTATAATCACTGTACGTGGGCCTACTTCACAGAAAGTCCCTAGGCCTCTATATGCATTTCATTGTAGAAAAGTAGCTTGTCGCAAATGGCATTAAATAACACTATTACGTAGCTTAGCATCGGCTTAGTAAACCAGCGTTAGCTAAACTACCATTTATTCATATCCTTTTTGTAAAATTCTTGAATATTATATACGCACACGGGCCTAGACTCGCAGGCACGTCCCTCTACGCGGACTGGCAGCCAAGACGTGCCCAGCTGTCCAATGGCATGGGAGTGAACTCATGTACCAAGTCATCGTCAGCGTTACTGAATTACCTCCCTTAAAGGTGCATAATCACACCAAAATGCTTGAAAATCATCATATGCCAAGATTTATTTCGTTTCATTACATCTAGGTACCCAATTTAAGCCTCTAAAAGTATATAATTTTAACAATATTATTTCGAACCCTTCTGCTGTGAATGTGCACCTTTAATTATACAATTTCTTTACAATCGCAATATTTCCATCCGATTGAGTCAAACCGTACTTACCTCTTACCTGACTGCCTTTCTTCTTCTTGTTGTTGTTGTTGTTGTTGTTGTTCTTCTTCTTCTTCTTATTCTTCTTCTTCTTCTTCTTCTTCACCTCCTCCTCAACCGCCTCCTCCTCCCTCCTCCTCCTCCTCCTCCTTTCTCTTCTTTCTCCCTTACTACCCAAACTACAACTTATTGAAGGCTGACATGTAGGGGTTGTGGCTGCGCAAGACAGACACTAAGTATTAATTTAGGAGATTAGTTTTGAACAGGTTGTCGATTCAATATAACAAGTCTCATAATTATCATAAACTATGAACAAGTAATGAAAAACTGAGTGATAAAATGTACAGATATGTACAGCGTTTTGCCATCAAGCGTCAAATTCTCATGTGACTAATTGAACGCTGACTGGACGGTGTTCGTCTTAAACGTCGTGGGCTGTATGGTGCTACGAGCGATGACAGTAACTTTGCAATCTTCACAACAATATAACATGTAGCAATAGTGTTGACTAATGGATGAATCCGATCTGTCACTTAAGTATATGAGGTCATAATCAATTACGTCACATTTAGGCTGATGTCCCAATCATAATTAACAGAGAATACTCCGTCATGAAGCTGGAATGATCCGTCAAGTGTACGAATTGTATGTCTTTGATGGATTTGCTGTTTAATAAGCATTCTGTTGAATATTTTAAAACTAATTTGGCTGCCCAATGCTGTTGAAGAGACCCCAGTCAAATTAATTCCAAAATATTCAACAACTTATCTGTATAGCTATCTCGAAAATGGGATTCTGGGAAGTCGTGGTTCACAGTATATATAAATCGATACCAACACTCCCAAAGCGTGGGCGGAGCTTAGCTATAGATAGGATCCGCACAGCGAGAAATGGAAACCCTCTATTAGAAGATCGTACAGCTCAGTAACACAAGGGTTTATATTATTCATCTCAGAATAAGAATAACAATAGAATTAACACACCGTATTGACTGTTAATCTTTATTTTTAGTCTCGTTTCTAAAATCAAAGAGATTATATATTGTTCATGAAGATAGAAACGAAAACAAAAATGTGTCGTATTATCGAAAGGAGTCGTCACCCATCTCTCTCTATAATTATATATCCCCGACCCTCACGTTACACGCTATGATCGACTGCGTCTGCCCATGTTTTATTTTGTCACATTTTGCTTGGGCGTCGTCAAGAAACAACATTAACTAGGCCTACTTGTAGGCCCCTTAGTTCAGATGCTATTCTCGTCTGCTACGAGAAAGATGGATTTAAAAAACAACATTTCGAGAACATACAATTAGACAAATTACACTAATTTACTTTTACAGAAATCACTATAGGCCTACACCATGCAGACTGTGTGTGCCTAGTAGTTGAATATAGTTACGATTAATTTAATCGATGCTCATTACGGATAAACTACAGAATCACCTGTCTATAACGGACATCATCCGGACGTAAGTAGCTACAAAAGGCAGGTAGACGCTTAATAGTAACCCTTTAATACTCATATCCCCCCAAAATGCCTTTTGCGGTGCTCTTGATTAATGTTAATTTGCAGACCAAGAGAAGACTATCCTATTTTTGAAAATTTACCACTGGAATGACTAACCGAGCCAGTCATTCCAGTGGTAAACTTTCACAAATAATCTTCTCTTGGTCTGCAAATGGACTGAGAAAATTGAAATTTTCTTGAACGAATTCGAAGGTTAAAGGGTTAATAATTTCATTTATAGATCAATACAATTAAGCCTTTGAAACCTGAGGTCCGGGGATCTTAATTTCAAAACGATTATAAGGTAAACGTGTAATGTTGAAAATTTTGACACTAATTCGACTGCAAACTGTTTTTTCCCAGCAACAGCTCCCGGTAAAATTTGTTTCAAAATATACACCATATTGATAGTATTGTATAATGTTTAGTATTTCGTTTTCAAATGCTTAGTCATTTACCACAGTAAACGGCTTTGTGTCTATGGGATTGTGGTTCCTTCACATGACCATCCACTTTATTAATACTCATATCAGCAAGAAAACATCTGCTACAGTGGTCTTGAGAATGAAGGAAATTTCAATTTGACTTTCTCCGAGATCCAACAATACTCACCATTCTATTACTTCTGATACAGCTAGCCTGGATAGCTGGACCCTAGGACTATAGACTTAGCAAGCTCTACCGACTCCTGGAACCGGGTACTCGACTCCCAACTGCCGAGTACCCGTTTCCCATGAAGCTCATATTGTTTGCATAGCCACCAAACAAGAGATACCCATGGCTTGCCTCCGTGGGGCTGGGAGGCTTTGTCCGTAATAGAATGGTGAGTATTGTTAGATCTCGGAGAAAGGGAAATTGAAATTTCCTTCATTCTCCTTCGATCAATACTCACCATTCTATTACTTCTGATATACACCAGATTGAGTCAGTAACCTGGTGGGAAGGGGCAAGCCATCAATTGCTACTTTTGCCCCTTGGAGAAAGAGCTAGACTTAAACTTGATTAATGGAAACCTAAAAGGACCATCAAGTTGACGGAACCGAATCACATTCGCATCACTGCGCCCCCCCCCCTTTTCTCCTAAGAAATGGGAGAGAACTCACGAACATGCATCTCGCCTGAAACACAAATATCCCAAGAGGGTTAACTGCTCTTTGCATATACTAGCCTGGGAATGAGCATGACTATATAAGATGAATGAACATGATATATAGACATGATACAAAAAACTCTCAATCTTCAATTACCTAATGATATTTGGATTCCAGACGTGGCGCCTCCAACCATTCACTTGTCCGGCCATCAGTGACACAATCTGGTTGACATCCTCTCGCTCGACCCTGTCTGCTTCTTAATTCTTTCTTACAAATGCCAAAAAAGGGAGAAGAGCAGTGTGGTCGTATAGCTATCGTTTCAAAACAGCTAAAGCGAGTGGATTGGCGGAGTCTGACACATCCCTCATATAGTAATCCGTGAAAGAGGACTCACAGTGCCATTGTGCAACAGCCATGATGTCCTCTAATGGAACACCATTGTAAAGGGCGGTCGAGGTGGCTATTCCTCTAACATCGTGTGCCCTTGCGCATTGCACCTGGTGCCCAATCGCAATCTCATGGGTAGTCTGAATGCATTGACTACCTAACGAGCGATAGAATCCATGGATGCGGCGCCATATGGCTTCTTATGGCAGATCCACAGATGTCTATCATTCGACCGTAATGAGTCTGTCCGTTTCTTGTACTTAGTCAAAGCACGGACTGGGCACCAGACACTGGCATCATGAGCAAACCTAGTTAGTTTCGGTATAATGATCGGTTTGCCAGGATATCTCAAAGATTGATTCTTTGACATAAACTCTGCTCTTGGCAGTAGACGCATACCCTCTCCAGAGACAATAAATCGGCCCCTCTTTGCTGAAAGTGCATGGATCTCACTGCAGCTTCTAGCTGAGGAAGCTGCCAATAGAAAGACCGTCTTCAGAGTCAAATGCTTTAGACTAGCCAAATGCAACAGTTCGAAAGGGTGCTTGGCCAGTACATTAAGCACTAAAGATAGACTCCCGGCTGGAATGACTACCGGTTATCTCGGTCAGAGATTGCTCATTCCCTTTACCATCACATTCAACTGGGCCACCTCTGGACTATCCCTGTGGGTAGACAAGGGATAACTGATTCCACAGCTGACTTGTATCCAGCAATTGTGATAGGAGCTAGTCCTGAAAAGAACAGCTCACGGAGAAAGTCTGATATTTGCTGAATAGTGGATTGAAAGGTATCAATACCCTTTTCTTCACACCAGTCTGCAAATCTGTTAACCTTGTTGTTATATGACTTGAAGGTTGACCTCCTCCTCGCAGCTGCGATGAAATCTGCAGCTTGTCAACAAAAGCCTTCCGACGTGGAACATTGTTTGATAACATCCACGCAGTCAATTTGAACATTTCGGCACGCTCGTGTAGGAAGCGTCCCTTGGCTTGGGAGATTATGTTCGGAATCTCGGGTAACTGCACTGGATTTTCCACCAGCAGATCTAGAAGATCCGTGAACCACGCCCTGCTGGGCCAAAATGGCGCTATTAGCAGGACCAGGCACGGTTCCTACCTGATCTTCACCAATGTCTTCGGTAGAAGAATGGTGAGTGGGTACGCGTAAGCGTGCATCCCTCTCCAGCTTATCACCAGAGCATCTGTATCGACAGCATTTGGATCTGGAATCGGCGAGACATAAGTCATGATTTGAGAATTTTCCCGTGTGGCGAACAAGTCCACGTTGGGTTTGCCCCAATGCTCGAAGATCCTGTGAAGAACTGGAGGGTTGAGAGACCATTCTGTAGGCAGAATTCTCTGTCTGCAAGACAAGCATCCGCCAGAATGTTCAATCGCCCAGGAATGTGAGCTGCTTTCAAAACAACCGAGTAATTCCTGCACCATTGAATCAAGTGCCACACTTTGATACACAGTGTGAGTGACGTGGTCCCGCCTTGGCGATTTATGTATGATACTACTGTCAAGTTGTCCGACCGTATCAATATCGCCTTGCCCATGACTTATGGAAGAAACCTTTCCAATGCCAGTTCCACTGCCATCATTTCCAACAGATTGATATGCAGCTTGCTCTCTTGGAGAGTCTATCTGCCCGAGCCCTGGTGTTCTTCCAGGCAGCGCCCCCCCCCCCCACATCCCTCCCGCGATGCATCCGTGTACACGGACAGCTGGGGGTGGGGTAGGTGCAGCGAAACTCCTACTAGGAGATTCTGACGCTCTTTCCACCATACAAGATGCGACATTATTGGCTCCAAAACTGGCACCAGTTTTGACAGGGGTTCTGTTCTCTGTTTCCACAGAGACATCAGATACAACTGGATAGCTCTTCGCATCAGAGCAGCATACAGGATTACCTGCTCCATGGAGACCATCATGCCCAGCATCTGAAGAAACCGCCTCGCCTGAATGTGGTTTCCCAATCGAAAACTCTTGAGGATGGCTAACAGAGACACCACTCTGGGCTCTGACGGGTAAACCCTGCCCTCTTCGAGATCGAATCGCATCCCTAAATAAACGAAATGTTGAGTGGGTGTCAACTCGGATTTCTCCTTGTTGACTATCCAGCCTAGATCTGAAAGCAACTTCAGAGTCAGAGCAGTATCCACCTCTAACCTGACTGATGTGTCTGCTTTGACCAGCCAATCGTCTATGTAGGTGTGAAGCGCCACGTACACTTTTCTGAGAAACGCTGTCACCGCAAGGACCACCCTGGTGAAAACCTGTAGAGCTGTCGACAGGCCGAAAGGGAGGACAATAAACTCCCATACTTGATCCTGAAACGCAAATCTCAGAAACCTGAGACAACTCCAGTTCATTGGAATGTGGAAATATGCATCTTTCAGATCGATTGATACACACCACATTCCTTTCCTCAATCCTGCCATTACCGACCTCGGAGTTTCCATCTGAAACCGAGGCGTATGGATAAACCAATTTAATGGCCTGAGATTGAGTACGGGTCTCTATCCCCCTGTGCTCTTGGGGACAAGGAACATGTTTGAATTGAAGCCTGGAGTGTTCCGGTTTGCTGGTTTTATTGCTCCCTTCAGAAGCAAACCTGACACATCGTTTTGAATGGCTTCCAACTTGTCTGGTTCCCTTGGTACGGGTGTCCAGACAGAAGCCAAAGACAGATTCTGGGGTGGAAATTCCCACCACTCTGGCATGTACCCCTGGGATAACCATCCCAGGACAAGACTGTCTGACGTCACATCTCGCCAAGCCTCGATGAAACGCATGAGCCTTCCACCCACTATAGACGCATCGACGCCTAATGGGGGTGTCTGGCTCGTGATCCGCTTCCCCCCACCCCCTCTCTTGAAGAGAGAGAGAGAGAGAGAGAGAGAGAGAGAGAGAGATAACTATTTTGGTATTGGCTTGGCTGGTCTAACTGGTACCGCTGTTCCTGTCACACAGGTGCGGTCCAGGCAGATACAAAGGGAGCCCTCGTGCCCTCAGGTACGATCCGCTCCCTTCTTTCTGCTCTTTGAGGACTTACCCTTCCCCTTCCCCTTCCAGCCTCTCGGGCGATCAGGAGCAACATCGGGGAGGGTAGGGGCCTCTACAACCTTCTTGGCTTTCTTCGCAGGAGGCGGCTGAGAAAACCCAGTAGAAACAGAAGCAGCACTAGGCTTAGCTTTCACCTTGCTTTTGTGCTTTTTCTGCTTCTTAGCAGGTTGTCCGGTCAGGGACTTGGCTACAGCCCCTATTGCGTGCACCTGATGCACTAGCTCTAGCTGCAGATTAACCGCCAACTGATTCTGCACAATGCTGGCCGTGTCCTCTAAGATGGCCAGTGCCTGGCCACCAAAGATGCTAGGAAATGTCAGGGGCATCCCAAGAAGACGCTCTCTGATGGCAGTAGCCGGACGCATATGGTCAAGGACCATCTGCCTCCTGGACTTAGTCACATGCGCCTGCACCCTTGCCAATGCGTCCATAGAGAGCACCAGGCCATCATTAATGCACGAAAGCGCTACAGGTGGCACAGGGTGGCCTGCCCCTGCTTCAGCCCACACCGGCTGAAGTATGCGATAAGAGTGGTTAACAACACTCTTTGCTGCACTCACCCCCTCATCACATAGGGACAGGACATCATCATGGTGTACCTGAGCTTTGTCCACCAGTGCCCGGGTTGGGCCACCCGTTCCAGCACTCTGGACACCCAGTACCCAGCGGTTATCCTCGGTGACTGACGGGGCAACACCATACCTATCATATTCCCCCCGTGGAATACGACACCTCGCCCGCACCTCCCTGGAGGCTGCAGGAAGCTGGCCCTTGGTCAGGAGTTGTTTGCTATAAATAGCATCAAGCAACTCCATAAACCTTGGATCCAGACCAATAGACTGGATCCGGGATGCGGGCAAGATCCCCATCCTAATCGATGCAACTGATGGACGGGGTGCATCCTCCTCGGCCGTGGTCGAAACCACAGACGGGTCTACCCTGGCTAGCCATGTCAGAGCCTCAGACCAATCTGTCTCCGATGAGGACACTCCCGTGAACACGTCACCCATTGACATGTTCACGGCCCTAACAGCAATGGCCTGCCGGCTAGGAGCCATTGCTGATATGCCAGGAACTCCGTACCGTATGGTTCCGCCAACACCCCATGGAACACACCAGTTGAAGAACCATGGCCAAATACAGGTGCCAACGGCACCCTATGTCTGACCGCCGGACCAGGCGAGATAGGTGAGTACCACGCCTGGCCTGCCACACCCATCACCGTGTCGGTTGGCGGCAAACCAACCATCACGGGACCGGTGCCCGGTACCGGAGTGGCCTCAACCATGGGCGGAGCCGCTGCCCTGGCGTGCGCCAAGTAGGGTTCCACGATTATTCACTTTTCATAATCGCGATCATTTAAGAAAAATAATCGCGATCATACGATTAATCAGGAACTATATTAACTACGTCAATGCTGCTTAGAGAACGTTATTATGCTACTGCAGATTGTAAGATTATGGGTTAGGCACATGGGTATACATACATGGACAGAATACGCCAGTTGCTGATTGCAAACAAAGGAATGTATCAAGATTTTTCTAGACAGAAAATGGAAGGTACCGTATTTCGTTTAATTGTAGCCTATGCTCTAACAGAAGTCCACCCTATAACTTTGGCAGTTGAGCTCCAATGGTTTCTTAGCAGTTTCAAAACGGCTAAACTCTGTATTAGAAGCCCACCCCCTAACTCAGCAGATAATTTGTAAGAATAACGTGTATAATAATAACAATCGTGTCACAGGGTGTGTCTACTTCAGACCGATCTCTGCCCTGATACATTTCCGGCCCCTCTAGAAGTCAATACAGGCCTCGGATTTGTAAATCTCGACCACCTATTAGATTAATATTAATAGTAGGCCACGTATGTTCAAGATATAATAAAGTTTATTCCACACTTTTGTAGTTAAAATGCGCTTAAAACAGTCTTGGCGTGATTAAATAGCTTCCTTATAAATATATTTGAAGACCAAATTAATGTACCAACCAAGTATGGGAGAAAATGCGCATCAATTTTGTAACGCCGATCAACATTAAATGATCCAAATTGAAATATTACGAACGACAATATAGCCGGCTTCTTAACTTGGCGAGCCAGCGGCTCTTTTGGGATGGGAGGCGGCGTGTTCTCGCGAGATATTATACGCTAACGGGAGTTTATCAAACGGGTGCCCGTTATTCAGATCAGTGTAATACTCAGTTCCTATCGCGCAATGATAATATATAGAAATTCCAGAGTTCCGAGTCCCCGATTCCAGAATATTTATATCCGAGTACTCGCTCTAAAATAAACTCTTCAATTGGAGGCGAATCACGTGATTTGTATTTTTTTCGCGCCGCCATTTTATATCAAATTGTGGATTAATTTTGATGTATAAACGACCTTTATTAAAGGATACGCAATATTTAGGGGCTCAAATCAAATAATTTCACTTCCCCGGTGATGTTTTGAGGTATACATTAAACATAGGCGTAGGCGGTGAGAATTTTTAAGTGAGAAAATGCGTTGAATTTCTGTGGTATCAGTTCTAGGACTTTTTTTTGGGAAAACCGTTAACGCATAGCTATTCAGAGAATGGGGAACGCGGGATAAGTGTGTGTGATTACAACAACAATGACAAATAGCGACCAAGTGAACAATCTTTAGTCATCTAAAACTAATCATGAGTCAATACAAACAAATCAGTTATTTATTTATTTAGTTTATTTAATCATTCACACATTCGGCTGATAGCCGGATGTTTGTTTCCATGCTTTGTGTAACGCGAGCAGAGTTTCACAAGCGTAAAAGTGTCGACAAAAATTTCAATATGGCGATTATACGATTATTTCATTTTATAATCGTCCACGAACATTTTGAATTATATAATCGCGATTAATCGAATAATCGAAAGATCGTGCAACCCTAGCGCCAAGCCAGACAGATGGAGGACGGTTCCGTCCAGGATGGAATCGACCTCCATGCTCTCAACCCGCGGCATCACAGCCCGCAGCAACCTCTCCTCCTCGTCTTCCTCATCTTCAGACCCCGAAGAGTCCTCACTAGACGAGGAAACTGTGGAGCTGTCCTGGCGGATGGCTCCAATGCCTGACGGACCGGCCACCACTACTGGACCACCCGGAGGTGGCCGCAGAGAGACAGAGCCCATCAGGCCGGAGCCCGATGGGACTGCCAGGGGGCCGTACGAGACGGCTCCCTCGGTGTCCAGTCCAGAACCCTGTCCAACATGGGTAGAGACTGCCATACAACTTTTGGCAGCAGGGACGACACCAGCGTGGGCAGAACGCTATGCAAGAAGCCTTGCATAGTAGGACCAAACCCCGCCGGCGGTGCCATCTCCGCCACCTCTGGTTGCAGACGTGGAACGCCCCCCCCCCCAAGGGCCGAAACGGACGCTCCACGATTTGCTTTCGGACCGCCTGACCCCGCGTCAGAGCCTGCCACGTCCTTCTGGGCAAGGAACGTAAGCATCATATCGACCGACCACACTGCGCAAACGTTACACCTACTGTCAAGATTACACTTAGTACAGCGGAAACAGACATGGTCCTTGAACAGAACCCTTACGAATTTGTGGCACTCGTCACATGATGGCGGGTCTGGCTTGGCCTATAAATAAGCACAAACCTACATTAAGCAAGCGGAACGAAACAAACATGGAAGGCAGATAATTAATTTTCAAATATGTTGACCATAAATTAACTGTTAACCCTCCCACACCCCACCCCGCAACGTTAGAGCAAAGATCGCATTGATTATGACAACAAGAACGAAGCGGGCAACAATACACCCATACACTGATCCTCAAGTATGTATAACGGAACCAGGAATCATATTGCATAGCATTCGGGGTATATTTACTAATAAATAGAAATTATACTCCTAACGAAGGCCAAAACGATATGTGAAGAAACAACGAAATGTAAATAAACTGCTGTAGCACACGGTAAAACCGCAGACCACACATATAAATCAAGAATTTTGAAACCACTGATCATTGCAAACAGATCGTGATAACACGCAAAACTTGAAAATTCCAAAGTTTTTCTGGTACCAATAAAGTACGCAGCACCTAGAATCAGATGCGCGAATTAATGAAACATTTTCTTCACATAAACATCCGAGTAACACGGTGTGACGTCACCCGCTCGGATCTTACGGAGAACGACGTCAGCCGATTTTCGTGTTAAAAACACCGTCAACCAACACCTAATTTCATATCTGCCGATCGCCAGTTGGGGTTTAAAGGAAGGCGATCATCTGGCATATTTCGTTGTTAACACACGTCCCAGATTCTTTGGGGTTAGAAATTGGAACATGCGACACAGACGAAATTTTGAAGACCTAAGTCTTTTTAACTATGGAATAACATGGAAATATACAACCTGGTTATCATCGGCAGCATCCATGGTAATCCAATATATCCTTAGAGAGCCACAAAGCTATCACAATTTACACAGAAAAGACTTAAAATAATCTCAAGACTTCCAACTGCAAAAAAGCATGTGTCTCTTGTTGCTATGCAAACGAGAATGAGCTTCATGGCAAACGGGTACTCGGTAGTTGGGAGCCGAGTATCCGGTTCCAGGAGTCGGTAACGCTTACTAAGTATATAGTCCTAGGGCCCAGCTATCCAGGCTAGCTGTATCAGAGTAATAGAATGGTGAGTATTGATCGAAGGAGAAATGTCCATTTTCAGACGAAGATACTATTTTTTTTTAATTTACCACTGGACTCGATAACCGAGCCAGTCAGTCCAGTGGTAAATTTAAAAAAAGTTTCTCTTCACCTGACAATGGACACTTTACTTTCTATTTGGAAAATTGAAATTTTCCTGACCAAATTCGAGGGTTAAAGGGTTAAAGAGCCAGCACTTTGCAGCCACAAAAGCAGATCCATGGCACTTATAGCCAGGTTAACTGCACAGTGCAGACGCTAAATAGCTTTAATGTTTTCAAAATAAAAGCAAAGATATGTTAGTTAGTACAATTTCAAACACGATGTAAGAAAATTTCGTTGAATAAATTGAACTTAATTTTATTGGAAGTCTTTGCTGCCTTAAGCAGCATGGGCTTTCAATCAAATTAAGTCCAAAATATTCAACAGAAGGCTCTACGTTTTATTTGATTTTGTAAGCGTATAAAGGTATTTCTTAGCTGTACTGCATTTACGTAGGAGGTATAAATACAGTCATAATTTTATTATGGCTGTTACTAATTACCCCTCGTTGAAACGCTACATCAAGTAGAATCAACATGTCCATGTCGAACGAAGGCTGGGCTCAGCCAGTCTTGTTGAAGGTCGTTGCTGCCGTACGCGGCAACAACGTAGTAATTATCAAACCCATTTACCCAATGAACGCGTGTTAAATGTGTCGATTAATTCGCACGTGAAAAAAAGTTCATTCTGATTGGACAATATTAGTATCACGTGGCCATTAATTCATACCCTTCTCGCCAAGGCGGCTCTTTTGCTAAGGGGACTGGACCTTTACACGTGTGTACGTCTACCCAATCAGTGCAGTTTTTACATTTCACGTAGCAACACCAATGGAATTTACAGTTGCATTTAGTGGTACGAAGAACTGTTTTTGTATTATACCCACGCCCACAACACATGATATCACAGCTGTCAGTTCCCATCGATGCTTTATTACAGCGCCGTCCAGCCGTCCCCAGCGAACCTGGAAGCATCAAGAAGAACAACAGACAATAACACCTTACACGAACACCTTATGGAGCACATACGATGGACCTTTCCTGTTTATCCATCTATGACGTCATATTCAATTACGTGGCGTGTATGTTGACGTCATGATCACTGACGTCAGGAATGACCTAGATAAGCTCGGCAGGAACGCGTAATTGATGACGGACTAAGCGTTGTTGTACGAATTGTATGACTACTATTTTAAAAACATGCTGTTGAATATTTTGAAACTAATTTAACTGGGCGCTGTTGCTGCCATAAAATACTCAACAGCTTACCTGCATAGTTTTCTGGTAATTGAGATTCAGAGTACAGAGATCGAGTGATCCCAACGCGGGCAACGCGTGAGTGTAGCTTAGCTAGAGATGGGGGTGGTAAAACTGGATTCCTCCATTGAAAGATACAGCTTTAGCTATACCCTGCCCACTGCTAGCTAAGCTCCGCCCACTTTCCTTGGCATGAACTTCACGAATTTCATGAATTCCCACGATCTAAGTTTCAAGGTAGCCACAGTACAACTCAGAGATAACTTAAATTGTTCCCAAAACGTATTGTTCAATGTCTTGAACTTAATTTGATTGGAAATCATTGCTGCATAATTGTAGGCTACTAAATAAAATGTTTCTGGGGGTTTTCGGCTTGGAAGCATGTTAACCTATTTCTGAGCTGTACTGTATTCAGGTAAACTACTGAATAGTTTGAAACTAAAGCAGCAACAGTTCGCAATCAATTTATGTGCCCAATATTTAGCAGAATGTTTATTAAATTGTAAATTCAAGAAATGCGTGCAATTAACTCTTGATTAAAGCATTTGATCAGTTTGATGGCGAACATCTCTACTTAATTTCGTGACGAACCTACATCATTATTTTGATTGTGACGTCAGCTAAACAGTACCGTATTTGATTATGATGCTTGAATGACAGATGGGTTCCCTCCCTTGGCTTGCAACGGCATCTGAGGCATACATAAATAGTAACGCTTTAATTCCGACATCAACTAGATTCTGAGTGTGTTTGCTTCATTTTGTGTTTTTCCTTTCTTTATGAATCAGCACTGAGAGATTTGTTGCGGGGCAGGCAAAGGAAGGCTTAGTCGAAGTTTTCAACCCTATAGGCCTATAACCACGTTCACGTTCTTAGTGAGACAAGTGATGATAGTGAACTGCTAGTGAACGTTTTATTGCAGAGAAAATGAAAATAGAGTCAGATGTCAAATTTGAAACAGTCCACAGAATTGGTCACTGAGAAGGGAGCGCGAAAACTGGCAGACCACGCACAATCGTGGCGAGATTCTCCTCCTTTAAGGACCGCGAACTAGTACCGCAAGCGGCACCCAGAACATTACGCGGTCAGTCATATGGTGTAAACATACAGTATCCTAAGGAGTTGTTTATAAAGCTATTCATTTCCGGGTATTCTAACTTGCGTTTAAGTCCGCAAACATTTACAAACGCAATGCTCCATGGTTTAGAAGATAATGGGGCCCGATGTAATGATTCACTGTAGTTCACATCCTGGATAGAAGCCAGGAAAACTTATAAAAAAAACACTATGAATATGGCAATACTGAGACACTACGAAAAAACAAAACATAAGATTATGAATTTAAGCCGTATGGCCCCAACAGCATATTGGAAAATTTTCAAGCAAAATGACCCCTAGTCCGACAAATGTCCTGGTAGCATCGATGATATGACTAAGTACATTCAAGAAATAAACGAAAAGGAAGCAACACCAGGAATATATAGTAATAGCCCAGAGACTCATCCTGAAAACAGCCCTTTAAATAGAAAATTCACCGATGAAGAAATTCTTAAAGCTATTAGAAATCTAAAAAACGGTAAGGCCCCAGCGTCCGATGGTGTACTAAATGAGTATATTAAAACAACACAGGAGGCGATGTTTCCAATTTACTGCAAACTATTTAATGATATCTTAGATAGTGGCTATGTACCAGAGGTCTTGACAGAGGGTGTGATCATACCCATCTATAAAGAGTAGTGCTGAGCCAAAAAATTATAGACCAATAACGCTCGTTAGCTGTTTAGGAAAGCTGTTTACCTCCACACTCAACATAAGAATAACTAAATATATTGAAGAGGAAAATATCTTAAAAGAGAATCAGGCTGGTTTTAGACACGGGTACTCCACATCCGATCACATTTTTAGTCTCCATTCATTAATTAAAATATGTGCACAAACAAAGAAATTACTGTACATAGACCTAGCTAACGCATTTGATACAATCTGAAGGGAGGCCCTGTGGAGGAAATTGTTAGAAAATAGAATAAACAGTAAAATACTAAATGTAATTTAAAATATGTATGAAAGTCTAAGTCTGCTAAATAATATGATGTCTGACACATTAGTGTGTAACTGGGGTGTGCGACAAGGAGAATATCTGTCGCCAATTCTTTTTAGTCTTTATATAAACGATCTCACCGATTATCTAGACAGTAAAAATTGCACAGGAATAGAAATAAAAATAACGCCACTTTATACTTAAAACTACTGGTTCTACTTTATGCTGATGACACAACCATTATTGCAGAGAAAACGCAAGACTTACAAAATATGCTCGACGAGTACTGCCAATACTGTAATCAATGGAACCTAAAAATAAATGCAGAAAAAACTAAAATCGTTGTATTTGGCGGCACCATGCGTCTTATAAGATCGCTTAGTTTTAACATGCAAAATACCCAAATAGAAATTGTAAATACAGATAAACACTTAGGGATATACTTGACCCGAAACGCTAAATTTACAGATGCAATTAATTATCTTAGAGACCAATGTAGAAAGGCTATGTACTGCCTACTTCGGCGCATCACCAATTTAGATCTGACAATAGACTGTAAACTCCAATTGTTCGATGCAACAATATCACTAATAGCAGAATATGCCAGTGAGATATGGGGCTTTGAAAATACCAAAATATTAGAAGGTATCGATTTAGAATTTTTGAAATTTATATTGAAAGTTAAAAAAACAAACCCACCCCATTATACATGGTATATGGCGAATTGGGAATATACCCAATGCAGAGAAGATTCCAAAGTAAAATGTTAAACTTTCGGGCATCACATGTGATGGGAAATCGTAATAAACTGTTGTATAAGATCTACAAATATATGTATGATAAATATACAATAGATGGAGAACCATACACATCGGTTAAAAGTATAAAGGCAGTGCTTAATACTGCGAGGTTTGGGAACATTTGGATCGAACAACAAATAATAGGAGATAGAAAAAACACTATAAAACTGATTAAACAGCGACTTGTTGACCAATATATACAAAAGTGGAATGGACTACTAGAAAACTCATCTAAAGGTAGGTCATATAAAATATTCAAGGTAGGACTTAATATTGAACCATATCTTTTAAAACTACATGACAACAACAGGATAGCCGTTACTAAATTCCGAACTTCAAACCACAGACTGCCAATCGAAACCGGAAGCTGGACAAATACCCCCATGGTAGATAGGAAATGCGTATTATGTGATCAGGATGATATTGGTGATGAATTCCACTACATATTTATTTGTGACTACTTCGCGGAAATCCGGAAATCAACAATTCCCAAATACTACTATCTGCGGCCAAATTATTTCAAATTTAAACAATTACGTGGAACAAATAAACTAAGCTTACTACAGAAATTATGTTCTCTTATTCGGAGAATCCTTGCAGAATTTAACAAAAAATAAATGATTTCCATCGATCGCCCTTCACACTATGCTTATTTTGGGATGCTTATCACGTCAAAACCAGACTTATATCGCATAACCTTCTAAATAATAATAATAATAATAATAATAATAATAATAATAATAATAATAATAATAATAATAATAATAATAATAATAATAATAATAATAATAAATGAACGGTAACACTGCTAAAAATAATAATAATAATAATAATAATAATAATAATAATAATAATAATAATAATAATAATAAATAATAATAAATAATAATAATAATAATAATAATAATAATAATAAATAATAATAATAATAATAATAATAATAATATGCAACATGATAAATGCTCGTCCACCACATTGTGATGCAAATATCATGTAACCACATAAAAAGTAAAAGTCTTGGTGTAAATAAATTGGTAATTGATATTGGTATAATTACCCTGTTTAGTGAAATCTTCAAATCACTTTAAATGCATTGTTCGCGGCTCGGACTAGATTTTCTCTATTGTAATTACGGAATCATACCGAAATTTATATGGAAAATAGATGTCTAATACATATCATCATCATCATCATCATCATTTTGTCAGGACTTAAGCCGTAGTCTTTTCGTCTAGTCCCGTCGATGTTTTAACACTTAGAATTAGCGAATATGGACGAGAGAGGATTTGACATTGTTACGTGCTATTACTTATTACTCATAGATACTGTACATATCTTAATATTTGTAATGAAACTACTGAAACTACTGCTAGTTATTACTATGGAATGTGCATGTCCAGCAGCCGTCAGTTGCGGTGTGCCGCTTACAGCTGCTGGACTTGGGTTTTAAACGCTGTTTTATGGGATGCGCATGCCCAACAGCCGCCAGCCGCGGTGTCGCGCCTACAGCTGCTAGACACTGGTTTAAGCGTTAGATGCGGTGTGCCGCCTACACTTTAAACCCAGCCTGCACTCCAAATTTACATTAAAATGTCAGTGTTTGATATCCTGTATATTGACTGTATGCCGAGAAACTAGTTGTGGTTCATTTTCGGTATTATATCTACAGTCTGCATCATATTCCAAATATTAGTCGAAGAGATATGCTGAGTTTGTCATATATGAGTCCAGTTCGGCCTTGAATTCGTCTAAGTTCTTAGCTTCCACGATGTGTGCAGGTAGTTGATTCCAGATTGGTTGTGTACATTTTGTAAAGAAGTGCTTTCTTAAGTTAGTGTTGCAGCTTTGAATTCCTAGTTTGAAGCTATGACCGCGGGTGATGCTTGTGGAGGGGTCACTGAAGAGATTGGATGGATCAACATTATAGATGTTTCTCGTCACTTTGTACACCTCAATCGGTCTCCGCGTGTCCTGCGGTACTTCAGAGAGAACAAATTCAATGATCTTAGCCTCCCCTTCATAACTGAGGTGATTTATGTCAGAGATCAGCTTAGTCGCTCGACGCTGTACCCTCTCTAGTGTCCGTGACTGTTTCAGGTGGGGTGCCCACACCTTGTTGCGTTATTCAAGGATAGGTATGACTAGGGTTTTGTATAGCAGTGTCAATATTGTGGAGTCCAGATAGGTAAATGTTCTTTTTATCACGCCTAGTATGCTGTTTACCTTATTGACGATGGTGTTTATATGGTAGTCAAAGTTTAATTTGTTGTCGATGTGAATTCCCAGATCTTAGAATTATATAAGCCTACATAGCTTCGCTATTTTGAATCTAATTTGATAACAACCGGTTGTTGCCATATCATCAACAGTCAAATTAGTTTTTTGTTATTTCTGGTCTTAAGTGTAATGGCTTTCAACCAAAACACAAAGGCCTGGATAAAATTTGTAGTGCAAAACTCAAACAACAACCACAGTGGTTATTAAAGAAAGGTGGTCACTAATGACAGGTGGACACTTAGTACAAGCCAATGGTAGAGGAGCTGTATTTTTGGCTTCAAAATGTGGTGGTTCTTTAAGGCAGGTGACCATTAATCCTGTAATCAATAAATTTGGGCACAGAAATCAAGATAAGTGCTTATATTATATGGCCATCTGCAGGCAAAGAGAATACTATTTTTGAAAATTTACCACTAGAATGACTGGCTCGCGAGCCAGTCATTCTGGTGGTAAATTTTCAGAAATAGTATTCTCTATGTCTGCAAATGGTCATTCATCAGGACCATTACAGAGGTCGGTCTTGGCCGTCTTCGCCATGAAAGGGTTAAGCCACCTGTCTTAACTTACTCCGCTTAGCGCGGATGCTGTTGTAAGATATGGTTGGTTATATTGGGAGGGGCGGGGGGGGGGGGGGGGGTGAAGAAATTGTACACGTCTTTCTCTGTAATTGACTCCTGTCATTGAGGACGTATCAGCCGACAGAATTATTGACAATCTTGTCAAATTTAAAGAATACCTAAGACATGATACGAACGGTAAATATTTACACTTTTTATTAACTTTCTCCACATGTGGTCGTTGGGTAGACGGAATATATATTATTATAATAATAATAATAATAATAATAATAATAATAATAATAATAATAATAATAATAATAATAATAATAATGTACGGTTTTCTCTCAGAAATGTCAATAAGCGATCACAAAATCAGTTTAAAATCAGAAGAGAAATATTTGATGTGACAAGGGTATATTTGTAAACAGCTACAGCTTATACAGGAAAGAGATTGACATGGCTTTTAATGAAGACACGCATAATGATTTTAGATTACTATAGCCCCTTTAACACTCATATCAGCCAAAACGGCTTCTGCAGCGATAACCGAGCCAGCCATTCCATAGGTCAATTTTAAAAAAATAGTCTTCTCTTGGTCTGCAAATCGACATTTTTTATGAGAAAATTAAAATTTACTTGAACAAATTCAAGGATTAGGGGGTTAATTAATTTTGAGAACGGAAACGACATACGATATTGCTATGCTTGGACAACAACACCTTACAGCAAAACTTACAACGCGACTACTTTCAAAACAAACACCGATTTGTAAGGTTATCAAAGCAATTTGAAATTTTAGAATTCTGTCGTTCATAGGGAGAAAATGTAAATAAGTAAAGTAAAAAATTACGGCTATGGCTTACCTTGCCGAGGAGGGGAAAAGCACGCCTTTTGTGACCACCTAAATGTCGTACGTGTTGTCATGAGGGATCATCTCCAAGTAATTATAACGGATTAGTGTCAGAAATAAGCGTGTTCGACTGGCGAACTATAACTAACTATATCCAAATTTTTATCAGTCGAACATCATTTTCGAACTATCCAGTCCGCCAATAATGCGTTCGACTGAGAAATATTCGGCTATAGATAGATAATTAGTTCGTTTGTCGAACGTACTCTGTGATTGTCAAACGATGTCGCTAGTCCAGTATTGTCAACGGCATGAAGTTCGTCGAATATGCTACCTCAAACCCACCCACCCGGCAAACATCCAACCACCCGGCAATATTCACCCACCCGCCCGGAACCCACATACCCACTCGGTGTGGGCCTAACAACAAGTTATTCTCTAATTTGACAGCAATAATGTTCTGATCATATTGTCAACATTGCTAGGTTATGGAAGGTAATTACTTTATTTAGCTTTAGGTTAATTAGGTACGGGTAGCGCAGTTTTAACAGAAATGTGTTAACGAGGCTGCAATATTAGATCCTGGGGATCCAGGGGGTGCTCACCCCCACCCACCCCTTCCATATGTAGGTGCTCTTTTATCCTTTTAGCAACATAAATAAAAGTAGTAGCTATTTAGGCAGTGGTGGTGGATAGTGGACATGCTTGATTGAGTTGACACTACGTGTGCGGCATCAATGCTCGTGACGGCCTTTATATTTCATCATGCCGGACTTTATGGATATTCATTCGACATCTTCATCTACATCACTTTCAATCTGGATTAACTACCCATCCTCTTTGTTAATCTCATCTGCGGCCTGGTCTCCTGTAACATGGCAGTCTCTTGGGATATAGACTATAACGGGAGTTTCCTGATGACTTGGCCGAGTTGTCCCACCCACCCCACCCCCCACCCCCACACCCCGACACCCCCCCCCCCACCCCTCACCCAACATAACCAAGATGCTTGAAAATAAAATTGTTAAAATTGTAAACTTTTAGAGGCGTAGATTGTGTTACTAGATATACCCCTTATGAAATTATTTCAATTTACGCGTAATGAAATTATTATATGTTAATATTTATTTCAGTTCACTACATCTAGAACATACAAATTAACCCTATAAACGTTTATAATGTTAACATTTTATTTTCAAGCATTTTGGTGTGAATGTGTGCCTTTAACCTCGCGTATGTCAACAGCGCCTTAAAGCGCTCAAAATTCTACTTTTATCAATTAACCTGATAATGTATCCGGATTTTTCAGGAAAATTCAAATTCTTGCTCAGTGAATGACCATTTGGTGGCCAAAAGAAAGCGGTTTTTGTCAAGTTACCGCTGAAATTTTGGAAAATTGTTTTTAAGAGCGTGACGATTAACGGGTCGAGTAAGTCAAAATTTTCGCTTAGTCAGTGTCCATTAGAAGGCGAGAGAAGACTATTTTTTAAATTTTACCACTGGAATGACTGGCTCGGTTACCGAGCCAGTCATTTCAGTGGTAAATTTTCAAAAAAGTCTTCTCTTGGGCTGCAAATGGCTCTGTTGACGATTAAAAGGTTAAGATGACACAAGAGTGGTTAAACAATCCTTATTTTGGTCAGGAGAAATAGAGGATGTCTGTTGCACAGGTGTGACTAAGTGTTTTACCTTTCTGAACGTCCACTGTGCAGTAATCTGGTGACGATTCAAAGTATACTAAATCGGACTTTGTAGGTCGTTTATGGTTCCGTCGTGCCACTATTAGACCTGTACTATCCCTATGAATAAGGATACATATGTGAAATTATGTACAAACGTAAAGCAACGACAACCACGACGACGACGACGACGACGACGACGACGACGACGACGACGACGACGACAACAATTTCCAAAAAAATAGAAACGAACGTGAATTCTTAAACCTATAACACTGAACCCTTTAATGTCTAAATATTTTCAAGAATATCAAAATATTTGCTTACTGAATGTCCATTTACACGCCAAAAAAAGACTATTTTGGAAAATTTGCAACTGAAATGATTGGCTCGATTATCGAGCCAGTCATTCCTGTGGTAAGATTTCAAAATAGTCCGCTCTTGGCCTACAAATAGACATTCCTTGAGATTACTGCCAAGTCCGATTTGGGCCGGATTAGCGCTGATAGGGTTAAACTGGCCGAAAGCTGTTTCTGTAGTGGTCTTGAAAAATTGTATCAATTCGCAGACCAAGAGAAGACTATTTCTGAATATTTACCACTCGAATGACGAGCTTCATAAACGATACAGTCACCCATGTGATGCCCTGCCCATCTCTATCTAAGCTCCACCCACACCTCGCTCGTGTTAGGATCGATCGATCTCTGAACTTCCTGACTATCACTTTCCAGAAAACTATACAGGTAAGCTATTGAATATTTTGAAAATAATTTGACCGGGTGATGTTGCTGTCATATGCAGCAACCGCGTCCAGTCAAATTAGTTTCAAAATATTCAACAGCATTTTTATTAAATAGTAGAGCCATGCAATTCTTACAAAGTGCCGGACTAGTAAGCGTTAAAGACGGACCTATTAGAATTATTTATGACGTAATGATTATGATGCCACCCTACACGCTGCTTATCTGATTATGACGTCATATGACGTCAAATCATGATTGATACTCTGCAAAGATGAATTGACATTTTCCTACGACAAACCTGTATAAATTAATACGGAATGAAATCATCATATATGCCTATTAATTAATATTTATTTGAGATGTAACTAATTTTTTCCTTATTATTAAAGATTTATTTCGTTTCATTACATTGTGACATATATTTTAAGCATATAAACGTAGGCCATTCAATGAAAAAAATATTATTTTCTGGCATTCTGATGATTTAACATTATTTTACCAAAGTACAGGTGGAAAACCCGACAGAGCGACATAAAAGATACAAGATGCGAGTCGCAGCTAAAGGACTAATCCTTGTATAACTATGAATGAATCTATTATCCTTGTATAACTATGAATGAATCTATTATCCTTGTGTAACTATGAATGAATCTATTATCCTTGTATAACTATGAATGAATCTATTATCCTTATGTAACTATGAATGAATCTATTATCCTTATGTAACTATGAATGAATGAATCTATTATCCTTGTGTAGTTATGAGTGAATCTAGTATCCTTGTGTAACTATGAATGAGTCTATTATCCTTGTGTAACTATGAATGAATCTATTATCCTTGTTTAACTATGAATGCATCTATTATCCTTGTATAACTATGAATGAATCTATTATCCTTGCATAACTATGAATTAATCTATTATCCTTGTATAACTATGAATGAATCTATTATCCTTGTATAACTATGAATGAATCTATTATCCTTGTATAACTATGAATGAATCTCTTATCATCGTATAACTATGAATAAATCTATTATCCTTGTATAACTATGAATGAATGTATTATCCTTGCATAACTATGTTGCTGTAATAATATTGATTGTTCAATATCTGTGATATAGGTCTATAATGCGTACATATATCGCGATATACCGATACATCGTATGTCTCGGTGTTGTAAGGAGTCTTGGTGGGTGGTATGGCGCGGCTCAGGACACAAACATTTATTGATTGAGTCAATGAAAATCAGCGGCAAACTGTTGAACATTTTGAAATTACTTCGACTGGAAGCTGTTGCTGGCTTAGGCAGCAACAGCTTTCAGTCAACGTAATTTCGAAGACTTCAACATGGCGCCATAAATCGCAACATTATAAATCGCCGGAATCGCGATACATTATTTTATCGCTCAACATCATGTAATCCAGCTGGAACTATATAGGGGGTGGGGTGGTATTTTACCTGTTCATGGTGACGATAGTGGCTGTGTTGTACTTCATTTTAAGATAAGCCCCTACCCTCTTAAAGGCCTGCATCGCCAGCCAGCATGTTCTCACCACACACGAGCCACTAACTCCATGACATTTACATTCAAGTTTCATAAATCGTTTCACTGCCTCAAGAAAGCAAAACAAAACAAAACACAATAGTTCAACAACAGCAGTATCGTACATTATCCGCCCGCATCACTTGCAATATTAGACATCAACAATAGGTTATGTCCAAAATGAACACTACACTGATAGTGCAGTTTACTGCGCCAGCACTGGGCCAATAACTGGCCAGTACGGCTCGGTATTGGCCCAGTACTGTCCCGATACTGGCCAAGTAACTTGCATTATCCTGGCAGTTACCGGACCGTATATACGTGCGTGAGTGAGTGCGTGCATGCGTGCGTGCGCGCGTGTAGTGAAATGTAAGCGGATTTACACTTACATACCTAAATATACGAAAGGAGTATTTGCATTTGCAACAGAGGGAACCAAACTGTCACTCCAGTATCTAACGTCGTATTCAAATCAAATCAAATAAGCCACGTATTAGCTGACGTCACATTGAACATGACATAGGACCGTCACAAACGTGACAATGGTTCTGCGGGAAAGTGTCATGAATTGCATGGCTCTGATGAATTTACACCTTGATAAACATTCTGTTTAAAATTCTGAAACTAATTTCCGGGAGCGCTTGCTGCCATAGGCACCCACCCCCGCCCCAACCCTCCCACACCAGCCGCCAATCAAATTAGTTTCTAAACAGCTTATCTATAATATATTTAACAATCGCAATCGCAATAATTTTATATTCATATTTTTTGGGCCCTCGGAGTTCGAATCCGCTTACAAAGTGGGCGGAACTTAGCTAGAAGTGGGCGGAGCTTAGCTAGAAGTGGGCGGGCACAGATAAAAATGGATCCCTCTCTTTATATTTGACATTCTAAATACTTTTCAGACGCTCTCAAAACACCTTTTATACGGGCATTTATATAGCCTATATAGCATATGGGCAAATGTATTTATTCTGATCATAATACTCAAAACGTCGGCTTAAGTGTAATCTAGAAAAGTTGTACGCTGAATAAGATAGACCCTAATATATATATATTATTGCAGAATCTATAGGCGCATTAATTATTTATGAAAAATCTCCTCCTCCTCCTCCTCCTCCTCCCCCTGCTGCTGCTGCTGTTGTTGTTGTTGATGTTGTTGTTGTTGTTGTTGTTGTTGTTGTTGTTCTTGTAGTTGTTGGTGTTGCTGCTGCTGGTGCTGCTACTTACTACTACTACTACTACTACTACTACTACTACTACTACTACTACTACTACTACTACTACTACTACTACTATTACTACTACCACTACTACTACTACTACTGCTACTACTACTACTACTACTACTACTACTACTACTACTACTACTACTACTACTACTATTACTACTACCACCACCACTACTACTACTACTACTACTACTACTACTACTACTACTACTACTACTACTACTACTACTACTACTACTACTACTACTACTACTACTAACTTACTACAGCTACTGCTGTTGTTCTTGCTGTTGTTGTTGTTGTGTTGTTGTTGTTGTTGTTATTGTTGTTGTTGATGCTGCTACTTCTGCTACTACTACTACTACTACTACTACTACTACTACTACTACTACTACTACTACTACTACCACTACTACTACTACTACTACTACTACTACTACTACTACTACTACTACTACTACTACTACTGTCTCTTACCCTCCTTCCAGCTTTATTATTATGTAGATTCATCAGGGATCGACCATCTCGGAGTCTCTTTTCCCGGGCATCAATAAACATTTTAGAAAATTTGGTTCCATATCTGACATTTTCACTGCATCCTCCCCAGCTGAACCGGCCACGCCTGTCCCGACTGTCCCCCGTTTTGGTTGGGTCGCATGCGCAATTACCAAGTTCCCCTTCGCTGCACGCGCGGGTAATGGAATGCACCACGCCAGCAGATGATATTGCGTAGACAAAGGCCGCTTCTCGACTGCCTGTAAGTATGTGTATATAAAGTTCCAGTGACTAAACAAACAACGGATCTTTCCAGTTTATCCATCGATCATATGACGTCATAATGAACCACGTGGAGTGTATGATGACGTCATAATCAATGCCGTCATGAATAACGTAGATAAGTACGTCACGAACGCATAAATGGTGACGGACTAAGGGTTGTTGTACGAATTATGTCTTTCCTATTTAATAAAGATGCTGTTGAATATTTTGAAACTAATTTGACTGGGCGCTAAATAAACCTAACTATGCATGGTCTGTAACACGTTTTCCTCGTCAAGGATAGCCCATTTTAGTCAGAATTAAGACTGGTAACGCTCAGCCCAATGTGTTGGCATTGCATCTTTGGTCAGAATTTATTTTTAAAGACCATCTTTGACAAATGGGAGTTCATTTTTGTCAAAAACGAAAACTGGTAATTTTAAACCAAATATTGCTATACATTGACAATTAGCGTTAAAAATCTTTGAAAGTGAACAACTCTGGTCAAGGGGAGTTCATTTCTTCCTACCACGAAAACTGGTAACATTGATTACAGGTAGACGACACTGACTTAAATGCATCGGTGCAAGTCATTCTCTGTTCATATGTGAACGTTCTCTGTGTAGCCTACATTCACACCAGAATGCGTGACAATAAAACGGTTTAAATTCAATACTTTTAGAGGCTTAATTTGCGTACCTCATTGTAATGAAATGAAATAAATCTTAACATATGATGATTTCATTATGTATAAATTAATAATGTTTTAAGTTGTAAAAAAAATTAGACACGATTCCCTAATTCAAATTTGCAATTAATAAAGCTATAATAATTTGTACGTAATGAAATCGTCATATTTTAAGATTTTTTTCGTTTCATTGCATCTAGACCCACGAGCCAAGCCTCTAAAAGTATACACGTTTGACCATTTTATTTTCAAGGATTCTGCCGTGCACGTTTAACATAATTGATCAATGCGTGCCCTTGACTAGCTCGGTAGTCTGAATGTAATAAACATGAAACTGAAACAGCAAAAATTAGTAAGTTTCACCCAACACAGTGACACAGACAGACTGACGGACGGACGGGCGGACGGACAGACGCGAGCGCTGGAGAGGGGCGGGGATTTTAAGGAAGGAAGAAAATAGATCCGACGATAAAACAATAATCTGGATGTACATAAGTAGGGGTCTATAATATCAAAAAATGTATTTCAAAATATTCAACAACTTTCCTGTGTAGTTATTTTGAAATTGAGATACTGCAATTTTAAGGGTTAAAGGGTTAAATGAATTTTGCGTTTTAGAAAGTCACCGCAAGTGGTCCCAAAAGCCAGTGTCCATTAGCGACAGGTACAACTGTAGTCTTGTACAATACAGCCTTAGAAAGTCACCGCAAGTGGTCCCAAAAGCCAGTGTCCATTAGCGACAGGTACAACTGTAGTCTTGTACAATACAGCCTTAGAAAGTCACCGCAAGTGGTCCCAAAAGCCAGTGTCCATTAGCGACAGGTACAACTGTAGTCTTGTACAATACAGCCTTAGAAAGTCACCGCAAGTGGTCCCAAAAGCCAGTATCCATTAGCGACAGGTATAACTGTAGTGTTGTACAATACAGCCTTAGAAAGTCACCGCAAGTGGTCCCAAAAGCCAGTGTCCATTAGCGACAGGTATAACTGTAGTGTTGTACAATACAGCCGTAGAAAGTCACCGCAAGTGGTCCCAAAAGCCAGTGTCCATTAGCGACAGGTATAACTGTAGTGTTTTACAATACAGCTCGGAAAAACTTAACATTTATTTTTAAATGTGCTGTTGAATATTTGGAACATAATTGATTTGGAAGACATTGCTGCTTAAGGCACGAATCTCTTCCAATCCAATTATGTTTAAAAATATTCCGGCAGAACAATTAATTCTTACTAACTAATATGTTTCTGTTTTGGTTTTGGAAACAGATTTATCTGCTGTACTGTATACAAACCTACCACAACAACGCATCATCTCACACATCCAGTCCACGCCTCCAACTCCATCCCACCCACCCACCCACCCTGTCCCCACCCGCTATATCCCACACTCATCAGCACCTGACAGGACAAGGTGAAAAGCAAAAGAAAGATGTACATAAACATGAATTAGTTACAAGAATATCGCTTTCTGTAATGCCTGACAAACTGAATGGTAAACAACGTTTTTGGAAAGACAGTCAAAACCCCCACAGTTGTGCTGATGACAGATCCACTTTAAACCCTGTTTATAGTTTATCTGTTTATCTTTCCATCTCGTTAAGATTAACAAATGTACTTCTAAATATTATTGTTTTCGTGTGTAATTTATATTGTGATTAAATATTTGGAAAATTATTTGACCGAATGCTGCCGCTGACGCCATCTTTTCGTCCAATTATTTTCATAGTTTCAATAGGATTCATTGGGGATTAAGAACGGAAGGCTGTATAGTAAATACCATATAGTATGATAGTATAGAACGAAATGGGTAAGTTAACGGCTCATTAACGAGTGTCAATTGATTTGTTTTGCGTCAAAAGTTCTCTAATAGAAAACCGGGAAATTGTAAAATACGTTTTTCTTAAAAATTTTCCCCAAACGTATCAATAGAAAATCTCTACGTCGTTTTGTTCGCTATTTTGGCAACAATCCCCGCCACCGGATCTCAGCACTTAACGATGAATCGAAGCATATGCGATTCGTAACCGATTCGAGTCGTCGGATAGATTGTCGGTAAATACCTCCCCGCTTGAACGAGCATCGTGTTTCAAAAACCATCCCTCTGCGGAATTGTTCCTGTCCAGTGATACATGAAACACCACGTTTGTCGAGTGGACCAATTTCCCACCCCTTCAATCTGCCTAGACGAGGGTGATACAATTCGGGGAGCGTGTTCATGGCGGGTGTCCCTGAGGATAATATGTACAGTACAGCTCGGAAATAACTTATTTTGTTTACAAAATAAAATAAAATGTAATGTTGAATATTTTGAACATAATTGGATTGAATAGAATGGACCTTTCCATTTTCAGCTATGCCCCGCCCATCACTAGCTAAGCTCAACCCACACCTCGCCGTGTTGGGATTGATCGATCCCCAAATGCCCTAGCTACAATTTCCAGAAAACTATACAGGGAAGCTGTTGAATATTTTGTAACTAATTTGACTGGGTGCTGTTGCTGCCTATGGCAGCAACAGCGCCCAGTCAAATTAGTTCCAAAATATTCAACAGAATATTTATTAAATAGTAAAAGCAAACAATTTGTACAACAATGCACAAGACCGTCGTCAAATATGCGTTCGTGACGTACTTATCGACGTCATTCATGACGTCATTCATTATGATGTCATTTTACACATCACACAGTTCATTATGACGTCATATGATGGGTGGGTACTCTGGAAAGGTGAATTATGTTCAAAATATTCAACAGAACATTTCTTACATCGTGTTCAAAAATGGAAAAACATAACAAGTTATTTCTTAGTTATACTGTAACATCTTGTTTTCGATGCGGCCGATAATGCGGCCACTACTGTAACCCCGGGCGATTGTCTGTTGAACTCCCAGCATTGAATACAAAAGTGGCATGTGCCAGATTGTGCTACCCAGTGATCTTTTCACTTACGAATAAAATCATGCTTCTACTGCCTCTTAATTAGAATGCATGTTTAGTTAACCTAAATCGTTTCGCATTCGATGTAGTAAAATTGCATATACCCTCGTCAGAATTAAAATCTTTCTAAAGGATAACGGGTTTTTTTATTGAGGCATGAGTTGGTTGGTATGAAACATTTATTTGCTTTAAGTTTTAATTGAAAGTTCTTGAGAACACTTGTGCTAAGAGGGAATTTTCTGTGACAAGAGAATGTGTCTTATTAGGCATCCCCGAACGATACATGCCCTCAAATGTAACTTTAGTGTGTTTGCATCTAAAATAAATACGGTGTATAATTTAAATTATTATTATTATTATTATTATTATTATTATTATTATTATTATTATTATTATTATTATTATTATTATTATTATTGTGAATTCGTGTTATATTGCTGCTAGATTTGATAAAACCATATAATATTTTGTCTCAAACTATAAGAGCGTTACATATGATGGCGGCGGCGAGACATACGCACAAACGTTGATCCATGTCTTATGACAGTCCTGCAGTCCATATAATAGAAATATAATATAATATGGAAAACTACTCACACGTTTTGCCAAATCCGTAAACTATGCTATTCTGATGTTTTCGGATTCACTTGTTCATAGAGTAGGTAGACGAGAAAAGCCGGTTTTGCTCGTGTAAAACTTTTTTGAAACATTTTCCTATGGACCACGCCCTGGTTTGTTCGGCTAGCTTTATTTATAGCAAGCATCCCTTGTCCGACGATCGATCAAAGCCTGAACTCTCTGGGCTTAATTTAAATTTCCAGAAAACTATGCAGGCGAGTTGTTGAATATTTTGAAACTAATTTGACTGGGTGCTGTTGCTGCCTAAGACAATTCATACACTTGATGTACTATTAAACGCTTATGACAGACTTAGATGCATCATTAATGACGTAATTGATTGTGACGTCAACCTACATGTGACGTGATTCATTATGACGTCAGTCATATATTTGACTGGCAGATTGGATTCCTCTACTGTGGCACACTTCGTATGTCCTGACATATATAAATCAAACTTGTTCAAAATGTTCGTGTGGGCATCTAGTATCTTCATTGTGAAAATTAAGTTGATCCGATGAAAGACAACAGAATTATACCCCTTGAAAGTCATCACAAGCATGGGCTCAGAGTATGGGGAAGTCGTCACAAGCATGGGCCCAGAACATGGGGGAAAGATACGACATCGGTGGCACAAGTTACTTAAAGCTTTTCACGTCTAACTTGGTGGATGAGTACCTGTCACCATACGTTACAAGTCATATAAGAACTAGGTCAGTCTGAACTAGTTTCTGGATAAGGTCAAATAGTTTTACATGTCGGTCAATGAACAATTTCACCATTGAAACCAATAGTAAATTATTCAGCCAACAGTTGTCACCATTCATATACATGACTGAAAACATGGTGCATGGACACATTGTAAGATAAAGTATCAAAAGTACTACCGTTCATTATCTATCAAAGTGGTCAGAGCATAGACCGCGCAAAGCTACGACGAGAACGCAATGCCATACTTCGCGAGCTCAGTGAACTCGTCACCCTACAAGTAGATTCTTTGTCAGGTGACATCCCAATCACAGATGATTGTCGTAAAACGTGTAGGATAGCCACGGCTCTGAAAGTTGCTGGTCGACCGTCTTCGCTTTCCTGTTTCCGTGCATAACACTGACACAAACTTCATCGGGACCGACCATGGAAAACCATATGCGATCAGAGAATAGTTTAAGAACCAGTTTGCGTATCCAGACGATGAGCCCACCATTTACACCCATTTGGAAGCGATCCTAGGACATTACACACACCAATCGAAACAACTGAGGTTGAGAAGGAGGTTACGGCCCTGCGAGATGGACGTGTACCTGAACCAGAAAGGATCATCAATGAACTCATTAATTATATGTAGGTAAATAACATATCCAAACCAATCACTTACATAATAGACTCTGCCTTCATGCAACACCTTCCCATCGACACTGTTGACGAAAGTACCTTTATCGTGATGCTCAAATCCAAGAAGCATACTGAACCGCCATCAACCTCTGGTCTATCGTGTACCTCAATAGCATCCAGAAGATCTTGTCCAATGTGACATTGTGCCGCATCCGAGAAAAAATTGGCATGGCGCAGCTGCGCAGACATTGTATGGACGTAGCGAGTGCTCGTGTTAGTAGTCATGACCAAGCACTGGGACTTTAAAAATAGATGAGCATCCACATGCCACAGGCCTTTGACACCATCAAGCGATCAAGGATCCTGGATGCACTACATAAAGCTGGCTGTGTTGACGATGACCTTTGACTAGTCAGACTGATATTGACAGCCACCAAGTTGAAAATGCGAGTACAATGTGGAGTCTGTAGTAGTCGAGAGATCTTCTTGGTTTCCACATGGATATGGCCGCTATCCGGTGCTGTTTACATATCACAGCCCGCACATCTGTGTCAGAACCCTTCACAAGACCAAACCCACCAGTATCTACACTGGGCATTCCACTAGGGATGTAGTACGCAGATGGTGTAGTGTTCAGAGGTGAGGAAGAGAAGCCTCTCGATTACCTTCTCCATATAACTGAAGAACAACAGCTAAAGCCAAGACCGGGTTTGCCCATGTACACCTATGAACGACTGACGAAGTCGATGACAAAGGCATCCCGCTGCGTGGCGGGAAGTAAATGACAAAGAGGAATACCCTTGGTTCACTATTGTGTGGATCCTCTGGCATCGCTGTACGTTGCATCATGGCAAAGATTACCCTCCAGTCCTTTAAGAAGCTCATGGATCACACTGGCGAAAAGACTATGCTTATATGAAGCGACCTGTGTATCCCTGTTTTGTACAACTTAACAGATGTGCAGATTCAAATGCAGTTCCAGCTTTATACCTATCTCAGAAGACGCCGTACTGTAAATAAACACGCTCACCAGACAGTATAATCTCCAACGACTCGCTATACACCAGGCCTATGTGCAACACGGTGCCACTGTCAGTGAAAGTAGCCCAACAAAGATGGTCTATTTTTTAGACATGGTCAGTGAATGTCACATGACACCCTGCACAGAAAGCCTTGGTATTTGCTGTACTCGATGCCAACATCTACAAAGGCTCGCAGAGGACGCCACAACACAAACCTGCTAAGTGCGCTATGTACCGATCTAACTGAAGCCGGACTAGGTAGATTGGCGTCCAAGAAGAACCTGGAGGAGCTAAGATTTCTCGCTAGAGACAAGAAACAGAGCCCTAAAGAAGAAGGGCTGATAGTAGCTGCAGGATGTTTTCAAACTACCACAGCCGCTGATTGTATACATAAAACATACATGTAGACCAAATATTTTGAAATCTCTTTAAAATTAAGTTCCGGTCTTGAACGCAGCCTGAAGAGCTTTTAGTGTCAGGCAACTGAATCCCAAAGTCCTAATTGGGCCTCTTGATTTAACTGCGAATATCTCCTGGGTCCCATCTGTGCCATGGTAGCATTTCAGTAATAGAGAAAATTTAAACACATGCCACTCTGTATAACAGTCACATTACATGTAGTCAATAAACCCCATGTGGATACAATCTGGCTGATTTCTGTGAAAATAGCTGCAACGACTTTCATTCAAATTATTTTCAGAAATACTCGGCAAATTTCATATTTAGTTACTTAAACAGATGCTTCTTTGGGAAAGTATTGGAAATGAAATTCCTGATCGTGATATATTCATTACATTCCAGCTGTGTTCGAGACTAACTTGTTTGTATCTCCCCACGAATTCCCTCCTTCAAGATTTCCCTTAACATGTTTATTTAACCGTCTGACTGCTGAGCTTTTGCAGACGACATATTCCAGGAGTTATATCTCCGGACCTACTAAATATTTTGAAAACAATTTGACTGAACGTTGTTGGTGGCTATGCCACCGATAACTTTCAGTCAAATTTGGTTCAAAATATTCAGCAAGTTAAGAGATTTTGCTCATTGAAATTATTGTCTGGTGTTTTACAGTATCGACACTCAAAACATTGTTAGAATACACACTCGAACGCGTATAGCTGTAGCGGATCACCCATTGAGGGGAAATATTTGTTTGATATCGCTTATCTAAAACGATGATGTAGCTGGGGATGTGTTGTGAAAATATGACACCTGTTGCTGTTAACGGTAGTGGGCCTGTCGAACCATGCGCCGATAGACGCGTGTGGAAAGTAATGACGTCATGAATCATTGTATCATAATCGTAATAACAGATATCGTATAGGTAGTAGTGCAAAAGCCAGATTCTTAATGGAGTCTTATTTTTCATTTCATCTTGCTCAGGACACATTGGCGTCCTCAAAGATACATGCTGCCACTGGAAGGATCCAAATTTTCACTTATTATCAGACGTTATAATCAAATGCGTCACTGGTTAGGTGACGTCACACTCAAAATTTAATCAGTCCGTCACTAAAGCAGCAATGGCCTGACACGAACGTTTCTGACTTGTATGTCTTTGATGAATTTACAATTTAACACAGCCTCCAGTCAATTTGGTTACAAAATATTCAACAGTTTACCGGTATGGCTACCTTGAAATCGGGATTCTGTGAATTCAGATAACAAAGTGTTAATAAGCTTAAAAGTGGATTCCAATGCGCGTAGGACGACAAAGTTGGCGGAACTTAGTTATAAATAGGTGGCGCCTATGTAAAAATGGACCCCTCCTTTAGTAAACACAGTGTATCGGTTCTGGTCATGCTCGATCGTTCAAAACACGACTGACAAACAAAATTTGCTGAGACGCATGGAAAAATACGTTGCATAGCATAAGAGGAGATGTACTCAAATTGATGTCCTCATATCACGTGACCGATACTAAGCAGCCATTCGTTGTCGTGCATAATAATAATATGACCCAATAAGGGCAGAGTCAAGCCTATGCTGGTTCGGTTGGAAATTTGTTTTATTGATTAGCAGAACTGGATGGCCAAAACATGCTGATGCACGATGAGGAGAAGGTGAGGTCATGTTTTCACGACTAAAATATATAAATAATGTAGTAATTAATGTTGGAAACGCGTCTGTAATGGGCCTTTCCATTTTTAGCTATGCCACGCCCATCTCTAGCTAAGCTCCGCCTACACCTTGCTCGTGTTGGGATCGATCAATCTCTGAACTCCCTGACTCCAATTGCCTATGGCACCAACAGCGCCAAGTCAAATTAGTTTCAAAATATTCAACAGCATGTTTATTAAATAGCAGAGAAGTACAATTCTTACAACGTGTCGGACTATTAAGAGTTAAAGACAGGCCTAATATAATCTTTTATGACGTAATGATTGTGACGTCATCCTACACGCCGCTTAGCCGAGTATGACGTCATATGACGTCAAATCATCGATGGATACTCTGGGATGGTGAATTGCTATATTGAGTGTCAAGACGTGTAGTGTAATTCACTGATTTTCGGTTCTGCCATGCCTATGGAAAATCAAGAGAACTCCCTTTGGCGATCAAGTTATGTTCGACTTCGCAACATCAGACATCGGATCCCTTCTTCTGTAGTTCTGGCTTAATTATTATGAAATAGGTTATGTGCGTGCATTTGGAGCAACGCCAGTACGTGTGTACGCGGTAAGTTTAACGAACGTGTTAGTTTTAACGAACGTGTACACGTGTACACGTATTTGCCATTCAGCTGCGAAAATGTAGTAATAATATGATATCTATTTAGCCTACTATTAAGCGTAGACGGTGTAATGTGGTGAGGTTAGAAAAAATATAATAATTTATTAACACCACCCCACCCCACCCCCTCTTGTGTTGACAGCACTCAAAGTGATACTCAATTTGATCAACCGAATGCCAAATATTAAATTTTTGGCCTCCGTTAATGCCTATTTGCAGACCAAGAGACGACTATTTTGTAAAATTATCACTGGAATTTACAAAAAGAGTATATTGATGTCATTCAAATGGATATTTCTCATGATCACTGTAGATGATGCTTAGGCTGGCTTTAACATAAAAACGAAAATGAAAATCCTACATTTGCTGGATCAGGGTCCATTTGCATGCCAAGCGAAAAATATTTTAAAACATTACCACTGAAACGAGCCACTCATTGCATTGGTAAATTTACAAAACTAATCTTCTCTTTGGCTGCAAATGGAAATTCATAGATACCATTACATAGGCAGCTTTGGCCGGCCTGGCCATAATATGGTTAATTTGACACAAGATTGTGCAACTTGTTTACCGAGTTTTCCACAAAATTCTGATTTGGCTCCTGTCTGGAACAGATAAATGTCAAAGCAACAGTGGCTAAGAAAAATCCAAATCTGTCATTACTGAATGTCCATTTGCGGGCAAAGGCAAGATAACTTTTTGAAATTTTACCACTGGAATGACTGGCTCGCTTGGTAAATCAGTCATTGCAGTGATAAATTTACACAAAATTCGTTTTCTCTCGACATGCAAATAGTCTTTCAATTATAACATATTCCGCAAGAGAGCGTTTAGGCCGGCTTGGCTATTAAAGTTCTCATCTATTCTTAAAAGACACATATCCTAGCTAAATTTATGACTATTTGTTACTTTATGGGCACTTTAACTAACTAGAACCGTAGCCGCCATTTTAGATTGATATTTGCTGGCGTCATTATTTAACACTCTGTTGTCTTCGCCGGTCAGCAATTGTTCGTATAAAACCATTCTCGTAATGGTAATGCTAGTCATTCTTCTGGTGGCTTGCAATGTGAGCGCGTACGAAGCATAGAATAGTACAATACTAGTTCTATATTTCCTAAGGTGCAAATAAAAACAAACATATCTATAACAAGTTACTGAATGCTGTTACTGCCTATAGTAGCAACAGCTTTCCGTCAAATTGTTGTCAAAATAATCAGCCGATAATACAACTGTCACTAGGCAATGTTTTGACAACAATTTGGCTGAAAATCGTTGATGAAACAACTTTAAATCAAATTGTTCTCAAAATAATCAGCAGGGCAGTCAATGTTGCAAGACCTGCTGAAGATATTTCGCGCAACTTTTTGACAACCATTTCTTACTCATGCAACAACAGCATTGTCAATTTCTTATCAGAATAATCAGGGAGCTTTCCATTTTGTTAGCTGACAAATGACTACACAATAAGTTAGGCTTATATGGTATACAGAATCAAGACCCAGTCTCAGATACGCTCGAAAATTTTGTTCATTTCATTGTCAATCAGGAGGTAAGCGTATTATTCTATTCACGGTAGGCATGTCAGAGGCGATCGCGCATGTGCTGGTGGACTGATTGATCTTTGCGAACATATTTCACTCTGAAATCGGCCTCTATATAGGCCTAACTAATTGTGTAAGCACTTGCTTGCAAACTAAACAGGAAGTCCGTATTAAAGGGTTAAGTCAGAAATCGGACAACATTGGCAGATAGAGAGCGTGGCGGTAAATTCGGAAAATTCATTTGTCAAAGAATATATCATTTTTTTAGGGCTGGCTATCTTACATATTTCACATAAATATGTTTATTTTATAGATTTTTACCGTGTACACGTTTACGATTTTCGTAACCGTGTACACGTCACCCGAACGTGTACACGTGCCAGGCCCTAAAATAGGTATATTCGATCAAATCGAATATATGGTTCCATTGCTATCTAGTCCCCCGCCCACGTCCACCTAAGTTCCTAAATTCCCAGAATCCTAATTTCAAGGCAACTATACAGGTAAGCTGTTGAAGATTTTCAAACAAATTTGACTAGTTTCAACATATTCAACAGAATGTTTATTAAATTGTAAATCCATCAAGGTCATACAATTCGTACATTTGACGGACGTTTCGTGTTTCGTGACGGAGAGCTCTACGTCATTCTGGCTCTGACCACGGCTACTAATTATGTGGCGTAGGCTAATTGATGTTGGCGTCAGATACCATAGCGACAGATCGGATCCCTCTATTAGGCCAATATTGACATTGGGATGTTTCAAGAATTATTTAGTCTAGTTAGTAATAAGATATATAAGCATCTACTGACAGACTTTGATGCAGTGATTCTCGTGGCATCTCTTATTTGGAAGTCCCATCGACCCTACACCCTGAAATCTGGGGGATCCAAAGCTCAAATCTCTGTGTTCCAAACTGAAATCTGGGGGTCCCACGCTCAAATCTCAGCTTCTCTCATCCATGCTAGAATCGAGGGAATCATGGATTCACAACTAAAATTTATGGCAGTCCCGTGCTAGAGTGTGTGGGTATTTATGTGTAAAACCCTATATAAAACTAATTAATATTTAGCAATCATACACTATTTTCAGGAGGTCCCATTGGACCCACTGTCATTACTTTTGTGGTCCCAAGCCACATTTTGGAGTAGGCCTATATATACCCTAAAATGACTGTAATGAGAATCACCGCAAGGGTGAGTGTCCTGTAAGGACTATCAGAGTCCCGACAACATACATATTCGACATACGAAATTCCCATCCAGTTATCTCCTACATCGTCAAGGCCAGTGTCGATTCAATTCACCTTTCCACAGTATCCATCCATCATCTGACCTCGTATGACGTCATAATCTGCTCAGCGTGTGTATGATGACGTCACAATCATTACGTCTTACGTCACAAAGGGTTGCATAGGCCTATAGACCGTCATCAAATCTCAGAGACCGACACGTTGTATAAATTATGTCTTTGTAATTCTTTGCTCTTTAATAAACATGCTGTTGAATATTTTGAAACTAATTTGACTGGGCGCTGTTGCTGCCTTAGGCAGCAACAGCACCCAGTCAAATTAGTTTCAAAATATTCAACAGCTTACCTGTGTAGTTTTTTGGAAATTGATAGTCATGGTGTTCACAGATCGATCGATCCCACCACGAGCTAGGTGTGGGTGGAGCTTAGCTAGAGATGGGCGGGGCATGGATAAAACCGGAAAGGTCCATTGTCACAATTTTGTTGATACATCTATGCTGTCGCCGCTTTCATAGGCATGTATCTCATTCAAAATTCAATGGCAGACTTACTTTATTCAAAGTAAGGCCTTTCTATCAGATGTTATTTCAAGATTTTAAGAAATGTACTTTTTATAAATGCTGAAGAAAAACCCCTATAAATGACAATTTGCAATGTGTTTCCGATAGCACGGAATGGCAGCTGGAAAACGTCCAACCTATGACGTCATACCCCCGTGTCACGAAGAGAAATCTTAATTAGTTATCAGATATTAAACTGCAAAATCTTTTTACTTCTAATTTGATTACCGACGTGACATTTATGTTTTGGAAAACTTTGTGGTGAGTAGATTCGTTTTATACCAAGTAGCATAGGTGGTCTGGGGGGGGGGGGGGGGTCGTCTCCTTTAAATAAACGCCATTCACTTATACTTATTTATTTAATTCGGCTTAATTAATTTTTTCCAATTAATATAAAATTGTTCATTTTACGCAACATCAGAGGTAGTAGTCTATGGTATGTGTGTGTCTGTGTCAGCAACAGTTAAATTAAATTCAAAAGATTCTTCAGAATATTCGCTAAATCATAAAGAATTTGGTATTTTTGTTCTGTAAGGATTAAACGGATAAATTGATAAATAACGTGCTTTACTTCTTAGACCTAATTACATAAACATACCATTCCACCCCATTTAAGTTCCCTCATATTGTCCCGCCCGATTAACCAGGCCTATACTTCATTTAAACATAGGATCCCCCCCCCCCCCCAAACATCATATAGGGTAGCGTGTGAACAATTTGTGACAATTCTTTATCAGCTATTTTAATCTGGTGTCATCTCTATCGTGTCTTCAAAACATGGGTAATTTGTCAATGCCATGTTTGTTTCCGCCCATTTATATCAGACATTTATTGTCGATTTCCGATTTAAATCGCGCATTTACAGGTAATTTGGCACATGGAGATAGAGGATTGGTGGAACATTCAATGGTGAAATCGCATAAGATTTCTTGAAAATCAAACAATCTACATCTCAGTTATTGGTCGATAAAAGTTAATTTCAAATTAACCGTTCAATAACCAAATTTGGTCAAGAAAATCAAAAGAGTTCCTTATTGAATGTTCATTTGCAAGCCAAAAGACGACTACTTTTGAAAATTTACCACTGAAATGTCTGGCTCGGTAACCGAGCCAGTCATTCTTGTGGTAAATTTTCAAAAATTGTATTCGCGTGGCCCGCAAATGGACATTCCTCAAGACCACTGTGTAGATGCCGGTGAAAGTGTTAATGCAGGCAAACTCGATACTATCAATAATATGCCAACGTGGATAATGATAGGTGTTTGTATAATGCTATTATCAAACGTGTAATTATTCTTCGTTATTTTTGAAAGCACAGTTATTTAGACATGAAGTAAATCAAATAGTTAATTCGACATTTGCTGAATTAAATCTAATAATACGGGCAAAAATACACTGTGACGGTGATTGAACCTGGGTGTGTTCCATATTAGAAATGTCTTGGTAGCGTTAAATTGTATATTCAAGTTAAATTGTATATTCAAATGCCGAACTTCAAACCACAGACTGCCAATCGAAACCGGAAGCTGGACAAATACCCCCCATGGTAGATAGGAAATGCATATTATGTGATCAGGATGATATTGGTGATGAATTCCACTGCATATTTATTTGTGCCTATTTCGCGGAAATCCGGAAATCAACAATTCCCAAATACTACTATCTGCGGCCAAATTATTTCAAATTTAAACAATTACTTGGGACAAATAAACTAAGCTTACTACAGAAATTATGTTCTCTTATTCGGAGAATCCTTGCAGAATTTAACCGAAAATAAACGATTTCCATCGATAGTCCTTCACACTATGCTTATTTTGGGATGCTTATCACGTCAAAACCAGACTTATATTGTATAACCTTTTAAATAATAATAATAATAATAATAATAATAATAATAATAATAATAATATGCAACATGATAAATGCTTGTCCACCACAATATGATGATGCAAATATCATGTAACCCACATACTTGTAAAAGTGTTGGTGTAAATAAATTGAATAACTAGCTAGCATCCACCACCCCCGCACCACCCTCATCCGCACCGAGGTCACACGTATGCCAGACTATTAATAGAAGGACCAATTCCTACTTATGTCACGCCCATTTGTAGCTAAGCCACGCCCACTTTGTATGCATATGTGAATCGATTTTAACACTTCGAATCCTGAATTCCTGGAATCCCATTTCAAAGGTGAGGTATGCATAGCTGTTGAATATTTGGTTTAAATAGTATTTATTTTTGTATCAGTGGGAACACGCTAAGACTTATCTTATCACCGTGTCTCCAACTCACATACAGTTGAAATACTTCAAATGACGGCATATATAATATAATATATAATACATAATAGGCCTATAGAAAAAATATAATATACGATTATAATAGTATAACAAGAATATAAATCAAATGAAACTAAGCTAAAACTAGTAAGAATATAGAATAGAATCGAATAGATGGACTTAGGATGCAACTTCCCCAATGCCTGCCAGCATCGTCTTGGCTCGTATTGAGCAGATCGCTAGTTCAGAGCAGAACAGATGCTATTTAAACCCCTACCCCCACCCACCCCACCCCCAACACCACCCACCCCACCCCACCCCACCCCACCCCACCCCACCCCACCCCACACGCACAAACGCACGCACGCACGCACATACACATTAGTTTCAAAGTATTCAACAGAGTGTTTGTTAAGTTGTAAATTCACCAAAGACAGACACATTTATGACGGACATTTGTTAGTTTCGTGACGGATCTACGTCATTTGCTTATGACGTCAGCTAACAAGTGACGTATTTTGACTATGACATCTGACAGATCAGATCCCCCATTGGTACGGAGTAGTAGGGTTGTTGCGTATTTTGGAAACAATGTTGCTGAAACCGGTCGCTATTATAGACAGCAATATGTTACCCCAATCGTGTTTCCAAAATGAACGCCAGTTATCATATTAAAAGTAATGGATGAATCTGATCTGTCAGTCAAGTATATGACGTCATAATTAATTACGTCACGGGTGTGGCGTTACGATCATAATTGGCAGAAATAATCCGTCATGAACCTGGGATAGTCCGTCAGTTGTACGAATTGTATGTCTTTACTATTTAATAAACATTATGTTGAATATTTTGAAACTAATTTGTCTGGGCGCTCTTGCTGTCAAGGCTGCCTATGGCAACAACAGCCCTCAGTCAAATGAGTTTCAAAATATTCAACAGGTTAGCCGTATTGTTACCATGAAATTGGGATTCAGGATTCGAAGTATATAAATCTATCCGAACAGGTGCAAAGCACAGATGGAGCTTAGCTGCAGATTGGTGGGGAATAGGATTAGCTAAAACTGGATTTATCCATTAACCTTCGGAATTTGAAATTCAGTGTCTGACATAGATGCGATGTAATACGACTCGAACGTGAATCTAACATGTGCATGTATGTGCGCACAGTACCTACATATTAGGGTTCTATTATATATTACCTTTGCGCATAATTTTCCCAAATACAGAAGTATCTCGGGCCAAGGTTGTACAATTCCATCGCTGATTCCGGAACTGGTATTGACACCCCTTAATACCCAGCTTCACCCCCTCGCCCAAACTGCGCATGACATCAGGGTGTGAGCGGCACAATTTCCGCTGTTTCCCGATCAGTCCAGGTATGTTGTCACACAGCACTCTCACTCCGACTGCTTGTAGCGGTAACTGACTTATAAACCTGCAGATGGAGAACATGAACTTAGATAAGCATCCCTTTCAATGCTACAAACTCTAAGTTAGCAACAGCATCCAGTCAAATTTCTTTTAAAATATTCAACAGGACTGCTATTACACGATAGAGTATGTATTGATTCTGATTCTGCACCTATAGGCCTATGACATCATGTACTATTCCTTAACCATTACCACATCTGTGTCAAAATTCTACCATTGTCAATAGCAACGACACTGGTGTAGGCCACATTTTTTCAACGATTTTCGTAGTCGGTGATGCTGTTTACGACAGTAAACATTTTGTACCAAATTTGTTGAAAAATAACGACCCGTACGTCTAATTTAACATTTAAAAATTTTAACATCAGGGTTGCAATGGCTAATGGAATAAAATAGTGGCTTTGCTGTCAGTCACACACGAATGTGATGTACAGCTGAAAATTATTGTGTTACGAATCATTTGAAAATGATTGCCATGCGATAATCTGTCAGTGCAATATTACATTTGAGATGTGATTTGTAACTCTTTAATAACACCGATTTGAGCCAATAAAAAGCATTGAAATATCAAAAAGGTTTTTCAGTGTGCTACTATACTTTTATTTTTTTATGACATTCTAACCAATGAATCGCCCCACCACCACCATCAACCCCCCCTCCCCCAAATTCCCCATGCCTAGAGACCGCAGATGGTCTTAATCTGCCAATGGCATTATGTGGTAAGGTATATGTTTCTAAGAAGAAGTTAGTAAGGCTATATCACAATTAAAGAATAACAAAAGTGCAGGTCCAGATTTGTTAATTAATGAATTTTACATGAACGCAGTAGATGAACCGAAACCTCGCATCTTAATTTTGTTTAACGGAATTTTTCGTAGCGGAAACTTCCCTGAAAACTGGTCGGAGGGAATATTGATACCTCTCCATAAAAAAAGGTAACGTTGATGATGTTAATAATTATAGAGGTAAAACGCTACTGAGCACGCTGGGTAAGTTATTTACGAAGATATTAAATAACAGATGGGCAGAAATAAATAACGTGTACGTGGAGGCCCAAGCGGGCTTCAGCGAGGGATATGGTACTATTGATCATATTTTTGTTTTCAGTGGTTTGATCTCCCATGTATTGGGTAAAGGGAACAAATTATATTGTGTTTTTGTCGATTTTAGCAAATTTTATTGTAAGAGATTGCTTGTGCTATAAACTATTGAAACTTGGAGTAAGAGGAAACATAATAAATATAATAATGTCAATATACTCGAGCATCAAAACACATGTTCGGGCAAATCGACAACTATCAAGTTTCTTCGGTTGTAGAACAGGGGTACGACAAGGGGAAAGTTTGTCACCCTTCTTATTCGCGATGTATGTAAATGATTTAGAAGAAGAATTGGCCAGGGGAGGGGTAGGTTTGGATCTAACACTATTAAAGCTCTTCTTAATTCTATACGCAGATGACATTGTACTGCTATCAGAGACAATATCTGGACTACAGCAAGCATTAGATATTTTATATGAATATTGTAATAAATGGCGTTTAACGTTAAATGTGGGGAAGACGAAGGCACTGATTTTTAGGCGGGGAGGACGACTACACCCAGATGTCAAATTTATGTATGGCCCACAAGAAATTGAAATTGTTAATGAATTTAAATATTTAGGCATAGTTTTCAACACATCGGAATCATATTCTTTAGCACGGAAACGATTGGCTGACCAAGCACAGAAGGCCGTTTTTGCTCTAAAGAAATATTATCACAAATTTGTAGGCCTAACACATAGCTTGAGCCAGAGAATCGCCAGCAAGGGAATGAGGAGTCGGGTACCAGCCTAGTCTTACTCCTCATTCCTATCATGCAACATTTTGTTTTACAATGTGATTATTGGTAGATGATTTTCTTGTCACCCTGGTCTCACTCCTTGTTTCATTTCGTTTCTTTCGTGGAAACAAGGAGATGGGACGAACGGTTGTTGATCAATTTCTCTAGGGGTCGATGATTATTTGTCGACCTGGGGCCGTGTTCGCGGAGGGGCGTAGCCTGCACCTGGCATAGCTGCATTGTAGTCTTTATGGCGTCATTAAAAATTATGACGTGATATTTCCCAACGTGGTTGCCCCGGGTGTGGGCTGCGACCCGTCCGTGAGCGCGACCCTGGTCTCACTTATCATTCCTCTCTTGCTGTCTTGGCGATTATTGGTAAATGGTTAATGAATAGAAACATAGAAGCGAAGGACGAAATTTCTCTATGATTTATTGTTATAACTATATCCTAATTTAATTGTATGTGTTATACGGTATCCGTCATACATGTGTAATATGGTGTACACTCAAGGGCTGATGGCCTATTGTGAATAAATTATCTTATCTAGATCATCGTCAATGTGAGTTTACACGGCGTTGATGCAGAAATGCATTTGGTGCTCATTTCATAACAATCTCACTACCAAAAATCACCCCTGACGATGGAAAAGTTTCCTTCCCCAGCTGTGACAATGATGTGACGCCATAGCTGCTAGCTTCCTGCAAAAATTCGAAAGCTGTTTTGCCGTGCCCCCACCGTGAGACTCAAACGCATGCAAAGCTGCTTTTTATCTTGACCAAGAACATTGCAGCTTGGTTGCAGTAGCATCGCTGCTCTGTAGTGCTCATAAACAAGTATGAGAGTATGATCTGGATGTCTACATAAAGCGAGGAACATCGCATGAATTGCATGTGGTATAATATGCACTTTGCTACATGCTTTATCTTTACGGACCTCAAAGATACGAAGCAACATAAATGTGACCGCATCTGTAGAAATTGTTTGAGTGTAGCTTTCGTGACCATCTCGGCCACTTCTTCAGCACTAACTGACGGTCGCTGGCAACGTCACTCTGGTCAGTTCTTGTGGAAACGAAAGCTACACTCAAACAAGTTCTACATCCCAGAGAGATAACTAATATTTCTTTATTATGAATCATCATGGGATCGGGACCAACATTTTCCGAAATATCCTAAGACAATACGAACGCGAAGTTCTTAGAATCATCAGAAAACTTGAAAATACGGTACCGAAGATCGCCCGTTGGAAAAACAACAAACTCTCAAAACCCGTTGTCGCCATAGCAACATTTTCCAACCGAGCATACAACACCGAGTCGATGTAGCGCAGATCGCTCAGTCGGGTACGAACCGACACGGGTTAGTCGGGTACGAAACGACCCGGTCTGAGATTCTCCAACATCACCCACCCACAGCCCCGTTGGTTCTATAGGCCAGCGCGTGTAGCCACAGAAAAGCTAGCCCAGATTGATAGTCCGTAAGAACACCTAATGCGCATGCACGCCAATAAGAGATAGCCTACCCGCATCGCAGAGTGTGCATAATGGCATTCTTATGTATAATGTTGCCTTTATTTTGGGAATGGTGCGAATCATTACCAGGATTTGTTGAGAAGAAGGACTCCATTTACAGAACTGAAATCGGCCCTGGAATGACAGAGATATCTGGAAAATAAAAATTTGCCTTTTTAATTCTTCTAAGTTAGTTTAGATAGCCATCGCACGTGTGTCGGTAGGGTGACGGTAATGTGATGTCACAAACATGTGTTCCTCTCACGCTATCCCCCTCCGCGAGGTGCGCGATGATTGGTTGAGCCCAGCTATGGTGACTGCTGATTGATCACCATACAGTATAAAAGGAGTCGCACTGGCAGCATTCCTCAGTCGGGTCGGGGCGTCTTACTATGCAGAACTAAATCGCTGTGACCGGTTGGTGACGCCATCTCTTTTGACCGATAACATCGGAAACATCATGTGAAACGATTGGCCTGTTCTGATATCTCGCCAAACCTGCCGTACCACGCCAAAAAGTGGTAAAGAGAACTTTGCACGTATCTAGTACCTCTTCAATGCTTTGGCCACTGTTCTTACTGCGAACATTGCTATGGGCGCCGCTACTGAGCTAAGTGGCGCTGATCGTCTTGTGCCGTACTATTATAAACTTAGTCTCCTCACCACTAGAGCCAACTTCTCCACCACACCAAGTTCGCATGTGCTTCAACCACTGCAGCAAATTAGACTGATAACTTTCGTGCTATTATTTTGCTGCCAATGACTATGAAGCGGCAACTACATCGAATGCAGCACTGCTTCCTGAGGACTGCGCCAACAAACACCTGTTCCAACATGTGCTGATGACTAACAGGCGCCAACAAACTACTGGCCAACATGCGCTGATGACTAACAGGCATCAGCAAATTACTGGGCAACATGCGCTGATGACAAACAGGCGCCAACAAACTACTGGCCAACATGTGCTGATGACTAACAGGCGCCAGCAATCTACTGGCCAACATGCGCTGATGACTAACAGGCGCCAACAAACTACTGGCCAACATGCGCTGATGACTAACAGGCGCCAGCAAACTACTGGCCAACATGCGCTGATGACAAACAGGCGCCAACAAACTACTGGCCAACATGTGCTGATGACTAACAGGCGCCAGCAAACTACTGGCCAACATGCGCTGATGACTAACAGGCACCAACAATCTACTGGCCAACATGTGCTGATGACTAACAGGCGCCAGCAAACTACTGGCCAACATGCGCTGATGACTAACAGGCGCCAACAAACTACTAGCCAACATGTGCTGATGACTAACAGGCGCCAGCAAACTACTGGCCAACATGCGCTGATGACTAACAGGCGCCAACAAACTACTGGCCAACATGTGCTGATGACTAACAGGCGCCAGCAAACTACTGGCCAACATGCGCTGATGACTAACAGGCGCCAACAATCTACTGATGACTAACAGGCGCCAGCAAACTACTGGCCAACATGCGCTGATGACTAACAGGCGCCAACAAACTACTTGCCAACATGTGCTGATGACTAACAGGTGCTAGCAAACTACTGGCCAACATGCGCTGATGACTAACAGGCGCCAGCAAACTACTGGCCAACATGCGCTGATGACTAACAGGCGCCAACAAACTACTGGCCAACATGTGCTGATGACTAACAGGCGCCAGCAAACTACTGGCCAACATGTGCTGATGACTAACAGGCGCCACCAAACTACTGGCCAACATGCGCTGATGACTAACAGGCGTCAGCAAACTACTGGCCAACATGCGCTGATGACAAACAGGCGCCAACAAACTACTGGCCAACATGTGCTGATGACTAACAGGCGCCAGCAAACTACTGGCCAACATGCGCTGATGACTAACAGGCGCCAACAATCTACTGGCCAACATGTGCTGATGACTAACAGGCGCCAGCAAACTACTGGCCAACATGCGCTGATGACTAACAGGCGCCAACAATCTACTGATGACTAACAGGCGCCAGCAAACTACTGGCCAACATGCGCTGATGACTAACAGGCGCCAACAAACTACTTGCCAACATGTGCTGATGACTAACAGGTGCTAGCAAACTACTGGCCAACATGCGCTGATGACTAACAGGCGCCAGCAAACTACTGGCCAACATGCGCTGATGACTAACAGGCGCCAACAAACTACTGGCCAACATGTGCTGATGACTAACAGGCGCCAGCAAACTACTGGCCAACATGTGCTGATGACTAACAGGCGCCACCAAACTACTGGCCAACATGCGCTGATGACTAACAGGCGTCAGCAAACTACTGGCCAACATGCGCTGATGACAAACAGGCGCCAACAAACTACTGGCCAACATGTGCTGATGACTAACAGGCGCCAGCAAACTACTGGCCAACATGCGCTGATGACTAACAGGCGCCAACAATCTACTGGCCAACATGTGCTGATGACTAACAGGCGCCAGCAAACTACTGGCCAACATGCGCTGATGACTAACAGGCGCCAACAAACTACTGGCCAACATGTGCTGATGACTAACAGGCGCCAACAAACTACTGGCCAACATGTGCTGATGACTAACAGGCGCCAGCAACCTACTGGCCAACATGCGCTGATGACTAACATGCGCCAACAAACTACTGGCCAACATGTGCTGATGACTAACAGGCGCCAACAGACTACTGGCCAACATGTGCTGATGACTAACAGGCGCCAACAGACTACTGGCCAACATGCGCTGATGACTAACAGGCGCCAGCAAGCTACTGTGCCGTAAATGAACATTGCGCTGATGATTAATAGGCGCACAATTTTATTGTAATATAGTTATTTTCTTTAGCGCTGATTATAAGTAGGCGCAGTAGGTCAGCTTGACCTCATTGTACTGTATAGATGTAATATGGCGAGCGCCGTTTAAACACTGTTAGATACTTTTTCATTCATTAAGTATAACTTTTCTAAATACAGCAACGCGTTTTACTAGAGCCGCCTCTCATGCATGCGCCAATAGACTCGAGATACGGCGACTAAACCTAACTAGTACCAGCTCAGATATTGTGTTAGGATAAAGTAGTTAGGGACAACTGTTCGACCGAAGGAGTGCTGACCATTGTAAAGCCTCTTTCCCAGCTCTGCTGCCGTCAACATAGCAAGCCATGTTTCTATAATTGGCCACTAACTTTACGGCCTTCTAAATTACTTCAAGAGCAGCTGTCTCTTACTGCGATTCTCTGGCCCTCTGGCCAACTAATTGTTTGGTAGTCCCTCCATCGGTTTGGTTAGAACCGACCCAAGAAATCGCAGAGGTCTCTCGATAATTAGATTCAAAACGGCGACGTCTCACACACTTCCCTGTACCCTCGCCGATACCTCAAGGACTTCTATAAGCCAAAGTAGGATTCACTGCGCAAACATTAATTATAGAAGGAACAGCCTATCAGTGAACCTCAGGGGAACTACTTAACCCTAAAGCAGATAAACGTTAGCTCAGAGGGAATGAATCTTATATGGTTCATTCTTGACACAATTGGCGCCGTCAAAAGACGTGGATCGCAGACTAACTCTACGATGACTGGGAGAAGCCAATCAGATCTCCATGCCTTCTGGGAAGGTCACCATAGTCTGCCACCAACTACTTCAGGCCCCACCGTAAATATATACGCTGCTTATTCAATGCTTTTGTGTGTTATGGTGTCCTTGCCAGGCAACATGTATGCGCCATCGGCCTAAGGCAGTAGCCCAATGGGTACATGCCAAGATGGATACCCGGGCTCATCCGACAGGAAGGCAACCTGTTACCAAAGTTAAGTAGGCATAAGTCGTTCGAGGCATAAACACATATGTGTCTGGACTCAATAACTAAAAATTAGCCTAGCTCTTCAAGAAGGACTGCCAAAATAATGCGGCGCCAACTAAACCAGCGACTAGTATAAGAGACTATTGTGCCGGATTCTGTTGAAGCCGGCTCGTCGCCTCCATGTAAACCAACTTGCATCCCTTCATATAAATAATTACACATATAAAATTTAACTCTTTAGCATTGTTCTAGATAGGCGAGCGGCCTTGGCTATTTCTCCTCCTCCGCTACGGCACGGTAGGCATCTTCCTGTGACGGAGGCCTACGTGAGGTACTTTCCTCTCGCAAAACCAATTTATTGGCCCACTTGAGGCATTAGTTTATATTAAACCAGTAAGGTCCATTTTATAAGTCGAACTTTCTGTCGCCGCGTGCTAATGATGACTGGTTGACTTATATAGTGGACAGGCAGATTTAGCTGGCATGGCACAAGAGCAGTTCGACTTATAAATCGGGCCATAGCCACGCTAGGACTCCTCCTTTACAGGGGTACCTATCATATAAATAAGGATAGGTTAGGTATCTTTGGCAAGATACAACACAGACGGCGCCAACACGTCACTTCATTATATTATCGCAGGAAATGATTATCATTATTAAACCAGCGTGTATTTTCTAAGCAAGAAGCGGCTTTCGACTCGCTGAGCTCACGTCTATACTTATGTCATAAATTAACGAACTAATAATGCAGAGCCACACTGGATACACAAATAGTCGAGATGACACTGTGGTGTTCACTGTTGATGGCAATGGTCGCTCGGCCCCACTGGAACGTGAACGCTCCCCCGACTCTAGAGGTCGGTCTTTATGGTCACCGGCTGCCCGCAGTATCCCTTCTCTGTCCCCGAGGTCAGCTAACCAGCATCGTCGGGTCGACAAGTACCGTGAGTACGAGCTGGTATCCGAGGAAGAATTGGCGGAGCAGCGCGGCGCCGGAGCTACATCTAACATGAAAGGAATTCAAGCGGACCGAGTCCTTGTCAAAGCACAACATCAATTGTTAGATATTAGAATTAGACAATGCGCTTATGCCCTGCATCGGGTTTATTGTGAAAAGGCGGCGCTACAAGAGTCCCTGGATACAAAAATTCGGCCATATGAACAACGGGAAGTGGAAGCGGTTCTCGTGCGTGCGTACGACTTCACTTTTGACAAAACAAAAACAACACATACCAATAAGTTTAAGAAGTTCCGAAGTAGCCATAATATCACTGAAAACGAGGGCAATATTCTGTCCAGAGGTTTAAATTTAGCCGTTTCCTTAAACTCCACCCCTGTCGAAGAAGTTATTGCCTGCACTGAGAGCGCTTGTCAACATCTCGTAAACTCACAGGCAGACAGCCTTAGAAACGAAGTGACAAAAACCCTGTCACCAAACTCAACAAAAGACCCAATATGAGAAGCAACATCACAATTGAAGAACGCACTACAACATCTAAAACAAAATGATTCCATCCTAATTTTGCCAGCCAACAAGGAAGATGCATAGTGATCATGGATAATGATGACTACCAAGACAAAATCAGTGCCCTTCTCTCAGACCACCACACATACTCCAAATTATCTTCTGACCCAACCAACCAGTATAAAAACCGCCTGCTAACACTGCTCAAAAACTGGAAAAGCCAGAATATCATCGACCAATCCTTATACTTCAAACTCTCACCTGGAACCGCCACTGTCCCAAGACTCTATGGACTTCCTAAAATCCACAAGACTAACATTCCTCTTAGACACATCGTTGCCAGTTTTGGATGCATCACATCTCACGCCTCGAAATACCTCAAACAGATCCTGAAATCACTAGTTGGCCACTCAGAGAATCACATCAAAAACAGCATAGATTTCGTCACCAAGATCCAATCACTTGAAGCCTCACCTACACACAAACTAGTTTCCTTTTACGTATCTTCACTCTTCACCAGAATCCCAGTGGACACGGCTCTTCTAGTCATCCAGAGAGTTCTGGACCAAGAGCCCACATTGAAAGAGCGGACCAGCCTCTCACCAACCCAGATCAAGTCATGACCCCGTTAGACGTCTTATATTTGCGAGTAAGACCTCAGTGAAATTTATGTTTGAAAATACCAGGTGAGCTAGGGACTGAATAAGCATCATAGTAGTTAGGTATAGATAGGAAGATGCACTGGATGACGTCAGCCAGTGCTGATGCTAGGATACAGTTTCGCGGAAATAGAATAGGTTTCGCAGAAATGGAATAGAAACCAGATTGAAACTGTAGCAGTAAATTCATCACAATAAGTTAGAAGTTGGAATAGATTGAAATAGGACCGACGGTTCTGGGTTGATGATATCTGTCAATAGTTGAAGATAAAAGTTGTTGCTGTAGGATCGGCACACACTTTTATAATATTCAGCAGTCGTTTCGGCCAATAGTTTAGTAACTAATAGAGTGATAAGAATAGATAAGAATCGATGGGAGAGGATAATGAATTATAGGAAACAGATGGACAGTTAGTTGTTGACGGTCGCCACTCTGACTCCCTTAAGCAAGTACAACAACACCAGCTGGCAATGAGATCATACAGCTCATGTGCTTATTAACGTTCGCTTCCTACAGGCTTATCCATGATAGGCAAGGGACAGGACAGAGGCATTGTAGCGTCCTGTAGGAATTCGTTCGCTTCCTACATGCTTATCCATGATAGGCAAGGGACAGGACAGAGGCATTGTAGCGTCCTGTAGGAATTAATAACACAGTCGAAATTTGTATATCAACTATATGTCAATCAAAGGAACGCATGCTACAACAACACATACCGTAAGGTTGTTAGTTAGCTGACAGATCGCATCAAATCAGAACCAGCCAACACCGCTTTGACCCTGTTTTATAGTATCTCCCGAGAAGAGAAGCCCAGAGTTTGATTAGTCAGGATGACGTCATAATCAATGAGCATCGAATCAAACTCTGTGGCAGAGAAACCAAAGAAACGAAGTTTCAAATTTAAATCGAGAGATAGGCGAACAGGGATTGGTCAGGACGACCAAAGAAAATAGGTACAATCTTCTAGGAAGGGATAAGCAGATGTTGATTGGAGGCAAGAAGGATGCGGGCCAATCAAACTGTGGTTATAACTACCTAGAATGCTGAAAGGAACAGAAACTAAGTAGATGTCAGATTGCCTCCCTAGATGTCTTGGTACATGTCAGTGATTCTGGAACGACAAAACGTAGTGTACAGAAAACCCACACATACAAATCAATATCAAAATGTTCAGTCTAACCACCGGTTGGAACACAAAATGTCAGTCGTCAGAACTCTATTTCACCACGCATACTCCACGATCACATAAACATAAGACAAAAAAGAAGAACATCATCACATCCAACAATCAATCCTAGCCAACGGTTACACTTCGTGGATGAGAAAACCATCTCCCCACCTCGTAATAAACAATCAGATGTCGAAAAACTTCCACTAGTCGGACTTCCGTACATCCAAGGACTATCAGAACACCTTGGCAGACTCTTCAGACAACACCACGTCAAAACTTACCATAAGCCCGTCAACAGCGTAAGATCACAAATAGTAAGACACAAAGTTAAACTGCCCACAGATGAACGCTCTGGAGTCATCTACAAGATCGAATGTGACCAATGCAACTGGACATATATAGGCGAAACAAAAAGGCCTCTCAGTACCAGAGTCAAAGAACATCTCAAAATCAACTCCAATTCAGCTGTGGCAGAACACACAGAATCCACTGGCCACATGATCTCCGCCCAGCAGCGCCTCGGTCATCGACATCGAGGCCAACTTATTTAAACGGAAAGTTAGAGTCCATAGAAATCTGCAAACATCAACCAACCATGTACCGAGACGAGGGCTACCATATACCAGCAGTCTACAAGTCAATGCTGGCATGTGACTCCACAAGAACTGACCAGAGTGACGTTGCCAACGACAGTCGGTTAGTGCTGAAGAAGTGACCGAGATGGTCACGAAAGCTACACTCAAACAATTTCTACATCCCCGAGAGGTAAATAATATCTCTTTATTATGAATTATCCTGGGATCGGGACAAACATTTTCAGAAATATTATTTAGACGTTTAAATCGTATGCCCAGGCTGTTTCTGAATAATGGATAAATACACATTCCTAGCTAATCCCCGCCCACATTTACGCGTGTTGGAATCAATTTATATACTTTGAACACAACCCCCCCCCACCCTCATTTCCATAATCCCAATTTCAAGGTAACTATAGAAACTATACAGGTAAGCTATTGAATATGTTGAAACTAATTTGACCGGGTGATCGTATGGCAGCAAAAGTGCAAATTATGTATTGTGACGTCAGCCTACATGTGACGTAATCTAGTATGACGGCATATACTTGAGTGAAAGATCGAATCCCTCTATTGAGGGATCCGATCTGTCACTCACGTGTCAGACGTCATGATCAAAATATGTCACTTGTTAGCTGACGGTACAATCAAATGGCTTAAGCCCAACACGAAAGTGGATAAGATCCGACTAACCGTTCTAAACATATGTTTTTGTGAATTTAATAAACATTATGTTGAATATTTTGAAAATAATTTGACTGCGAGTTGTTTCAACAGCTTAGCCGTATAGCTACCTTGAAATTGAGATTCTGAGCATTCTTATTTCAAAATGTTAAAATATATTCAAAGGCGTTAGCAAAGTGGGTGGAGCTTAGATAGAAATGGACCGCTCTAATGCGTGAATATTCGAAATATAGTTTTGTTAACTTTTAATTTCCTTAGATGGAAAACCAAGCTCTATTTTAAAGGTGCATATTCACAGCAGAATGCCTGAAAATAAAATGGTTAAAACTGCATACTTTTAGATGCTAAAAGCCTGTGCTTATGTGTAATGAGATAAAATAAATCCTAACATATGATGCTTTCATTTCGTAAAAATCTATTTAATTTATTTAAGTTGTGAATTTGAACTCGGGACTCGTTTCTAATTCAATTTCACAAATTAAAAAAATCATATTAATTTCCATGGAATGAAATCATCATATGTTAAGCTTTATTTCGTTTTATTACGTCTAGACACAATTTAAGCCTATAAACCAACACAATTTTAACAATTTTACTTTCAGGCATTCTGCTGTGAATATTCGCCTTTAATAAAGAATAATAATTTATTTATTCATTATTATTATTATTATTATTATTATTATTATTATTATTTTTATTATTATTATACGTACCACCATGTGCAGTTAGCGTATATGAAATGGTAGAACAATAGAATGAGAAACGTGAGTGCTTTAGCGGTGAAGGTTCCTGCCATAATCATTACAGCACACGTGTAAACACGTGTATGCTCATTCAGCGTTACACGGTATATCTACCACAGAAACAAACACAAATACTATTGCTGTCATAAACTGATTTAACGCCATAATTATTGTGTCAATTAAAATTAATTATTACTAACTAATCCCGTTAATCCGTCGGTGAACTGTTTTGATAGCGTTATTCCAAAGAATGTATGCCTATATTGGGCCAACAATGCAAGACACTTGACAAAAGTCTTGTAAATGAGCGGCTTAATAGAATCGTCCAGTAGCACTAAAGATAAATGAATCGACGGGACGTGATTGGCTGAAAATATTGCAACATTAAAAAAGTTATAGTTATAATAGATGTGTATTCTCTTCAGAAATTATCTATAACATGACGATTTTACAGACGATTAATTACAACATGTTCATATTCTTGCATCTGGTAGTTTTATACATCAGACAGCTTCTCTTCTTCGAAGGTAAACTCACTGCTACGCATTATGCATGTTATTCAGATAATCTTTTCTAGCGGCTACCTGTAGAAAGTTTATTATATAGGGGTCTGCATTGTCACCTATTTGTACATCGTTTCGTACAATCAATATATTTATGTTTATGTTAAAAAACGTAAATCCTAAAATATCACATTTTAACATTCGATTTACGATCTTAGATTGAAAGAGGCGGTAGTCAATTAATTATTTATTTGTAATATTATAATTAGTTTTAGAGATTAACTGTTACAAGACGTATTTCCAGTCTGCCAAATTTGCGGAGTGAATCTTCGCATTTACAAAAACCGTGTATAAATATTTTCCCTGTATTGCTCCTAAACCGTTTTCTACCACGCGTCAAGTGATACCGATAGCCGCCCTGTGACTTCTGCAGGCAATAAGCAGGCCAAAGCAAACATAATAGAGGCTTAGAGCGCGTCTCAACCGACAATCTGACTTGCCCTAGGAGAGAATGAGTACACCCACCCCACCACCACTACCAACAACACACGCGCGCACCTTCCCATACCCTTACAACCAAAACACATAGGAAGCGGTGAGAAAGGGGAGTTAAATGTTTATTGTTAAACGAAAATTTAATCAAGTATCGAGAGTATTATAACACCAATGCCTCACAAGAAATGGTGTCGGTGTCAGACGCGAGATGAGGTGGGTGGGTGGGAATACGAGCAACACAGATAATTAGTTTGCGGTAAATACATACAATAGGCTGAATATTAGTTTAGTCATTGCCTACCTAGTTAACAAATAAACATAGTAACTCGATACGACAATTGTCATCACACCATTCTGCCACTGAATTCACATATAATAGACCTATTTATTTCGTTATGGGTACTTGACTGGTCTATATACGACAGCAACAGCTTACAACGAGGTCATTAAAATGATAGGAAGATCTTAGCATCTGTCCATATCATAAAATAGTTAATATTTTAGATAGACATATGGGGGTAAAAGAAAACATTTAGAAAAATAGATAGCATGCATGACTCCTCCATTATAAAAACGCATAGTTGTTGCCACCGATGTGTTAATGGAAACAGAATTTCCAGGTGTTGATTATTCGATTGAATGTAGGCCTAGTTAATTTATAAATTATTTGTATATAAATAATTGATTAACTCTAATGTAATTGGATCAATTAGTTTTCTGACACAGGTAAGTGCTTTAATGCAATATAGGGGGTGGGTGGGGTGGATGGGGTGGCTGATCTGTCATTAAGGTATCTGACGTCATAATCAAATATGTAACTTGATAGCCAACGTCACAATAAAAAGTTACGTAAATCGGTCACGAATGTGAAAACTCCAAAGTCCGGTACGAATTATATGCCTTTGGTGAAGTTACAATTTAGTAAACATTCTGGTAAGCATTTTGAAACTAATTCACCTTTCCAGAGTATCCATCCACCATCAGACCTCGTATGACGTCAAAATCAGCTCAGCGTGTGTATGATGACGTCATAATCATCACGTCACAAAGGGTTCCCATATTGATCGTTATAAAATCTCAAATGGTCCGACACGTATGAATTGTATGTCTTTGTAATTCTTTGCTATTTAATAAACATGCTGTTGAATATTTTGAAACTAATTTGACTGGGCGCTGTTGCTGGCTATGGCAGCAACAGCAACCAGTCAAATTAGTTTCAAAATATTCAACAGCTTACCTGTGTATTTTTTTGGAAATTGATAGTGTGTGTATTCAGATCGATCGATCCCAACACGAGCGAGGTGTGGGTGGAGCTTAGCTAGAGATGAGCGGGGCATAGCTAAAACCAGAAATGTCCATTGGACCGGGAGCTGTTGCCGTCAATATTTCAAAGTATTCAACAGCTTACTTGTATAGGTGTAACGCCCCAATATCGAATTTGCGCCGTTGGCCAACGGGCGGGCCGATATCAAATTCGATAGTGGTTCCTGCGCCGTTGGCCAACGGCGCAGGAGACCAATATCGAATTACACAAGTTTCTAATTGCATGTCAGCCTAAAGGTGTTTACTCAGGTATTTGTTGTATCGCAGTGGCGGTGGACCAAAGTTACAGAAGGTTCAAAGGTTGGTTTCATTTTCAACAAAAATGTGGAAACAAAAGAATACGTTGCAGCGACATCTTTGTCCGCGTTGTATACATCTTTGAAAGTCATTGTTGCTCTTAGAATTAAGCGTGACGCCGCATATAGATTTCGATATTGGTCCCCTGCGCCGTTGGCCAATGGGTGCGCCAATGTCAAATTTGATATTGGTCCCCTGCGTCATTGGCCAACGGGCGCGTCGATATCAAATTCGATATTGTCCCATGCGCCGTTGGCCAACGGCCGCGCCGATATCATATTCGATATTGGTCCTCTGCGCCATTGGCTAATGGGCGCGCCTTGATATTGGTCCATGCGCCATTGGCTAACCGGTCAAATTCGATATTGGCGCGTTACATAGTTACCTTGAAATTTAGATACTGGAAATTCAAGTTTCAAATCAATTCCACCACGCCTAATGGGCGGGGCTTAGTTAGAGATGGGCGGGGCATGAAGAGAAATGGATGGCTCTATTAGATTTTATATTGAGCAGCCACCAGAACCTATTATCTCATTAGATGCCATCATGTTGTTACAAGCAGCTCATAATGGACATTTCCAGAGTAATTACGTCATTTGACGTCATAATCAGCTAAGCTTAAGCGGCGTGTTGGATGACGTCATAATCATTATGTCATAAATGATTATATAGGACAGTCTTTACTATTTAATAAACATAGCAACCAGTCAAATTAGTTTCAAAATATTCAACAGCTTACCTGTACAGTTTTCTGGAAATGGATAGTCAGGAAGTTCAGAGATGGATCGATCCCAAAACGAACGAGGTGTGGCATAACTAAAAATGACACGGTCCATTAAACGCGCCAATCCATATTCCATATGTATCTAATTATCAATGGATGACACCAGCCATGACATGTTCATTTTAGTGCATAGTGAATAAATAATTTTCTTGATAACGATAAAACAACAAAATAATATGACCGCTGGGAAATGCGCTAAAGTCAACTATATTAGCCCTATTGGGTCTGATAACCAAATGCATCTTGCAAATGGTGATACAAGCATGAAACTTGAAATTGTTAATCAATACATGTCCGTTTTCAGATGAATCCGATTGGTCACTTTCAAATTAAAAATGGCGGCCATATGGCGGCCAGTTTTCAAAAATGGCCGCCAAATTCACATAAAAGTCATTATTTACATATAAATGGATGGATTTGGTAGATTTCAAGTGATCTTGATTTATATGTTTTCAAACATGTTGAACCTGATTTTACTAGTTTTAGCACATTCGGGCACATAATTCTTCATTATTAGATAGGCTCGAAAAAAATCTGACGTTACATTACTTCTCCAATTCGTATGCATGATCAATTTGGCCTTGCTATGGCACAGCTATTACCGTATAGCTGCTTCTGCCGGTGCAAGACACTCCATCAACATGTGTTCAGCATTTCGCATGACAGAGTTCTTGAATTTTACGCACAGTTAGGGGAAGTAGTAGTAACCCAATATATGGAAGATGATGTCATCTGCCTACTGGCTTTGAGAAAGCAGTTGTCCGTGACTCACGCAATGGATTACATCGACCACTGTCACAATTATACTGCAATTACAGCACGTACATTTTTCCATTGCACCTCTATGTTCCAGCACGCGAACCCAGGGCGCAAGCCACTCAAACTACGTACCTGGTCATAAGTTGAAGAAAGTGCATGAGCTGCCTGAATCATTTATCGATGTTCAGCCAGCATACATCACCAAGAATCACATTCCCAATCTCTCCACCAATGCCAAGTCAGTCATTACCAGGTCCTGAATCAATCAAATCACACCTGCCGGAAGAGTATGCCTGATTAGAGGGATTGCTCCTCACTGAAGATGTGGCTTATGCTATCAGTATAACATAGGCATCCAACCATGCAAAACAGAACAGGTGTCAACCATTTGATGTGAGCATTCGTCATGTATTCCCCTGATTCGTCATCACTCGCCCTAGGCTCACTTTGTTGCAGCAATCAAGCATGTTATAGTGAAGATCTGTGACACAATCGCTTTCCCGAACTCTATGCACGTAACAAGCAAATTCAATGGCAATGGTCGGAGTATGAAGAATACACGATCGTGACCATGTTTGGTGGACTTCATACTGTGGTGGCTGCATTTGGGATCAATAGGAGCACTACTACGTGGCAGTTGCTGGAACAGCTCTCCTGTTACGGTATGGGTGGCCTCGTCTGGTACAGCTTTCCTGTCAGAATCCAGCGTCACCAGGAGACGACCAGAACATCAAATCATGACATGTACTGAGTACAAGCAGGCGAAGGCACCATGAGAAATGAGCTATGGGTTTGGAGACCGGTGTGGGCAACGGAGATATAAGCTCTGGAATCGCGTCCTAACCAGGGAGTTAACTGGTCCGGTCATTTATGGAAGACAACTATGAATTATTTTGTGAGGTACTCTCTGAACTGATTCCATACTTCTTTGCAAACAAACAAAACTGTTAACAACGCCCGCTGGCCTCTGATTCCCCACCGCGAGATATCATGTCCATTGAGCAAACCCATCCATAAGTAGCTAGCGAGTTTTAGAAAGGAAATTTGATGTGCATTAATCCGGGGTGGGGGGGGGGGAATGAGTTCTCGGCACTTGCCGTTTCCCGAGCGTATGAACGCAACAATGTAGTTATCAATGGTGATGCTGGAGCAATTGAGTTAACAGAGGTCCAAGTAGCACTTAGGCGGTGTGTCGTGGCTGGTCCTGAAGTGAGTTGTCCGGTTGATGGCTATGACAGTCTCTCGTGCAAAAAATGCAACAACCAAAATTAAACAAATATTAAACAGCATGAGCTGTAAGTTCTCAAGATGTGTCCTTTAGCAAGTGCTAAACCTTTCGACTGTGTTACAGGAGATGAGTAATCGTTTCCAGGAAGAGTCAGCTGAACGGCTGGTGTTGGATACTGGTACAAAAGGTATTGCTGATCACACCCTCGCTGAAATGATTGGCGCACGCCACTAGAGAGACAAAGTGCAGTTGAAGTCATTCATGCAAGAGCTAGAGCCGGGAGATAAATGCTCATTTTACCAACCAATCAAGAAAAACTAGATCACTTTCTTTAAACATGAATAAGTTGTCAATAGTTCCAATGATAAGCTACTGAAGGATGACTGCCAACTGTTCTCCCGACTATTCATTTCATTTCAAACAAGGCAGTGTGACTTACAAGAGTTGTGTACCCCTGAGAATCAATCTGCCCCTGACTCGCTTAGTGGCAACGGTCAATCTCACACTTGTCAGAAACCACAGGTGTTTGCAATACTTGAAGCAGAGTGAATAAACCAGGCACAGAACCAAAGGAAAATGCTATGATCATAGATGGTTAACCTCAGTCAATTCCATACTCCCGACGTCCATCATAGAATGATAATGAAAGTGAAGATATTCTACCCAAACTGCAATCTTACTGCTCTAAGGACAAGAGAGGAGACGTTGTGATTAATGTATTCACAGAGTCCAGTCTAAAGTCTGAGGCGTGGTCCAAACAAGATAAGGGCCTAAGGGGATCGTGCAGCGTGGCACTATTCATAAAAGCCAATAACATTGATGTAAGTGTGGTAGCCTTATCTGTGCTGACATCCTTGAAGGTGTTTGGTCTCGCGGAAGATTGACTATGAAGATGAATGGAGCCAATATTCGATGGATCCCGGTACATGGAATTGTTGCTGCAATAGGCACAGAGAAGGCAAATGTGATGCTATTTTTTCATGCATTCGGTCAGCCTTCCGTGGTGATCTCCACACTAAGCTTCACCAAACTCAGTCAATGTCAACAACAGTCGATGATGATGACCTTCAGATCCTGGAAAGATTTGTGGTGATCATGTACAACAGGTCTAGTACGGCTACTTGTATTAATGACGCATGCAAGGCTCGATCTATTTGCCCGTAAGCAGCGACCTTATAGCACAATTTCAGCTACCCAACCAGCACTCAAGGAACATCTGAAGCATGCAGAACACCAGTCAGGAATCATCTGGGGGGGGGGGGGGGACAGACAACATTCACAGTAACCAGGCATTCAAAATCACGCTAACAGGGGATGGACAAAGAAGGGAGATATCTGGCAAATATACTGGACATACCTTCCACCGATCGCAACAAGTTACCAGGAACTATTCAAATGTTCAGGAAAGACCGGCCAGATGTTACATGCTTCCGATCTCGTCTGATCTACACGGCACTCTGTGATTGTGTGAGCCAGTATGAGAAATACGAGAAAGGCCTCTATGACGAACTTTAGAAATTGTGAATGAGTTGCAGTAAAATTGCAATCAGGTTGAGAATTACACGAATAAAGAGACAATTTATGGCTTGTAAATATGGAATATCTATGAGTTGTTTAACTATTATGTTCAGTTTCTGCATTGTTGAAAACATACATAGCGACACCAGAATCATTTAAATTGACCACCCATCCATTTATGTAAATCGACAGTTCTGCTAGGTGAATTTGGCAGTCCTCTTGACAAATGGCCGCCATCTTGTAGTTTCCAATATCCGAACGGGTGGATTTGAAACGTGATCTGTATAGATTATTCATGCCAAATTTAATTTTTGTTTCACTATTTGCACAATTCCCATGTAAACGCGTCTTATCTGCCCTACTATCCAGTCATTTTATGACAAAATAAGGTGCAACTTCACACTACATGTGACGTACCTGATTATTATATAATACACTCGAGTGGCAAATCGGATACATCCAATGGATACACGATGATGCAGGCAGATCTGTCCGCGTGTACACCTTATTGCTTGCACAACTGCAGATTTGGTTTGGAGTTCAGCTTAATCGTTATATTCATCACGGTTGCTCGCTGACTTTTAAACTCACAGATCTTCTGTTCCTTACAAAAGGTGTAGTTATTTGTACAAAGTTCGACAATGCTTGACAGAAGTTGCTTTCACATCTTACGACCACATTTTTATTTATTTTGTTACAAATTTCTAAAAAATAATCAGATCAACAATGGCAATAATATAATTTTATTGCAGATGTTCGATTTGGGACGCATGGCATGCCGAACACAGCTGCCGAACACAGCGACTCATTATCATCGTAATCATCATCATCACCAGGCTCTTTTAGCAGGATTGGGGGAAAGCGCTGTCTTGGTGATATATTTTTGGTTCTGGGAACAATTCTGTAACAATATTTAGGTCAAAAAAGGACTCAAAAACCCAATTGATGTAATACTCCACATTAATTTCCACATTCCGAACAATAAGTTTAAAACTTACCTTTCCATAATAACTAACTCCTGCCCATACCATGAAACCTGGTGCAAACCTTTTTTTAAACCTTTTATGGTTGACAAATTTCGGACTAAATCCATATCAGTTTGTCATTTCAAAGAATCTCCTTTTCCCATACCTTCCACTGTGATAAAACATAACATCAATTCTTATGTGGGGTAGCATAATGGATGAGTCCACTTTTAGATACCACGCCCAACTTGTTGAATATTTTGACTCTAATTTGACTGGGGTTTGTTGTTACCTATGGCAGCAAGTGTCCAGTCAAATCAGTTTCAAAATATTCAGACTTGTTTATTAAATAGTAGACATACAACTCGTAAACTTGACGGACTATTCCAGCTTCATAACTGAGTATTCTCTGTCAATTATTACTACATGTAACGTAATTGATTATGGCAACATATACTTGAGTGACAGATCGAATTCATCAATTGTTAAACTTTTCCGCACAGAGCTTCAGATCCAGACTCCAGCCCCTCTTCCTCATATTATCAACTTTCTCCACTGAAACCTTATGAACCACATATTTTTTCTTATTTTTACCTTGATAACACCCATTGTGATCGGGTAATGGGAAGGACCAACCATCCAGGAACCGGTAATCCGCCTCCCTGGGATGCGCTATGACCGCCATATGAATGGCTATACCATAAGCAGGCACGAAGACAAAGATGTCTAAGACACGATTTGCCCCCACTGCGCATGTGCCATGCCACTAATCATAAATCAGCAAAACAGGTTGCGAAAAGACGTAGCCTAATCACGCGATTGTAATTAATTATGATGTAATTATCTCCCTTTCTTCTTTCATTTCCAATTCGACCCGAGAACGAAATCATGCCTTGAAGAAAATATTAACTGTAATATTGCGATCGCGAATTTCATAAGTTAATATGATATTGTGTATAGAAGATAACGTTTTAAAAAATGGTTTGAGTAATAATTTTATTTAAAATTATATCCTAATCAGAATTATAGTTATTGGCGAGATTTTGATGCAATCTGGCGATTTAGTGTTGGGACGACTTTGCATTATGTTAATTAGCCGGTGACGTAAATAAAATGCATGCCGTTATTTAGAAAGGTTTTCCCCGATACAAATTTTAATGACAAATCCCCACATTAGTATTGTGTTTTATATTGCAAATTTATCTGAGACTACCAGAGAAAAGACGAGTGGATATTTATTTAATTAATTCGCTGCTTGATTTCTCTCGGCGTGCAGCGAGTTACATGGAGTTACACAATATGCGCAATTGGGGCCATGTTCAATTATTAGTTGCCCCGAACATAGCTTAATGGAAAGTATGGCAATTATTATTCATTACGATTTTCATGCTCGTTAGTATCTTTTATTTTTAACAATCCTGATACGAAAAACCGAAAATATGTTCATATTCGGTTTTTCGATATTAATTTTTTATAATCGGTTATGAAACCGTCAGTGCAGGATATCGGTTTTAAATATGGTATCGGTGCGCAGCTCTAGGGGAGCAACACATAAACCTCGTTGCCTGCTGGGACATCACCTCAGAAACTTCTGCTGCCAAACCCATCATCACCTCCACCACCTGAGGAACTTATGCCACAGCTAATAACACCTCTTCTGTGGGCACGACCACCTTTGTTGCTCAACCCCTCTTCTACTGCTCTTGTCGCTTTGCGTCCGTCAACACCACCCACCTCTGCTTGGACGAGGACCTAACAAATTTCCAGACCGGAAACCTGAATGGATGGCTGCCACGGACCCCGACCTTTCACCCGTGGACAATGAAGGAGAGTACGTTGAGTGGGGTCGTGTGTTGTAATCTTTAAGGCGTTTATTTGCTAGTTCCCAATGCTAGGGTCTAGACTCACGTAGTCGAGTGGGGTCCTGCCTCGTCGAGAACTCGTTATGCACAGGCACTAGGCCGTGCTGGAAATGTTCGGCTGGACTCACGCGTCGCTAAGGAGACAGCTGGCCGCTCCAGTCAGCAAAATATTGTAGCAGAGCACCTCACCCGCTTTATAGGAGGGTCATCACAAGCCCCAAGACCTGTTGAGAGACACAAAGGACATATGGGAGCCCATAAACTGGTGCTTCCTCTCTGGGCCGGAGAGAATTCTGGAAGCGACTGATGAAAACTGGTGCGATGACCGGCCACCTGGTCCCCGAGAGGGGGTACGAGCACAGGACGTGTTGCCACGGTATCGGGCCAGCATCGATCCACTAAGCTGTGTTATCTGGGTAGAAAAACATTTACAGATCCCAACTAATCCCTAATACATTCTCACCTCACGTTGGATCACAGATTGAACTGTGCTACCATTCCCGTAACTTTTATATCACTTGTTTCATGCTTCCTTTCTTTTTTATTTCAATGTAGTTATTTTCCGGGTTTTTAGCCACCCTTTTCTTGCTATTGGAATGTTAATCTGTATAATAGACACGTGGCAGAGTGAGACACTAGAAAAACTAATTTCTAACTCCACACACCCATTTCCAGCTACGCTCTGCCCCATTTTTACGTGTGTTGGAATCGACTTTGAAATTTTGAAACCTGAATTACCAGAATCTAAGTTTCAAGATAGGTCCTAACTATACTTGTAAGCGCATAAAAGGGTGGATTTTTTCAACTCATTCCCTGTCAAACTATAGTTTCAAAATATCCAACGGAATGTTTTTCAATTGCAAGCTTTTCAAAGAAATACAAAATACAAGAGTTTCACCAATTGTATGTCTACTTTTTAATAAATGTGCTGTTGACTATTTTGAAACTAATTTCACTGGGCGCTAAATAGTTTTAAAATATTCAACACATTAGTTTTCTGGAAATTGAGATTTGGAGAGTGCAGGGATCAATCGATCCCAACATGGTCAGAGTGGGTGGAGTTGGAGATGGGCAGTGTATAGCTAAAACCGGATTCCTCCATTGATTTTAATGTCAGACACGTGAGTGACAGTTCAGCCTCCTCCATCAAGATTGATTAGGACAGTACACATTGATCTCCAGTTATTGTTCCAATGCCGCGAAAGATTCAAAGGACATGGATAATTAGTTTTCAAATCCGAGTTGCTTAGACAGACACGATTACGTTTTCGATGCCAATACATCATGTTTACTATGAGAGCCATAAAGGGCTGTACTTACTAGTACAATATAGACTTATGCATAGCACTTGGCATTGCTGAAACACTGCGTAGAGTGCAACAGCTTCAAGTCAAATTAATTTCAAAATATTTAACAAAATAAGTTTCATATCATAAAAAAACAACTTTTTCACGGATTTGTCGGTGAAAGGGTTAATATGTGAATTTTTGTGTTCTGCTCCTATGATTTCCAATTATCATTTTCCAAAATTGTTTGAGTTCGAGTTTTTTAAATTCCTTAATATTAAATCAATTTTTTTTCTGTGATTGCTCTGCATGTTTCGTTATTGATTTCTTATGTCTTGCTGGCATCTTTTAATAATTGCATGCTGTGCTCGATTCTAATCTTTTAACTTTATGATAACTTCCGTTTCCGAGCGCATTCTTTACCAAACCATTGTTTATTATTTGTCTTAATATCTTACCCCAATATATCTTTTTAGAGCCAAATCTATTCCGTGGGTTGTCCATGACGAGGTCGCCACTTATCTTTACCGACTTGTTTATATCGGCAATAGCTTCATTGCCATCTACGTTGTTTAGGCATTCTTACAATTTTTCCATCAATAACGAATCTAGGCTATATATTTTACACAATCGCTATCCATGTAATGGACCTATCCAGTTTATCCATCAATCATATGACATCATAATCCACTGTGCTGTGTAGGATGCCGTCAAAATCAATGACGTCATGAATGACATAGATAATTTGTCACGAATGCTTATTTGATGACGGACTAAGCGTTGTTGTACGAATTGTATGTCTACTATTTGTTGCTGTTATTGGCAACAACAGCACCTAGTCAAATTAGTATCAAAATATTCAACAGCTTACCTGTAGTTTTCTGGAAATTGATAGGCAGTTCAACGATCGATCGATCCCAATGCATCTAAGTGTTGGTGGAGCTTAGCTAAAGATAGGCGGGGCATGGCTAAAACTGGAAAGGTCAATTATAGTGTGTTCATTCTTTGTGCTTTGGTCACATCGATTTGAATATTCAGTATTTTGTGTTTTCATGACCACTTTTATGACAAGGTGGATACTGCAATGCATATTAGAAATTAACGGGTCAAATGCGTTTATTCTGAGATCTTGCATATTCTTAATAAAATCTGTACTTCCTAATACGCAATTTAACAGTTTCATTTGTCGTGGTTACCTCCACTTTCCGTTGATCGATACGACCATTAAATGACATTTAATATAAAGGTGGGTTTTTTACATATTTTGACTAGTTTTCATTTGATTTGACACGCCTTTAGTCAACATTGCATCCATACACAGTTTGGTTTCTGCACATACAAAAACTTCAAACTATGGTCCAGAAAAAGGGAACTATAAAAAGTAGGTGACGCTAACCTACATTTGATACCATTAGGTAATGGACCTATCCAGTTTATCCATCCATCACTACGTGACTCATGAATGTAGATAATTTTGTCGCACACATAATTGATGACGGACTAAGCATTGTTGTACGAGTTGTATATTTTGCCTATTTAATAAACATGCTGTTGAATATTTTGAAACTAATCTGACTGGGCGCCCAGTCAAATTAGTTTTAAAATATTCAACAGCTTACCTGTATAGTTTTCTGAAAATTTATATGATCACAAAAATTAAATAATGGAATAATTGTGAATAATTCTACAGCATAAAATATTTCAAAACCTACGTTTTAATTACTCTTTAATGAGATCGGTCACGGAAATTTACATTTTGCTCAGCGAATGCATGTCCACTTGCAGGCCAAGAGAAGACCATTTTTGAAGATGTATCACTGGAAAGACTGGCTCGAGCCAGGCATTCCAGTGACACATTTTCAAAAATACTCTTCTCATGGCCTGCAAATGGACTTTTCTCAACACCATTGCAGCTTAACGCTAGACATATTGATTATTTTGAAAACAATTTGACTGAAAGTTGTTGGTCACCAACAACTTTCAGTCAAATTGTTTTCAAAATACTCATATCCAGAGTAATTGGCCATTGAAATCATTGTCTGTGGCTTGTAGCAGTCAGGGAAGTAATACAGACATCAGACGGATGAACAAAGTAAGAGAAGAGAAACGGAGAAATGATGCATTATTTTTATTTATGTGTAATCATGCATCCACCAAAACAGCAGTGTTCTTACCATTGTTCATCATCATACCAGAAAAACATCCTTAAATAAACATTATACTACAGCATAATTCTGCCAGTATTCAGATAATCTGGTATTACGGTATTAGGCCTTAAAATGAAATAAATAAAAACCATTTGACCCAACATTATTCAAACTGTCTCCCCGTCATATGCCATTAAACTTTTAATGATAATCATTTATATCAAACCTGTGAATGAGACCACCTGTTTTGGAACCAGAAAAACACGTTTTCTTAACCATGTAACCCTCCAATTTGTTAAGAAAATTAAATTTTTCTCATACAAAATGTCCATTTGCATACCGAGATTATTTTTTAACATTTACCACTGGAATGACTGGCTCGGTTATAAAGCCAGTCATTACAGTGGTAAATTTTCAGTCTTCTCTTGATCTGCAAATGGACATTTCTCAAGACCGCTGTAGGTGTTTTTGGCCACAGTGTTAAAGGGCTAACGGTCAAATGTAGTCAAGAACATGTGCATTTTCTCAGAGAAAATGTCAATTTGCAGATCGAGATTATTTTTGAAAACCTATCACTAGAATGACTGGCTTAGTTATTAAGCCAGTCATTCCATTGGTAAATTTTCCAACATAGTCTTCTGTAGGTCTGCAAATGGACATTTCTCAAGAACAATGGAGAGAAGCCATTTTTGGGTAGCTTAAAAAAGGGTCATCACCTCTCAGCATTACAAACATGATACAACAACATCCCTATAATGCATGAAATATTCTGTTGAGATTCAAACGATTTATATATAACCATTCCCTATGTTGTATATATGTCTCCACCTATTTTTTTTCCTCAGAGGAATAGCCTCATCATGATTTTTAAATTTGTTCATATATGCCAGTATTACCTCCCCTGAAAGCTTAAAATTCATAGTATGTCTTGTCCGGACCAGATCCCACAAAGGTTGAAAACCATACAATAACCCTTTAACCCTCAAATTTATTCAAGAAAATTTTAATATTCTCATAGAAAATGTCCATTTCCAGACCAAGAGAAGACTATTTTTGAAAATTATCACTGGAATTACTGGCTCGGTTATCACGCCAGTCATTCCAGTGGTCAATTTTCAAAAATAGTATTCTCTTGGTCTGCAAATGGACATTTCCCAAGACCGGTGCAGAAGCTGTTTTTGGCCGATATGACAGCAACATCTTCCATCAAATTTGTTGAAACATGAACACCAGTTAATTTAATGTGAGATTTAAAAAATTTTAACATCAGTGTTAAGGGTTACCCATTTGTGTGTCAACAGCGCCTCACAGCGCCCAAAGCCCTTTAATGGTCAAGAAAATTAGTTTTGCTCAGTGAATGTCCATTTGCTAGCATAGATAAAACAAATTCTGTAAATTTACAACAGGATAGCTTTCTGTTGTCCTGCAAATGGATAATTTTCAAAACCAATGTTTTTTTGGCTGGCTTGAGAATTAAAGGGGTAACTCTTTAACCCTTAAATTTATTCAAGAAAACTTTCTCTTAGGAAATATTAATTTGCAGTCCAAGAGAAGACTATTTTAAATTTTCTAAAAATCTGTTGGTTTCCATATGAAGATTTTCCAAGACCACTGCAGATGCCGTTTTTTCCCATCTTAAGTGTTCAAGAGCTTTGCTTAATCAGTGTCCATTTGCTGGCCATGAGAGTATTTTTTTAAAGTTACCGACCCAGTCATTCCAGTGGTAAATTTTCAAAAAATAGGCTTCTCTTGCCCACCAAATGGATATTACTCAAGACCACTACAGAGGCCGCTTGGCCGACTTGACCATTAAATGGTTAAGTTGACACAACATATAATTCCCCTGTTTAAGACTATATGCTCGGCCTCAACGTGGCGCAGGGGTGTAACCCACTCGGTGTCAATCCAGACATTTGGAGGGGCTAACCAGAGCAATATGCACAACGCTAATGAAATGGCACAACATATAGACATAAAACGTTTTGAAGTTTGACTTCGACTTCAATACAATGACTCTCACTTACATTAGTTTAACCCTTTCATGACGAAGCCGGCCAAGACCGGCCTCTGCAGCGGTCTTGAGGAATGTCCATTTGCAGGCCAAGAGAAGACCATTTTTGAAATTTTACCACTGAAATGACTGGCTCGGTAACCGAGCCAGCCATTCCAGTGGTAAATTTTCAAAAATACTCTTCTCTTGGCATGCAAAATGACCATTCAATAAGGAAATATTTTGATTTTCTTGACCAAATTTAGCCATTAAAGGGTTAATGACATTCAACAAAATATTGCTTACATAGCTAGATGTTATAGCATCTCTTCTGTAGTGTTGAAATATAAATGTGTCAAAAGGAAAATGGCCACATTCTCTGCACTCCTAAACTTACGTATTACGTTTCCTTTTCAAACAAAATCTCAATTCATTACAAGAAAAAACTAAAAAGCGAACAGAAACATTGATTGTGATGTAATTAAATACACCGGTTACGAACAAATTACAACAAAACATATAATTTAACTGAACATCTACAATCAATCTTTTTCCTACTGAAACAAATGAATGGTCAAAACTGTCGTAGCAGTTTAATGGCTAAATATTTGCCTATTGAATGTCCATTTGCAGGCCAAGAGAAGCGTATTTTTTTTAATTTCCGAACGACTGGTTCGGTTGTCAAACCAGTCATTCCAGTTGTAAATTTTTCAAAATAGTATGTCTTACTTCGCCATCAAAGGGCTTAGTGATCAATACAGTTCAAAGTGGCTTCTGCAACATCCTTGAGAAATGTCCGTTTACAGAACAAGATTTTTTTAAATAACCACTGGAATGGCCGACTCAATAACTGCGCCAATCGAGTAATTTCCCCAAAAATTATCAGTAATATCTATGAGACTGAAATTTACTTGACCAAATTTGACTAGACAATAACTTCAATAAGCAAAAGCTCTTGACTTGCTGAATATTTTGAAAACAATTTGACTGAAAGTTGTTGGTGGCTTAGCCACCAACAACTTGCAGTCAAATTGTTTTCAAAATAATTAGCAGGTCCAGCGACATAAAACTGAAATGTTATCTGCAAAAACTTAGCAGTCTGACAGTTTAAAGGGCAATAACCAAAACAGATAACCAAACATGTCTTTAGACGACAGTTGTTTCGAAAACAAAATGTGTTTCATCCAGAAGTTGGTGGGTATTTAAGATTTCAGATTGTTTTAAAATCGATTTGGTGGACCACAAAAACACAGTTCTATCCAATGCCAACTACTAGCCCTAGTGACGAATGCATCCATTGCAAACTAAGCCACACCCATTGCCCGCTAAGATTTGCCCACTTTCTACATGTGTTGGATTCAACTTAAAACTTTTAAAGTGGGATTTGTAGAATCTAAATTGAAAGGTAACTATACAGGTCAAATAGTTTCAAAAGATCCAACAGAATGTTAAATAAATTGTAAATTTATCAACGACATTCAATTCGTACACATTAGTGGCAGACTTCAATTTTTGTGACAGACCTACATTAGTTTGATTGTGACATCAGCTAGCATGTCACGTATTTGGTTATGATGTCATATACATGAGCAACAGATCGGATCCCTTAATTAATATTGATATATTCTACAGACTTTTAGCCATAATGCTTTATAATTCTGAGTGTGTAGTATACTGAAGCACTATTCGAAAATAAACACTCAAACACTGTTTTCAAAATTTCATCACTTTCCCTTTGTCTACCATATATACTCTGTAAGGAATGATTGTGTTTAGTGGTTAACCTATTGTTTAGTATCCATGATGTATTTCAATAATTGTTACTAACCCACAAGACTTATCAATGGAGGAATCCAGTTTTAGCTATGCACCGCCCGTCTCTACCCATACTTCGCCCGTGTTGGGTTCAATCGATCTCTGAATTCCCTGACTATCAATTTCCAGAAAACTATACAGATAAGTTGTTGAATAATTTGAAATTAATTTTACCTATGGCAGCGACAGCACCTAGCAAAATTAGTTTCAAAATATTCAATAGAATATTTATTAAATAGTAGACATACAATTCGTACAGCTGACAGACTTTTAAAAGTTCCTGATAGACTTTGCTACAACGTTCATTACAGAATTGATTGTGACATCAGCCTAAATGTCATGTAATTGATTATGACATCATACACTTGATCAACAGATTGGATTCATCAATCAACCTGCAGGTACTACTAGTCTTGCAAAATTATCTATATGCCTTGAACTAAGATGAGTGTCAATTTCAAGCCCAGTTATGCTTTAAAGGTCTGACTTACAGCCATGTAAAATAAGATAAATGTTTTTCAACCCCCTCCACCCCCACCCACCCCAATTATAGGAGCTATGTCCGTTGGAAACTCAATAATGAATAATTGAATTGTACTGCATGGGAGGCAACTCCCTGTAACGAAATATTCAAATGCGTGCTTATCTACCCTGATTTGAATGTTGATTTAATTTGAGTTATTGCCCCTTAAAATTATTGTCTGCTTGCTCGCAGCAGTCAGACAGTTATACCCAAAATTAAATTCAGACATTGGGATGAGTGAAAAGTTGTAAACTTCAATTCTAATGATTATCAAAAAATAAAGCATTTATATTTGGTTGAATATAATGTGGTGGAAAAGACCGAGCATTAAAACATACACATTTTCAAATGCCCGATTTTCCAGTAATGATCAATGGAACATAACTCGACTGAACCTCATTCTATAAGAGCAACTAGTAATAGTGAACTTCAGACAAAAACACATCTCCAACACCCTGGCCATTGGTGGTTCCGATCTGTCACGTAAGCATATAAAATTCAAGTTGCATCACAATCAAGTAATAATAATCAATCTTTAAATAGTATAAACACACAATTTGTACAACTGACAGACTATTCCAGGTTCATGAGTCATGACGGAGTGTTGTCTGTCAATTACGATCGTGACATCAGCCTAAATGTGACGTAATTGATTATAACGTGATATACTTGGCTGACAGATCGGAATCACCAATTTAAGTACAATATTCTCTTAACTAGTAATTCCAGATTTTAAATGCAAGAACTGTTTAACAGTTTGACCATTATACTAGAGTTTAAATATCTTTCAGAACATTTAATGATTGGGTTTCTTCTAAGACAAAACGTAACTCAGATCAGTAAAATAAATAACCTGTGTATGCTGCAATGGAAGAAATATAATTTTTTGCTAATTTTAACGCACACTTGTTTTTTTAAACTGATGCGTGTTTAGCTCAACCACCTGACTGCTTGGTTTTGCAGCCGACATATTCCAAGGGTTATATCTCTGGAACTGCTAAATATTTTGAAAAACTAAGCCACTAACACCTTTCAGTCAAATTGTTTTCAAAATATTCAGCAAGTCTAGAGTTTTTGCTCATTGAAATTATTGTCTGGTGAGCTTGTAGCAATGAGACACTTAACAATTACAGCCATATATCTGTAAGTTCATATAATTGTACATTTCCTTATTTCTTTATGTGGACCTTTATCAGCACCATATTCAGCTTAATAGTAGCCTATGCTCTAATAGAATCCCACCCCCTAACTTTGACATATGAGCTCCAATGATTTCTTCAGTTTCAAAACGGCAAAACTCCGTATTAGAAGCCCACCCCCTAACTCAGCAGACTGTATAGGAAAATTTTTCTTAAGAGCAAATTCGTAAGAATAGCGTGTATAATAATAACAATTGTGTCCCAGGGTGTGTCTACTTCAGACCGATCTCTGCCCTGATACATTCCCGGCCCCTCTAGCAGTCAATACAGGCCTCAGATTTGTAAATCTCGACCGCCTATTAGATTAATACTAGTAGTAGGCCACATATGTTCAAGATATAATAACGTTTATTCCACACTTTTGTAGTCAAAATGCGCGTAAAACAGTCTTGCGTGATTAAATACCTTCCTTACAAATATATATATAATAGACCAAATCTATGTACCAAACAACAAGCACGGGAGAAAATGCGCATCAATTTTGTAACGCCAATCAACATTAAATGATCCAAACTGAATTATTACGAATGACAATATAGCCGGCTTCTTAAGTTGGCGAGCCAGCGGTTCATGAGATGGGAGGAATCATGTTCTTGCAAGATATTATAAGCTAACGGGAGTTTATCAAACGGGTACCCGTTTTTTTAAGATCAGGATAATACTCAGTTCCTATTATGCAATGATAATATATAGATATTCCCGAGTTCCGAGTCCCCAATTCCAGAATATTTATATCCGAGTACTCGCTCTAAAATAAACTTCAATTGGAGGCGAATCACGTGATTTGTATTTTTTCGCGACGCCATTTTATATCAAATTGTGGATTAATTTTGATGTAATAAACGAGCTTTATTAAAGGATAATCAATATTTAGGCGCTCAAATCAAATAATTTCACGTCCCCGGTGATGTTTTGAGGTATACATTGAACGTAGGCAGTGGGAATTTTTACGGGAGAAAATACGTTGAATTTCCGTGGTATCAATTTTAGAAAACTTTTTTGGGAAAACTCTGTAATATAAGCCCACCCCCTTTCTCAGAGATGTTTGGTTGGAAATTGAACACCTCTTGTCCTAATAGAAGCCTAGGCTACTATTAAGCGAAATACGGTACTATCTACCGATATAGATATCTGTATGATTTTTAAACAGAAAACTTTCATACCGTTTTGGTCAATACCTTTTAAAAAATTCTTAAATTTCTCTTAATAATTATAGTCTCATGTAAGTTCACTTTTAATATTAGTAATATTAATAATAACAATTATTATTATTATTATTATTATTATTATTATTATTATTATTAATAACATAATAGCGTTTCATGTTTCCTTGGAAATCAGGAAACAAATCAACACTGTGGTAATAAATAAACCATGATGTGAGTATATGTCATCGTCATCGTTATAACGACTATATCCGCGACAATTGATGGAGCAGGTTGGAGGGAAGGATAGCTTCGAGTTTCTCGAGAATGTAGCTCACTGGTAAATACACCCAGCCTAGCACCTAAGACAATGAAAATACAAATAACAATGTTAACTCTCTAACTGTTGGAAGCCACCAAACATTGTCAATGGGAAATAACTCTGGCCCTGCTTAATATTTTGAAAACTATTTGACTGAAAGTTGTTGGTGGCTTAGCCACCAATAACTTTCAGTCAAATTGTTTTCAAAATATTCAGCATATCCAAAGTTAAACTTCATGCAAAATGTAGTCTGTAGAAATTCAGCAGGCAGACCCATTACTGGTCACAATTTGTCAAGACAATTTTATTTTTTTTTAGTGAACGTCCATTGACCAACAATTTGCAGTTTTCTCGTTAAATGTTCATTTGCAGGCCAAGAGATGATTTTCTTAAACTTTCTCACTAGAATGACTGGCTCATTTATCGGGCCAGTCATTCCAGTGGTAAGTGTTTTTAAAAAAACGATTTTGGCCGGCTTGACAATCAAAGGTTTAACCAACTGGCAAAACATGTGGAGATCAATAGGAACTTACACTGGAACAACACATCATATATTTTGAAAACAATATGACTGGGAGATATTCCTTTACAATTAAAACATGAATTCAGGCATCGAAATGTCCATTTGCCCTGTTGCCCGGGGCAACCTGATTTTCAAAAGGGCAACTAAACTTTGGCTGTTAATGGTACACAGGGCAACCTTGACAAATACTCAGAGTAATAGTATTATACTGTGTTTTTGATACCTACTGACTAACTCTTTTTGTTTTAAGTCATTTACGTAATTAATTATTAGAAAGAGTAACCAGTATGCTCAATGCCATTTCTAAAATAATCTATTGGTTTGCAAATGGGCATTTCTCAAGACAACTACAGAAGCCGTTTTTTGGTTGACTTGCGGTTTAAAGCATCAATCTGACTGTACTGACCGTTTTAGCGATGAATCCCATCGGCTCTGGATACTGATGAGTGAGAAGAGCTAATAGGGCAGTGAATGAGCATAGGCCCGCTGTGAAGAGAATGAAGAATGGCAACTCTTTCTTCGGATACACCGACACGTCATGGAAAGCTAAACATAAAACAAAGAAAATAGCAATCAACTGTCTGACAATAATATAAATGGGCAATAACTCTGGACCTGCTGAATATTTCGAAAACAATTTGACTGAAAGTTGTTAGTGGCTTAGCCACCATCAAATTTCAGTCAAACTGTTTTCAAAATATTCAGCATATCCACAGATAAACACCATAGAAAACTCAGCATCCAGACAATTAATGATGTACAACATCTCAGTTTAATTCAGATTATTTCAGATTTGATGGATGATTGATTGGTTTGCATGTTCAACCAAAAGATTGATCATGATTTCAGAAATAGGTTTTGGCTGCTTATAAATGACTATACACCTGTGCAAAAGTTAAGCACCAGCAAAAACAATAGAACGTAGAAACATGATGGTACAACTAGGCTGCCATACTTTTTGTCCCCGCGTTAGCTGACATAATTCCAAGTACGAAATGCACATGCATGCATGACTTCACGCCGCTTGATGTCCGTGCGTGGCGGGAAACAGCACACGTGTTCAGTTATGTAAAAGTCCAGTTTGAGGTGTAGAACATTACATACAGATTTAGGCGACAAGATTAGGAATTTTGTGTTCATGACCGTGGTTTATTTGTACAGAGAGAATTAGCTCTTGATTGTGAACCGCTATGGCAAGACGAAGGTTAAGTGATCGTGTGAAATGGCAAATCATAGGCATGCATACCACTGGTATGTCATGCAGAGAGATTGGCAGACAGCTGAACATTAACCATACTGTAATCAGTCGTTTGATTGCAAAACATGGGCAAACTAACGAGGTGAAGGACAGGCCTAGATCTGGAAGACCGAAGAAGACTACTGCCCGTGATGATCGAGCCCTAGTACGCCTTGTTAGGAGATCTCCATTCACCAACAGCAGAGTGCTCAGCCAGCAATGGGAAACGCGCAATAGAGTGTCAATGTCTACCGTCAAAAGGAGACTGTATGCTGCTGGCATGAAAGCTAGGAGACCTGTCAGACGTCCTCTCCTCACTGCACACCACAAAGAGGAGCGTCTGAGGTGGTGCAACGAAAGAAGACACTGGAACATGAGATCCTGGAGACGGGTACACTGGTCCGATGAAAGTCGGTTCCTGCTTCATGCCACAGATGGTCGAACTCGTGTATGGAGGTCCAGACGCACGGCGTACGACCAACGTAACATCATGGAAGAAGTTCCATTTGGTGGAGGTTCCGTTATGGTATGGGGGTGCATCTCATTTGATTGTAAGCTGGATCTGTTGACTGTACCTGGAACACTAAATGGACAAAGATATCAAGATTCCATACTGGATAGAGTTGTGGTCCCTCATTTTGTAAATCATGCACCTGGAACACACCCTATATTCATGGATGACAACGCCCGACCACATCGTGCTAGAGCTGTGCATGAATACCTCCGCCAGAATGCCATCGAAACCCTACCATGGCCAGCAAGGAGCCCTGACATGAACCCTATTGAGCATATCTGGGACATTCTGGGAAACATGGTGAGAAGGAGGGATCCTCCTGTGCAGAACCTACAGGAATTAACAGACGCACTCCATCTTGAATGGCAACGAATACCACAATGGCGTATCAGTCGGTTGGTGACCAGCATGAGACGTCGTGTCCAGGCCGTCATCCAGGCACAAGGTGGATATACCCGGTATTAATAATGACAGTCTCAAACTCGTGCACAGATGTTAAACTTCGTTTTCAGACACCATTAATGACACTCTAGCCACGTGTGTCAACTGTAGGGCAATAGTTGTCAGTTGTGTCAACGTAACCATATTCAGGCCTCGTTTTCAAGTTCAAACAAAAACATACAGTGTTTCCCCACCATCATAATCAGCATTCCTCTAGTTGCATTATTACCTCTTGCACTAAGATGGATGGGTACATAAATGTTTATGCTATTGCTTTCTTCATAGCACATGAATATACCCTCGCATGTGCGTAAAAATAGGGTGGTGCTTAACTTTTGCACAGGTGTATATATTAAACCTTTAACACTTAAATTTTTCCAAGAAATTTTTAATTTTCTCATAGAAAATGTCCATTTGCAGATCAAGATTATTTTTGAAAATTTATCACTGGAATGACTGGCTCCAAAAATAGTCTTCTATTGGTTTGCAAATGGACATTTCTCAAGACCACTGCAGAGGCCATTTTCGCTGATATGAGCGTTAAAGAGTTAATATCTCTTAACTGCTTAATCTAGAAAACAACTGTAGATGAATAATTTTAGGCAAAACCATTTTTAATTCCATTTTTACAACTATATAGCATAGTATTACTCCTTAGTCTATGGCATTAAAGCTTTTAAGATTGTAAAGTAGTGCGTTAATTTCAAAGCACCCATACTAATAACCTGTCTAATATTCTGAAACTTATTTGACTGAAAGCGTAACAGCTTCCAGTCAAATTAGTTTTAAAATATTCAACAGTTTATTTCATACATTACCCATGAACATGCAATAATTACTGAATTCAAAATGGGTAAAATATGTGAAACTGTTATGATTGATCATTAATTGATCATTGGTGAGTATGTAAAACCAATAATTGATCACAAAGATATTACCAATTCCCAATACTAGTGAGCAGGACTATTTCCCTCTGTTGTAAGAAATAAGTTTTTTTAGCCACATTCCCAGGTCCCTGGAGTATGTATTCTATTGATATTTGTGTAGCACGCATGCATGTAGGGGCGTACGCAGGTCCGTGCATTCATGTACGCATACACATGCATGCATAGCTATAAGTGAGTACTGTACATGTTATTTTTGCTTACCTGGGAGTAGTTCTCTGTCCGCACTTTCTGTACATGGCAGATATGGGTAGAAAAGGTGACCCTTTTCTAGTGGATATGGGATCATACGAAATGCTGAAAAGAAATTGAATCAGATTTTGAAATCCAATCAGAGATCAGCATGAGGTGGTCACAAAGTACAGGTGCTATGTTAACCAGGTAATCGTTGCAATGAATAAAGAAAAGCAAAACAGGCCTCACAGCGGGTTAAAGGAAAGACACTTTTCAAAACAGAATTCTGTGGAATTAAATGTCTCGCCTGTTGTTCACAATGATCTTGACCTTTGACTTCAATGTTATCATGGCGCTTTCTAATAGCAATGATGTATCCAAGTTTAGTTCCAATAAGATTAGCCAATCATGAAATATAAATGTAAATGGTCTGCTAAATGCAAAAACCTAATGTCGGAAAAGCAGAGGTCAAATAGCAGGGACAGAATGACCTCGAACTTTGACCTCGTGACCTCCTCATTATCATCATGTTGGCTTCTTATGCTGTCGAAATTTGTTTCCAGTTGGGTTAAGTAAACCTAAAACATAGGCAAAGAAGATTTGCTAAACGCAACAACTTAACATCAGAAAAACAGATATGAGTCATATGACAGAGGTCAAATATCACGGATACGGGTAGACAACTGTGTCCAAACTTACTTCTGGTAGGATTAAGTAATTCTAAAATATAAATGTAAATTATTTGTTAAATAGAAGTACTTAACGTTAAAAAAGCAGAGGTTAATTTTTAGCAATTTCAGAATGACCTTGACCTTTGACATTATGTCAAAGGTCAAGGTCATTCTGAAATTGCTAAAAATTATCCTCTGCTTTTTCAACGTTAAATACTTATATTTAACAAATAGCCTCGGTATGGTATATGAAACCATGGGTCCAGGTTTGATTCTAGTAGGATTAAACAATCCTAAAATATAAGCATACACAAAAACTTAACATTGGAAATACACACATGACAGAGGTCAAATATCAAGGCTAGGATGACCTTGAGCTTTGACATAGTGATGTCACTATCAGCACACAGCATTGTTATGGCATAGTGAACCATGAGTCCAAGATTAGTTCCAGCAGTATTAAGTAATTCTGAAATATAAACTTAACTTTGAAAAATCAGTCAAATAGCCAGATTTTACCTGGTGACCTCCCTGTCACCATCCTGCATCCTCTTTCTATAAGCAACAATGTACCCAAGTTATGTTCCATTATGGTTAACCAATGCCAAAATATAAGCTGATAAGGTTTTTTAAACGCAAAAACTTAATGTTAAGAAATAACACTTCAGCCCTCAAAATTTCAAGGCTTTTCCATTTTTGGGGCCCAGTGTTTTCAGGTCTGCGTAACCAATTGTTCGCTTGCGCAAAATCAGTTTGTGTAACCAATTGGTTGCGCAAATTCGTTCCACCATTTTTTATCCAAACCTGCTTTATCTGACCAAATTTCATCTGTATATTAAGTTAATAATAAATTTAAAGTGCATGTTACTGAATTATCATTAGCATATTGATTACAGCATGGACTTATTCACCAATTACCTAATTTACAGATAAAATATGTTTAAAAAAACATGGTTTCATAAAAAAATCGTTATCTGGTCAAATGTCATCCGCCGCATGTGAATTCACCTCATGGTCAATTAATGAAACATGATGTTTTCTTGATGATGATGTGCAGGGGTCGAAATTCGCTAAATTTCACCAGAATCAATTCGGATTCTCATAAATTTGCTCAGCAGGAATCCATGGGAATTCATTTTTGGATTCCTGTATAGAAAGCTCAACGGGAATCCAATACAATGAGGGGTTTTCATTTCCATGTTATACACTGGATAAATACATTGTCTTAAAGGTCATATATGGAGTGTACTTTAAGACATTATAATATATCCAGCCCTTCCAAATCATATAGCTGTTATCAATTTGCTAATACATGGCATATTTTTATATTTATTGCTGATAAAGTACATAGCTTTAGAATATCGCATCATGAATTACCTCCCTTGAATTCCACGCAGCTGTGACGTCATAGTAGAACAGCCGCTAAACAACGCTAATACAGGCAACACTGTTTAACAAGGGTAACTTTTTCATTCTATTGTATTTAGCAATGAATTTTGGAATAGGCAACGATCTCAATGATATTCCCGGTAGACATTAGTCAGAAGTTTATAATAGTGCCGATGCCATATTTAAATATGAATATCTCGGGCACGAAAACACCCTTTCTAGATGAGATCTGCTTCGAGAAAATATCTGAGTGTGATTCTATAGATACTGTATTTTTATGACACTATATCTTGCTACATCCAGTATTGGTGGGATGGCCGTCAAGCACAGATCTAGGATTTTATTATTGAGTTAGTCCAATATTGGAGAGAGCTGTGAGCGAGGGCGTGTCCCCTCCAAATGGCCATTTGGGGAGATATGGGTGGGCTGGTTCTTCTCCCTGAAAATTCTGATGATATGCGAAGTCATTTCCTGCATTCCATTTGATAAACAACATATCTATTTTGTACCCAAACTGCGCCTATAATTCGGCAGAATCTGTTATGATTTTCCAGATGTATCTCTACCCCTCCCCCCTCCTCGAACGCACGCATGTGCGCACACATTCACCCAAGCACGTAAGCATGCGCACACACACACAAACCAAATGCAGTCCACCAGTAGATCTGAATTTGCGAATTTGCCTAAGGTATCGCATGATTTGTTTAAGTCTAAGACTAGAGAAAGCTAGGCCCATATTGGATACATTTTATACGTCTATATAATTAAATCTCCTGTAGATTTAAGCCAAACTATTTGTGACAATCTAAAACATCAATTTTAACAAACATTGATTACGATATCATTTAGGGATATACATTATGCCATCAATGAGTGGACTTCTCATAGGCTACGTGATTAACCTACTTGAACAAGCAAATAACACTGCATTCAGTTGCAAAAATTATGCCAAAAATACCTGTGGTCGGGCCTACACATTGCCACTTATGACTTATGTTTCCTGTCATTCTAAACATAGGCCTACACATGTGTGCGTATCCGATATATATGTGGGCGAGGAGGTAAACTCTGGGTATATATCTATACCACTTCTTTGAATGTAATGTAGCTAACGTATAAATTTATGCATTACGACACTCACTCTCCCACTCTTTTACTGGAGTAATTTGTAGGTTTATGTACTAGAGACAAATGCTGGCCCCGAGTGTGTACAATTGTCGTTATAATGAAAAAGCACATATATGAGTGAAGATGCGAAAAAAACCATGACAATAATAATTTATAACAGGTGGGTAAGATGAACTAAATTGTCATATTTAGATAGGGATATGTTTATTAACAGTGCACAAATTTACGTTGGATAGCTGAACTGAAAGAGGGATGATCGATAACCGATATGTCAGTCTTCCTATGAATTCGTTCATCTGCTACTATTTATGTGCTTCCATCACATGGAATGCTTGTTTTATCGCCCGGTGGTAATTTTCGATAGGCCCAGTGGTAATTTCTCAAAATAATATGCTTTGCATCAACGTTAAAATATGCAGGCCCGTCGATTCCCCCAACTGGCAGCCCCTCCCCATATCCCACCCACCCCCTACACCGCCTCCCATCCAACCATTGCTACGGTCATGTAATATCGATTATTTTTCTTCGCAATTTTCAACTGTATTCTTACTAGTGACACAGGCCCATGTATGTTAGGTAAAACCAGAAGAGTGTCTTATAAAACCTACAAACAGTTGGTCTCGAAAATGATGAGTATATGCTAAGCTTTAAAAACTCACACTTGTACATTAAATTATCTTGTCATTCACAGGCTAATTTTGTTCACACACATTTCTATCGAGCCAAAATCACCATTGAAGCAATCGTGTTCTCAAACATGTCTGGAAACATAAAACCGCATTGGTTTTTCGTAGCTGTTGCCATTTTTGCGTGATTCTAACTACACACCCACCCTCTAGGCCTAAACCATGTAGCATACATAGTCACAGCAAAAATGTCAGAATTAAAGAAAATGCATTGAGATCTCATACAATTTTTGTTTTAGACAGATAAGAAAGATCTAGCTGACCTACGTGTGTCTGTTTTATGTATGCACATGTATTTAATTCAACAACAAAAAATGTTGTATGTAGGCTATATTATGTATATTAAGTAAGAGCACGCATTAGACTATATGATCAGGTGTTTATTTAGGATTAAAATCAATCAACATATAACTTTCTATTATTTTTATTGGCATAAGACCTGAAAAAGCTATTTTTATCTTTGCCTGATCGGGAAAATGCAACCAAACTGTACTTATTTCCTGCTGAAGTTGAACGATGCTGCATGTATTCAACGTTATGGTATAATAGCTTGTTCCACTATTACGTCATTATTGACGCTGAAGAGCTCAAAATCAAGGGAGGTAAGTCATCACGTAATTTCGCGTATTCGATCATACGCCAACTTCGTGGCTAAATATTAGCTATTTGGTGAATGTTAGACACGTACAGCTGGTTTGTTATTAATTACTATACAATAATGTCTTAAATACTTGCAAAATTGGGATTTCTCTAAATATGACCTTTAAGTACTTATTATATATAAAATTGTATATTTCAGAAGTTGCCCTGAGCACATCTCTCATGATTATGATTTTATGTCCATGTTGACAAACAACCGACAGAGATCATACCTGATACTACAAACTTTCCTTGAATTCATGAACAATCACACCATGATATAACTCAGTTGCCACAGACATTGTTGATCTTATTTTCCTATTATCATATGGAACCTCAGCCATATACATAAAATATGGGTAGTAATTAATGCTTATATGCCTATCAGGATCTCATTGTATTGGTCACTCAGGAAAACTTTTAGTATGATACTGTACATACAAGGAGTATTTATTGTAAACCAGTCATTCTTATTCTAAGTGATAGATATTATTTTCAAAGTAGAACTGAGATTTCATATTAATGGATGAATCCAATCTGTTACTCAACTATTGACTTCATATCAATTACATCACATATAGGTTGATGTCACCAGTCACTATTATAATCGACAGACAATACTAACTCTCATAGTAGTCTGTCAGTAAGTATTAATTGTATGTCTTTGTAATTTAATAAACATTCTGTTGATTGTTTTGAGGGGAAGTTTGTTTCAAAGTATTCACCAAGTTAGCTGTATAGTTACCATGAAATTGAGATTCTGGGGCAAAGCTTGGAGCAGAGCTTAGCTAGAGATGGGTGGGGAATAACTAAAAGTGGATTCGTCCATTGTGATATAAGGACTGTAATATTTCTCAAGCAAATTTGTCAAAAAACAGATTGAGTTTTTGTTTTATGTCCATTCATTCGTTCCATTTCCAGACCAAAAAGAATATTTTGGAAAATTTACCTCTGAAATTACAAGCTCAATAACCGAGCCAGTCATTCAGTGTTAAGTCTCCAAAAACAATACTCCCTGGGTCTGCAAATGTACATTTTCTCTGCCAAAATATCAGTATTTGCATGACAACACTCACTGGTAACATCTTTCCATCTTGCAACAATTTCAGGGTTCATACACCTTGGGCACAATAAAATTCCACACTTTTTCCAAACATATATTTCAAAATTCCAGACCCACTATAATAATTAGTGACTAATGACTCAATATTTATAAATATCTTAACACCCTCCTCCCACCCCACCCATAAAACCCCACTACAAAAACAAAGAATTGAATATCTTACATTGTTGTGGTTTATCTAGTTGAGCAACCCTCCCCAGCCCACCCACCACCACCTTGTAAGCAATGGCTTCCAGTTATATTATTTTCAAAATATTTAAAAGACTATGCTTTAATTTGTAAAGAATTCCACCTATATCAAAGATTTACCGTCATAATAGCCCAAAAAACAAAGGGTTTGAAATGTTTATAAAATTGTACCTGTGACAGGCATATTTTTTTGTAACTGTCACCAAATATTTGTACTTGTACAAGCAGCGTACATTTCTAACATAAAACAATAACCCGCAAGTCCGCCACAATAAAAAGTGTAACCCGCTCTAAGGCATTTAGTAGATAGCTTGACGCGTCCTAACTTTTACGCTTTAAACTGACAATTTAGTGCAAATGCGATTTACTACGCACCGGTTTTGCTAACATATAGTCCTGTTTTCTCGGTCACTCCAAAGCAATGAACCACTTAAATATCGGGTGGTATTACTGTCAGAACCATCCAATAATAATATATTGGGTCATATAACCCGTCAAAGTGGGCGCTAACATATTGCTTTACTGCGTTTAAAAGCGGCACAGCGACTAGATTTTTCGTTCGTCATTAGCCATCAATATTAATCGCAAGAGTCGCACAGAGATTGGTTGAAATAAATCATGTGATTAATTCGTTATGAATGACGAGGCACGTGATCAAAATTGTACTACGATAGTAATTATCATTCATGCCTATTGAAATCAGATATCCCGTGAGCCAATCAGAAACTACAAGTGCGCATTATCAATTATTATTATTAACTACGACTGTGCAGTCACGCGAGACATTTCTCATTACCGGTGAATTATCAGACCACCCTCTAGGCTGATTCGTGACAATTTTTATTGTTGAAATTAGTAACCGGGATCGAAGAATGGAATGTTTACGTTTTTGGAAGCGTTTATTTACGAGAATCCAGTTGGATTCCCGTATTTTTCAATTTCGGGAATATTACGAGAATCGGATTCCTGGATTCCCGTCGAATTTCGAGCCCGAATTATTATGTCATGGACCAATCGCGTATTCATAGAATCGCGATGATGTCATCACAATCAAATTTCCCCACAATACCCCGGGAGCGACGCCATTTCTGGAGGGGCTAATTTAACGTTACGAGCAATGGGCTGTAAAACCTTAATTGCGTTTTCTTTATTCTCCTGCAAAATTCAATCGTGATTTGATGTTTTGTAATACCGGGTAGAGTTATTACATACGCTTGGATACATGATTTTAGGGTTTCAGCTTCATGGAAAATGTAAACAATATATTCCTAAGGGCAGTCTTCTTTAGCGTGTAGCAAGCTTGCCCCAACTTTAATGGCGGTTGATTTCAAATGCCCGGCTGCGTGAAACTATGCATATAAAATAATACATCAGGAACATGCCAGCTGACGGTTGCACGTACGTGCATGCAACCGTTTATAATTGAGCAGTCCATTGTTAATGCACAACGTGTAGCGAGACTAGTTCCCGGCCTATGTAGTAATGCTAGCGGAAATACAACGGAACTTTGTCTCTGACACATGCGTGCTGTCTCTTATTTATAGAATTTGACAGACATATGTTATCGATCTTTTAGATGGTTTAAAACGCTAAATTCCGTTGTAAATAGCATGTTTTATATCAAAAAGTTGTTGAAACTTTTCTGTTTTCCACGATCAGAGATAACTACCGTTCTGGGTTTTGTCACTTACGGGACCATTTTTTCGTTAACGGGAATTTTACTTCACATAACCGACGCGCGAACGAAACGATCGTTCTCGCCAAATTTTGAGGGCTGCACTTGTAGTGATCTTGACCTTTGATATGGTGACCTTCCTGTCACAATACTGCATGCTCTTGGTAGAGGCAACCATGTATTCAAGTCGTGTTCGTTTAGGCTACAGTAATCACAAAATAGAAACTGATCAAATTTGCTATGAAGAAAAACTTATTGTTGAAAAATAAAAAGCTCTAAAAAGAGGTCAGAGTGACCATGGCCTTTGACCCAGTGACCTTTTCACCAACTTGCATCCTCGTTAAAGTGGTTAACCATACCATCAATGTTACATCTTATGCATCCATTGTATGATTAACTCTTTAACACTCAAATTTGGTTTTTTTTAATTTTAATTTTCTCAGAAAATGGCCATCTGCAGACCAAAAGAAGAGTATTTTTGAAAATTGACCACTAAATGACTGGCTCGCTTATCGAGCCAGTCATTGCAGTGGGAAATTTTCAAAAATATGCTTCTCTTGGACTGCAAATGGACAATTCTCAAGACCACTGTAGAAGCCGTTTTTGGCCGATATGACTGTTAAAGGGCTAAGACTATATACAATGAGACAGCACTTACTTCCCTCCCATGTACAGTGTAATAGGTTGATAGCGCCTTCGACTCGCTTCCAATGCTGAAGATGGAAAAACGCATATGCGATGGCCTCACTATCGCCTCGCTTCAATAAGTGTTCTGGAGGAAGAATCAAGCTCTTTGTTTCCAGTAAGTACTGAAAGTGTAACAGAAAGTTTACTATATCTCTGGAACAGAGGCTCAGGAAGAGGTCATATTAAATGTTTTCAAACAAATACTAATATATGCCAAACAACCTTCAGGAACTTAGAAATTTTAACTAACATCCAGAATTGCTTAAAATGGATTTGAGTACAAACAAGGTCGCTAGAATCTCAGTAGCTGCGGGTGAAGCGTAAAAAGTAGGTCACACTGAGGTCACACTGACAAACTTTTATTACGTTGCATATGTCAAGCCTAAAATGCATGACAACACCAAGTTGGATTACTGTATACGAAAAAATCTGAAACGACAGCACGAAATAAACTTTAATGACTGACTTACGAACTAACTTAGACCCAACCAAAGGACTGCGATTTATTGAACTGCTGTCAGTATGACCAGACGAATACCTGTATAAACGCATCCAGTAACGACTCTACGTATCTAAACAAGCACAAATTTGTACAATACTTGCATCATTCGCGTTTGGTAGAATTTTAAATTATGTCAGTGATCTTGATATTTTAACTTTTGAGCCACCCTAAGTTTATCACACTTATTCAGGACCCCACAGCCAACTTTCCACCCAAGTCCAATCAAGATATCTCCAAGAGAACCACATTTGTTGATAAATTAGTTTTCAGAATAAAGATTTTTAAATCTCACCGGTCGACACGGGCTTGAACTGACCATTTGACCCAGATTTATCACACTTCTTCAGTACCCAACGGGCAACCTTCCACCCAAGTCTGATCAAGCTATCTCCAGTAGTTATTGACAAATTAATTTTCAAAAATCATTTTTAATCTGTTCACCATGGGGTTTGACCTTTGATATTTTGACCCCAAATTTATCACACATCTTCAGGACTCTACGAGACGCCTTTCATCCAAATTTGATTACAGTAGATGAAACTACAGCCGGGAATAAGCTTTTGTGACCGACTGATTGACTGACTGATGGATGGATGGACGGACAGACGGATGGTGGAGGGAGGGGCAGTTGGGCAGATGGACAGACGGACAAACACACAGACACAGACTAAGCGACATTGTGATTTATTGAGCTGCTACGGGATTGTTTGCTGACCACAAACCAGTTTGATTTGGCTGTATCAAAATATCACTAAAGTTTGTATAACCCTTGAAATGCCAGTGTGTCAATTTCAAGACAGCTATACAGGAAAGCTGCTGAATATTTTTAAAGTAATTTCAATGGCATTTGTTGGTGCCATACACAGCAGCAACTCACAGGCAAATTAGTTTCAAAATATTCAACAGAATATTCCATACATCGAAGAATCTGTCGTTAGTGGTCTATATCGATTAATGGTTCAACTCTTACCACTCCGATGTCAAATTTAAAAATTTTAAATCAACTGGTGTATATTTTTCAACAATTTTGGTGGACGATGTTCCTGTCTACGACAGCACCATCTTCCACCAAATTTGTTGAAAAATGAACACCAGCTCATGTTTTAATGATTTAAAATCTTTAATTTTGACATCCCAGTGGTAAGGGCTAACAATAACACTCACTTTAGGTACATGTGGATTGAACTCGACAGCTCTGTGTATTGCTTCGACAGCAGTCATTTCTGCTGTACTTAAGCCACGTTTTGAAGCTGTGTCTGGTGAAAACCTGCAAATACATCAAATCAACTTAAATATTTTACAAATTAACCCGATTTGATGCCTTAGAAGTCCACCTTTCCAGAGCATCCATCGATGATCTGACGTCATATGATGTCATACTCAGCTAAGCGGCGTATAGTATGACATCATAATCATTACGTCATAAATGATTCTATTAGGCCCGTCTATAACTCTTAACAGTCAGACACGTTGTATGAATTGTATGTCTCTACTATTTAATGAAACAGGCTGTTGAATATTTTGAAACTAATTTGACTGGACGCTGTTGCTGCCCTAGGTAGGCTTACCTGTATAGTTTTCTGGAAATTGATATTCATGGAGTTCAGAGATTGATCATTCCCACCACGATCGAAGTGTGGGTGGAGCTTAGATTGAGATGGGCGGTGCATAGCTAAAACTGGAAAGTTCCATTAACAACTGTCAAACCTGCTCAAGTGACCAGCTGGCATTTCACATCAAATAATTGTGGTTAATCTTAAAGAACTACCATCCAGGACCTCTAAAAGGTTTATCATTACAGTACAGCTCAGAGATAACTTAACATGTTTCCAAAACAAAATAAAATTCACCAGTTGTTGAATACTTTGAACATAATTGGATTGGATGCGATAGCAATGTCTACAATCTAATTAGGCTCAAAATATTCAACAAAACATTTCTTACATCGTGTTCAATATCGTACTAACATGTTTCTGTCTTTGTTTAGGAAACATGTTACGTTATTGATGAGCTGTAGCGTAAATAATCTGTCCTGGTTTTATTGTTAACCCCCTGAAGCTTAACCTTTAGCACTCTGTCAAAATTTTAAAATTTCAAGATAAATTAAAAGATGAACTGGTGTTTATTTTTCAACAAATTTGGTGGAAGATGGTGCTGTCGTAGACAGCAACATCATCCACCAAAATTGTTGAAAAATGTACACCTGTGTCTTTGCCATTGACCCGAGAAAAGATAGAATATTGACATCAGGGTGTTAAAGGCCTCATAACGTACTGACAGTGACGTGATAAAACCATAAAGTTCACAGCAAAAACGATACACATCGATGTGCACAAAAATGGTAAATAGTACGTTTTCTGTGAAATTCTTTTTAAAAAGTCAAATTTTGTCTTTTATTTTTTGCTTTTAACTCAGCCTGATCCTTAACCCTAAGCATTCTGATGTAAAAACTGTTTAATTTTCAAATTAAATTAAAAGATGAACTGGTGTTCATTTTTAAACAAATTGGGTGGAAGATGGTGCTGTCATAGACAGCAACATCGTCCACCAAAATTGTTTAAAAATGTACACCAGTTTCTTTGCTACTGACCCCACAAAAAGATAGAATATTGACATCAGAGTGGTAATTGATGAATCCAGTTTCTCAGTCAATCATATGATGTCATAATCAACTATGTCACATGTAGGCCGATGCCATAATAAATTACATCAGGAATGACATAAATAAGCTAATCACAAACGCTTACATGGGTGGATATTAGGTAGAGATGGGTGGGACATAGCTAAAACTTGATTACTCCATTCAGTCTCGACATCCCGCCCTTTAGAGAAAGAATGGCACACCACCGAAATAAACTCATGGTTCAAAAGGTTACGGTCTGAAACTTCCCTTTATTTACTCACTTATCTGCCACTGCCCGAGCTTTTAACAAGGCTGCTGTGTAACATATTGTTGCCGACTTAGGCAATTCTATGTCTGAAACGAAGCAGAAAAACACAGATTTACACTATTTTGATGCAACAGACAGAGACTGATCTAGGATATTAGTGTGGACATTACACAGGAGAGAAAGCAGTGGTAGGGATGAGCCTGTGAGGGTGATATTGTTCATCAAAAGTAAATTTGTGTGAAGTTTTGCTATGAGAGCTTTTTGTAGGTATTTTTCTTCGCTTGATTATCCAAACTGACGGTGCACAACCCCATTACAATATGTTCAACCTCATTCTGGACCAAACCATTCAGGAAAACATATTTTTATGCTTACATTGAGTAACCCAAAACCAATCCAATTTCTAGAAATTCTAGGTACTTCTGATGACTCTATGTGAAAATTAGCTAAATATGAGCCTTAGTCTTATTTAATCATTTCACTGATGAAGTCCCCATATCTCATTTTCAAAGCACCCATACATCACCTATCGAATATATTGAATTAAGAATGACAATCAGAGAGTCCTAAAGTATGTCCCCGCCCCCCCCCCCCCTCCATTCCACTAAGCACAACCTCCCACCCAAGATTGGTCACTGTGACCTTGACCTTTGACACCAAAATCGATAGGGTTCTTCGAAACACCAAGGAAAACCTCCCACCCAAGATTAGCAACGATCCCTTCAATCGAACTTGAGTTATCATCCGGAAACGCAATATTACATAATTAATTAGGTCAACATGACCTTGACCTTTGACCATTTGACGCCAAAATCGATAGGCTTCTTTGGACCAAGGACACGCTCCCACACCAGATTAGTAATGATCCCTTCAATAAAACTCGAGTTACCATTCGGAAACGCAATATTACGTAATTAATTAGGTCACCTTGACCTTTGACCATTTGGCGCAAAAATCGATAGGGTTCTTCAGTCCACCAAAGACAAGCGCCCACACCAGATTGGTAATGATCCCTTCGATAGAACTCGGGTTATCATCTGGAAACGCAATATTATGTAATTAATTAGGTCACCGCGACCGTGACCGTTTGACGCCAAAATCGATAGAGTTCTGCGGACCACCAAGGACAAGCTCCAACGCCAGATTAAGCTTCCATGCCAGATTGGTAATGACCCCTTTAATAGAACTCGAGTTATCATCCGGAAATGCAATAGTAAATAATTAATTAGGCCACAGTCACCTTGACATTTGACTGTTTGACGCCAAAATCGAAAGAGTTCTTCGGACTACGAAGTTCATGCTCCCATGGCAGATTGGTAACAATCCCTTCAATAGAACTTGAGCTATCATCCGGAAATGAAAGCCTGAATGGACAGACGGGTGGACAAAACAAAAGCTATATACCTGCGGCACATTTTTAATTTGACTGGAAGTCATTGCTACCTTTGGTGTGTGCGTGTGTCCGTGCGTGCGTGTGGTGGTGGTGGGGGGGGGGGTGTTAATTCAAATCCACTTGGTAGAAATTGAATTATTGTTACGGAAAAAACTATTTGGTAAAGGTGACCATGACCTGTTGACTTAAAATACCAGACTTCTTATAATATATCACTAGCTCTTTAACACATAAACTTTAAACATCTCAATTTCAAGATAAATTCATGTGTACAGGATAAGCAATTGAATATTTTGAAACTAATATGACTGAAAGTCGTTTCAAAATATTCAACAAAATAATTTACGTTTAATAAATTTTGTTATTTCTGGACTGTAAGAGTTAAAGCCTTAACACACACTGAATATGAAGTTGTCATCGATGGAAAACTAATATCTGCATGAACAGGTACATGTACATGCATGGACAAAAGCATGAAACAATACAAAACCTAAATCTGCATCAATGTGCAGTGACGATCACCAACCAACACACACATGCATGCGCATACGCACACACACACAGACACACACACCTCCCACACTCCTGCTTTTGGGAAAATTATTCATCTTATGTCCAAGAGACTTAAGCTTAGTTAACCCTTTAACAGCTAAATTTTGTCTAGAATGTAAAAATGATTTTTTGTTAAATGTTCATTCGCAGGCCAAGAAGTAGGGCTGGGCGGTTTGGCCTAAAAGAAAACCGGTGACGGTATCACTAATTAAACCGGTATTAACGAAATACCTGTTTAAGGGGTTAGAATGATCGAAAATAATTTGAAATATGAAAATATGCCGTTGTCATTATAGCTACAGTACATGCAGAGTTGCCCTTATGCGTCCTTTTGCGCGTATATACGCATAAAAATGGCAGAGGGACGCATACAAATTAACCCTCTGCGTCCCCGAGGACGCACGAGGGACGCAGTGAAAAAGTGTAACGGAAACTGGTAACTTTGGTGTGTGCTTAATTATCGATTATATTATCGTGTGTGTATATTTATTTGTGCATGTTTTTACTTTAAAAAATATACCCAATGTATTGTGTGTTCAATAAAAACGAACTTACTGCGTTGTTTAAGACTATGATTTGTTGTATGTTTTCTTGCACAACTCAAAGTTGTTAATGCCCATAAATCAGGTTCAACCACCACATTTAATTGTAAACACAATCCCCAAATCATCCTTAGTATTCCATTTCATCTAATTTTTTATAAGTAATGAGTTTACAAGCCCGATGGTAGTCGCCTTGTTTGGCCTACAAATTGCAAAAATACCCGCCATGTTTCTGTCTGTTGTGCTAATCGTCAGTATGACGTGTCAGTATTTGATTGGATAACAGCGGAATCGCCCTCTAGAGGAACTCACGCTTGAGAAATCCAATACAACTGATCAAGCGTATACAAACGTGTCTGGGCGTCTTAACCCTTTCACAGATCAGAACATTGGACAGATCACAAAGTTGTTATCACTAATCTGCTGAATATTTTGAAATTAATTTGCGCATGCCTACTTGCCTAAAGCAGCAACCACTTCTTACAGGCTAAATATTTTTTTCTATTTACTTATCAAAATATCTAAATGGATGAAGGAATATATGGAAGATATTGTGATATCTTTTACATTTGAATGGTCATTTGACGGATTAGCGGCGATGTCTTTGTATTGCTGTTTGAATAACGGTATCAATACGCGCTATAAGCCGTCTTTTAGTTAGCAATAGCGGCTGATTGATTGACTGATAGATTAGTGTTTTATAATGTTTAGCAATACTAGAACGTTAGGTGTTCCCAATTTCTCAACTAAAAAGCTCATCCCAGCAGCGATGTTCATCGATCTACAGGTAGGCATGCGTTAAAATATTGATTTTTTTCCAAACAGCGTGTAGCTCAAAGCTCTCCGATACAAGCGTCCTTATTGGATACACGCTAATGGGTTATCTATGCGGGTTATCTATGCTTCAACCAATCAACAATCGCGTTACATAGTTACTCCCTATGAATTAGACATTTCCGGTTATTAGCTGATATATTTTCACTAATTACGCAGTTTAATCTGATTTATACAGATTATGTTTGATAAATTATTGTTTTGTCTGCTCTTAACCTATGTATTCCACTATATTTGGTCATTCCAGTTAAATTATAAAAAATATGCCCGCATTATATCGAAGTAGGTCAAGTAGTCCTTGAGCAAAATCACCCCAGATACTCGTAATTTTTCAATTCGTCCAAAGCCAAGTTATGGTTTAATAGAAAAATTAATGCACTGGTCTTTGCTAATTACTAATGTCGTGGTCTTTGGAAATGTTAATCATACAAGGTTATCAATGTAGGTTGGTTGGTTTATCAGACAACAAACAAGTACAGTGCTTTAAGTTATTGTGTATTGATATGCAGTTCAAATGTCATTAGTTAAATATACAAGGGCCACTTCAATAGATCAATTTTAGCCACCATTGTAGATCACAGAATACATATTTTTGAAAATTTACCACTGGAATGACTGGCACTGTTTTCAACATGTTTAATAAAGTGCTTTATAATTAGATCAATGTGTTGTGTTTATTTTAAGAAAAAAACATGGGACCCCCATATTTCAGATGAGGACCCCATGGGACCCCCAGATTTTACAATGGGACCCCAAAAAATCAGATGTTGTGGGGAAACACTGAGTACATGTATTTTGTGATTTGACAACTGACGTAAATTGCCACGAAATTAGAACGGTAACTACGTACGACTGCTCACTTCGACGCTATCTATCTCAAAATAGTAGTTAAAATAAATAAAATCTGGTTCATGTGATGTCGTGAAAATAACACTAACTACTAAAATGTTGATTTTCAACACTGTTATTAGGTAACTATTTTCGAAAGCGTAGTAAAATCTAACGCGTGTAAGTAGGATCCCGGATATGAGAGCGAGTTTAGGCTCCTAGTAGAGTACTGCACATACGGTTAGAGTTCATAAAACCACCTACAGTATGATCTAGTCTAGTAAGTCATGTGTTTGTATTCGAGTACTCGGTATTTAGTAATCCTCCTCAATAAACTGTCGTTCAAGCGGGTGAATGTCATTCAGCAGGTAACTAAAGAGTAGTCATTCCCTGGAAATCGCGCCTCAAGAATTCTCACAAAAAATGTGTTTGACAATTCTTCCAGATTCATACGTCATATAATAAAGAGATTATGATAATTTGACAACATAAACACAATGATTCGTGAATCTAACTTAAATCTACTTAAATCAACACTCCGTACTTGAAGATATACGAAGACGAAAAAGACCGGGCTGTAAAACAAAACGATGTGATTCTAACGCCTCTCGAGCAGAAAAGTTACGTGATAAAAAATACTACGAATTTCATTCATAAAATCGATAGTAGTGACTATCCCGGCGGAAGAATTTGTTAACAACCAATCACATACGCCTGCTCGTATTTGAGAGGCTAAGGTGTATTTTGCTTGTAACTACTCCGCCAGCGTAAGAAGCGACTTAATCGTTTTCATTTCTCGGCCGTTCAAGCAATTTGTCTCGTATATCTTAGTCCGTGATGGATCATTTTATATTTGTCGAAATCTAAGGGAAATAATGATTTGTTTGGATTGGGAGTTCATTGTATAGCGGCGTTGTTTTTGCAGCGTGTTTCTTGATTTATTTTTTTGTATCATGTCACATTTGGAATCCTAATTAAACATAGTACAAACTCGAATTGAAAAAAGGATTATTTGTTGCAAAGAAATTGAGATTTTCAAATTATTCAATCTTACATTGAAGCCGCAGAGCTTACGTCATGTAAGTCATTGCTGGCAAATCAAATCATATTTGCCGAGGGTCGTCCTCAGCCGATTTGTTGGGATTTCACCAACACCCTTGCTTTCCCACGGCTAATATTTATAGATGACTGTATTTTATGTCTCTAACAGCAACTGGTTACACTAGATGATAATATTAAACTGCAAGTCAAGAACAAACTAGTTTAGGACAGTCACCAGATTTTGCGCAATGGCGATTTTACGGACGGTTTTTCGGGTTTTTTATTTTCGTAATGGTTTTTAAACCGTTGCCATAAAAAAAACCTGAGACGGTGTGAAACCGGTATACCGCCCAGCCCTACCAAGAAGTCTTTTTTTTAAATTTACCACTGGAATGACTGGCTCGGTTATCGTTCCAGTGGTAAATTTTCAAAAACAGTCTTCTCTTAACCTGCAAATGGACATCCTTCAAAACCACTAGAGGCCGGTTTTGGCTGGCTTCGCCATGAAAGTGTTAATATACACCAAGTAGACACTAAGCTATCAAACATAAGTTTAAATCTGAATGAACGGATGTATAATCGACGTAAACCAGTTACCACACAAACATGACAAAAGTTATCGTCATAAATGGAGGGATCTCGTCTGTCACTCAAGCATCTGACGATCATAATCAAATCCATGACTTATTACCTAATGCCGCAAGCAAAATAATGTATGTTCAATGTTCATCTTGAAAGTGTACTTGTAAACTGTGTTTTTGGTGAATTTACAATTTAATAAACATTGCGTTGAACATTTTAAAACTAATTTGGCTGGAAGCTGTTACGCCACAAGTCAAATTACTTTCAAAATATTCAACAGATTCTCTTCAGGTAACTTCAAATTTAGATTCTGGGAATTTAGGTTTCAAAATTTCAAATCAATTCAAACATGCAAACAAAATGGGAAGGGCATAGCTAGAAATGGATCCTTGTATTATGCAGTATTCTGGATACCTAGGTCATCAGTGAACATGGTAAATCATTCGCTGACATAGCCTCCCATATTTGCTTACCATCATATTTAGCGAGTACAGCCTGAACGTCGGCATACGCCTGCATTTCTAAAAGTACTTCAATCAGATTCTCGTGAATGTTGAACAAGTTTGGGATAGGAAACTCTTTCATGTTTGGCATCGGAAATTCCTTCATTAACTGTCAAAATATGGAAGAGAACAAAATGAGTCATCTACCAAATGTCTACAGTACATCTCATAAATAATTTTTTATTTCCAAAACAAAAAAAAGAATAATTTTGAACACGATGTTCTGTTGAAAATTTTGAACACAATGGACCGTTCCAGTTTTTGAGACCCACCCACCTCTAGCTGAGACCCACCCACCTCTAGCTAAGCTCCACCCACACCTCGCTCGTGTTGGGATTGATCAACCCCTGAATTCAATGACTATCAATTTCCAGAAAATTATACAGATAAGCTGTTAAATATTTGGAAACTAATTTGACTGAGTGCTGTTGCCCAACATCGCCCAGTCAAATTAGCTTCAAAATATTTGACAGGATATTTATTAAATAGTAGACACAATTCGTACAACAACGCATAGTCTCTCTTCAACTATGCGTTCGTGACATACTAATTCACATCATTCATTGTGATGTCATTCAATACGTCACATAGTTGATTATGATGTCATATGATGGATGGATACAGTGGTACATGTAAGGTTTATTGGATCGGAAGACACTGCTGCCCGAGGCTGCAGAATGTATTCGAATCCAGTTGTTCCAAACATTTAACATTACATTTTATTATGTTTTGGAAATATGATAAGTTCTTTCTGCTAACTGAAACACGTTAACCCTAACTGAAACATGTTAACTCTTTAACTGAAACACGTTAACTCTTTAACTGAAACATGTTAACACTTTAACTGAAACATGTTAACTCTTTAACTGAAACATGTTAACATTTTAACTGAAACATGTTAACTCTTTAACTGAAACATGTTAACACTAACTGAAACATGTTAATTCTTTAACTGAAACATGTTAACTCTTTAACTGAAACACGTTAACTCTAACTGAAACACGTTAACTCTTACTGAAACACGTTAACTCTAACTGAAACACATTAACTCTAACTGAAACATGTTAACTCTTTAACCCTTTAACACTCAAGGCGGTGAAATACGGCTTCTGTAGTGGTTTTGATAAATGTCCATTTGCAGAACATCAGAAGATTATTTTTGAATTTTGAATGTAGGCTGACGTCACAATCAAATCTGTAATGAAGTAGCTATGTCCATCATGAACTTTTAAAAGTTTGTCATGTGTACGAATTGCATGTCTTTACTACTTAATAACCATTTTGCTGAATATTTTGAAACTAATTTGACTGGGTGCTGTTGCAGCTACCAGCAGCAACAATACTCAGTCAAATTATTTTCCGTTTCAATTATTTACCTTAAATTAGTTTCAAAATATTCAACAGCGTACCTGCATAGTTTTCTGGAAATTGAGATGCAGGGAGTCCAGGGTGCCATCGATACCTACACAGGTAAAGCATGGCCGGAGCTTAGATAGGGAGGGTTGGGTCATAGGTAAAAGTGAACTCAACCATTGTTGGCTTAGAGAATAGCCATCTTTGACGCCAACAACCATATCCTATAGCAAGTCACTTGTATAATAAGTCCACCTGTCTATAGTGACCACTTCTTCACACGCCATAATGTGGACACTTAACCCTTTGACACTCAAATTTGTTCAAGAAAATTAATTTTCTCATAGAAACTGTCCCTTTGCAGACCAAGAGAGCACTATTTTTGAAAATTTATCACTGGAATGACTGGCTCGGTTATCGAGCCAGTCATTCCAGTGGTAAATTTTCAAAAATAGTATTCTCTTGGTCTGCAGATGGACATTTCTCAAGACAACTGAAGAAGCCATTCTTGGTTGTTATGAGTGTTAGAGTTAACACAGCTTTTACTGTGCAATAAAGCTATACAATCAGAAAGACAGATGGATAGGTGGATGGGCTGACTTACACCAAAATAACGTGCATTTTTCCCACAAATTCGCCTGAATTTCTCTACTATCATAGCCAACCCTCCCATGAAGTTTCATCATGATAATCCAGGTAATGGTAGCTATCGGTTAAACCTGTGTGATGGATGGACAGACGGACAGATGCACAAATGGAAGCGATAGCATAAACCCCACGCTTTTCATGAAAGCGGGGGTGTTAATGAGACAATGATTATACATTGTACAGTACTATTGTGGATATAGAAAGGCATCATCGTGTACATACATCTCGTATCATTTTGACACATTCACGAAGCTTTCCTAGCTTTCTCGCACACATGGCTATCCGCCTTCGTATATACACCAGCACATTTGTGTCTCGTCCTGAGGAGAAATGAAATGAGAAACGCTGATAAAGAGAAAATCATTGCAGACACTCGTTTCCCCCCCCCCCCCACCCCTTTAAAACAAAATTTAATTTTAATTCTTCGCAAGATATCGGGCGCGAATATGTTGCCTGTGCGTATCAAGATTATGTGATATTCATGGGCACACAACACGCATGTGCACACGCACACATCACACCATGTAACGATATGTGAAAAGCAAAAACATCTATTCTATTATGATGAAGACTGATTGTATTTATTGCCTAGAACAGCCATGCAATGTTATATTGAAATCGACTAATACCTTGTTGCCATAATTGTTGACTGAAAAAGGATGGGATATATATCGCACAAAATTAAACCTTAGTGTGTGATGTGTATAAATTGGGCGGAGCTGGACTAAAAATAGACGGGACATAGCTAGAAATGGAGTCCTCTGCACAGGTAGGTGTTAAAGGGATGCTAATCTCATCTCAAATGTTGTATTTCACTGATAGACAAGGCTTTATACATTCCACATCATTCATCTCCTGTCACATTCAAGTTTCCATATCGCAATTATCTGCTTTGTAATATCGCTTAAATGTTGAACAGTGATCGCCGACATTTTATCTCCTCAAGCAATAGTGTGTGATGTCATAAGTGCCAATGCATTGCATTCCTTATTATGTAATACTCATCTTGTTGATTACTTTGAAACTAATTTGACTGGCAGTTGTTGCTGCCAATAGTCAACAGCTTATCTGTATGATTGCTTTTATACCACATTGCCGTAGGCATAGCTGGCACCGCTATGACTGAGCGTGTATACCGAGGCACACGCTAATTTTATTCCGATTGCTTGAAAAGTAAATCATGACAGTCTCAAAAAAGCATCCGCTTTTGTTTCTACGAGAATTCTTAATACTTACCAGATGTACTATTATGATAATGTCTATTATCTAGTCTAGCTCAAAATAAACAATTAAAACTCCGCACTCTCCTGGTCCTGCCCATACTGTGTCCGGGAATACCATAGCCGCAGGTACCGAGTCAATTCCCAATCACAGTCAGATTCGTCTTATATTTGCCTTGGCAAACTGCGAAAGCAGCTCAGCCTCACCTCAGCGGGGCGGCTGAGGCAGGGCCATAGTACATCTGGTAAGTATTAAGAATTCTCGTAGAAACAAAAGCGGATGCTTTTTTTATTCTACTTCGAATAATACTTACCAGATGTACTATTATGATAAACTCCGGATTTCGACAGCCAGGAAATGCCGGTGGGAGGAGGTGAGGCTCGAACCAGCACTCATCAACCATCCAACAGAGAAGGTTGTGAAGAGACTAAAACCCTGGCATACGCTTGGGTTCTGCTATCTGACTCATAGAGTGCTAAACTTCTATGGTCTAGACCGCGCTCCCCCCCCTCTTTTGTCCGCACAAAACCAGAGGGATGTCCATGGGGATGCAACACCCACCAGACCCGTGTCAGCCCCAAGTCTCAGCTAGGGCAGTCCAGTAGAGTGCAAAGAAGCTACTACAACTTCAAATCTTTGAAAAAAACTATCAGTATATCGATTAGATTTTCAAATTGGAATGAGTCTCATGTCTGTATGAGAGGATAAATATACTCTTGTACCAGACTATTCACTTACTCAGTCTGGTATTTCGACTGGAAGTAAACATATTTATAGTCACTTAATTAATGTAAACACTCACCATTTTTGAGTGGTCGATCTGTTCTTGATCATCACAGGAGCTAGGCCCAATCCACGGTCGTACTCAGTCATGTGCATAGCGCTTGGTCAGTGTAGGCGGAAGGCTTTTGTGATGTGTGCGAAGTAGTGGTCGGACGTGGCTTAGTTTAGGTTCGACAGATTGGCGACGGCTACTGGATTAAATGTGCTGGAGATGTCTCGAAGGTAGAAATCAGTGAATGACGACTCGGCATGCCATTGTGCTACAGACATCACCTGCTCTAAAGAGACACCCTTATAAAGGGCCGATGATGCTGCTAGTGCTCGGACCTCATGGGCATTCGCACGATCAATCTGCTTTCCTGTAGCGATCTTGTGCGACATCTGAATAGCGTCAACTATCCAACGAGAAATAGTATCTTTCGAAGCACGTAAATGATCATAGGCTGTAGAAATGTATCAACATGTAGTTACTAAAGCTTGAATGTCTTTCGTCGTCGACATGATAAAAAGCTAAAACGTCAGGAATTGATTATGGGTGACGAATTCTATCACCCGAATAGTTAGCATAAGATAAGGCAAGATTTCTAGTAAGTACAACAAAATTACATACAAATCATTCAAGTTTCTATATGCCACACATTTACTCTCAAAACTGCATTCCAATAACGAACTGTTACTCAAATTTTTTCATTTCATTAATCTAGGTGTTGGGTGTTAATGCTATGCATGACTTACTATGGAGTCCTTCATGTGCTGGACTGTGACTCTGTGTTTGAACTGATTTACGATACGATCCTTCAGCAGATTTCAATGCTTGCCGGAATAACTTTTCAGACTGAAAGTAAAGTAAAGGTAAGCATATATATATATATATATATATATATATATATATATATATATATATATATATATATATATATATATATATATGTCGGCTAGTACTGGTAAAGTTGTATGACTTTAAATCATGAATAGCCTTAATAAGAATGAGATTATTATTTTTATTAGAATGAACATTTTACGGTATCAAACAGATTATTGCTTTTATAATGGTCTTTGACATCAATTAAATACATAAACGTTTGTTATAAAGTTAAATCACAAAGAAAATAAATAAATCTTTGTATACAAGTACCTCTAATATTGTTGTAGCTTCTTCCTCAGCCAGCAATATTAAGGCTAGAGCACATCTGTAATAATAACAGCAATATAAGGTGGTATAAGATGATTATAAACACAACCTAAAATTAACCCCTTCACTCCTGGACTTTCAGTGGAGCAATTAGAACTGATAAAAAATGTGGGTAGAGGAGAATATGGGAGCCCTCGTGCAAGATGATCGGGCCATGAGGCTCCTCCACAATATGGAGTTTGATGGATCCAGTATGCTTTGCTTTTCTCCCGATTGGAGGTTTTTGGGTGTAGGCATTGAAGCCCCTCTTATGACCTGTACAATGCATAATCAAATATGTTCCATGACACAGACAGGTAGATTTAATTGTTGACTATGGGATCTGGTGACCCTGTAAACCTGAGGTGTTTATTTGTGTCGAGATGATCCAATGGTTGGATCGAGGATTCCTTCCTCCAAAGCGAGGTTTATTTAGTCTTCCTCATAACATATGAAAGAACTGCTTGGTGAAATGGTTCAACATGTCTTCTTGTTTGAAAGTTGTCTTTCCATTGTGAACAGCGTTGTCCTCATAGGTGGATTGATGGGAAATGACATCCATTTAATTGTCAAGCTGGGTGGCAAGTCCATGCATGACATTGCCGAGGCTGTCTACATTCTTCATTATATTGTGAATGTTACTAACAGTAACCATTCTCATTCTTAGATGAGTAGTAGTAGTAGTTTACTACTTCAGAAATACGTGATATGCTGCTTTGGAAAGAGAATTAGTTTCACAGATTAGACATTTTTCAGAACAAAATTATATCTGTGGAGGATCCCCTCGAGGTGGTTACCTCTGTATTGCCGCCAACCATGTAGTGGCTGGGTTTGATTTAAGCTAGCAAAACATGGATAGCCACAGTCACTAGTGATTGATACCTGACGCTGTTCTCGAATTGAAACATGTTAACTTATTTATGAGCATGTTTGTAGTGTCCTCATAAGGCATATGATACAATGTTCATTGTCACTATCTAGACCCCTAGATATAGCACAGCCATGGAATACGGTTGTATTTCTATGAAATATCCATTTTGAAAATTTACTAGTGGAATGGAGTGAGCAACAAAACAAAACTGAGTCAGCAAATTGTGATAATTAGTGTAAGGGAGAGAACTCTTAATAGCATAAAATCTGTCTAAAATGAATTACATCCCCTTAGGCAACACAAGCTTCAAGATTTTTGTTTTTTAAGGATAAAAAATACATTGGCGAGGTCAATGTATGCCATCAAAATCCACACACAACATCACACCAGTTTATTCCTATATTTCAATCATTACTAGTCGTTTCTACATATGATTAAATACAATGTTTAACTGTCTGTCTGCAGAATCTATGCAGATTACAGTATCCATGGAGTTCAAATCTGGATATGCTGAATATTTTGAAAACAATTTGACTGACAGTTGTTGGAGGCTTAAGTCACCAACAACATTCAGTCAAATTATTTTCTAAATATTCAACATATCCAGTTATTGCCCATTTAAATTATTGTCTGGTGGCTTGCAGCAGTCAGACAGTTTAAGAAGGCACGCCAGCTTAAATTTCTTGCATCCCATTAAACAGACAATTTTGCACAAGATATGAGACACGTTAATCTAAAAATAGAGGCGTGGCTTCTTCGAGAATACACCTCTAATGTAATGACCGACCATCTTATTACGTCATCATTGTGACTAGACTGTTACAGACTCCACTTTGGAGACCAGACAGATCGGGACCCAGTCTATCTCCGTAGCGGACTGTAAAAGCAACACTGTGGATTTTCATACCACCCTAACCTCTGTATCACTAGCTCGAGACATTAAAATCGACTTGATCCACCCAGTGGTTCGTGTGATATCAGCATCTGCGCAGCGTCTCCAAATTCTTGACCTCATTTTGTGTGCGACAGATTTGAATTTAACAACGAATTCAGAGCGAATATTTTTCTGTTAACTGCTTGTCACAGACTACTATAGGCTTTATGTGAATTAATATTGTCTTGTATGAAAAGAGTAGCACTCGTGTCCTTTTAAGTTTCAATTCTCTTCTCTACCACCATATTCTGGTGAAAATCACTATGCCAATGGCTACTCAACACATAAGAAATACTTTTCTCGATCTCGTATCGGAGCTCTCACGAGATACAAATGACGAGACATTTGTTGATTTCTGTTCAAGTTACTCCATAATCTTTGTACCTATTTGACACTATATTTATTTAGTCTCTCTAGTCTTGTTTTCTGTACAGGCCAAGATTTCTCAAACCAAAAAACCCTGACCTGTACATGCAAATGGTAAACGTGTATGCATGACGTATTCACAGCAGTGCATTCGACAGCCTGTATTTCAACTGTTCAACGCAAGTGTGTCAATTTCCCGGTTAGAATATGAGAACACCTTTTATATACTTTGACAATAGTTTGCGTGAAAGTGCATTCAATCAAATTATTAAAATAATTAGTAGGTAATGCGATTAAGGATTGCTACAGATTTGAAACAAATTTGAATGAAAATTGTTGCTGCATCAAAAAAGCATCCGCTTTTGTTTCTACGAGAATTCTTAATACTTACCAGATGTACTATTATGATATTATCTAGTCTAGCTCAAAATAAACAATTAAAACTCCACACTCTCCTGGTCCTGCCCATACTGTGTCCGGGAATTACCACAGCCCCAGGTACCAAGTCAATTCCCAATCAGTCAGATTCGTCTTATGTTTGCCATGACAAACAGCGACAGCAGCTCAGCCTCACCTCAGCGGGGCGGCTGAGACAGGGCCATAGTACATCTGGTAAGTATTAAGAATTCTCGTAGAAACAAAAGCGGATGCTTTTTTTATTCTACTTCGAATAATACTTACCAGATGTACTATTATGATATTTCGACAGCCAAGAAATACTGGTGGGAGGAGGTGAGGCTCGAACCAGCACTCATCTACCATCCGACAAAGAAGGTTGTGAAGAGACTAGAACCCTGGCATATGCTTGGGTTCCGCTATCTGACTCAGAGTGCTAAACTTCCATGGTCTAGACCGCGCTCCCCACCCCACCCCACCCCTCATTTGTCCGCACAAATTCCAGAGGGCTGTCAAAATGGGGAGCCAACACCCACCAAACCTGTGTCAGCTAGGGCAATCCAGTAGAGTGCAAAGAAGCTACTACAACTTCTAATTTTGAAAAAACCCACTATCAGTATATCGAATAGGCTTTCAAACTGGAATGAGTCTAATGTCTGTTGAAAGAATAAGATACTCTTGGCCAGACTATTTACTTATTCAGTCTGGTAAATCGACTGTAAGTAAACTAATATTAGTCAGTTAATTAATGTAAACACTCACCATTTTGAGTGCTTGGTCTTTTCGTGTTCATCACAGGAGCTCGGCCCAATCCACGGTCATCCTCGGATCATGTGCATGGCCTTTGTTCAGTGCATCTGGAAGAACCTTGTGATGTGCGAAATAGTGGTCGGATGTGGCTTCAGTTAAGACTTGATAAATTGGCGACGGCTACCGGATTAAGTGCGCTGGAGATATCGCGAAGGTAGAAATCAGTGAATGATGACTCGGCATGCCATTGTGCTACAGACATCACCTCTTCTAATGAGACACCCTTATAAAGGGCCGATGATGCTGCTAGTGCTCGGATCTGGTGGGGGTGTTCGCATGATCAATATGCTTTCCTGTAGCGATTTTGTGCGACATCTGAATAGTATCGACTATCCAACGAGAAATAGTATCTTTCGAGGCGCGCAAATGAGGAGCTTTGAGACAGACCCAGAGATTTCACGTCATCTCTCCACTCCTCAGTACGTTTCTTGTACATTTTCAGACATCTGACAGGATACCAAGCAGAAGAGTTTGGGTCATGTCTAATTAAACTTGGCAAATTGATCAGCTGTCCTGGATATTTAAGTGACTGATTCTTTGCCAGGAAACAAAGACGTGGAAGTAGTCTTAAACCTTCACCCGTGACGACAAAACGGTCTTGTTCGGCAGAAAGCGCATGTATTTCGCTTCTCCTTCTCGCCGACGCTGCTGCAACCAAGAATACCGACTTAATAGTTAACAGTTTAATATCTATAGATCTAATTGGTTCAAAGGGAGCATGCCCTAAAACCTGTAGAACAAGAGATAAATTCCATGCTGGGATAGGAATTGGCTGTCTAGGTCGCAAATTGCTCATTCCTTTAATAACTTCATTTAAAGTGTCATTCTCCACTCTTTCAATGGCCAGACTGGGAACGACTGAAGCTAATGCAGACTGCTAGGGTTGAATGTACAAGTTTGTCAACTTCGTATAAATGACAGATAAAATCTGCTATGTGTTGAACAGATGCAGCGAAGGGATCAATATCTCTTCCCTTACACCACTCTGCAAGTTTGTTGATTCTATAATTCTATGTTCTTGTGGTTGACCCTCTTCTGGCTGAAGCGGCAAACTTCGCTGCTTGCTCAGAAAAGCCACCCTTAATTGCACATTGCTTGATAACATCCATGCAGTCAATTTGAAGATTTCCGGTCTGTCGTGGAGATACAGATCGCTTCTGTCTGAAAGAGGGATTGGATTGCAGACCAGAAGGTCCAGCAGATCCGTAAACCATGATCGGCCTGGCCAATGAGGGGCGATCAGAAGTACTTGCCACACACCCTCTCTTATCTTTGCCAGAACTTTTGGGATGAGAATCGTTGGGGGATACGCATACGCATACATTCCCTTCCAACTTATCACCATTGCATCTACTGCTAAGGCTAGCGGGTCCGAGATCGGTGACACGTATGTGACCATATTTGCATTTTGTTTCATCACAAATAGATCCATATTTGGCTTGCCCCAATGTATGAATAGAATATCCGCTACCGATTGGTTGAGCTGCCATTCCGTAGGACGACAAATCGTCCTTCGACTGAGAGCATCCGCTAAGATGTTCAATCTTCCTGGAATGTGTGCTGCCCAAAGAATAACATTCCTCTCTTGGTAAGTGTGAACAGCTATGTTTCTCCTGCGAAGATAAGAAGTCATGGCGAGAACCACTTTGGTGAAGACCCTCGGATCTGTGGTCAGACCGAACGGAAGCGCATTGAATTCCCAGACATTGTCTTAAAATGCAAGTGTGAAGGTATTTCTGAAAAGGAATTGACATTGGAATATGAAAATATGCATCCTTCAGATCTATCGATACAGCCCACATGCCTTTTCTCAGCCCCGTCATCACCGCTGCTACAGCCTCCATCTGAAACTTTGGAGAAAGAATAAATTTGTTCAACGGTTTGAGATTGAGAATTGGTCTCCAACCTCCGGTACGTTTCGGAACGAGGAACATCATCGAATAGAAGCCTAGGGAGGACTGATTGCGGACTAGATGAATCGCGTTCTTCTGCTGAAGATCTTTGATTTCTGAGCAAAAGGCATCTAGACGATCCGGATTCCCTTGGAACGGGAGTCCAAACTGGAGTCGATGTTAACGGAACTAACGATTGACGGATGAGCCAGTCCGGTCCATAGCCGTTTCTTAACCACTGACAGACTAAACAATCTTGAACGACCTGTTCCCACTGGTTTGAGAACAGCTGAAGTCTGCCTCCGATGGTAGGAATCTGCACACAGCTGGCGGTCGATATTGCACGATAAGACGCTAATTCGCTTAGGTGAAGATTCTCGACTCCCTTCGTTCCTGACGTCATCGGAACGGATCCCGCCGGAAACCCGTCAGGACCGTCCTCCACGACCACCCCGTGGTTTCTTGGAATATGACGGTCCTTACGATAACCGCTGCGTCCCGAATCGCCACCCTTCCTGTCCTCCTCATACGGCCTCTTATTAGAGGGCTTGTATGAGGATGAACGGCCAGGTCCCTGTGATCCGGATGCCCGATGGGCATCACGGCCAGACGGATGGAAGGGCGATCTCGGGCGCTGCCTCTGTTGCTTTTGCCGATGTTACTTATAGGACTGCTGCGGCCGAGTCCTCTTCGTCGACTTCCACAACTTGCCGACTACTTCCTGCTCTGCGACCATTGACGCGACCTTGGATAAGGCTTGTCGTGCCGAGCCGCCGAACAAGCCTGGACCAATGAAAGGCGCAGAAGATAATGCAGCCCTCATCTCAGGTCTTGGCTCTACACAATCGAGAACCATTCTCCTCCGCTCTGCCAATGATCTGGTGATCACCCTGGCCAGGCAATCTTGGGACACGCGCATGGTGTCCCGGACAACCCCGGGAGCAGCCTCTGGCACTTCCCCACCTTCTGCCACACAGGTCAGCATTCCCTGCAGGATGGTACAGCCGTGCGAGTGTGCAGCCCTAGCTGCCCTCGCCACATCCTCAATGAGCATTAACTCATTAAAAGGATCCTTATTAGGCTGGGAAACTAAGGGACGAGAACGACCCTTCAATTTACAAGCCAAAGGCCTATTCAATGCCTCTCTCTCCCCGACGGAAAGCCGTGGAACCCAGGCATATTGATGATAGGCCTGCTCTGGAAAGCGGACCCTACTCCTCATCCCCTTTGGGGCCCTGGACAATGAATAGTCTGGCTTCCAACATGTCAGAAGTCTGCGTGTCCATGGGGAGCATCGGCATGGCTGAAGAGCCACTTGACAAAGCACTAGCTGGTCGCTCTGACATCTGCTCCATTGCCGGATCGCGCTAAGATCCTTGATCCGATGCCAACCCGAGACGGTCGGACATCCAGCCAAGGACCTGCACCCAGCTTCGGTGCAGAATGAGGATTCGTCCATCAATGGACTACCATTTTCATCTTCCTTCTCACCATTAGATGAGAAGGCCACCGACGACCCATGCCGAGAACCATGGACCTCACTCCTTCCAACATGAAGTGAGTCCATAGCCCGACTACTTGCGGCACCAGTATCCAGCGAATTGCCGGACACGGATTCACCGCAGTCCATCTACTCCAGCACGGGAGCCGGGACTACAGCCGCTTTTACCCCGGTAGACAACGGAACTCTGAGAGGAGTCGCACCTACCGCCGCCAGAATGCCGATGGGAACCGAAAAAACACGGCTCCACCGACAACGCGGGTTGAACGAAGTCCGGGTGAAATATGTCCGATGGAATGTCGACATCACCACCCGGCTGGCAGACCCGTACAAAAGGGAGACCCTTGGGACGTACTCGGTTCTAACCCTACTGAAAGATCCGGCATGCCAGAATCTTCCATAAGCCGATCTTCCTCCTCCTCCGTCGGCCAAGCCAAGACCGGAGGAGGGACAGGTGCTCGCCCCTCCACAGAACTGGCCGGACCACCGATAGGTTGCCCTGCACCAGCCTGCATCACTGGGACCGTGGACTGGAAGGACTCAAACATCGCCTTGAACTGGGCCACCCATACACCCGAGTCCATACGCTCATTCAGACGCTCTTCAAGACCTTTTACTGACGCCTGATCCAGCTTGGCCGCCTTATCCCTCGCGATCCTCTCCAAACACGCACGTCGATCACGATCGAACTCTGCCACCAACTCTGACGACCACTTCGCACACACATCACAAGGACTTCCCACCTTGCACTTTGCGCAAGCCACACAGTGATGACCCGAATACTTGCGCTTCATGACCCGATTACACTTCTGACACAGCGTGTCCTGGTTCTTGGCTTTCTGCAAACACAGAGTAAGAATTAAAACGCTGCACATGACATACGATGACGAGCAACATGCACAATTGACTTGATTGTAACTTAGAATTACTTAGAAACATTAACTTTCTCTTAGATTAATGATAATCAAGTCTTTAGGCAGGAAATATTTAAACTTTTTTGAGTGAAAATTTATAAACACGACTTGGTAATTAACTAACGTTAAAATAGCCAAGAAATAAACACCGATCACTACAAACACCCTCGATATTGAAGCGAGAGCTAAAGATCAGCATAAAACAGAGTGCATAAACACGTCAAGCCAAAACAAAACATTAATCATGGGCGCCGCCATCTTGGCTAAGGGCGCATCCATCTTGGAAGGAACCAAGTCGCAAGAGAAATTAACCGAGTACCCGGATAAGATTAAACAGTTAACGAGTACCGGAGCGACTCCAACAATGGCTACCATTTTAAGTGCCAATTTAAGGAAATTTTAATCAGTCATTACGGCACGAATGTATAAATTCTAGATTGATACAACCTGCCCATGTGATGACTATGACCTTAAACACATGCAACTTGAGAAGTCAGCAAAATAGACGAATCTGACTGTGATTGGGAATTGACTTGGTACCTGCGGCTATGGTAATTCCCGGACACAGTATGGGCAGGACCAGGAGAGTGCGGAGTTTTTAATTGTTTATTTTGAGCTAGACTACATAATAGACATTATCATAATAGTACATCTGAGTATTATTCGAAGTAGAAACAGCCTTCAGTCTAAATATTCTAAAATAAAACGTGTACATATAGCTTTCAGTTGAAATTTGTTGTGGATTTGAAGACAAATTTGGCAATGTTGTTGCTGACTAAGGCACCAAGTAATTTCGCCAAATATGCTATATGTAGGGGTCTAGGTAGTGACAATGAACATTGTTTCTTCACCAAATAAGTCCCTTCACTTCCCCTGACCTTTCTCCACTCAGGAGTAGAAATGGGTAGCAGTGTTCAAGATGTGGTAATTCCCTTGATGGACAGATGTCCTGTCTAGGGGGAGTAGAAATACTATGAGCTGCTGTTGAATGTCACAGAAACCAGGATAATGTGCTTTTTTATTATGACATCAGATAGATGAGTGACAGATCAGATCCCTCTATTGTATCCCTGTTCAGATATAGCTAGTGTGTACCCGGGGCTGTACGATATACCGATACCATATTGAAAACTGATATCCCCCCACTGACGCTTTAGAAATCACTTACAAAATACAAGAATCGAAAAAAATGAATGTGAACAGATTTTCTTTATTTTTAATATCATCAATGTTGAATAGCAACATATACCAACGACTATCATGCAAAGCATAATGAGTAATGATTGATGGCTTAAGACATATTTTTCCGGGAAATATTCATAACATTTAGGATGCTTCTTCTGATCATTCCATTCCCATTTTCTCATTGGCTAGCACGACATAAGTTATCCAATCACTATATGAAGAATAAGTTTTCTTCCAAAGAATGAACGTTGTTTAGCTTTAGAATCGCATTGTGGTTGCGGTTTTATGATCTTCGCTGAAAAGAAACGGATGGTTATACTCACATAGAAAGTATTTGCGTCATAAAAACCTCCATTTTATTAACCCGTACCACTCTGATGTCAATATTCTATTGTTTACTGTCTCAATAACAAAGAAACTGGCGTACATTTGTATAAAAAATTTGGTGGATGATGTTGCTGTCTATGACAGCAACAACGTCCACCAAATTTTTTGAAAAATGAACACCAGCTTCTCTTTTAATTTAATTTGAAAATTAAGAATTTTGACATCATAGCGTTAATTGGAAGCCTTTATTGCAGGAAATAATTATATTACAAAAAACACAACGGCTGCAAAAAAATCTAACACATGATTTTGCTAGACTGTTTGTTGAAAGCAGGAAAAACTTTCATCCCATTGTGCTTAACACTTTTTTTTTAGTATCGCATGCATGTACCAGGCCAATAACAGCAACCGGGTCATGAGATAGAATTCTAATATTGTTTGATTAGCCAATAAAATCCATGACATTAACTATTCACGGGGGAGTGCGCTTTATGATCCACATTCCTATCAACAATTCCTACCAGTGCGCTAAACATTCTCAAATGGGTAGCCATTATGCGGATCGGATCTATAGTACAGTACTCAGTCACTATCACGCGACAATAATATATAGTAATTTCCAAATTCAGAGACCAAATCTCCAGTTTGTGAAGTTGTGAGTCACAGACTACTAGGCCGAGTACTCGATCTAAGTATTGAATCATAGCAGATTCTTAATATTATGTGATTTGTATTTTTGTCACGACATGAAATCAGACCTCGTATGACATCATAATCAGCTCAGCGCGTGTATGATGACGTCATAATCATTACGTCACAAAGGGTTCCATATACTGTAGACCATCATCAAATCTCAAATGGTCCGACACGTTGTATAAATTGTCTTTGTAATTCTTTGCTATTTAATAAACATGCTGTTGAATATTTTAAAACTAATTTGACTGGTTGCTGTTGCTGCCTTAAGCAGCAACAGCAACCAGTCAAATTAGTTTTAAAATATTCAACAGCGTACCTCTACCTGTGCATTGTTTTGGAAATTGATAGTCAGGGTTGTCCAGAGATCGATCGATCCCAACCCAAGCGAGGTGTGGGTGGAGCATAGTTAGAGATGGGCAGGGCATAGCTAAAACCGGAAAGGTCCTTTTTGATGTAATGGCTGATAGTTACATATATTACAGAATACGCAGTAGTTAGGTGACACTGTAGGCTTGCACGATTTTTGTTTTGAAACATCGCGATCGATTTTATTTTTTTAAATCGCGATTTTCGATTAATTCGTAGGTCCAAATTCCCAAGAGTATAAACCGGGGTAACGTGACTCGAAAAAGTTGAAATAAATGATACAAAAATAGCACGAAATTAGAACACCTTTTCATGCCCCGAATTCTTACCATCCTATGTCTATGCTTAATGTATACCTTATATCCATCATCGCGGGAGTGAAATTATTGATTGGGACCACCTAAATATTGCGTATAGTTTAATAAACATTATTTATTTCATCAAAATTTGAGATAAAATGTCGCAGAGAAAAAAATATAAATTACATGATGTATCAGCTTCCGCTTATAGCCTCCCTTTGTAGAATGAGTTTAGGTCATTATCGGAGTAACGCGAAGACGTTAATATTAGTACCTGGGGAGATACTTGGCAATCCACATATATAGGATGGGAGCTTTGAGTAGGTACGATTGTAACGGCGTAAGCTCGTCCTATAGAGCAGTGTATAGTTGCTTTCAGAAAGTACGATTTACATTTAAGAGTAATCAACAGAACGCACAGTACAAAATCAAACAATCTGGAATGCTGTTGCTTTATTTTCGTTAATTTGACATGACAACCGAATCAAAAAGGAAAAAGTATTACACCGCCTAAAATTGCTAACCCTAGAATTAAAAAAAATTATGTTCAATGATTGCCTAACACTCTGCAACTAAGTATATACTTGGCATTAAACTACAGACTCAGGGTCTGCAGCGAAAGAAAGAAAATTATGTGGCGATTCGATGGAGTAACTATCTGGTTTTCTCAATGACAAAGGTGTTACCTCGCTATTGTTAGCTTGTTTATTCTAGCGCTTTGTGTTGTGATTAGTAATTAATCGGCACGGTGGGATATAAACACATTGAACACACGCGTGAATCGATTATAATTGCACTCATGCACTGATAAAATGCGACGGAAAAGTACACACTTCAGAATTTTTAAAAACATGAAATTTTTGACGATTTCCCGATTTTACATCGTAAAAATCGTGATTTTAAAAATAAATCGAACTTCATGATTAAATCGAAAAATCGTCAAGCCTATGACACTGGGTAATAATTTCACTCCCGCAATGATGAGCATAGTATATATTAACCATTTAAGCCCTGAATTTATTCAGTAGAAGAAATTAACTGGTGTACATTTTGGTAACAGTTTTGCTGAAAGCTGTTGCTAACATAGACAGCAACAAGTTACAGCAACATTGTTTCCAAAATGTACATCATTTGGCCTATGAATGGGAATTCATAAGATTTAACCATTAGCCCTCAAATTTGTTCAAGAAAATTTCAATTTTTCAGAGAAAAATGTCAATTTGCAGACCAAGAAAAGACTATTTTTGAAAGTTTAGCACTGGAATGACTGGCTCGGTTATGAGCCAGACATTCCAGTGGTAAATTTTCAAAAATAGTCTTCTCTTGGTCTGCAAATCGACATTTCTCAAGACCACTGTAGAAGCCGTTTTTGGCTGATATGGGGGAAAAAGGGTTAAACATAGTTGCAAGACGGCAAGAATTTGTCAATTTCCATGCTATCGATGATCATTTTTAAACGTCATAGAGAATGAATTTCAACATTTTCTTGAAATATATCTAATATAAGTCACCCCTAAAACTGATATTAGGTTAAAACTGATAAATGAAAAGGCATATTATCGAAACTAATATGGCATTAAGTCAAACCATGCAGCCCTATGTATGCCACCGCTGCGTATTACCATAGTTACCATAGTTACTCACTCAGGATTTTTCTCTAGTGCATCACGGGCTGCTTTAATTCTGGACTGTGGGTTTCGTTCTCTCCAAGCCATGGACATAACTGACAAAGCAAGAAGCAACGGCACATTATTGTTATAATTATTATGACATGCGTACAAAAGAAACATTAATTTAACGTACAAAACTTACACAAGCTATTTCATCTTTCTTCTGTGCATAAATCAGTCAAATGAGATATGAGACATGTTTATTGAGTTGACCTTCTACTTAATCCATTAACCAGAATTTGTCTTGGCAGGATTTACACAATTATGCTGCAATAATCGTTATGTCACTCAGCAAAAACATTTTATATGTAGTTGTAGAGGGAAAATTAGTGTTTATCTTGGAAATAATGATTCTCTATGATGAAAGGTGCCGTTGGCTTTGATCTAGCAACGACTTACAGTAACATTAATTTCAAAATTACACCAGTCAAGTGTCGAATACACATTCATGACTCTTAGAAAATGGGATAAAAGTAATCGCTGCCTTTATTAAGCCTTTTAAATTTTAAATTTTAATTTTCTCATTGAAAATGTCCATTTGTTGACCAAGAGAATACTATTTTTGAAAATTAACCACTGGAATGACTGGCTCGATTATCGAGGCAGTCATTCCAATGGAAAATTTTCAAAAATAGTATTCTCTTGGTCTGCAAATGGGCATTTCTCAAAACCACTGCAGAAGTCATTTTTGGCTGATATGAGTGAAAAAGGGCTGGTACGTAAGGTTTAATTCTAACATAATCTACTGGTCACTAGCTCAGCTGACTTGTGTTGGGATAGTGACTATACCATTGTGATTAACCATTTAACGGTTATGATTCATCAAGGAAGTCTAAATGTTTGCTTAGTTAATGTCCATTTACAGTCACAGAGAAGACTATTTTTACAAATTTTACCCCTGGAATGACTGGTTCAGTTATCAAGCCAGTCATTACAGTGGTAAAATTTAAATATAGTACATGACATTTATTCAGGACGACTGCAGAGGCCTGTTTGACCACTAAAGGTTTAGTTTCAAGCTGTACTGCTGGTGCACTGTGCTGCGGGACACACACAGACTTACTCTCATACTCTGGCTTATTTGCATCAGCATCACATGTAAAGAATGTTTGATGATCTTGAGCAGATAGATTCATATCATAATACGTCAACGGTTCTTTACTCGTCGCCCACGTAAAGCGTTGGTACTCCGCACCACGGAATAGACTGAGAGGATTTCGCCAAACTTTACATTCTGCAAACCAGACATACATGTAATTAATGAAGCAAATTCATAAATATCCAAAGAAAAACAACCACCTATTATACCCCACCACAACTGATTATTTTTGAAAATTTACAACTACAATGACTGGCACGATATACGAGTCAGTCATTTCACTGGTAAATTTTCAAGACTAGTCTTGATCAGCAAGTGCACATGTTCTTAAGACCACTGCAGAAGTCAATTTTGGCTGGCTTGAATGTTAAATGGTTCAGCGCTGTTAAGTAACACACACACACACTATTTTGGCTCTAAAATGGAATCTAACTATCTGGCATGGTAGTCATTCCAGTGGAAAATATTAAAACAAGAATTCTGCGTAATTAAATGTCTCGCCTGTCCCCTGTGTGTCACAGTTAGCTTGACCTTTGACCTTCTGCCATCAATGTTATCATGCTGATTCCTAAGATTATAGGTAACCAGGTATCCAAGTTTAGTTGCAATAGGCTTAACCAATCCTGAAATATAAGCTGAAGTTTCCTAAACATAAAAGATTTATGTTGAAAAAGCAGAATTCTGTATCAAGGTCAGTGACCTTGTGACCATGTGTACGCCAACATCATCTTGCTGCTTCCTAACATTATAGGTATCCATGTATCCAAGTTCAGTTGCAATATGTTTAAACAATCCTGAAATATAAGCTGAAAGGTTTTGCTAAGCGCAAAAACTTAATGTTGAAATAACAGAGTTCTGCATCAAGGTCACAGTGACCTTGACCTTTGACCTTGTGACCCTAACATCATCAAGCTGCTGCCTATCATTATAGACAACTATGTATCAAAGTTTAGTTCCAATAGGATTTACCAATCCTGAAATATAAGCCGAGAGGTTTTGCTAAACGCAAAAACTTAATGTTGAAATAACTGAGTTCTGTGACCTTGACCTTGTGACCCCAACATCATCACGCTGCTTCCTAACATTATAGGTCAACATGTATCTAAGTTCAGTTGCAATAGGCTTAACCAATCCTGAAATATAAGTTGAGAAGTTTTGCTAAACGCAAAAACTTAATGTTGAAATAACAGTTCAGTATCAAGGTCACAGTGACCTTGACCTTTGACCTTGTGAACCCACCATCATCATGCTGCTTCCTATCATTATAGGTAACCGTGTATCCAAGTTTAGCTGCAATAGGCTTAACCAATCCTGAAATATAAGCTGAAGTTTTGCTAAACACAAAAACTTAATGTTGACGTTGTCGCCGCCGTCGTCGTCGGAAAAGTGATACCTATGTCTCGCTTTTTCTGCTTCGCAGGCGAGACAAAAATAACTCACTCTTGGTCTTAGAATGCAAATTTTCACAAACAAATTTGACCGTTAAAGAGTTATCTGTAAGCATAATAAGCGATTACCGTCGCTATGCTTCAATAGAAATAATAACTTTATTAAATGATATAATTTGAGACTACAAAGGCTTACAATCTAAACGATTAAAACAATAACGTCTTACATATTAATTTTTGCATGTTGTTATTGTTAGACACTCTGTATCCACTTTAAAACTGAGTATCTGAATGTATTCATATTCTTAAAACACCCTGAATTCACAGTAACCCTTTAAAGGATAAATAATCCCATCTCTTGATAGCTTTTCTGGTGATCTAACACGCCGGTCATAAACTATCCACGTAATTTTAAGCTTTTTATCACGCAGCTAAGGAAAGATATTCAGGATTTAGTAGTTAAATGTTGGTATATTTCTACACCCTATGATGGCTGTCATGATTTACTTTTTAACCAATCAGAAAAACCGTAGTGTGTCTGCCTCGTTATATACGCTCAGTCATAGAGGCGCTAGCTATAGTTTGGCAATGTGGTATAAAAGCAATCCTACAGGTAAGCTGTTGAATATTTTGAAAACTATTAGATTGGAAGTTGTTGCTGCCACAGATAGCAACAACTTCCTGTCAAATTAGTTTCAAAATATTCAATGGGATGAGCATTACATAATAAAGAATGTGATGCATTGGAGCTTACATGACATCACACACACAATAGCTTGAGGAGACAAAATGCTGTCGATCACTGTTCAACATTTACTGGATATTACAGCAGATAATTGCGATACAGATCAGGGAATGTGACAGGATATGAATGACATGGAATCTATAAACCATATTCTATCGGTGCAGTACAACATTTGAGATTAGCATCGCTTTAACAAGTTTGTTGGCAAATAAAAATACCTCTGCAATTGTCTTGAGAAATCTTCCCAACCACATGGGGGATTTCATCCAAACTCCAAAACACAAATCCCAATACTACCCTGTAATGGATCTTTCCAGTTTTAGCTATGCCCCACCTATCTCTATCTAAGCCCCACTACGCTCGTGTTGGGATCGATCGATCTCTGAACTCCCTGACTATTTATTTCAAGAAAACTATACAGGTAAGCTGTTAAATATTTTTTGAAACTAATTTAACTGGGTGCTGTTGCCGTCAGCATACACGTCGCGTAGTCGATTATGACATCATATGATTGAGTGAGGAAATGGATTCATGAATTGCTTACCTGGTACAGACTGTTGCTGCGAGCTGCCGCTACTATTGTTGCCGTTACTCGTACTGCTCGTGTTTGACGATGTTGTGTTGCTATTCTGCGATCCCTCCGTGTTGTCAGTGCCACCTAACAGAGGTGAGATATGGTTAAGAGACACCTGCTCGATAAACGACGTTCCATACTTTTTGAAATACCACCATTCAAATATCTGCAAACAAAATGGAATATTTTAAAGATTAATGGAGGGATCCATTTCTAGGTATGCCCTGCCCATTTCAGTCCTACACAATTTTTACGCGTGTTGGAAGTCTACCAGCATAGCGATGGATAGTGTCATTCCAGCCAAGTTTGGTTGAAATTTCATAAGCAGTTCCAATGAGTCTTTTATCTGATTTCCCAAACATTTTTGGAAAATCCAAGATGGCCACTGAAGTTCTGAAACTTAGACACCCCTACCCCCTCACACCCCGCACCACATGGCCCCCAACCCCACCCACACACCTAACGTCTTTTTAACTGAGTTTGGATGGAATTGACCAAATGGTTAATGAGGATTAAGCTTTCAACTGATTTCCTAAAATTTTCCTGCATGGTAGCGTTGAATGAGATACATGTATGAAGAATTCATCAGTGAAAAGGCTAATGTCTCCCTGTGCAATCCTTTGCATTTCTACAGGCCAATTAGTTCTGGCTTCTGAGACAATTACATGTATATGTACAACACAAGAATTCTGCAGAATTAATGTCTCGTTTGTCCTCCTCATTGCCTTGACCTTTGACCTTGTAATCTCAATACTATTAACCCAATTGGGACTACGGGGGTGGGGGGGAGGGAGCTTCTCAATACCATTAACCCAATTGGGACTACGGGGGAAGCTTGAATACATATCACCAATATTCTTTGTCTATTCTATGTATTGGTGATATGTATTCAAGCTTCCCCCATAGTCCCAATTGGGTTAACCAATCATGAAATATATGTATACTGCGAAATTTTACTGTTATGTAAAAGGCCACAGTGACCTTGCCCATTGACTTTGTGAGCTCAATGTTATCATGAAGATTCCCAACAGCATAGGCAACAATATCTCCAAGTTTAGCTTCGGTTTAACTAAGCTGTGCCAACTTGCTGAAGGCAAAACTTAACGTCAGTGTCGTCCAGTCATCGGAAAAGTGAGGCGAGACAAAAATCATTTCAAAGATGTTATTTTCCTAGCAAATACTACAGTCGCTAGTTAATTTAGATGTGTTGTACATTTTTTAAATGGCACAATGTATTATGATATTGGAAAGGCCATGACCATAGATGCCTGGTGGGTATGGGATGTTGTAGGAAGCTGTTGCGATATGACTTAGCAACACCTTCAGGCGACATCCTATACAAAAATGATACCAGCCAAGGTTAGGTAACTCGGCAGTTAAAGCATATAAAGTTTACCTGAATTCATGGACTTAAATCCCCTTGATGTTTTCCCCAGGATGACTGTTTTGGATTTGATGTTGGAGAGAGCTGTTGCTATAGCAGAGATCAATGCCTTTGAGCAACATCTAATCCAACATAGACAAACTGATAGGAGAAGATAAACCTATCCATTCAGCAAGCCAGCGAATGTAACTATCAGCAGCCGAGATGCCTCACTGAGCTGGGTGGTGCTGAAAGATGTTGCTGGCTGAGATAGCTACAACTTTCTGCAACAGCTTATCTAAATTACTCCCCCCTTATGGTAGAAAACAATATAAATGTTTAATGACTAGGCCAAGATTAAAGAAGGGATATTATTGTAAATTTCATATTTATAATTATTTATTTTCTTGTCTATTTATTTAAATTTATAGCTTGTATAAATTGTATTTAATGGTCTGTGTACATATGCTGAGCAAACTAGAAATAGTATATACATGTATAATTTAGGAAATAGCCATTTTGAATATTGTCCATGTTAATTAGCTCCATTGTTACCCGAGAACTCATGTGTCAAGTATTGCTCAAATCTCTGACAAGGAACCAGTCTGTCCCACTCACCAACCCCTGCCCAGATAATCTCAACAGAGGATCTGAGGGTATCCAACATTAGAGGAGTGCTAACTATTCTAGCAAAGGCTGGGAGTCTGACACTTCTAATGTTGGATAATAGGACCCCTCACCCCCACCTAGGCAAATTAACTAGACAAAGGTTTTCGAGGGTATCCAACATTAGTTGAGTGCTAGCTGTTCTGGTGTAGGCTAGAACGGTGGCACTTCTAAGGTTGGATATACTCTGCATCTATGAAGCTAGCCTTTAGTTGCCAAGGCAAGTCTAAACTGGGATTTTGGTAGTTTCCATAGAAAATGTAAACAAATCTCTGGGCCACTGTTGCCTAAGGCAAATAGCTTTAGTTTGATATTTGCTGTTGAATTATAAACATCATATTTTACAAGTGGCTTCTCTATTCATTATTACAGATAATCCTCCCGACTGATAAGAGTTATCCCCCTTGAATCTACGTTAACACCAACCAGCAAGAAAATCATTTGGTAGAAAGGCTTATTCATAGACTTAGGTATATTCCATTGCATCAGTTAGTGCTTCCTATAATTTCGGGTAAATGGTTGGTCTGACATTATGGACAACTTTCTTTATCAGAATGACTGGGACTAATATAGAACGCAGTCCCATTCTGTTCCACTAGTAAATAAACACAGAATGGCTTTTCTGTTAGATTCCGAATCTTATATGCTTGCAGAATTGACACTGGTATGCTAGGGGATATAGATAATATGTGACCATTCAGAGTATTACCAATACTAAAATCATGCCAGTTTACAAATAGGCGAGGGAAAAAATTACCTTTGACCTCAATATCAGATATATATTTTGTCGCCGAAAACGTTACATACTAGGGTCTTAACTTCCACAATAACACTGTTATCACCATTTGTAAACTCAACATTTAGACAGGGCTTATTTTGTCTTCTAATCTTATTAATTAGCATGACTACTAATAATACCATGATAAATATTACCAATACACTCTGTACCTGATTATAACTACTACCAAGATTGGATAGACTAGTTGCAGGCAAAGGATTTGGAGTAGTTTTTACAACATAATGGAATTTTGGGATAACCAAGGCCATTGAATATTTTGGATATAATTGTGGAATTGTGGGAAATAAATTCAACAATCTCCATCACAATTATAATCAGAATGTATACCGCCTATTCTTTATTTGGCTATCAAAAACTTTAGAAGCATAGTACCAGCTACAGATGGAAAAGGCATAGTCAGTATTTGAACTTGGTGCAGCCAATGGGTTACTGAGTATTCAGAATATAATTGAGTTGTGCGAAAAAGTGACTAATTCAACAACCTCCAGCCCAATTATAATCAGAATATACAGGACTTATCTTGGATTTGTCTACCATGGTTTCAGATGATAAGATTATTGGTATTATTAGTAATTGAGATATGGGTATGTTCAATATGGCAAGTTTTCATTTCTGGTTCAACATGTGTATATGAATTATGACACTGCTGTGCAAGCTTACGTTTTAACTTGTTTTACTTGATACAGAAGAGACTGTCACCATATATTCACCACCTGGCATACTATCACACCCATAGCTAGGTGCACGAGAGCACGATAAGAATATTTTATAAAGGGTATATAACGTACATACTTGTGTTATATCAGATGCATTAAACCAGCATCTAAGTTGTGTTATGGATATACCCATATATGTTTAGTCTATGGATATATGTATATATGTATATATAGATGTATTCGGACACTCATACTGCAAGTATTTTCCTCACATTAGACTCATTTTCAATTTAAGTAGTGATCATCACATGATTTAACTACTACACCCAAAGGACACTTGCGTGGGTCTATTTAACATAACAAAATACTGCAAAATTATCTAACTTTTACATTGTCTTTGTAGATAATCGCATCGTTATGTACATATATGTATTATTGATAGTCTCAAACATTTCTACTTATATTCCAGAATAGTCCGTTCTTATGTACATATTGGAACAAATTTTGATTTACGCTTTCTAACAAATTTATGCTGTTGAACTTCATTTCGAGGATGAAATATTATTTTCTATCAGGGGGTGATTATTATGATGTTGGAAAGGGCCATGACCATAGATGCCTGGTGGGTATGGGATGTTGTAGGAAGCTGTTGCGATATGACTTAGCAACACCTTCAGGCGACATCCTATACAAAAATGATACCAGCCAAGGTTAGGTAACTCGGCAGTTAAAGCATATAAAGTTTACCTGAATTCATGGACTTAAATCCCCTTGATATTTTCCCCAGGATGACTGTTTTGGATTTGATGTTGGAGAGAGCTGTTGCTATAGCAGAGAGCAACGCCTTTGAGCAACATCTAATCCAACATAGACAAACTGATAGGAGAGGATAAACCTATCCATTCAGCAAGCCAGCGAATGTAACTATCAGCAGCCGAGATGCCTCACTGAGCTGGCTGGTGCTGAAAGATGTTGCTGGCTGAGATAGCAACAACTTTCAGCAACAGCTTATCTAAATTACACCCCCCTTATGGTAGAAAACAAAATAAATGTTTAATAACTAGGCCAAGATTAAAGAAGGGATATTATTGTAAATTTCATATTTATAATTATTTATTTTCTTGTCTATTTATTTTAATTTATAGCTTGTATAAATTTTATTTAATGGTCTGTGTACATATGCTGAGCAAACTAGAAATAGTATATACATGTATAATTTAGGAAATAACTGTTTTGAATATTGTCCATGTTAATTTGCTCCATTGTTATCTGAGAACTCATGTGTCAAGTATTGCTCAAATCTCTGCCCAGGAACCAGTCTGTCCCACTCACCAACCCCTGCCCAGATAATCTCAACAGAGGCTCTGAGGGTATCCAACATTAGAGGAGTGCTAACTATTCTAGCAAAGGCTGGGAGTCTGACACTTCTAATGTTGGATAATAGGACCCCTCACCCTCCATAGAAAATGTAAACAAATCTCTGAGCCACTGTTGCCTACAGCAAATATCTTTAGTTCGATATTTGCTGTTGAATTATAAACATCATATTTTACAAGTGGCTTCTCTATTCATTATTACAGGTAAGAGATTTGTTGGTATTTTTGATAGTACATTTTACCTTTGACCTGGCTGCTAAATAACTTTGTCTTATGATTTAATAAAGACTATAGTATGTTTCGTGCCTGGTGTTGCTGGAGCGATTGTTGGGCCATGCAGAAATGGCAGCCAGCAGCGCCATTTTCAAAATATACTATAGACCACCCACTAAAGAAAATCAGTCCTAGAGGGTATTCCAGTGTTCTCAAAATACTGGGGCCTACTTATAAACGGGTTGCTGGGAGCTTCTGCTGTATCAGCCAGTAGAGACTAACAGCAACTGAGAATAATAGGGCCCAATGATAAAGCTGTGGTCAGCCCATATTTGATAGCTCCTAATAATGTTTCAAATGGCTGACCAATGGTCAGAAGGCTGAGCGAATACGTTAACATAGATCCTTAAGCATAACATATTATCAACCGTATATTCCACCGAAATGACTGTTACTATGGCTACAAATTACTGTTGCTACTGCTACTACTACTGCTACTGATACTACTGCTATTACTACTATCGCTACTGCTCCTACATTAGCCGCTGTCTCACTACGATGATACTGCTGGTCCGTAGCTTAAAAGTAAAGACTATCCCCATATTTACGATTACGAAATATCGGTAAGACGATACATATATATATATATACACCTGTGCAAAAGTTAAGAACCACCCTATGTTTACGCACATGCGAGGGTATATTCATGTGCTATGAAGAAAGCAATAGCATAAACATTTATGTACCCATCCATCTTAGTGCAAGAGGTAATAATGCAACTAGAGGAATGCTGATTATGATGGTGGGGAAACACTGTATGTTTTTGTTTGAACTTGAAAACGAGGCCTGAATATGGTTACGTTGACACAACTGACAACTATTGCCCTACAGTTGACACACGTGGCTAGATTGTCATTGATGGTGTCTGAAAACGAAGTTTAACATCTGTGCACGAGTTTGAGACTGTCATTATTAATACCGGGTATATCCACCTTGTGCCTGGATGGCGGCCTGGACATGACGTCTCATGCTGGTCACCAACCGACTGATACGCCATTGTGGTATTCGTTGCCATTCAAGATGGAGTGCGTCTGTTAATTCCTGTAGGTTCTGCACAGGAGGATCCCTCCTTCTCACCATGTTTCCCAGAATGTCCCAGATATGCTCAATAGGGTTCATGTCAGGGCTCCTTGCTGGCCATGGTAGGGTTTCGATGGCATTCTGGCTGAGGTATTCATGCACAGCTCTAGCACGATGTGGTCGGGCGTTGTCATCCATGAATATAGGGTGGGTTCCAGGTGCATGATTTACAAAATGAGGGACCACAACTCTATCCAGTATGGAATCTTGATATCTTTGTCCATTTAGTGTTCCAGGTACCGTCAACAGATCCAGCTTACAATCAAATGAGATGCACCCCCATATCATAACGGAACCTCCACCAAATGGAACTTCTTCCATGATGTTACGTTGGTCGTACGCCGTGCGTCTGGACCTCCATACACGAGTTCGACCATCTGTGGCATGAAGCAGGAACCGACTTTCATCGGACCAGTGTACCCGTCTCCAGGATCTCATGTGCCAGTGTCTTCTTTCGTTGCACCACCTCAGACGCTCCTCTTTGTGGTGTGCAGTGAGGAGAGGACGTCTGACAGGTCTCCTAGCTTCCATGCCAGCAGCATACAGTCTCCTTTTGACGGTAGACATTGACACTCTATTGCGCATTTCCCATTGCTGGCTGAGCACTCTGCTGTTGGTGAATGGAGATCTCCTAACAAGGCGTACTAGGGCTCGATCATCACGGGCAGTAGTCTTCTTCGGTCTTCCAGATCTAGGCCTGTCCTTCACCTCGTTAGTTTGCCCATGTTTTGCAATCAAACGACTGATTACAGTATGGTTAATGTTCAGCTGTCTGCCAATCTCTCTGCATGACATACCAGTGGTATGCATGCCTATGATTTGCCATTTCACAAGATCACTTAACCTTTGTCTTGCCATAGCGGTTCACAATCAAGAGCTAATTCTCTCTGTACAAATAAACCACGGTCATGAACACAAAATTCCTAATCTTGTCGCCTAAATCTGTATGTAATGTTCTACACCTCAAACTGGACTTTTACATAACTGAACACGTGTGCTGTTTCCCGCCACGCACGGACATCAAGCGGCGTGAAGTCATGCATGCATGTGCATTTCGTACTTGGAATTATGTCAGCTAACGCGGGGACAAAAAGTATGGCAGCCTAGTTGTACCATCATGTTTCTACGTTCTATTGTTTTTGCTGGTGCTTAACTTTTGCACAGGTGTATATATTAAATAGGAATTATTATAGCTATTGCAAATTATTGCTTGTAAATGAGTTCGATATTTGCTGTTGAATTATAAACATCATATTTTACAAGTGGCTTCTCTATTCATTATTACAGATAATCCTCCCAACCGATAAGAGTTATCCCCCTTGAAACTATGTTAACACCAACCAGCAAGAAAATAATAACAACTGCCCCAAATGCTCCAATTTTTAACTCTATTGGTCAAGGCGGTCAAAATGTCCTCGGCAGTGGTCTTAAGAATGTCCATTTGCAGGTTACCACATGGATAAGCAAACAAGCCATTACAGTGGGAAATTTTCATAAGATAGTCTACCATTGGCCTGCTAGTGGCCATTTAATAAGCAAGCATTTAGATTTTCTTGACAAAAAATAGGATCATTAACCCTTTACCACTCATATCAGCCAAAAACGGCTTCTGCAGTGGCCTTGAGAAATGTCCATTTGCAGACCCAGACTATTTTTGAAAATTTACCACTGGAATGACTGCCTCGATAACTGAGCCAGTCACTCCAGTGACAAATCTTCAAAAATAGTCTTCTCTTGGTCTGCAAATGCACATTTTCTAAATTGAAATTTTCTACAACAAATTTGAGTGTTAAAGGGTTTAAATAGCCGTCTGGCGGACACACTCAAAGTCGCACGTGCACAACTAGGGATATCCCTGAATCGTCCACAATCCAGACCCAATGGCGCTTTGAATCAACTGGTCAAAGCTACCAAGAGTTATCCCGAAGTAAAAAGTTTTCAAGATGTCCATCAGGAAGTGATTTTTCGATTTTGCGTCAAAATCATGAACATAGGGATCTAATCTGTCGGTCAAGTATCTGATGTCATAATCAAATAAATCACGCGTTAGCTGACATCACAATCAAAATGATGTACATGTAGCTCTGTCACGAAAATCATGAAGTCTGTCACGAAAGCATACAAATTTTGGAGGATTTAAAATTCAATAAACATTCTGTTGAATAGTTTTACACTAAAGTCACTGGGAGCAACATCTCTCCAAAGATTTGAGTAAAAGTACAGCTTACCTATATTATAATTACCTTGCACTTAAGATTCTGGGAATTCAGAGTTCAAAGCATATATAGACACAAACATACATGTGTAAAAAGTAGGCAGTGCTTAGCTAGAAACAGGCGGGAGAAGCTCTAGAAATGCATTCCTACATTGGATCTTGCATCCAGACATACTTAGTCTTGCCACCAAATGTCATGAGACTATTGCATACATACGTGCATGCGTGTGTTCACGCGCAGGCGACCGTGCACATACATGCGTGCATGTGTGGGTGTGTCTATATGCATGCATGCCATGCGTGTGTACACGGCAATAACAGGTTCTACTGAAGGGATATTCAACAAACTTGGGTGCAGTGTTTTTCATGGCATCTAAATTTTGGAGATTTGGGATTCCCGTGGAGTTTTTCTCAACCATGTTAAAGTTAAAGAATACCATGATGGATGCACAGCTATGGATTATGTGGGTCCCATGCTAGATTTTGTGGGTATGTTTATGCAAACGTATCTAACTAATTAATAATTAACAATCATGCATGATTTTAAGGGTCCCATGGGACCAACTACCACAACTTTTGCGGGTCCCTAGTTTAGGTTTTGGGGGTCTATACTCTCAAAAGGACCCTTATAAGAAACCCTGCTTGGGTGGATGGTTGCGCTTGGGCTTTCGATGAACTGCACTGATTTTGTAGCCGAAAGGTCAAAGGACAAAGTCCAGGGTTCGATCTTCAGTTATGTCTGCTAGTCCGATACTACCTGATTACAACACGGACTACTAATAGTCTATTAGTCACATGTCAAGTAGACTAGTGCAAAATTCTTGTCAAAATTATCCAGTAGACTCGCCAAAATGAAATATTCCATGACGTTGATAAACATAATGCTTAAGATTGTTGGAAACTAACAACACCACTGTTCCCAACATAAGCCAATTATCCAATTTCTGTATATAATGACATAGTTTTAAAATGGCTAATCTAGAGAAATTATCCAAAGCTGTCACTTCGTATTATTCTAAACACCTAAACCAAACGGTTGAGATAATAAGAGGTTCGTTTTTTAGATACTTCACAATAGAAATTTTACGCATCTTATGTTGCACGGTCATTGTTCAGAATATTATTCGAAAAGAACGCTTGAGATAAGAAGTTCGTTTTTACGACACTTCACAGTATAAATTTGGCACATCTTATGTGCCGTGCTGATCAGGCATCATATTAATCTAGTTTGTCTTTCAGACATTCTGAATCTCCACGAAGGTATATCTTATATTGCATTTTGTAATTAAGGATGACATATGAGTGAAGAGGGACGATATTTCAATTGTGATTATTTTATTAAATACGGCAAAATATACAGAACTATTTCTAAAAACCTGTTTTTTTCACACTTATTTTTGTTTGTAGAGGTAATTATAGCAATAACTTTTACTATGAAATTTACAACAATAGCGCTAGGCCAAAGCATTACTGCAAGTTCTCTTCACATGATTTAGTTTATCGACGCATATTAAAAGATCTGCTCTCTTATTACAGTAAACAATATATTAGCGTTTGTAACCTGGGATTATATAGGTAAAACACTGGCCAAGATTAAATGAACAATATTCTAATTGCAATAACCTACATGTATCTTGTCAGCATATCCATACCGTAGTTCCATCTTAATCAAATAAGAAGCAAACACTGGAATTCGCCTTCTAAATAAAGAACTACTCAGTGAAAATGTGGAGTGTTAACACTTTGCCTTCTATGTTATATATGTAAATGATACATGTATGTTATAGTTGGAGCTCTGCTAATTATTTTGAAAACAATCTGACTAACTTGTAAGTAATTAATTGTTGTCCGCAATTTCTTTCTGTCAAACTAGCTTCTAAATTTGCCTCGTTTAAAACAAATCTCAGAATTCAGAATGACAAGTATTATTATACCAATAATATGTATTCATTTTCCAATACGCCACATTCTTTAGAATGCTAGTGTATCACTATACTGACTATAGACTAATTGTGTATGCGCCATAACACAGCTAGATATAAAACAAACAAATTCTTGATATAAAAATCTATTTTCATTCAGAATTAAAATTTGGTTGGCATGACTAGTTAGTTGATTAATAGCAATGAGTCCCAAACACCATACCCCCAACCATGACATCTAACTGTAATGGCAAAATTTGACAGTTTGCTGGCCTCAGGAAATAATATGAAGGGGTGGTTGGGGGTGGTGCCCGACTACTTTAACCCTTTAACACTAAAGTCGGCCAAAACAGCTGTAGTTGTCTTGGAAAATGCCCATTTGCAGACCAAGAGATGACTATGTTTGAAAATTTACCACTAGAATGATTAGCTCAGCCAGTAATTTCAGAATTAAATTTTAAACAAGAGCTCCGCAAATGGCGCATAATACTCCACCATGATGACAAACCAATGAATGAGAGCTTTCAGAAAATATTTATTTCTTCCTCAGACCCAGACCAGTCATCCTTATGAAGTGTCAAAGCGATCCGTTAAATGGTCAAGGAGGTATCATTCGGAAACCAATTTTCAAGATGGCCACCGCTGACTGGCTGCCAAATTAGATTACGGATTGTCGTAAATTTTGATAAGTTTCTTCACCAGACATATTCCAACGACCCTATGAAGCGATCCGATAAATGGTAACGGAGATATCATCCAGAAACCAACATTCAAGATGGCAGCCTGTGGCTGGTGGCCATCTTGGAGTTCGGATCATCATCAATTTCGATAGGTTTCTTCCCCGCACCTAGTCCAACCACCCTATGAAGTTTCAAAGCGATCCGATAAACAGTAACAGAATTACCATCTGGAATACAATTTTCAAGATGGCCACTGGTGGCTGGCAGCCATCTTGGATTTCGGATCATCGTCGATTTTTATAGGTTTCTTCCCAAGACCTAGTCCAAACACCCTATGAAGTTTCAATGCGATCCGACAAACGGTAGCAGAGTTATCATCCGGAAACCAATTTTCAAGATGGCCGTGGCGGCCATTTTGGATTTTGGATCGTCGTCGATTTCGATAGGTTTCTTCCCGAGACCTAGTTCAACCACCCTATGAAGTTTCAATGTGATCCAATAAACAGTAACGGAGCTATCCAGAAACCACTCTGTCGCCCGCACGCCTGCCCACCTGCCCGGACAGACAGCGACATTACATAATACCACGCCAAATTTTTTGGCGGGGTATAAAAATACATGTAAATTTCTCTTGGATATGAATCACCTAACAAAATTTGTTACTTTTCCTGACCACTCGGAGAAAAAAGAATTAGTTACGTAATAGTTTTTAATATATGCAGTTATCCCACTAATGAACCAAGATGCCCAAGGGGCTGTAATGCTCACCTGGACCTCGCCGTTGAACAATAATTTGCATTTAAATAGTATGACGGACAATTTTCAGAAGAAAATTGATTTTGAGCCATTGATTATTTAGGATGAGTAGCATTTTAATGGTTTTGGAAAATTTTTGTCTCAGATGGTTGCCCAAAAAATCGACCAATCAAAATGCTGAGAAATTCTGGAGCCTCCTAACCTAGGATCCTTCCCGCTATATTTGGTTACAATCTACCAAGCAGTAAAGGAGATGTGTTTTGACAATTTCCATTCAATTTTTCATAAAAACTTAAGACTTGCATGTAAAACATTTATCAAGCAAGATTCTGAATGGAATTTGGGTGCCTACCGCGATAGGCTCCTTCGAGACAAGTTTGGTTGGGACTCAAGTGGGTTAACAATTAAAGAATTTCCAGTAAATTCTTCATAAAATCAGAAAGTTTCACAAAAAATAGCTCGTTTTACTTTGTAAAGTCGAGCTAAAAATTGACCAATCAAAATTCTTGTTTGATATGTTGAAGCTTATACAGATAAGATCGTTCCACCCAGCTTTCATTGATTTCGGGTGATTGATTATTTAGAATGAGTAGCATTTTAAATGGTTTCGGAAAATTTATCAGGCAAAATTCTGAATAGAATTTGGGAGCCTACACGGATAGGGTCAGTCGAGACAAATTTGGTTGAAATCTGTCAAGCCGCTAAGGAGGACTCATGTGCTTTGACAATTAATGAATTTCCAGTAAATCCTCATAAAACCAGAAATTTTCACCCAAAAATGGCAAAAAAAATTTTGAACTGGAGCCTACCACCATAGATGGCATCCAGCGAAATTTGATTGAAATCAAAAGCGATTTTAAAAGGAGATGCGTTTGGGAATACATTTTTCATTACATCTAAAATTTGCACCGCAGACATGTGTGTATAACAATCAAAATTTTTAATAGATCTGATGCCAGGCCATGATAGGGCCCTTCTAGCCAAATTTGGTTGAAATCTGTCAAGCGGCTTAGGAGGAGAAATGGTTTGACAACTTTCAGTTTATTTTTTAACAATAGGCCCAAGGGCCTGTGCCGCTCACCTGAACCATTTGCATTTAAATAGATATGATGGATCATTTCCGGAAAATCCAAGATGGCCAACCAAAATAATTACCAATTACAATTCTGAATAGATGTTCTAGAGTCTACCATGATAGACCCTTTCTAGCCAAATTTGGCTGAAATATGTCAAGCGACTAAGGAGAAGCAACGCAATGACAATTTCTGGTAAATTTTTCATAAAATCTAAGATTTTCACCCAAAAATTTCTTAACCCTGTGGCAGCGACGGGACGTATTATCGGCTTGAAAAAATTATGTTCCTAGTCCGACGGGATGTATTACCGACAAGAGACAATTAGACACCGGGAGCAACGGGATGTATTATCGGCTCAAGCTACCACCAGTTTTCGATCGCTAAATACGCACGCATTACTGGCGTTTTATCCAATCAAACTTAGCGTTACATTACGTCAGAAGGCCGAATTTTCTAAATCCACTGTCAATTGGTCAATTCAGTTTGTTTACAAATTTATGCAGGAAAATATAAATAGATCTTTATGAATGAAATAGTTTGCGTAAAAATGTCGAAGATGACGAGGCAATTCCTTTATTTAAGCGAGTACCCGCGAGTACCCGTTTATCCGGATAGATGGAATCGGGTATTATTATTATTATTATCATTATTATTATAGAGCTGCTCAACGATTGGGCAAGCTGGAAAATCTTTATAAACGGCATCCTATACTAGCAGTGTCATATATAATACGGAAATGCGAACGCAACCCGCTCTCGGTAGTTAAGAAGATCGCGAATTTCGTTCTTTATCTTTGTCACGTTGTAGATATCGGATCGTCTTATGGGAAGTCATGACCCCGTTAGACGTCTTATATTTGCGAGTAAGACCTCAGTGAAATTCATATTTGAAAATACCAGGTGAGCTAATGAACTGAATGAATAATATAGTGTCAGTAGATACGTAGTAGGAAGATGCACTGGTTGACTTTGACCAGTGCTAGTGATACAGTTTCGCAGAAATAGAATAGAAACTATATTGAAACTGTAGCAGTATATTCATACCAATAAGTTAGAAATTGGATTAGATTGAAATAGGACCAACGGTTCTGAGTTGGTGATATCTGTCAATAGTTGAAGATAAAAGTTGTTGCTGTGGGATCGGCGCACACTTTTATAATGTTCAGCAGTCGTTTCGGCAGTTAGTTTAGTAAATATTCGAGTGATAAGAATCGATGGGAATCGAGAGATTATAGGAAAGTATAGGTGACAGACTGACATTTAGTTGTTGACGGTCGGCATTCCAACTCCCTTAAGCAAGTACAACAACACCAGCTGGCAATGAGATCATACAGCTCATGTGCTTATTAACGTTCGCTTCCTACAGGCTTATCCATGATAGGCAAGGGACAGGACAGAGGCATTGTAGCGTCCTGTAGGAATTAATAACACAATCGAAATTTGTATATCAACTATATGTCAATCAAAGAAAGGCATGCTACAACAACACATTCCGTAATGTTGTTAGTTAGCTGACAGTTCGCATCAAATCAGAACCCGCTAGAACCACTTTGCCGGAGTGAGTAGCAGATATACCATGTTTAGTAATGAATCCCTAGAAGAGAAGCTCTGAGTTTGATTGGCCGAGATGACGTCATAATCAATGAGCATCTAGTCAAACTCTGTAGCAGAGAAACAAAAGGACCAAGGTTTCGAAGTAGAATCGAGAGATAGGCGAGCAGGGATTGGTCAGGAGGATCAACAAGAATAGGTACAAACTTCTAGGAAGAGATAAGCAGCTGTTGTTTGGAGGCAGGAATGATGCGGGCCAATCAAACGGTGGTTATTTCTACCTAGAAGGATGAAAGGAACAGAAGCTATATATAGATATCATATCGACTGTAGTGTCGAGAGTAATCAGTAGCCGTAATTTAGCCAAAGTCAGAATTGAATAGTTTAGAGTAGGACCGTATTATATTGAGCAGTATTGTTATGAAAAAGTATAATCTATTTATTGTGACAGTATAAGTCACCATTGATACTTAAAAGTTATTGTACAGTTAGCTATAGAAATAAAATTATCACCTTGTAAAATACAAGGCACTAGTTCGGTTGTTCTTTAGAAGCTCCTAAGAAGTACAGAGAAACACCGTGCCTTACTAAGAATCTTCAAGAAGTCAGATCAGGCCCAGTTACTTCAAAATATCTTCATCCCATCTTTGAAGAGGTGAGCGGTAACTATACGACTGCAGCGGCGAGAAGATTGATTGTCGCAGCAATCATCAACATCATAAGTCTTCTCGAAGTTGTAGTCGCGAGCGTATAAATAATTTAGTAGAAAGTGATATCGAAAATCTTCAACGTGATATGATGTTGCAGATTATGACAGTTAGTTTAATCTTAATGAAACTTCAGTTTCCACGCTTTTAAATTATTTTATAATGACAATTTGCCATTACTGAATAACTGAAAGCCTCTCAAAATTACTGAACATCCATCATGGTGAAATTATTTTAAATCAATGGTCGAGTGGGGTTTAAGTATTGAGAGACACTTGCCAATAATTTGAAAAAACATCACATATCCCCCAACTATAATATATATATATATATATACATATATATATATATATATATATATATATATATATATATATATATATATATATATATATATATATATATATTATAGTAGGGGGATATGTGTTAGTGGTATGCATGGACGAAAATTCAAAGGCCAGTGGTCTGGAACCTTGAAGGACATATCAGCATAGACAATACAATTGTTTTAAAGATATTGACCACTGTGGCACTGTGGAGATATGGTTCACATGGGGACAGAACGAGGGTGGGGGGGGGGGGAATTGGGAGATGCCCCCGCCCCCTTTTTTCCTCTCCCACTGTTTAGACTCCCACCCCACCCAGGTCAAAACACATTCCGACACCCCAGTTATTGCGCTTGATTGTCCTGTCCATTTTTGTCAATCTTACTGGGGTTTGCTGCTGTTCATGTTGCAATGTTATTAATGTATCTATCCTTTTATTTTTCAGCTTGAAACACCATTTGAGAGAAAAATTAAAGCAAATTTAAACTTGATGATCTTTATAAACCCTGTAACACTTAAATTTGCTAAAAAAAATTACATCTCAGTAAATATCCATTTCCAGACAAAGAGAATCTGTTTGAAAATTTACCACTCGGTTATTGCGCCAGACATTCCAGTCATACTTTTTCAAAAATATTCTCATGATCTGCAAATGGCCATTTTGCAAAGTCACTGCTGTAGCCATTTTTGGCCGGCTTGTGTGTTATAGGGGTGATAATATTTAAATACTGTATTGTGTAAACTACCAGTGCAAATGTCAAATAAAGTTCTCGAAGTGAGAGGGAGAGAGAATCTCATATTAGGTAATCAGACTGGACTATGTATAGTAGATTTGTTGAATATATCGAGTCCAATTTGATTGGAAGCTGCTGCTGCTTTAGGCAACAATAGATTCCAATTAAATATATCAAAATATACTCAACAGATTACTTTTTTAGACTTCAGGATCTCTACCCTTGTCCTGCAAGGGGAAGGGGGTATTTATTACATTTGTGTGCGTCCGGTATTGCATCTAAAATATTGATCCTACTGGTTTCAAATTTTAACGCAACAAAGCAACATAACCTAAACAAGGATTTCCCGAAGTTGTCTGTGATATGGACAAAAACCCAGGATCCAGATTGGATACACATTTTAATCTATGGACATCTCGGAAACTACTGGTTAGATTTTGCTCAAATCTTGACAAAGTAGAGGGCCATACACTATGATTTAACAAATTTGGATGTGCTAAAAATGTATTTTAAAACCGCTATGTACATGGTAGGGTAGTCTTGGCAGTGGTTTACAATCTGTGATTACTGTTGTTCATAATGTTATCTATCAAGCATCAAGTCCCGACAACACTGTTGTGCTTTAAAAATTAAATCTACCCGTCAATGGAATCTAAGTGATAACTAGATTGCTTGGTCGATGATGCATTATAGCAGAACCCATGTTCACCACTTTGACCTCGTTACCCCATCCAATCCCTGAGGGCGGAGCCAAATGTAAATGCCCTCTTGCTGCCTTGCACTCCATAATCACATACCAAATTTGTTTGAATTCCAACCACTGATTTTGGAAGAGTTGCATTACACAGAGACTGGAGTGGATTGTTGTGGAAAATCTGGATGTCATAAGGGGAAATGATCTGTTAAAGCAGGATTTAAAAATTAACATGAGCCAGAGGATAGTAGAAATTGACTATGACTAGTACAATTTGTAACCGGCCAGCCTGATGGTAACAATTTGATATGTCAATGGTCAAGGTGGCCAAAAAATGTCATTGCTGTGATCTTCAGAAATGTAGATATTCAGAGCAAGATAAGACTATTTGTAAAAATGTACCACTAGAATGACTGGCTCAATAACCGAACCAGTCATTCCAGTATTAAAATTTCCAAGATAGTCTTCCCTTGGTCACCAATGAAAATTTCATGGGCTAAAGTAGAATCTAGTAATCCTGCTAGAGACATGTAGTGGCTCATTTGGCCTTAATTTCAATTCATTGAGAGGGTGTGTGAGAGCGATCTTTTGAACACCCACTCTTCCCCCGCAGAAAATTCACAATTGTATGGTAACCCATATGAAATTCCTTTGAATTCCACACAAACGTTTGGGAGGAGTTAGCTAGCGTGATGGACAGTTTTTCGGATATTTGTCCTTTGGACCCCATCCCCTGACCCACAGGGGGCGGAACCAAATCTAAATATGGTCTTACAAAGCTCAATCATGGGTAACCCACATACCAAATTTGGTTGAATTTCACCCACCTGTTTGGGAGGGGATAGCATGATGGGCCTACAGACGGGTAGATGGAGGCGATTATAACACCTCCATTTTTTCAAAACATGAGGATCATGAAAGGACCCATGGCGATAAGATACAGGTAGGTAATTAATTCAAAATCTTTATACAAAAATGTAAATTTCTTTTGGATTGAGAAATTAGGCTACCACCATCATTGCCCACGGCACATTGTTTCCAGGATTTGTCGGTGAAAGGGTTAAACATAGCAAAGACTGGCATTGACAAGTGGGCATGGCAGAAATTTGGATTTTCTAATAGAGGAATCCACTTTTAGCTCTGCCCCGTCTCTAGGTAAGCTCCATCCATGATTTGCGTGTGTTGGGTTCAGTTTATACACTTTGAATCCTAAATTCCCAATTCCATGATTACTATAGATACAGCTAATCTGTTCAATATTTTGAAACAAATCTGACTTGGGCCTGTTCAATTATTCAACAGAATGTTTAGTAAATGGCATACAATTCGTACAACTGACAGACTTTCAAAAGTGCATGATGGACTTAGCTACGTCATCCAATAGATATTTTGATTGTGACATCAGCCTATATGTGATGTAATTCATTATGATGTCATATACTTGGGTGACAGATTGGATTCATCTATTATTTAACCCTTTCTCATTTTCACCGACAAATCCCTGAAAAAGTATGATGCTTATAGTATAAAATCTATTCTATTGAATATTTTGAAATTAATTTGACTGAAAGCCATTGCTGCCTAAGGCAATTTGCAGTCAAACTAATTTTATTTTATACTCACCAGTTTTCCTTTATGGTATCATTAAAATGAGGTATGCAGAATTCAACGGAAAAAGGGTTAATCTTACCTTGCTCGTGTGCAGATTTATGTTGTATATTTCACTGCCGTCGAATCATATTTGCGTCATTCTTGGCCGATTCATTGCGATGGAGCCTAGTGTATACGGTGTCTCCGAATTCATAATCATATCAGTAATTCACATTAACAATTTTGATTGAATTCCACCAAAAGCTTTAGGAGATGGATGGATAGACAGATGAATGGAGGCAAATGCAATATCCCAGCAGTCTTATTTTACACAGATCAACAAATTTTTCTCTTTATAAAATCCATGTTTGGAAACCCATCAGCCCAATTAGCAGAAGAGTCTCTGATGTTTTTAAGCCATTGTCCGCTCACCTTAAAAAAATAGGAACAACAAGTTAGAAATAGGCAAATTCTAAGAGTTATATTAAGACTTTAACAATCAAATTTTTTCATGAAAATTTCCATTTTCTCATAGACAATGCCCATATGCAGACCAAGAGCCAGTCATCCCAGTGATACAGTTTCAAAAATAATGTTACTTTGGTCGGAAAATTGGCATTTTCCTAGACAACTGCAGCAGTTTTGGTTTGGCTCAAATGTTAGATGGTTAACAATATACATGTACGGTGCAGGGTCATAGGGATATACTGGTAAGCACTATGACCCGACAACGGCTGTTATGGTCATACACCGCCCTCAGATTTTAGCGCAGAAATGAGTAATATAATAAATGGTGGGCATATATAGTCCAAAAAGGGAGTATGACTACTAGTTACTGGATTAACCTTTTCAATCGACAAGAGTGAATAATAAATTGGTTACAAATGTTTCTAAATTCTGTTGAATATTTTGAAACTAATTTGACTGGAAGCTGGCTAAGGCAGCACCAGCTTCAAACTGGATTCAAAATATTCAACATCTTACCTTTATAATGACTGTAAACGTGAAATTCTGGAATTTCGGGTGCAAATGTGATAATTGTTTTTAATTTTGGGCACACTTCCATGATAGTGCAAGTTTGTTTCAGGGCCCCGGTTCTCTATATCTTTGATCAGATGATACTGGCCACACAGTAAATGGTGATAGAATGTTTGTAACAAGGGCAATAGTGATTTATTTGTTTTCTAAGGAATAATTAGTGAGTTCCAATCATCAATGATTGTTAGGCAATGTGGTGTTACTTCCCAAATTTTCAGTTACTCAATGACCAATTTAACCGAGAAAGTTATAGATTGTGGTAAGAAAGCAGCAGAACCAATAATATATAAATCCATTCGTTTACCTCTGGTCGCGAAATAACAATAAGGTTATAGATAAACAATCCGATAATCTCAATCATCGATGCATGTCTTTGTTTACAATTTCCAAGAAAACTTACTCTTCAAATTACTAGCATTAATTATGCCGAGTTGAGATGCGAAAGCTGTCAAATATATCGGCATCCCACTTCCCGATTGTCAATATGGTTAATCTAGTCATCTGTCTACTTTTTAGTTTGTGGCGTACAAGAAATATGCATAGATTGACATATTTGAACATACAACTATTTTCCAAAACAGCTGATCGTGTCGCCATCTTGCCGGAAAAATTAATATTCATGAATTCCCGACCAATCAGACGCGTCAATCTTATAGCACGTGATACGGCGATGCCAATAACGGGTAATGAGCATGGTACTCGTATATTAGATACGGGTACGATTCTACAAATTCCTCTCGTTCTCTCGCGATCTATCACGGTAAACGATTCCTATTGGAGACGCCGCTACGAAAAAATGTCTGATGCTATAGAATCTTAGTGTAAAACATTTGCGTTCGCTTCTTAAATTGCTGATTGCAACCAGCAATGCTACATAGCATAAAATTTGCCATTTATTCGTTGTCAACGCTGAGAAACCCTGGTATGTGTTCGGTTATGTATAAAGGAATTATTCAACATTGAATAAGGCCTCCACCCCAAAATCATGACCGGAATTTCTCGAAATGTTACGGTACCATGACATAATATGATTGTCATTTTCACATCTTATCGGATGAAAACCTTCACGAAACTTTGGTATCTGTTAGTTATAATACCATTGTGATTAAATTTATCAATGGCATCTGTAAAATTTAAAAAAAATTCGATAAACTTTGCAAAAATAGACCAATGTATTTATCCTACACGGTGTGGCCATTTTGAGAGGCACGTTGACTAACTAAAATATTTTTTATTCATACAAATTTTATATGTACTTAAAGGTATTTTATTGCCCTTTCTAATGATATATAGTTTTATATATAGTGATCTGTTACTTTGCCAAAAATAGTTAATATAGTTGGCATGGTAGCACTACGCCGCTATCACGCCACTACCGCTTATAGGCTAGGTTTCTTAGCAAGTTTCTAGCTTTTGGCTATAGGGTTTCTAGCACTTCTTTGTAAATTCTTGGTAGGGCCCAGAGGGTTATTCAAAATTCTGAATAGATTTTCTAGAGCCTCCCACCATAGAATCCATCTAGTGAAATTTGTTTGAAATATGTCAAGTAGCTATGGAGGCATAGCAATTTGACAATTTCCACTAAATTTTTCATAACATCTAAGATTTTCACCCAAAAAATTGATCAATCAAAATTCTGAAAATAAGTTCTAGAGCCTACCACCATAGAATGCATCTAGCCAAATTTGGTTGAAATATGTCAAGCAGCTAAGGAGGAGTAGCATATTTTGACCATTTCCGGTAGATTTTTCATAAAATCTAGGATATTCACCCAAAAAATTGTTCAATCAAAATTCTGTTAAAAAATTCTAGAGCCTACCACCATAGAATGCATCTAGCCAAATTTGGCTGAAATATGTCCAGCAGGAGTAGCATTTTGACCATTTCCGGTAAATTTTTCATAATATCTAAGATTTTCACCCAAAAAGTTGAAGAATCAAAATTCTGGAAAAGGTTCTGGAGCCTACTAACACATGATCCTTCCTGCCAAATTTTGTTCAATCGGTCGAACCTCTACTTAAGGAGATGCGATACGATGGACGGACGATGGATGGATGGACAATGGATGACCATCATGGCATAAGCTCACTAATTGGCCCTTCAGGGTTGGTGAGTTCAAAATCAAAAGCATGAGTTGACAACACCTTAGCAGTAAAATATTATCCATTTCAACATGAATTTACACCAGTATCACAAATTCTTAAATTATGTAATATATAATTTGGTAGAATATTTTGAAAAAAACTGAAAAGCAAAGATGCGCTTGTTGCCGAGTGCTCTCCGTCAAATTTGTTTCGGAATAATCAACATTTTACCTATAAGTGGCTTGTTTCAAACAGATCTAGCATGGTGTCCTGAAGGACTGAGAGGCTTAACCATTTAACGCGCAAGCCAAGCAAAAACAGCTACTACATGTGGTGTTAAGAAATGCCCATTTGCAGATGCGGAAGACTATTTCTGAAAATTTACCACTGGAATGACTGCCTCGATGAACGAGCCAGTTATTCTAGTGGCAAATTTTCAAAACAAGTCTCTTGCTCTGCAAATGGACATGGTCTATGATACAATTGAAATTTTCTAGAACAAATTTGAGGGTCACTGTCTTAAATACACAGCTGCTTCTCTAGAAACATAATCCTCACACTAAACATACCAAAAACAAAATTCAGCTAGTGTCTAATTTGTGAGAAATTTGTGAGTTTAAAACAATTTTCATTTGCTGTGATGGAATATTTTAGAGAGAAGAAAAGCTTTGGCGCCATACCAAATAATTCGCTAGGAATCCAGTAAAATTTTATGACATGAATCACCCCTTCTCTCAGCATGATAGTGACAATGCCAACGTTACCATAGTAACAGTACAAAATTACAAATCTAAGGACATCTTTCAGATTATGAGATGTTACATAATGGGGTTTTCAATATTGATCTTCGTCTTGTAGTTCCAGAACTCTGTAACAAATGACAGCATGTCAGTGCTTCTTCAATAATGATCACACATATAAAACAATTTTCATGACAAATACATCTTTAGAGCAAATTGGTCATTATTTTTAAGATAATTTGATCAAATGCAGCGTCAATTCATTCACACACCACTAAACACAGATTGCCAACAATATTTTCTCATATTTTTCCAGATTCTGTTTTATTTTCTTAGATCACAACAAAAGATGGCAGAGCCTAATATTTCGAGCCAGTCATTCCAGCGGTCAATTTTCAGAAATAATAATCTCTTGGTTTGAAAATGTTCATTTTCTATGAGAAACTATAAATATTCTTGAACAAATTTGAAGTTTAAAGAGCTAAAGGATTCAAATTAGAGGAAGATCGCATTCTTACCAATATCAGACCGGATATGAGTGAAGATGTGCCTGTTAGTGCCACATAGAACTTGGGCGTCAGCGTGTTCAAGAACATCGTAGCTAAAATAGAAAATAAACAGTAAAAGTTAAGTATTTAAATTTATAGGGTGTTAGCGCAAACTTTATCGATAACTTTATATCACGATCCATGAAATGAGACCAAATATTGATTTTCTAGGGTATGCAGGGTGTTAATACTTCACCAAAATTTAATTAAAATTCAAGGAATACAAACTTGGCTCTTAGTACATGGTAGTAAGCTAGCACAGGCATGTTTATGCCAGTACAGGACAGAGGATGCCAGGCCCCCCCCCCCCCCCTGTAGCCTGAAAGGGGGTGGGGGGGGGGGGGGGGCACTGTGTGTAATTTTCCAAATACTCATTTAACCTTTTAACTCATATCAGCCAAAAATGGCTTCTGCAGTAGTCTTGAGAAATGTCAATTTGCAGAGCAAGAAGACTATTTTTGAAAATTTTACCACTGCAATGACTGGCTCGATAACCATGCCAGTCATTCCACTGATAAATTTCCAAAAAATAGTCTTCTCTTGGTCTCCAAATGGACATTTCTGAGATTTAAATTTTTTTGAACAAATTCGAGGGCTAAAATGTTAACAGGCAGTCGCCCGTAAATAAGATGAGATAGCTTCACAGCCAGCTGATGGTACATGTTTACCTACAGAAATGTAGGAGATGCTATCTGTGAGCATCTAGACATTCAAAATTTCTCAGGGGATGACCCCTGTACACCCTGCCTAAACCTCTGTCGCCCTCAGGTACCAGATAGACACTACATGTACACCCCTGGATGCAAACTACAAAACATTATAGGGACAACATTAAAGAAATTAGTTGCGGACATAACGATCGATCGAAACACACGCATCTCCGAAATACTCTGGTGTACTTTGCAAAATGGTGGTATATTCTATCGTCAAGTTAGTGTTATTTTTCAATATTTGCAGAATTTCTAATCGCCTCTTGTGATAGACTATTGAGTATCTGCATATATAAGAATCGTGTTCAATAGTATGGACCCACTACAAGCACCTCATGCACATAATGGACCTTTCTGGTTTTAGCTGGGGGCCCATCTCTCGCTAAGCTCCACCCACACCTCGCTCGTGTTGGAATAGATCGATCTCCGAACGCCATGACTATCAATTTAAAAAAAAATTCACAGGTAAACTGTTGAATATTTTGAAACTAATTTCACTGGGTGTTGTTGCTGCAGCGACCAGTCAAATTAGTTTCAAAATATTGAACAGCTGTCTTATAGACATATAGTCTTATAGACCTATAGAACCCCTTTCTTGGCCAGAAAAACGCATGCACTGTTGACACAGGTTTCAATTTATAGCAGGTTATTTCCTCTACATATTAATCAGAGGCCGCTACTTAAATGTGAAGATGTGACAATGAAAATTTCTGTATTAAAATTCCTTTCAGAATAAATGTTCAAAAGCTCTCCATTATAAGCACAATATCATTGCATGACAGTAACCCTTTAACGCTTGAAACTCCAGCGTACGCTTGAAATTCCAGCGTCTTAATTTCAAGACAACTATACAGAGAAGGTATTGAATATTTTGAAACTAATTTGACTGGAATTTGTTGGTGCCATAGGCGGCAACATGTTCCAATCAAATTCATTTCAAAATATTTAACAGAGTTGTCCCTAAAACATAAAGAATTTGTCGTATCTGATCTGTGAGGGTTAGCCGCTTAACTGTCCAACTGCTGCAAGCTACCAAACAATAATTTCAACGAGCAAACACTCTCGACTTGCTGTATATTTTGAAAACAATTTGACTGAAAGTTGTTGGTGGCTTAGTCACCAACAATTTTCAGTCAAATTGTTTTCAAAATATTTAGCAGATCCAGAGATATAACCCCTGGAATGTTGTCTGCAAAAACTCGGCAGGCAGGCAGGCAGGCAGTTATACGACAAGGTCATGCGATCCACACAGTAACCCAAGCTTTATCAGTTATCACATCAAGAAATGCACTTAGGCATGTCATTATCTTCTGCTTCAACTTCCAATGAAAATCTTGTTTTTCTTCGTTTAAAGAAAAGAAGCAACATCAATGATCAAGCAGAGTTTGAGAATGCTGACATAGAATGTATGTAGGCCATGGGTTTCATTCTGTATGTCAGAAACTCATTTTATTATTGCTGTATTTTTTATCCAGATGAGATAAGAGCATCAGCTGGTTATGACAGTTATTACAAAACGACATTTCACAGAACATTGGTCATTGCATGAATGAAACGTATAATTTTATAGTTTCATCACAAAGTGTCGTGAGACTATGACATATGTATTGAGCCAATCTATTTTAACTGTCCGACTGCTGCAAGCCACCAGACACAAATTACAATGGGCTATAACTTTGGACTGGCTGAATATGTTCGAAACAATTTGACTGAAAGTTGTTGGTGGCTTAGTCACCAACAACTTTCAGTCAAATATTTTTCAAAATATTCAACAGGTTCAAAGTTAAACGCCATGGAAAATGTAGCCTGCGGAAATTCAGCAGGCAGACAGTTAAAATATCAATATCTGATCATCTTTCTAAACTGGTGCAATATCTGAAGTTCTACTGGCAAGATCTTTAACAAACTACAGGTTTGTTCAAGGTTGGGAAACCCGAAAAACCATCGTAATATTGAAAGCAGAGGTAATGTCAATGAAAAGAGTTCCTAGGAATAGTGACATTGATCTTTTAATCCCGACAGAAATTGGAATTTTCCTAGTCCGATAATCAAGCTACCCTAGAATGAAGTTTCAACAAAATAGTTCAAGCAAAAGCGAATTAATTAATTAAATCATCAAACGGATTCAATGCATGGACACACTTACATCGTGATATTAGTGACAAGATTTGCTGAATAATTTTGTTTAAGCAGTTTGCGTGAAGTTGGTTGCTGTCATGTCATTCAGTCAATGGGTTTTGTTAACCCGTTAATAGTCAACCACTGATGCCAAAAATAGCCTCTGCAGTTGTCTTGTGGAATGGCCATTTGCAGGTGAAGAGAATTATTAAATGGACAAAGTTTTAAATACGCAACAATATAGTAAATTTATACATTGTAGAATCGTTGTCGTATTAATCACCTACGTCACATACATAAGGAAATGGGATAAATACCATCAGTGCTCTAAAAGCATGATTCCTATATATTTCTTCGTTTCGTTTCTTACAGATCACCTGATCTTTCATCTCATGATCGGGTGATTGGCTGAATTTCTCCCGATGATATTTTCCAAGGGGGCTAAACACTGGATATGATGAACATTTTGAAAATAATTTGACTGAAATTTGTTGGTGGCTAAGCCACCTTCAGTCAAATTGTTTTCAAAATAGTCAACATGTCCAGAGCTATAGTCCATAGAAATTATTGTCTGGCGATGTGCAGGAGTGAGACAGTTAATGGATCGCTCAACAAAATCAGACATTGCCGGTTTTCCCCAGAAATACCCATATTTATTCATCATCCAATGAAATAGAGATCGCAGCATTATTACACTATCTGCACAGAAACTTGCAACTGACAAGCTAATAATCTGTACAGGACAGCACAGTTCATAAATAAGTTAAACTGTTTCAGAAACAAAAACAGAAACATGTTATTTAGTACATATTTGAACACGAAGTAAGAAATGTTCTGTTGAACATTTTGTACATAATTGGATTGGAAGACCAGGGCATTAGATTTACCGCATTTACTTCAAGTTCAAAAGTTTTAAGCTACTACAGCATTAATCCTTTCATCACGTTAATTGTCAAGATTGATCAAGAAAATACAAAATGTTTTCTCACTGAGTGTCCATTTGCAGGCCAAGAAGACTATTTTTTTTAATTTACCCCTACAATGGCTGCCGCATTAGTGAGCCAGCCATTCCGGGGGTAAATTTTCAAAAATAGCCTTCTCTTGGAAATAAAATGGACTTTTCTCATGACCATTGCAAAGCCATTTGGAGTGGCTTGACGATTAAAGGTTTAACAAAGTTACGGAGAACAAAGAGTTACAGTAAATTCTAAGGAATTCAGAGTGATAAAGATTTGGCTGCGAAAAATTGCTAGACGGAAAGAATGTTGAAAATCATGCCTTAACCCTTTAACTGTCATATCAGCCAAAATGGCTTCTGCAGCAGTCTTGAGAAATGTCCATTTGCAGACCAAGAGAAGAGTATTTTTGAAAACTTACCACTGGAATGACTGGCTCGGTTATCGAGCCAGTCATTCCAGTGGTAAATTTTCAAAAATACTCTTCTCTTGGTCTGCAAATGGACATCTTCTATGAGGAAATAAAAATTTTTTTTTAATAAATTGAAATGTTAAAGAGTTAAAATTCCAATATTATCTTTTTTCTAGATATGGCAAAATTAAGTTAGGCGGGTTTCTGTAAAATAAACTAACAAATTAGTACAGCCTTATACAAATATTTTAACACCATATTTTCAGCCTATGCCTTCTGAACAGCGATCATTATAAGATGTTCTAAAGTCATTTTCGGTAGCATATTCCCCATTTAATTCTTCTCACTGCGATTGATCGGTAGCCTTTGCTTTTTATATAGATCTACACGATCTTCCAATAATTCTAGGATGTTTTAACTCGGGTCAGGGCAACTGAAAATGATTCAGGGCAACTGTTTTTCAATTTTATCTTGCCCTGATGGCAATCACGTGAAAAAGTTACGCCGAGCGCATTGAATCACGGATGATTTATAGCATTGATTAACCCTTTAGCTCTCAAATTCTTTCACGAAAATTTCTATTTTCTCACAGAAAACGTCCATTCGACAATATCGAGCCAGTCATTGCAGCGGTAAATTTTCAAAAATACTTCTCTTGATTTGCAAAAGGACATTTCTCGACACCACTGCAGAAGCTGTTTTTGGCTGATATGAGTGTTAAAGAGTTAACGGTACCATTTAACCTGTACAGATCAGCGTGCCAAATATTTCGTAGACAATTTACTGGAAGTTGTTGCTGGCTTAAGGCAGCAACAACTTCCAGTAAATTTGCTTTAACAGCAATCAGTAGTTTTGTACTTAACTTGCTTGAAATAAAAATAAAGATTCTGGGTCTGATGTCAGAATTACAGCAAATCGATTATAACGGGTAGCCAGGTCAGCACGATCTGTTTGTTAATCATTGGATAAATCCGTACTCAGCCTACATCATTCAAGATCAGACCCAATAACATTCATTTATAACTCTAGCGTCTGCCAATTCTACATCCCATGAGGATTGTCAAGCATTTTTTGTTTGATTTCCCAAACCTGTCTTCAGCTGTTACTGCTGTAGCTGACAATCACCAGTGTCCAATGTTACCATGGAAACAGTTTTTGTAGAGGGAAAAATTTGCTGCTTCGTGATGAAGTAAAGTAGTAATTCTAGACACTTTTCGGTAAAATCTTAAGAGTTAGGGAATATGGGTTAAATAGAAATAAATTTTTATACCCTGGCTGGCATCTAACAATTACTGAATCATTAAATTAAACCCAAAATTTAGATGGGAGGGAGAGTCAATGAAACAAATTCAGCATGATAATTTAATCTCTCAAACAAAGAATCTGTATTTAACCGCGAAAAAATCCCATGAAAAATATGGAAATGTAGGTAGGAAATGCAAGCATTTCTGTACGAATGAAGCTAGGGTATGACCCATCTAAATTTCAAATAGGAAGAATTTTGACAAAGGGGCATGAACATTTGTGTAAGAAATAAGGGAATTTGGGGTCAAAATTATCAAAACCAAATCATGTTAAAGGATAACTAATCCCATCTCTTGATAGTTATTCCGGTGATCTAACACGCCGGTCATAAACTATCCAGGTAATTTTAAACTTTTTATCACGCTGCTAATGAAAGATATTCAGGATTTAATAGTTAAATGTTGGTAGATTTCTACACCCTATGATGGCTGTCATGATTTACTTTTGAACCAATCAGAAAAATCCTAGTGTGTCTGCCTCGGTATATACGCTCAGTCATTGAGGCTCCAGCTATAGTTTGGCAATGTGGTATAAAAGCAATCCTACAGTAAGCTGTTGAATATTTTGAAACCAATTTGATTGGAAGTTGTTGCTGCCAGATGAGCATTACATAATAAAGAATGTGATGCATTGGAGCTGACATGACATCACACAGAATAGCTTGAGGAGACAAAATGATGTCGATCACTGTTCAACATTTACTCGATATTACAAAACAAATAATTGCGATACAGATCAGGGAATGTGACAGGATATGAATGATATGGAATCTATAAACCATATTCTATCAGTGCAATACAACATTTGAGATGAGATTAGCATCGCTTTAACATGGATCCAAAACAAAAACACAAAGATGTTAGTTAGTACAAGTTTAAACACAATGTAAGGAATGTTCAGCTGAATATTCTGGACTTAATTTTATTGAAAGCCATCAATTGCTGCCTTAGCAATGATAAGGCAGCAATGGCTTTCAATCAAACTATGTCCAAAATATTCAACAGTTTCATACATTTTATTTTGTTTTGGAAACATGTTAAGTTATTTCTGAGCCGTACTGGATATGTATTTGAAACCCATGAAAAATGTAGTCTGCAGAAACTCATAAGATGCACCCATACACCAAGCTTGGCTAATGGCTACTGTATGCAAACTCATGAAACTACAGCGCTGATAAGAATTTCATATTATGTTCAATTCAGTGAGTGAAGCAGGAACTGAAAAGTAGGTCATGGCGACCTACTATTTATACAGGGGACGCTTTTAGCATAAGATGCAGCACTTACTAAGTATGATTACTTTACACAAAAGCCTGGAATAAATTTGAAGATCCTGTGTCTTTAACAAAAGTACAGAAATTAAACGAAGACAAATATTACATAGGCTCAATGGTTGAAGATTAACCCTTACCACTCTGATGTCAATATTTTATATTTTACTCTGTCAATACCAAAAATATGGTGCACATTTTTCAACAATTTTGGTGGAAGATGTTGATGTCTACGACAGCCCCACACGCCTGGAAATAACTTTTTCAACAGTGTCCGACACGTTGTCAGGCACCAGCTACTTAGTACAGGACACCCAGAATTTGCTGCCCGTCAACACTATTCTTGTTTCAGTGTTCTTTACTTAAATTTATTAGAAATATGTCAAAAAGCAACTAAATATGTGTCATAATGATTGTGATACACCTTAGGTAGGTGAATATTTTATGGCTTTGTCAACACTTGTATGCAGACTCTTTTGTTGTACACTGGAACTACTATTGTACGCAGACTCTTTTGTTGTACACTGGAACTACTAGGACTGTTTAATTCTGTACCTGACAAAATGTCAGGAACCAGTAAGACTGTGCCTGACATTTGATAGTTTGGTGCCTGACAATGTCCCTTGACAGGTACCTTATTTCCAGGCTTGCACCATCTCCCACCAAATTTGTTGACAAATGAACACCAGTTCATCTTTTAATTTAATTTGAAGATTTAAAATTTTGACACCAGAGTGGTAAGGGTTAATAATTGCCCAACTCTCGACAGTACATAGAGATATATATTTAAATAAAAGTTCGCTTCTATACAATTTGGTCGAGACAAGAAAAGCTAAAGCACATATTCTAAGATTCATGAATAACCATGGAAACGACTATGTTCACCCGAATCGTCTCTAACACAAAGCGGAAATGAATTTCTAATTTCCATTCAACATCTTCCGGGGAAAATCAATATCTCTTACATTATTGACAATGGAATAATGGAGGGGAGACTAGGCATGCTTCTAGTGTGATCACGAGATTTAATTAAAATAATTTATCAAGATATTCATAATTCAGACTTGTCTGGATCTATTCCAAAATTGTTCTGAAGGTCATTGCTCTGACAGACCAGCAAGCAACAGCTTACAGCAATATCATCTTTCCATGATTGACACCAGTCAGCACATAGAACTGAATAATACAATTTGAATTCAGCAGGACAAAGGTTTACTAAACTATATAAAAATTGCACTAGGTTCCACTTCCCTTTATACATTATATAGACTGGTGATCAATTTGGAAAAATATGTTGCTGTAATTTGTTGCTGTCTAAGAAAGCAACAACTTTAAGAAAGAATATTTTCAAAATCAACAGCTTCCTTTCTTGTCCAACAATTAAACGTTCAAAATCAGTGTAATAAGGGTTAATATACAATGTACACAATCCAATTAATGGGAAAATTTTCTGAGTAAAATTTAAATTTTCATATACAGGTAGAAAGTGTCAATTAAGCGCAAACCAAGATGATTTAAAAAAAAATTTACCACTGGAATGACTGGCTCAAGTATCGAGTTAGTTATTCCAATGATAAATTGTAAAAAATACTCTGCTCTTCATCTACAAATAGCCATTCCTCAAAACCACTTCAGAGGCTGGTTGTGGCCGGCTTGACTATAAAGGGGTTAGAATTATTCTCCGAGTTGTTGAGATAGTGTATTAATTCCGTCAATTCAATTACCACAACATGAACAGGCTATCAACTGATCCACGAATCGTGATAAAATAACAAGAGAATGTGAACAAGCCCACGATCATGACCAGATATCGTCAACCTATTACTTGCTACCGAGTTGCTATGACACCTAATTTACCGTAACTCATGGTTACACATAATAACCATGGCAATTACAAGACAATTTGTTGAGGGCATCACAGACTGAAGATTACATGTATGTCCTCTGCATCTAGCAGCTGGTTTTTCCATTGCGGTTAGAATTAAGTGTTCCATCCGTCAGTGCTTAAAGTCTTAATTGCAGGTGAAAGGTAACAAGATTTTCAATGGTTAAAGACTTTGCCAAAATTGTGACTCCATTAAACCAACTCTTGCAAAAAGATGCTATTTTTAAGTGGAATGTGAAAATGCTTTTGTTAAATTAAAACAATGCTTAACATCACCACCTATTTTAGCCTTTCCGGATATGAGCAAATGCTTTATTTTGACATCAGATGCATCAGGCTCAGCAATTCGCTACATATTACGTCAGCTAGACAGCAATAACCAGGAACGTGTAATTGCCTATGGTGGTAGAGCACTAAGGGAATTTGGATGTAAGTGGGGTATAACTGACCGGGAGTGTCTTGCCATAGTAGAAGGTATTAGACACTATCGTGTATATGTAGCTAACAGCCAGTTCACTATAGTAACACATCAGCAGGCTCTCAAATGGTTAAATAAATCAAAAGACACTAGCAGTAGGTTAACCAGATGGTCCATATTATTACAAGGCTATGACTACGAAATTGTCCATCATAAGGGTAAAAGTTTAATGAATGTAGACCCTTTGTCTAGGCGTAACTATCCAAATTTAGAACCTGAACATGATGATACTGAAATTATGGGTCCGGAGGTGAACTCGTTTGATTCATGTGAAAATAATGGAAATAGAATAACGGTCGAATTTTATTATAACAATGAATTACCTTCACTTATGACCACAGATGATCAAAATAGTGCTGTATCACCTTCAGAAGAAACAAAAGACATAAGTAAACCCCCAACAGACCCCCCTTTAGTGGGTTGGTCTGTAGTTTTATTAACCACTATAAAAACATACTTACCGTTCAATCACTACTTGCTAAATCAAATATCTGCATTTAGCTATCAGAATAAAGTTTTTATTCTTGCCTATACACTCCCTAATGCCTATACCATCACCATGTACACCCTCCACCAGGCTTCTGGTAGAGGGACCCCTTGCATTAGCCTTACAATAGACTGGCACCAGTCTGTACTCACTCCTTGGTGACGCTTGTCACTAAGCACGCTCGCGCATGCGCAGTAGGTCCCACTTGTGAAAACTGAATCACTTTTCTAAATTTAAGTGCTGTACATCCAGCCTAGATTCTCAAATCAATACCCAGCGGGGTGGCTGAGGCCGGGTCGTAGTGACACTACGAAACTTTGGTGGGAGGTGATTTGAGAATCCATAAGCAAGGATAAAAATCAAACCAAACATAACCAAATGTTAATAACATAACATAATGGTGCATCCTAATCAATCACACAGTGATTAACAACCAAATAAAACTTTAAACATAAAGATTTAAAACAAAAACCAAGGAACAACTCTCACCATTCTCCGCAGACACACGGTCCTAACGAAAATGGTGGGATGTGCTTGGTAAATGGTCTTCAGCCTTCTTGGTTAAAATAGTAATGTTCCTAAAGAAAGATGCCGCTGCGCTCTGGTCTTTCAAATAAAGAGGTAAAAGTAGACTCAGATTTCCATCCTGCAACTTGCATAACTTCGTCTACAGAAGAGCCAGCAAACAGAGCAAAAGAGGTAGCCATCCCTCTAACATCATGAGCCTTAATGTGAGAGAGATTGATTTGCTCAGGAGAAGCAATCTCGTAGCATAGTTGAATGGTGTCACAAATCCATCTAGCGATGGATGCCTTAGAGACCGGTCTGGCTACCCCTTCCGCGTAGGGAACCCATAAGTGAGACGGATCGGATCTTTTAAAATCGGTATGACGCTTATAAGCCTTAAGAGCTCTGACTGGACACCAAAATCTGTCAGACGGAGAAAACGAAGATAAAGACTTTAAAATAATGGGCTTAGCTGGATAACGGTTAGATTGCGTCTTAGACAAAAAATCCCTTCTAGGATATAATACCAAACCGTCCCCAGCTTCAATAAATCTATCCTTTTCAGCGGAAAATGCATGGATCTCAGATCGTCTTCTAGCAGAAGCAGCCGCTACTAGAAAAACCGCCTTAAACGTTAAAAGCTTTAAGCTAATCGAAGCGATGGGTTCAAAATGATGCCCTGCCAAAACCTGAAGAATCAGCGCCAAGTTCCAGGAAGGTAACGGTTTAGCAATAGGAGGCCGAATATTACCTAAACCTCTGATGAACCCATTCAGCACCTTAATATCCTTAACATCCGCATTTAACAAACAAGGAAGAGAAGATGCTAAGGAAAATCTATATCCTCTAACAGTGTTAGCAGTCAGATGAAGAGAATCGAACAGATAAGATAAAAAATCTAACACTTGGGATATAGAAACAGAATCGGGCACGAGATCATGATTTGAGCACCATTCTCCGAATATCTTAAGTCGACCCTTGTAAACTCTTCGGGTCGACTCCCTCCTGGCCGAATTAATAATTTCCTGAGACCTTGCAGAAAATTTATTCTCAGTAACCGAGCACTCGATATTCTCCAAACACAGACTGAAGATTCCTGGGTTTGGATGAAGGCACGTTCCCCTTACTTGGGATAACAGATCTGGGGACACTGGCAGCAGACGTGGGAAGTCTACTAGAAGATCGAGAAGGTCTACGAACCAGATCCTTTTTGGCCAAAAGGGAGCTATCAACAAAATCTCGCAGACTTGATCCTTGACTTTCTTCAGAACCAAGGGAAGCAGGATAGTCGGAGGGAACGCATACGCGAAGATTCCTGTCCAGGACTGAGACAGGGCGTCCACCGCCAACGCCTGATCGTCCGGAAAAGGAGACATGAAAGAGGAGATCTGGGCATTCAGAGAGGTCGCGAACAGGTCTACATGGGGACGATCCAGGAGGTTGAAGATCGCTTTGACAACCAACCTCTTTAACTGCCACTCTGTGTGGGCGAATTTGGAAGGACGAGACAACTGATCCGCCAGAAAATTCAGACATCCTGGGACATGGGAGGACACCAGGAAAATCTGCTTCATACGACACCACATGAGGAGATTCCACACCTCCAAACAAAGGCGAGACGACTTCGTGCCTCCCTGCCTGTTGATATACGAGACTACTGTCGAATTGTCTGATCGAATCGAGATCTTGAGGCCCTGCACTCGATCCGACCAAGCAAGGAGTCTTCTTGACAGCCCACAATTCCAGAATGTTGATGTGGGCTGACGACTCCTCTAGGGACCACAGGCCTGAGACCGAAAGGGAACCCCAGACCGCTCCCCATCCCTCCTGGGAAGCGTCTGTAAAGATGATCGCTTGAGGAGAAGACTTGACCAGAGGAACACCCATCATAAGCAGAGAGCGATCCTTCCAAAAATCTAGGTGGGGCCTTAAATGGTCTCTGACTGGGATCTGATGGTACACTGAATGGGTCGACTGTTTCCACAGGGACATTAGATACATTTGGAAAGGTCTCCTCATCAGCGCCGCCCACGGAATGATGTTCTCGACGCTGACCATCAAGCCTATCACCCGGAGAAAGAATATTGCTCTGGCCACGGCAGAGGATGCCAGAATTTCCATGGCTACTAGGATGGCTTCTACTCTTACATCTGAAGGGAAGACTAAGCCTTGACCTAGGTCGAAAGCCACACCTAGGTGGGTGAAAACCTGAGATGGGACCAAAGATGATTTTTCTAGATTTATAACCCATCCTAGACTGGAAGCCAGACTGCAGACCTCTGGAATGATGCTTGCCAGAATTGAGGCAGATTCTGCTTTTAGCAACCAATCGTCTATGTAAACGTGAAGGGGAATAGAACGACTGTGCAGAAAACCTGCCACTGCTGACACTAGGCGGGTGAAGAAGAAAGGGGCCGTGGTCAGGCCGAACGGCATGACTCTGAATTGCCATACCCTGCCCTTGAATGCGAATCTCATGAATTTTCTGAATGGAGGGTGGATGGGAATGTGAAAGTAGGCGTCCTTGAGATTTATGGACGCTGTCCACATGCCTGGACTCAGACTGGCGATAATCTGAGATACCGTCTCCATCTTGAATTTTGGGGTGGATATATGCAGATTTAATCTCTTCAGATTGATGATTGGACGCCATCCACCGGATTTCTTGGGGACTAGAAATAGAGTTGAGTAGAATCCCGGGTCTACTCTCCAACATGGAACCTCTTCTATAGCCTTCTTCAACCGCATTGACTCCAATTCGTCTTCCAGGGCTCCCAACTTCTCCAGATTGGATGGAACTGGAGTCCATTTGGGCTGGTAAGACAGAGGAGGAGGCAAATCTATCCAAGACGGTGCATAACCCCAGCGGATTTGATCTAACAGCCAGGAGTCCTGCGCGAGGGCTTGCCAAGTCTCCCAGAACAGAGACAAGCACCCTCCCACTGGCACGCTGGGAAGAAGGGATTGCACCGATAGATCCAAAGGTGGTAGAAGAGGAGGAAGGACTGGTAAATGAGAACGGGAAAGGCCTGCCCGGGCTGAGGCCACCCCTTCAAACCCGTCTATGTTGAAAACCTCTAGAGGAGCGTCCTCTAGAACTAGACCTGGAACCTCGAGAGAAAAATTGACCCCTTCTCACCTGAGGAGGGGCTTGACGAACCTGGGCTCTAGGTCTATGTGAGGAAATGGATTTAAAACGATCCTCCTCCGCAGATCTGGAATGGGAAGGAGAGAACCGATTAGAGTTCGTAAAAACCCTTGACGGATAAGCCCCATATTCATCCGGCCTAAGACTGTTCCTCCTGGGAGAGGAGGAGGGACTCTTCACCGCAGAAGAGTCTCTTTTTACTGACGGCCTTAAAATAGAAATCTGATCCCGCAGATCCCTAGCTGATCTAAGACGATCAGACTCCGCCCTAAGGATCGAGGTAGAATTCTGACCGAAAATATCTGATCCGAAAGGCGGAGCAGATATCAGGTTACTCCTGAGGGAATCCGAAATATTCACTTCAGCAAGCTTCCTTGACCTTCTCTTAGAGGTGAAGAAACCTAGTGAACGGCAAACTGAATTCAACGAACCTCTTGACAGGTCAGCTAACGAACGAAATATCTCCGGAGGAATCTGACCCCCTTTCTCCTGAGTTTTGAGCATAGCCTCTGAAAGAAGGGCCAAAAAGTTTGCTGATTTCAACTGAGCCCGACAGACAGACTCCCATCTAAAAAGGTCTGACGAAGATTCTACCTTGGCCGCTTCCTTCAGATGCGATGAAAGAACATCCCATGTCGGACCATTAAGAGATTGAGTAGAAGCCAATCTAATGTAATCATCTTTCGGAACCTGAACTGGAGCATCTACCTTGGGAGTTAGAGAGAAATCTTTCAGTTGGACATCGTTAATGTAAAAATCTACCATGTCTACTACCAAGTTATCTACCGGAAGAACAGAAGGAACATTAGCTGAAGAGTCTGAAGATGAAAGCGCAGAACCAAACGACGGAGGATCAATCGAAAATTCGAAAGAGGAAGAGATAGAGACGAAGCTATCCATTGATGAGCCCTAGACCAGTCATCTGGCGAGGCCCTCTCATGATAAAACCTCTTCAGATCCCTGGCCCTGACTGATCTTTGAGTAGCCTTGACAGAAAGGTGAGACCGAGAAGAAGAAGGAGGACAGATGTCCGAATCTAGCGAAACAGAAGAATCAACGATCCTCAGAGAGGAAGGAGAAGCTAAAGCTCTAGAAGGAGCGTCCGAGAGAGTGTCCAACGTCAACGGAGACTGATAAGAAGAACTAACAACACGGGCCTCTGGCTGACTAGAACTAAAAAAATAAGGATCCAACTCACTAGCTGAAAATCTGGACAAAATTGAAAATCTAGCTGAAATAACAGATCGGTGAAGAGAGGAATCGCGGCTTACTGAAAACAAGGAAAAATCTAAGCCCGAATCAACTATCTGGAACTCTAATTCTGGAGACAGAACGACCGAAACAATAGGATCCAAATGATCAAACTCCGGAGAAGATGAAGAATAAGAAGGCAAAGTAGGGACAGATGGATCAGAAGAAGGTATGTGAGACGCCGCAGAATAATTCTGATGAAGGGAAGCCGGAATATGAAGAAAACCTGGAGGCGGAGATATAGATGACGGATGAAAAAGAGAAGACGAATTAGAAACATGAGAAGACGAAAAATCCCTAGCAGACAAGCCAGATACAGAAGAGGACGGATGACTACTACTCTTCTGAGAACCTGCTTGAGAGAACAAGGAAGGAGATGAAGAACGAGAGATACTACCTCACGAAAGGAATGATGACCAAAATCTGACGCAGAAACAGACTGAGAACTAGAAGAACGATCAGAATAATGTCTATCAAAAACGGGAGGACCGGCGCGAAAATAACTAGAATCGGAATTAACAGACCTATTACTGGACTGGGAATCTGAGTTATTCGGAAGCTCATAACTTGATGCGCAAACAGAAGTTGCAGCCGGGACTGAAACACAGAGACCGGAAATAGAACGCTTCATATCTCCTAAGCCGGAAGTAGAAAAACTGTCACCAGACGCGGAAACAGAAAACCCCGAAACGGAACCGGAAGTCGCTTGCAAGGACGGGTCAAAACGACCCGGACATGCATAAGTTGAACCGGAAGTGTCTACACCACCCCTGGAACCGGAATTAACCAAAACTGGGCCGGAAAAGGAGGATGTATGCAACAACGGATCCAACTGACTCGGATATGCATAATTCCCACCGGAAGTAGCGACACTACTACCGGAAGAAGAGCCTGACAATCCGGACACTGAACGGTGCATAGACGGGTCCAACAGACCCGGATGCACATTCTTCCTACCGGAAGTAGCAGCACTACTACCGGAAGCGGAAGTCGACAAACCGGAAACGGAAGACGACATATGATGCACCGCCGGGTCCAACAGACCCGGAACTACATTCTTCCTTCCGGAACCGGAAACTCTATAGCGGACACTGATGAACCGGAAACGGATGTTGACGCATAAGCCATATTCTCATGAGTCACCGGATGTTCAGCCAGGCCAGAAACAATCACGGTGCTCATTTCCGGATGCCCGGTAAAACCAGAAGACATTCCGGACAGCAAACCCGCTTGCCCGGACAAGCCAGGAGCATAGACGGGTGCTTCTTTAGAGGCGATCGGCGATCTTACCACCTTCCTGGCAATTGGTATCACTGTGAAACGGACCTTAGCTTGAGGTGACAAATCGGAAGCTTCCGCCCCCGATACCACCGCTTGAGAATTAAGCTGGTCCTCAAGTCTAACATGGTCTTTGACCTGGCTCCTACCGGAGGATGCCTTACGAGGTTTCTTTCTTGTCTCGCCGGACTTACCTTTGGGAGACTTGATTTGCTGCCTCGATGTTAAGGAAACCGGCTTTCCCCACTTACGAGATCGAGACTGGGGGCTAAATTCGGAGTCTTACGACTCCTCTTTAGCGGCCTTAATAGCAGATGTAATACACTCGTCTAAAGATTTCGTCAATACGTTTGCAAAGGATTCAAATCTGGCGAATAATGCCATAACCGGATCTGTGATAGAGGAGCTGGCCCCCTCCTTTGTTGAAACCGACATATTAACAGAGGTGGAAGCAGATGCTACTGCTTTAGGACCTTCAACAACGGAGGGAGAGCGACCTGAGGGCAACGCAGGCTTAACCACAAAGTCCTTGAAAAACGCTTTAGATACGACCAATGGCCAACCCTTGCACACTCCACACATTTTTAAAGGGGTGCAGGTGGTACACCTCAGGCAAACATGACCCGCATAATCCTTAGCGTGAACCCGATCACACTTATTCGACGCACACTTTATTTTCTCAGAAGATAATGACACTTCCTATAAAAAATAAGAAATGATGCGAAATAAAGCAACTAGCTTTGAGAAAACCTGAGAAATCACAGAGGCGACGCTTTGGGCGAGTTTAATAAAGTGTCTGAGGAAAGAATCAGTAAAGATTCTGATTAATGTTTGAGAGCACTAGGACCTACGTTACTAGGAGTGGTACTGGCTATTATTATTATCACATGGCACTCTTGATGGTATATAATAGGCATGGTTACTCTAACCTCGAAAACGGGAGTAGTGACACGAAAACTGGTAACTCCAAACATTAGAGTTACAAACACCTCTAAAACACCATGATATAGAAGTTAAACATAACTTAGGAAGAATAGACTTCATGGTAGGCATTCCTGAGTCAACCTCGTGATAACTGGAAAGTTTCTAGTTAGCACGCTAAAACTTTTATATCGATTTGATAGCTGACAGTACTGTATAGCTAGCAGAATATTTGAAAAGTGATTCAGTTTTCACAAGTGGGACCTACTGCGCATGCGCGAGTGTGCTTAGTGACAAGCGTCACCAAGGAGTGAGTACAGACTGGTGCCAGTCTATTGTAACGCTAATGCAGGGGGTCCCTCTACCAGAAGCCTGGTGGAGGGTCTACATGGTGATGGTATAGGCATTAGGGAGTGTATAGGCAAGAATAAAAACTTTATTCTGATAGCTAAATGCAGATATTTGATTTAGCAAGTAGTGATTGAACGGTAATGGATGTTTTGTGGTGTAATAACAACTACAGGCCGAGTGTCCTGATTTTCAAGATATCATTTCATATCTATTAAATAGGGATGTACCCGATGATGAGAAAAAGATAAAACGCGTCATTGCAGAGTCTGATCATTATGAGTTGTCAAATGGAGTACTGTACCACTTTTTTCAACCACGAATGAAAAATACCTCTGAAGAATTTCGATTCATTCAGCAGTTAGCATTGCCTAGAATACTTAGAACAGATGCTTTCTGGTCTTATCATGATAGTCTAGCAGGAGGAGGACATTTAGGCATTGGTAAAAAATATGAAGCTATTAAGCGAAAATATTTTTGGCCAAAAATGCTGCCAGACATAGAGAATTATGTTAAGAGTTGTAATGTCTGTCAAAAGGTAAAGCGTCATGTCCATCATAAAGATTCCCCAATGACCCCTATGCCTATAGAAGACACTTTCTCAAGAATCCATATGGATATTTTAGGTCCACTGATTACAAGTCCAGAAGGGTACACAGCCATATTATTAGTAGTTGACAGTTTTTCACGCTGGTGTGAAGCCTTCCCCATAAAAACTCAGTCAGCACAATAAGTAGCTGAAGTTCTATACAATGGCATTATAACCAGATATGGAGCTCCTAGAACTCTGGTCACTGACCGTGGTTGCAATTTCACATCAAAGCTTGTGAATGTCTTGTGCGAGATATTTGACATTACGCATAATCTGACAAGTTCATATCACCCACAAACCAACTCAACATGTGAACGACTGAACAGCACACTAGCGCAGTCCCTCCGGGCTTATTGCTGCACTGCTCAGGAAAAATTGCCAAAAATATTACAAAGTGTAATGATGGCATTTTGAAATTCTCCAGCCTCCAAATCGACAGGATTTTCTCCGTATCACATCCCTTTTGGAAAAGAAATTACTTTACCCTTTGACACAAATCTCATCCCAAAAGAGAGTTTGGGAAAAGATGCAGCAAGCTATATAGCTGAATTATTGTCAAGACTGAAAATTGTCAAAGAAATTGCTTCAGAAAATGTAACTGAATCTCAGTTGAGAAATAACTTATCACGATAAGACAGCAGCAGAACCACAATTTCAGGAAGGTGATAGAGTACTGTTACATACAACCAAGGTTCCTGTAGGGCCCTCTAAGAAGCTACAGCAAAAATGGGAGGGTCCTTATTACATTGTTAGTGAAGGTCCTAATTATACATATAAGCTAAGAAACTGTGCAGATCACAAACTGATAAAATCCATGGTCAATGCAAATAGGTTAAAAACTTATACAGCACCTGAAGATGTAGAAATAAGGAATGAGTCGCTGCTTGTCAAGAATAAAGAAAATGTTGAAGTAAATGAACTTCAAAATTCAGAAATTCCTTTGGAATCCAGACAGATTAAAGAGTTGACAACCAACCAGGATGAATTGGATCCTCCTGAATCAGTTGCTATAGAGACTGACAGGTGGTTGACAATTGTTAAGATTCATAAGTCTGCATTGCACCAAGGTCAACGTGTTTATTATGTGCAATGGGCTCATCAGTCAAGATGGACATGGGAGCCAGCAGATAGAATTTCAGAAGCAGCAGAGACAATTCCATATTTCTAAGACTGGATGGTAGAACAAAAAGGCATAGACGAGGTAAAGAGCTATTTTATATAAGCAATGCAACACACTTACTACACAACATGCACAATGAAAAAAAAATTCGGTACCAAAGACAACACTACAAAAGGCCCATGATAACTCTCAGTGATGGAGGTAGAAACATGCATAATTTGGCTTGTAAATTATAATATAATGAAGCGATTTCTTAATGATGTTATAATTAGCATGTCAAGCAGACGTCAATTAGTGTTAGGTCCTGATCACACCTATTCTTGTTTGACAATAATGCTTGACATAGAAAATACCATAGAACAAAAGAAATTTCTAACACAAATTTTTTTTCTTTTCCTTTTTGTCTATCATAGGAGGAACTGAGAGTTACCATGCCCAATTCACATACATACTACACCACATCCTGCTTTTACTGCTCCTACCTTGCCTATGCACCGCCAGCGCAAGCATCCAGAGGATAAATTATGGTATAGTTTTTGCTGATAAAGGGACAGTTGTAATGACGTCACAGTACTGGTTAAATACGTTTGAAATAAAAATGCCTGCTCTCAAGGAAATTGATTATGTTCCAGGTTGTGGGGTAAATAACAAATCATGCTCTACAATCCAAAATCTGATACACAAAGCTAACATGGTAACAATACAAACCCAACGCAAACTACAGGACACAATTAGGTATGTGAAACAGTTAGTTCCTGAGTCTCCACTCAATAGTAGGCGAATCAAGAAGAGGTCCTTACTTCCTTTTTTTGGTCATCTGGCAAAATCACTCTTTGGATTGGCTACGGTTGATGATGTTAAAATATTAGCTCAACATATTCAGGCATAAAACCGGAAACAGACACAACTAGCTAAAGCTGTGAAACAACATAATGACCACTTATCTCCATATATGACAGCAGTAAATGATAATATAATATGATAATATAGTTGATAGCATGATGTCAGATCATAATGCGATTAAAAGTTTGAAGTTGGGGTTGGCCAATACATATAAATCTTTGGACAATAAATATTTTGCCATGTCAAATTTTCTTATTCAGCAAATGAACCGTTCCTCCTTGATCAATGCTCAGATTGAAGAATTTAAATTAGGATTAAATGACTTGATTGAAGGAAACCTATCTTCATTAATAATCCCTAAAAGCAATCTTGCCCAAACAATTCAACATGTAAAGAAAATTCTGAGTACCAAATATAGGGGCATCAACCGTGCTCACACTGAAGTAACTTACTATTATGGTATGAGTCAATTTATTTTAACGAGAAACGGCTCAAATTTGTATGTCTCTATTAAATTTCCACTGACAAATTTAAAACTCCTATGAAATTATTCAAGGTTATTTCTCTACCAGTCCCAGTAAATAAAACTTCAACACATGCTACCCAGTTATTAGACACTTTAGATTACTTTGCTATAACTAGAGGTGGACCTATTATGCTACAATGACAGAAAATGGCTTAGCTCAATGCACAGGCAGCCATCAAAGGCATTGCCCCACAAATATAGCCTTGTCTTCTATTACTCAAACTTCATGTATCACTGCAGTATTTCATAATGATAAAGTAAATGTACAGAAACTTTGTGATTTTCGTTTCATTCAAAATTTAATTCAACCATCCATTATAGAAATTGAACCATCAACAGTTTTAATATACAAGAATAATGTTCTAAATTTAGATTGCAATGGTAAACAAAGAATGATTAAGGGCTGTCAATTTTCTCTATTAACCGTACCTTGTTTGTGTTCAATAATGACACCTACACTTTATTTTCCATCACGAATTATGCATTGTACAAAAGAAAACACTAAAATATCAGTAGTTCATCCAGTGAACCTAGCAATACCGCAAGCATTTTTTGAAGACACACATCGTGAATTAGCAGGTGACACTGTATTTTCCAAGCCACTTGAAGTTACAATCCCAGAGATTGAAATTTTCAATCATTCATTCTCTAAATTTTTAGCAACTGACAGAAAAACCCACTTACGTTTGAAAACGATTACTGAAGCAGTGAAATCAGATGGTGTAGTTTTTCAGTCCTTAGCAGAACCACTGCTGGATGGAAAACTAAGCTTAGATCTCATGTGGCCTAACCTCAATTCATACATAGCTTTAAGTGCTTTAGGTACTGCAGGATTAGCATGCATAGCGTGCATTTGGTTATTTTCAAAATTAAGAACTATCATGGCAGCATTAATATTACTTTAAAAAATTCAATCTGCTACAGCACAAAGTAGCCTACCAAGTTTCCACTATATGAATGGTATCAATAACATAGGGAAGATCACCACTACAGAAACACCCTTTGACAGTAAATATCTCCCCGATGATTGTCATCTTTATGGTATTGTTCTGATCCTTGCATTTGTCTGTTTAGTATATTGCATCCGCAAGTTACTTAAGAAAAACAACCTGACATATTTTTACATACATTTAAGTAATGGCAAGACATGTGTTGATATTGAGCTTGCAAAATCTGCCTTCTGTCTCACTAATTCTATTTTTAGTGCATACCATGATGTAGAACCACAGATTACACTGTCAGGAATTTTGAGAACTATACTTGGAAGCACCAGAAATTGTTGTAAAGAACAACCTCACTAATCAAGACATCATTTTACCACTAGCGGTTAACGTAAACTTTTTAACTGCATTGAAAGTTTGGTTAATTTTGAAAACCAAACATAACAAAGTCATTATAATGACACATGGTAAAATGTCAAAGATTTTGAAATAAAAAATTGACACCATTTGTGGAGCTGAGGCACCAGAAGTGACAGAACTTTCAGCTTGCTCTGTGCCCAATCATACCACACCAGATGCTAATTCAGAGATAGAATTTTTGCTTCCCTAACAGACATGTTAGTGGATGGACCCAACTACGGCTTGTAAAAGAATGTGAAACATTGTAAACTTGTCAACATGTACAATACTATCATAGATTTTCTGTGTAAATAATACCCAGCAGAGCGTGAACTATCTAAAATGTGTATTTGCTATAGATGCCTATATGTTATGAACATGATGAATTGTAATAATTAATACTTGTATTTTGTATCTTTTTAGTTGTACACTGATTGATGATGGAACAGTCATGTTTGGAGACCAAACATGAGTGAGCCAAGAGGGATATATGGGGTATGAAATATACAATGTCCATGTAAATAAATTTTGATATTGATTTTTGATTATGTTGTATATAGACATTAATTATTGATATATTTTTATTTTGAGATGGCTTGTAAACAGATAGTAATTATAACTTTACTGTTTAAATTTTTTGTTTGAAAAGCAAATAGAAATGATTCAAGATTCTTTAAATTTTGTATAGATATAACAGACCATTGGCAATGGCTTAGATTCTTTTAGGCACATGCATTTTGTTAAGCTAGCCCCTTCGTTTAGATTCTTTTGATTGTGGTCATTAGTAAACAATGTTCAGTTTATGACAAAAACACTGACATGTCTACCTATTATCTGAAATAAGTACATCTTATCAGTACTTAGAAGTCTTTCACTAAATTCGTGAGTCGCTCATGCACACATCTAATGTTATTTATTATACAGGGCAGCATTTTACTAACACATGGCTTATTCAATACATTGTCCATTTTATTACATAAATCTGGATAACTTTGATATTCCTATCTATTATTAAGAATTTTGTAGCTCTTTAGTAAAATACTGGTTTGCAGTAAATGTACACTTTGTTATCTCAAAGCTGGCAACTATAACATTTCTATATAAAACTTGTCTTTTATCTTCCCGCAAATGGGCTGGTGTTATCATACACAAGGCATTATCTTCATATTGTCTCAAATCATGTTCTATGCTTCATTGTACTCTCCCATATCAGATTTTCATTGTGCTTTGGGAGCAGTCAATTTATAAATATAAGCTTAGGACATTATGCAGAAAATACAATGTCAAAAGTTCTGAAATTACACTCCTGACATTATGTAAAATTATGCAACGTGACGAAATTGAACACCTGCTAAGATTTATTTAAATGTTGATAAATGTTATTTACAAAAGCCAGGCAGTTAACTTAACCATTGGCCTAAGTCCACTGTCCAATGACAAATCAACTGCCAGACAAGATGAGCCAATTACACTGAATCCAACTTTAGCTGAGATAATTTCGAACCTTTATAAGCAAGAAATTTCTTGTGGAGCACTGAACTGAACTGAATTTAGCCATAATAAAAAGTTGCAGTTTGCTCTGATTATTTACGAAGAATTTCTTGTCTTCTTTTTAAGGTAAGCCATAGTCAATTTGTATCATAAAGTAAAAGACTAACTGCATCAACAGCCTTTAGAAAGTCAAAATTATTTATAATTCATAAGTTAGATTTATAGCTATATTTTGAACTGAAGAATGATTATAGCACAGAGTACAAATTATCAGAAGTCACAAGTCAGCTATTTGCTAACTTTGTATATTTAAAATGCAAGCATCTTTAACCAAATTTTCACAAGCTGATTTTTCAGTTTAGTATACTTGCATTTGCTGAAGCTATAATTATTTGGAAGTCAACAAATGTACTGTCCATAATTCATTAAGATATTTTGGATGCTGTTGATAACAGGAGTCATTTACCATTTTTATAGTGTGTAATTTTTATATTAAACTTTATTTTTTTATTTATTATATATATCACATATCTTTGATTAATAACTAAGTGATTTTAAGAGCTGAATGCATTTGATGCTTAAGCCATTAAAAATAGTAGTCTCCCCTTGTGTATGGATGCAAATATCACATTTTGGAAGTGAAATGAATTATTCATGGATTTCACAATTTACAGACAATCAAGTTAATTGAAGAAAATATTTTAATAATTCCCTCCAATCAACTATGATTTATTTAGACTTAACATTGAAAACATTTATCAAAGATTTATCTAATTTGGATTAATTGAAGTGAAAACAAACAAGCATTTGATTTATGTTTCTAATTCAGTCCAGATCAAATTATCTCCCCTGAATAGAACTAAATTTGTCGAGATTCTGAGTTGTCTCCCTTGGTTGACACCGACTTATTTTGGTGTGTTTTCGCATCCATCAATTTATTTTATATATACATGTATTATTAGGCTTATGCATTCAAATGAATTGAGAAAGATAGTTTATATGATTTTCACATATAGTTATCTGTTTAATTTTAGACTATTCAGTCTCAAAGATGATTATGAATTTATTTAATAAGTAATTAAATGTAATACAGTTGAACATATATAGATCTACAGTAAGTATATTAATATATCTACTAAATAAGGCACTGAACTGAATTTAGCCATAATAAAAAGTTGCAGTTTGCTCCGATTATTTACGAAGAATTTCTTGTCTTCTTTTTAAGGAGAAAAACCCCTTCGGCCAAGCGAGTACGACCCAAGACACAACAATTATTATTATTCCCACCCACCCCCATACATGTACCGTATTTATTCTAATTATACCGCCGGGCGGGTAGCAGTCACCAAAGGGGGCGGGTTAATTAGGGTCGAAAAAGTTTGAAAAAAATACCACGAAATTAGAACGGTTTTCTCAGTCACCTTGAATCAGTATATAATTATAGTATTCCATGCAATTTCTGCTAAATTTGCTCAAATATTCATAAAAACTACTCATTTCACATTAGATTTATTCAGAGGCTTTATTTAGGACATAAAAGTGACATTTAGCGAAGTTAGGAACAAACAACTTATCCGTTGTTAAATTGGATGGAGGTGCATTTGTGATGTGTTCACCGATACATCGCAAAATATGCCATAGCTGTATCTTGACGCATAATTCACGATCGCCGCTCTATCACTGAGCGGAAATATACTGATCAGAAACAATTTAGTCATTGGTCGAATTGACTGGAGGCGCATTTGTGATGCGTTCAACGTTACATCAGAAAATTTAGCCGTATCTTAATGGCAATTCAACAGCAGCGTTAGACGCTCTGTCATTGAACGACAGGATAAGCTCACGAAAAGAGATGTTTTTGCGCATGTATTCACAAAAATGACCAAAATGTTGCTGCATGTTTGGGGTTTTCTGGGTGTTTTTCTTCTTTGATGACTAGATGACAGCGGAAAATTTATTATTTCTTACTATTGGTAATTTGCTTTTTTTTCACCGTTCTCAAAAACATGGGGGCGGTATAATTGGGAGGGGCAGGAAAATTAGAATAAATACGGTAATTATAGCTTCAACCAGGTAATTGTGAGACGTTTAACACGACTGTTGTGAATGAGATTTGGTCCAAATTTAATTTCAAGATGATATCTAGGGATCTGATGCTTTAGAGAATTTGGACATCTTTATTAATCCTTTACCACTTGAATTTCAATTTTTTCATAGAAAATGTCCATTTGCAGACCAAGAGGACTATTTTTGAAAATTTACCTATGGAATGACTGGCTCGGTCATTCCAGTGGTAAATTTTCAAAAATGGTCTCTTGGTCTGCAAATGGACATTTCCCAAGATCACAGTAGAAGCCGTTTTTGGCTGATATGAGTGTTAAAGGGTTAAGCGGTGTAACGGCCTGCAACCGCCATTGTGCAGATCTCAGACAATCTGATCAAAACTAAGAGGGACAAAACAATGATGTAAGTGCTGGAAAGGAACTTTTACAGAAATCATTGGAGGCTAGCCCCCAACAAACCCCCCTTATGTGGGTTGGTCTGTAGTTTTATTAACCAGTATAAAAACACACTTATCGTTCAATCACTACTTGCTAAATCAAATATCCACATTTAGCTATCAGAATAAGATTTTTAGTTTGCTTACATTCTCCCTAATGCCAATACCATCACCATGTTGACCTGCAACCAGGCTTCTGGTAGAGGGTCCCCTTGCATTAGCCTCACAATAGACTGGCTCCAGTCTGTACTCACTCCTTGGTGACTCCAGTCACTAAGCACGCCCACGCATGCGCAGTAGGTCCAAAATGAGAAAACTAATTCACTTTTCAAATATTCTGCTAGCAGATCAGTTCGCCTGCTATCAAATTGATAAAAAGTTTATAGCCTTGCAACCGAAGTTCAGCTACATTAATTCTCTGATACAGGAAAATCATGCCTACCATGAAATCTATATTGCCTAAGTTATGTTTAGCTTTCATATCATGGTGTTTTAGAGGTTTTTGTCTAACCATGCCTATTATATACATCAATTACCATGTTATAAAAATAGCCGGTACCACTCTGATACGTAGGATCCTATTTAGTGCTTTCAAACAATGTTATTCATGCCTCCTTGTGATTCTGTCCAGTGAGAAGTGTTAAGTGTTGACGTCTCCTCTTTCTATATTTTCTCATTAGTTTTAGCGAAACTATTGCTTTATTTCCTATTTTATTTTATTATAGGACTTGGTTTTAACTTCTGAGAGAGTCAAATGCTCGTCGGCTAAGTGTGACCGTTTACACGCCAAAGAAATGCACCACTTGCTCCCCTTTCAAAATATGTGGGATATGTAAGGGCTGGCCGTTAGCTGTATCTAAGCCCTTTTTCAAGGATTTTGTGTCAAAGCCTGCTTTGCCCTCCTGTCGCTCTTCCCCCATTGTTGAGATTACCAAGGTAGCAACTACTGCCTCTACCTCGGTTAAAACTTATGTTCCAACAATGGAGGGGAGCTCCTCTTCTAATTCAAATTCGAACGCTGTCATGGCGTTACTCGCCCGGTTTGAATCTTTTGCAAGTGTGCTAACTAAGTCGCTTGATGAGCGTATTTCTTCTGCTATTAAAGCTTCCAAAGAGGAGTCGTCAGACTCTGATCATAGCTCCCATTCTTGTGGTCGTTCCCGTAAGTGGGGCAAGCCTATTTCACTTACTTCTAGACAGGAGTTGAAACCTCCAAAATCCAAGGTTAATGATCCTAAAAAAAGAGAAAGTCTGGTAAAGTTTCTTCAGGTAGGAGCCAGAGTAAAGACCATGTAAGTCTTGAGGGACCGCATAACCCTCATGCGATGGCATCGGTGGCGGAAGCTTCCAATTTTTCATCTCATGCTAAAGTTCATTTTTCAGTGAACCCAATAGCCAGAAATGTTTTGAGATCTCCGATCTCTTCTACTCCCGTCTCTGCTCCTGGCTTGTCCGGGCAAGCGGGTTTGCATTTCGGATTGTCTTCTGGTTTGACCGGGCATCCGGATATGAGCACCGTGATTGTTTCTGGCTTGGCTGAACATCTGGTGTCTCATGATAATATGGCTTTTCCGTCCACTTCCGTTTCCGGTCTTTCCGTTTCCGTTTCCGGTAGTAGTGTTGCATATCCGGGTCTGTTGGATATGGCATTGCATTGCAGAAACAAATTTTTCACTCATGTCCCAGGCTATCTGAATTTTCTTGCAGTTAAAGAGGTCGGTTGTCAAAGCGATCTTCAACCTCATGATCGTCCCCACGTAGATCGGTTCGCGACCTCTCTGAATGCCCAGATCTCCTCTTTCATGTCTCCTTTTCTGGACAATCAGGCATTGGCGGTGGATGTCTCAGTCCTGGACAGGAATCTTTGCTTATGCATTCCCACCAACAATCCTGATTCCGCTGGTTCTGAAGGTCAGGAACCAGATCTGCGAGATCTTGCTGATAGCTCCCTTTTGGCCAAAGAGGATTTGGTTCGTAGATCTTCTCAATCTCCAGGTAGACTTCCCTCGTCTTCTTCCAATTTCTCCAGACCTGCTGTCTCAAGTGAGAGGAACTTGCCTTCATCCAAACCCAGGAATCTTCAGTCTGTGCGTTTGGAGAATATTGAGTTCGATCCCTGGGGGTAAAGTTTCTGCAAGGTCTCAGGAAATCATTGATTCTGCCAGGAGGGAGTCAACCCGCACAAGGGTCGACTTAAAATTTTTGGAGAATGGTGTACAGATCATGGTCTCGTGCTCGATTTTGTTTCTATTTCACAGGTGCTAGACTTTTTATCTTATCTGTTCGATTCCTTACATTTGTCTGCTAACACTATTAGAGGATATAGATTTTCTTTAGCATCTTCTCTTCCTTGTCTGTTGGACGCTGATGTTAAAGATACTAAGGTTCTTAATGGCTTCATTAGAGGTTTAGGCAACATTCATCCTCCTGTTGCTAAACCTTTGCCTTCCTGAAACTTGGCTTTAGTTCTTCAGGTTTTGGCAGGTCATCATTTTGAACCTATCTCTTCGATTAGCTTAAAACTTTTAACTTTTAAGACCGTTTTTCTAGTTGCATCTGCTTCTGCTAGTAGACAATCTGAAATCCATGCTTTTTCCGCTGAAAAGGATAGGTTTATCGAATCTGGGGACTGTCTAGTCTTATATCCTAGAAGGGATTTTTTATCTAAGACTCAATCCAACCGTTATCCAGCTAAACTGATTATTTTAAAATCTTTAACCTCCGTTTCTCCGTCTGACAGATTTTGGTGTCCTGTCAGAGCATTAAAAGTTTATAAGCATCGTACTGATTTTAAGAGATCTGATCCGTCCCATTTCTAGGTCCCGTGTGCGGAAGGGGTAGCCAGACCTGTCTCTAAGGCATCTATTGCTAGATGGATTTGTGAGACCATCCGCCTTTGCTATGAGATTGCTTCTCCTGAGCAAATTAATCTTTCTCACATAAGGTTCATGACGTTAGGGGGATGGCTACCTCTTTTTCTCTTTTTGCTGGCTCTTCTGTAGACGAAGTTATGCAAGTTGCAGGATGGAAATCCGAGTCTACTTTTACTAGCTTTTATTTAAAAGACCAGAGTGCAGCGGCTTCCTTTTTTAGAAACATTACGATTTTAACTAAAAAGGCTGAAGACCATTTACCAAGCACATCCCACCATTTTCGTTAGGACCGTGTGTCTGCGTGTATTGGTGAGAATTGTTCTTTGGTTTTTATTTATTAAGTTTAAAGTTTTACTTATTTGATAATCACTGTGTGATTGATTAAGATGCACCATTATGTTATGTTATTAACATTTTGTTTTGTTGTTTGATTTTTATCCTTGATTATGGATTCTCAAATCTCCCACCTAAGTTTCATAGTGGGGCACTGACCAAATCTACGGGTTTAGCAAGTAGTGATTGAACGGTCAAGATGTTTTTGTGGTGTAATAACAACCCCCAACAGACCCCCCTTTAGTGGGTTGGTCTGTAGTTTTATTAACTAAAAATACTCGGGCTGCCTCAGATTTAGCATTCCATTGGATAAGTTGGGAGAATTAATTCACAATGAAATCTTCAAACATTATTATTACGATAACAGGACAATAAGGGGCATAATTTAGAATTTGATATTTGCATAGCATGTATCTGATCAACTCTTTCACCGATCAATTCCTGTATCTCAATCTCAGAGCAAACAAATAGGAAAGCTGTTGAATATTTTGAAATTAATATGACTGGAAGCCATTGCTGCCTTAGGCAGCAATGGCTTCCAGTCATATTAATTTCAGATTATTCAACAAAATATGGTATACATTGTTAAGAAATGTACTATTTCAGGGATTTGTTGTTAAAAGGGTTAATGATAGCATTTTGAAAATCAATGATAAATTGCAATCGCGTACAAATTTTGCATAGCAGACACAGCTATACATGTTGCAGAATGTATAGCAACTGCTTAAATATGTGTAGCAAATTGAGATGCGATACCAGATAAGATATGTCCTGCAATATAATGTATAGCTACCTGCACTCAGAGGGCCATTGGCAACATCAAATGACACTATTAGACAGATCTGTTTTTGGGCAATTATGAGCCTAGATAAAAATTTTCTTTTTAAATTAGCTCAATTATTTTAGGAAAAACAATGAGTTAACGATACCTTCAATAGAACTCGCGTTATCATCCAGAAACGCAATATTACGCATTTAATTAGGTCACTATGACCTTGACCTTTGACCGTTTGGCGCAAAAATCCATAGGGTTCTTCAAACCACCAAGGACAAGCCCCCACGCCAGATTGATAATGATCTCTTCAATAGAACTTGAGTTACCATCCGGGAACGCAATATTACGTAATTAATTAGGTCACTATGACCTTGACCTTTGACCGTTTGACGCCAAAATCGATAGGACTCTTCGGACCACCAAGCACAAGCTCCCACACCAGATTGGTAATGATCCCTTCAATTTAACTTGAGCTATTATCCGGAAATAAAACCTGAACGGATGGACAAACAAAGCAAACGCTCTATACCCATCCAACCCCACCACACCCACCCCATATATTTATACATGCAGATTTTGTTTTGTTTTGTCAAGAAGTAACATTAGTGCTCTCGTTAGAGACACGTAACACTACATGTTTTTATTTTCTCAGTGTGAGCTTATTTAAGCAACTTGACTCTGTATTTACTAACAGTAAGTTACTCTTTACTGAATCAGGGAATTTTGAACCAGAAGCCATACTAATTGATCTAGCTTTTGAGATATAATTTAATAAAAAGTTGTCACACACAACGCTATGTGTATGATCATGCAGATAACACTGGAATTGTACTGAAACTAAGTTCCTCATGACGTATTAGATGACATTGGAATTAATGTGATTACGATGTAACTATTGAAATCCATAACAGCGTGGTCTTTAAACTAACAATATCAAGCTACATGCAAGTTTTGTCTTCACATAGATGTTTGGTTTGAAAACATCTGTCAAATACCACTCTGAGTTTGGCTGTGACAAAAACATGACTGCCCACTGATCAGAGTGAATTATAATGGAGGGATCCTAACTGTCACTCATGTATCTGTCATCATTAACCCTATCATCGATAAATTCCCCATATCTCAATTTCAAGACAATAATACAGGAAAACTGTTGAATATTTTGAAATTAATAGGCTTGGAAGCTGTTGCAGCAGTAACGGCATCCAATCATATTAACTTCAAAATATCCAACAGAATTAATGCATGAATTAAAGGGAGAATGAATCAGAAACAAATTACTTTTTCGGCAATTTCTCGGCTATGTTAAGTAACATCGTGTATGTATGAGGGCTTTTGTAAATTTATAATTTATTAACTCTTTGGTGGTCAAATTTTCTCAAGAAAATTAAGACATTTACTTATCGAATGTCCATTTGCATGACATAAAGAAATTTTGAAGATTTACCACTGGAATGACTGGCTCGGTAACCGAGCCAGGCATTCCAGTGGTAAATTTTCAAAAAAGATTCCCCGCAAGACCACTACAGAGGCTGGTTTTGGCTGGCTTGACCGTTAAAGAGTTCAACTTTCTGTTGAATATTTTGAAATTAATTTGATGGGAGCTGTTGCTGCCAGAGTCACAAATTAGTTGCAAAATATTCAACATCTTACCTGCATAGTTAGTTACATTGAAATCTAGATTCTGGGAATTTGAGTTTCAAAGTTTTTAATCAATTACATCACAAGTAAAAAGTAAGAGGTACTTATAAATTTAGAAATAGTCTGGGCCTCTTGAAAACCCCTTTATTGTGGCTTTTCTTCTGTTCTGAAGATGTGTTCATGAAATTTCATCAGTCAGTTATCAATCAGCACACAAGACAACTGGCCAATAAAATTGCTGTTAAGAAAATTCTTCTAAGAAGAGAATGCACAATGTCAAGTTTATACTAAGTGACATTCAGTATCAATATTAATCCTTTAACACTCATATCAGCCAAAAACACCTTCTGCAATGGTCTTGAGAATGTCCATTTCCAAACCAAGAGAAGACTATTTTTGAAAATTTACCATTGGAGTGACTGGCTCGATAACCGAGCCAGTCATTACAGTAGTAAATCTTCAAAAATAGTCTTCTCTTGGTCTGCAAATGGACATTTTCTATTAGAAAATTTTAATTTTCTTGAACAAACTTGAGGGATAAAGGATTAAATACTATCATCATTGCAGTTCACTTCATCTTAATGAAAATGCGCTACTATTGAGTGTACTTTTAACCATTTAACACACAAGTCAAGCAAAAACAGCTTCTGCAGTGATCTTGAGTAATGTCAATTTGCAGACCAAGATTATTTTGCGAAAATTTACCACTGGAATGACTGGCTCGATAATTGAGCAAGTCATTCCAGTAGTTTATTTTCAAAAACAGTCTTCTTTTAACCAGCAATTGGGCATTTACTAGAAAATCTAAATTATCTTGATCAAATCCGAAGATTAAATGGTTAGCCACTTCATTTCTGAAATCCCAGCACCTCAATGTCACAGTAACCAGACAGGCGTGGCAGACCTATAAGCAGTTTAGTATTTTTATTAATTAAATTTGCTGGGATGTTAAGGTGTCCAGAAATTGTATTTTCGAAATATTCAGTAGCCGATTTCTGCCATTGCAAAGCATATGCTATATTCGGTTTGTAGTGTTAAAATGGTTATGCCTGAGGGGATAAGATATGTTGGAGTGGTGCTGCAAAGAGAAGGTGGGTGGGTTTGTTGTACATGTAATCCAAGCTGGATATATCCATCAGACATATACGGCTTGATCACACAGGTCAATATTTCAGTGGCTGGTTGGTATCACACCTGGTCATGGCCATGGACATGGGTGAAGGCAGAGCTGGGCATGACTGTAGTTAATAGATAATATCCATATAGCTTTAACCGTTTAGTGATTAAATTTGTTCAAAAAATTAAAATACTTACTGATTGTCCATTTTCTGGCTAAGAGAAGACTATTTTAGAAAATTTACCACTGAAATGACTGGCTCGGTTATCGGGTTATTCCCGAAAAATTGATCAATCAAAATTCTGAATAGAAGATCTAAAGCCTAAGCACCATAGAATCTGTTTGGCCAAATTTGGTTGATTTATGTCAAGCAACTAAGCAGGAGTAGCGCTTTGACAATTATATCTTAAGATTTTCAGCCAAAAAATTGACCAATCAAAATTCTGAATAGAAGATCTGAAGGGTACTAGTGATAAGCTCACTTGACCCTTCGGGGTGGGTAGCATAATTATCCAAGTTTGGTTCCATTACGATTAACTAAAGATTAAATATAAATTGCTAAGTTGAGCTAAACAGAAACTGTTAATGTTGCAAAAATTAGATTTTTTCCCATGGTCACAGTGACCTTGACCTAGGCTTGCACGCTTATCCGATATTATCGAAAATTGCGATTTTTTTTCAGCCACAATTTTTTACGATGTGATTTTGGGAAAAAAATCAAAATATCGCCAAAATTTTACTGTCATGCCGTATTCTGTCTTTTTGTAGCATAGGTGTCTATTACATCAAGCTGGTCAGTTTATTTCCAAACCAACATCTCTGAGAAAGGGGTGGGATTATACTAGGAATAGGTAAAAAAAGGTTGACGTTCTTTCTCTAATATTGCTTTAAAAGATGGACACTAATACGAAAATTCAACACAATCTACCGGTATAATTTCTTGCCGCCTTACTGTATACCTCAAAACCGTGATCGTGGGAGTGAAATTATTACCTGGGAAGGTATAAATATTGCATGTTTTGAAATAAGCATGGTTTATAAAATCAAAAGTAATCAAAAATTTGACATTAAATGGCATCGCGGGAATATATAAATCACGTGGTATTGCTTGCTCTCGTTTTTGGAGGCAAGAGGTGGTGCGGTGCGTTCACAAAAATGATAGCTAAATGAGATGGTATACACGCTTTAGCAAGCATGGCGAAATATCCTTGATGTTTCTGAAGGCTAACTATTCTTAGCAAAATATATAAATCACGTGATATTGCTCGCTCTCCTGGTTTTGGAGGCGAGGGTGGTGCGTTCACAAATGTGATAGCTAAATGAGATAGTATATACACGCTTTAGCAAGCAAGGTGAACTATCCGAGATGTTTCTGAAGGCTAACTATTATTATTAACTGGGTACTTGGTAAATGCAGAGCAGATCTAAACATTAGATGTCTATGGTTTTAAAGTACATTCCTAAGATCACATGATTTTTATATTTTCACAAAGACGAAATGAAATGTCAAAATTTAGGATTAATTTTCGTGTAATAAACGATGATTTTAACAGAGTACGCAATATTTAGGTTGGCCAATGTAATAATTTCACTCCCGCAATGAGGGATATCGTATACATTAAGCCAAAATATATAAATCACGTGATATTGCTCGCTCTCCTGGTCTTGGAGGCGAGGGTGGTGCGTTCACAAATAAGGTGGCGGGAAATTATTAATTGTGTCCTATTTTCGTGTTATTAACGATCGGTTTTAGTTTAAGCATCGTGGCGACTGGATTTTAAGTTTTTGTTGAAATTTACCAATTGGAAGTCATCCGGCTAAAACTGATATGAAAACTCAGAGCGAAACCGATATGGCTACATAAGCCACACCACGTAGTCCAACTCAACCCAAGACCAATTCACCCCGTGAATTCATATACCTTAAAATAGGCTATACGATATATCGAAATATCGCGATTTTTTCACCACGATACATCGCGATACCTCCTAGGACAATATTGTGCAAGCCTACCTTGACCATTGACCTTTATAAACCATGCTTATTAATAAAATATGCAATATTTCTACAATGCCAGGTAATAGTTTCACTCCGCGATGGTGGTTTTGAGGTATACAGTAAGCCGGCAAGAAATTGTACCGGTAAACGGTGTTCAATTTTCGTGTTACTGTCAATCTTTTAAAACAGTTTTAGAGAATGAACTTCAACTTTTTCTTGACCTATTCCTAATATAAGCCCACCCCTTTCTCAGAGATGTTAGTTTGGAAATAAATTGAACACTTTAACACAGTAGACGCATATGCTACAAATGAGCAGAATACAGTGTGACAGTAAAATTCTGGCGATATTTCGATTTTTTTTCAAAATCACATCGCAAAGAATTGTGGCTGAAAAAAAATCATGATTTTCGATATCGGATAATTGTGCAAGCCTAGTCTTAAGCTGCATTATGGGGGTAACCAACCTTGAAATAACATTTATTTGAATTACTAACAACAGCTTACCTATGAATGGTTGCATTGAAATCTAGGTACTTGTAATGTGATTGCATGCTTCAAATCGTTAATTAAAATTAATTGCAATAAAATAAATATCTGTCATATATAAGATACAGATTGAAGTGGGTTAATGAGGAACTGTGAATGATGATTATTGCATGATGACATACAAAGCAAGATCACCACCCACAATCTCCACCCACCAGTCCTGCACCCACCTACTCTTATTATATATATATATATAAACTCTGATTGTTTAACCCATACATGGTCAAATTTGGTCAAGAAAATAAAAATATTTACTTAATGTATGTTCATTTGCAGGTCAAGAAAGGACTATTTTCGAAATTTTACCACTGGAATGACTGGCTCGGTTATCGAGCCAGGCATTCCAATGGTAAATTTTCAAAAACAGTTTTCCACAAGACCACTAAAGAGGCCGGTTTTGGCCCGCTTAACCATTAAAGAGTTAAAAGTACTAGGAACACATGGCTAACATTATTCTATCCAATTATCACCAAGACACGGTTGCACTAACCAGCTTTTAACAATAGTACAGATACTATGATCACACCCTCTGAAACTAATCAATTTCCTCGCTAATGACGCAGGTGCCTAGTCAATTATAGTACGACTGAGCAAATGACCATTTGCATACCAAGAGAATACAATCTTTGATAATTTACCAATGAAATGGCTGCCTCGGTTACCGAGCCAGTCATTTCAATGGTAAATTTTCAAAAATCGTCTTCTTGCCAGCAAATGAACATTCTTCAATATCACCGCAGAGGCCGATTTTGGCCATCTTCGTCATGAAAGGGTTAAACCAGCCTTAATCATTTTAATCCTCGAGTTTGTTCATTTTCTCATAGAACATGCCCATTTGCAGACCAAGAGATTATTTTTGAAAACTTTTCACTGAAATGACTGGCTCGGTGGTTATTGCAGTGGTAAATTTTCAAAGATAATCTTATCTTGGCTTGCAAATAGACCTGCCTCAGGTGCAGGTGGAACGGTCGCTCCCCTGATTCCATCCTCCCAAACGTGGTGCCTAAATCATGTGCAAAATATTAAAAAGTGATGCATACTAACATCTAACTAATGGTCCATATTCAGATGTACACCAGGGATTAATGCACGAGAGACCATCTGACAACATTCAGATTTCAAATATTTTCCACGGGGAGGGGGGGGAGGGTGGCGGGGGGCAGAACCCAGACAACATCTCTGATGCCTTTTTAGTAGTGCTTGCTGTTAAAATCTGGCTATGCTACTACACCACAAAAACATTTTTGTCCAGCTGGACCAGATAAGGGTTAAGAAACATTTTTACAGGCATCCATATAGAAATCCCCTCAGACAGGTATCCAGGCAATCACCTGTCCTAACAAACAATCATCAATTACCCCAGAGGCAGGTAGCTTCTTGCAGGTAAAACATCACAGAATATAATCCATTCACTTTACTCTTGGCAACATCATAATATAGATGAGTCAGACATTGATAGAGGGAACTGAGTGAAGCAGACTGGCGTGCTCTTAAGGTGTATGTACCATTACACATACGAATGTAATTATAATGAGAACGCGGTCAAAGCAATACAAAAGGCAAACATATGATCATTACGGAAATGGCTAAGCGTGTGTATATATGTAACACATTCTACACTCATAAAACAAAACCATAATCATGTTCATTAGTACAATTTTGAACACGATGTAGGAAATGTCCTGTTGAATATTTTGAACATAATTGAATGAACCTTTCCAGTTCTAGCTATGCCCCGCCCATCACTAGCTAAGCTCCAGCCACAACTCGCTCATGTTGGGATCGTTCGATCCCTGAACTCCCTAACTATCAATTTCCATAAAACTATACAGGTTAGCTGTTCAATATTTTGAAACTAATTTGACTGGGTGCTGTGGCAGCAACAGCGCCCAAGTTTCAAAATATTCAACAGCATGGTTCTTAAATTGCGCAAACATACAATTCGTATGTGACGGATTATTAAGCGCTAAAAACGGACTTAATCAAATCATTCATGACGTCAGCATACACATTGCGTAGGAGATTGTGACATAGGAGATTATGTCATCATATGATTGAGTGAAGAAATGGATTCATGAATTGGAAGATATTAGGCAGCAATGTCTTCCAATCCTATTGTGTTCAAAATATTATTGCAGAGCAGTCCTCTTTATCACGGACAAACCCAGCTTTTGCAAATTAAGCATTAACCAATAGATTACTCATCTGCCGCTTTTTTACCAATTCTTAATTACCAGTATGGCCCGTATTCTCTAAGAGGGCGTAACTTACGCCTGGCATAACTTACGCCCTAGAGTTACGCCTCATAGTTACACCGTATTCACGAAGTGCGTAAATAAATGCTTCGCTGTAATGCATGTAGGCCAGAATTCGTTGGGCGCATAGGCCGCTTATTGATGTAGTACCGTAAGCATCAACAGGTGCCAAAATTTGTGGCCTTCACTACCACATGGAATACTGCACTCAAAATTTAAATAAATAAATAAATAATATTGATTCGAATGTTCTACTGAGTCTGAGTAACCTAGCGTATAACCATTCCATTAATAAAATGCTTGTCATCACACAAAAGAAGTGCTGCGAAAACATGTAATTTTTATATTATTACAACTTTTATTTATCATTCCGCTAATGTAAACAGTAGGTAAGTCTTTTTAGGAAAACTTGACTGGGGTGCAGCACGTCAATAAGGTCATTCGCGTGCGCTCGTTGCCAGGCAATGACGTTATTGCTCTAGCATATTTACCAAATTGTTTCAGCTTCACGTTCAGCCCACCATGAATACAGAAAAAGGACAAGTATTCAGCTCAAATATTAAACAACAGTGTTATGAAACTCAACATATGCCCGCAGGCATACTTGTTTGAAGAATGCTAAAGAGGAACAGTTTGTCTTTCCCTAAAACATCTGCTGAACAAAAAATTGTGCGTTGGTTAAAAATTCTTCGCGATCTGCTTACTGACAAGAAAATTTTGACGAATTTTAGCTTTTCAAGGGAGATAACTCTGGCGAATATGGGCAGATTTTGCCGAAATGAAATCATTGTACATCGGCTATCCTGAACACATCTGCTGAAAAAAAAATTTTTAGCGTAGGTTCAAAACGCCTAGAGATCTGGTCCAGACAAGAAATCAGACGGCCAGACGGACGGACGGACGGCGAGAGCCATCACATAATACGATCCCGCTTATGTGGGCGTATAAAAACTATAGCAATAAAGGTCCTAATGGGTCTTACTACATGGCCAAATTTGGAGTTGGTCGGTTTAAAACAGTAGGACGGGGTCCGTGTTGGGATGACTCTATCAATCAAACAAGTTCTGCAGTGGTCTTGAGAAATGTTCATTTGCAGACCAATAGAAGACTATTTTTGAAAATTTACCACTGTAATGACTGGCTCGATTATCAAACCAGTCACTCCAGTCGTAGATTTTCAGAAATACTCTTCTCTTGCTCTGCAAATGGATATTTTCTCTGACAAAACTGAAATTTTCTTGAACAAATTCGAGTGTTAAAGGGTTAATTTATAAATTCAATTGTACACTTTTAAAGTGACAGACTTTTCGATTGTCATGACAAAGCTACTTCAGTTTTATTGTGACGTCAGCTGACATGTGACAGGTTGGATAGCCCTATTACTAATTATAGTAAATTCTTTACCTCATAGTAAATATTTAAAATGACACAATCTGAATACTTACAAAAGAATAAATTCAACATGGCTGCTCCGGAAGTCTCTTTCTTCTGCGCTTCTGCAGTCAGATACTAAATAGCGTAGATAGTAAGATTATGTCGAAGAATGTCAGGAAGATTGTAATTAATGACTAATTCTGATGCTATGGCAGCTCCAGAGTACTAGTGCTGCCTATGATCTTAAATCTATAAATATCAGTATACCAGCTGTTCCTAATGGTCAAACTCTGCCCTCTGTGACAGCAATAGCTGGCTAGTTTAGAGAACTGGGTATCTTATGAGTAGGAATATATTTGATTCCAGTGACAGCTGCTGATCCTGTCTAGTGAGAAATTCCTGATCGCTTTTCGTCCTTGTCTCCTTATGAGCTCTGTGTGTCTTCACTCTTATTCCACTTTACACCATGCCTTTGCATAACATCAGTCAATAATGGTGAATCATTATGTTTGTCTGAGATGTGTCTACTACCCACACTGTGTAGAAATTGCTGCGGCCGGCCAGCAGTCGCTGTCATCTATGCTACTGCAGCCGCTATAGCAACAAGATTAGAACTTCTAGAAAGCGATTGTGCTGGAATATTAAGTGCTTTGTTATACCCTTAAAGACAAGATAGGATCAGTTAACATCACAAAGAGACTGATACCGCATCAGTTAGCATCTGAGACCGATTTATCCTTTATATCCTAGAATGTGGAATGTAGTACATCACATGAAGATGATGATAATAATAATAATAATAATAATAATAATAATAAAAATAATAATAATAATAATAATAATAAGGGACCACAAGAGTGCACAAATTCAATAAAGATCTAAGTTTCTCTTGACAAAATAACATACATGATATACCCTCACAAATTTAGCTTCTTAACCCTTTACTGGTCAAGCCGGCCAAAACCACCAGTCATTCCAATGGTAAATATTCAAAATTAGTTCTCTTAGCCTGCAAATCGACATTTGATAAGTAAATATTTGAATTATCTTGACCCGGTTTGACAATTAAAGGGTTAAAAAAAACAGGTCAGACTTTTTAAACCTTTCAATGATAAATTTCCCATATCTCAATCTCAGGGCAAATATTGTGAAATTAATTTTTAAATTAATATGACTGGAATCCAAATGTTGCTGTCTTACGCAGCAATGGCTTCCAGTTATATTAATTTCAAAGTATTCAACAGACTATGCTCTATATATCGTAAAGAATTTGCTTTTTCAGGGATTTCAAGAATATCACAACATTTGCTTACGGGATATCTATTTGGAGGCCAAGAGAACACCATTTTTGACAAATTTACAAGTCGAATTACTGGCTTGATAATTGAACTCCAGTGATAAATTTTCAATAATAGTGTTCTCTTAGCCTGTGAATGGACATTCCTCAAGACGACTGTAGAGGCAGGTTTTGGTCAACTTAGTTATGATAGGGTTAAACACACTGCCATTGTTATGAGGAATAAAGGTTCCACATTGAAAGCTTATTATTAGTATCTATAAAGCAACCAGCAGCGGTGAGAAGAGAAGCAACGTGTACTTTAACCCTTCAACCCTCGAATTCGTTCAAACAAATTTAAAATTTCTCATGGAAAATGTCAATTTGCAGACCAAGAGAATACTATTTTTGAAAATTTACCACTGGAATGACTGGCTCGGTTATCGAGCCAGTTATTCCAGTGGTAAATTTTCAAAAATAGTCTTCTCTTGGTCTGCAAATGCAAATTCCTCAGGACCACTGCAGAAGCTGTTTTTGGCCGATATAAGTGTTAAAAGGTTAAGTTCTATACAGTATCGAAAGAGGCTGGCAGCGCCACAATGCTTACAGATCTACAGAATTCAAACACACACACGTACTCCACATCAAAATACCAGGAATACATACAATGATATACCTACTGACAGTGAGTCAAGCAATTAACCATTGTAGTACTAAGAGTGAAAGTATTTCCTACAAAACTGGAGGGAAGACTGGGTGCTGATTTTAGGAACGGCGTTGCTGAATACATCTTCATGTAATTGACAGCAACAGCTTCCGGCAACCTCGTTCTCAAGACCTACACTACAGCTATCATTGGAATTGCGTAATTCAAATGGACAGCCTCTTCTGTATCTCTAATGTCAATTCCTTGGGCCTAAGCCTTTCCAGCCTAGACTTAAACTTTTAATTGTCAAGCTGACCATAATTGACCTCTGCATTGGTTTATGTCCATCTGTTGGCCAGAATAAATCCATTTTTTTTAAATCGCCATGTAATAGCTGGCTTGGTTATCGAGCCAGACATAAATAACAGACCAAAGGGCCTTAACGCTCACCTGGACTATTATCATTTCATCTAAAGCATTTGAACAGTCACCCTTACCACTTTAAATTCAGCAGTAACAAGTTATCAGAAGATGGCATATCCCCCCCCCCCCCCCCCCCCGCATCCAAACAATACATCAAGAGTGGACATACATGTGTAACGTTAATTGTAAAGGACAATATTTTAGAAAAACTAACCAATGAAAAATGAAATAGTGACACTGCATCTCTCGCCTTAAAGATAAATTTGTAAGTGCAGGTTCAATTCCGCTATTATGCCTGGACAAGAGAATTTTGGTGAATTTAAGTTTTTCAAGGGAGATAACTCAGGAAAATATGGATGAATTTCTTCAAATGGAATTATAGCACTGCTTCTTCAAGTAACATTTTAGTGGATTTTGTTTTCAGTTGTGTAAAATGGATTAACAAGGGGGATAACTCTTACATGCCAACAGATTGTTGTATCAGTACTCCTCAGTGCCAGGCCAGCTGGCTGAATAGTGCAGTGACCTGACTGGTGTTTGTTTACATTGGACTATAGCCTGCAGCAGACTAGGGCGTGGCTGCTGCTGGGATTGGCTGGTGCATCATGCAGGAGTGGTGATCTAACTTTTATGTCTTTCTTCAATTTTATAGTTTTTCACATGGTTTATGGCTTTCCAGGAGAAGTGACTTCATGCATTTTCTCTGCAACTTTAGTTTTACTTGTGCAAATTTAGAGCCTTAAGAGAGAAGGGGTTTATAGCGTTCTGTGAGAAGTGACTTTAAGCCTTTCTTCCTCCGCCCCCCCCCCCCCACCAGTGCAAGTGATTTATAGCTTTAAGTGGCAAGCGATTTTATGCTTTTTTATGATGAGCTTTCCTGCCTTTTTACAAACAGCTTTTTATGTCTTTTTGTGAGAAGCACACAATATTCTACTACCGTAATTTCTCGACTAAAGGCCGCCCTCGAATATAGGACGCTGTCCCAAATTTGGCTAAAATCCGCCAAAAAAACTTATAATCTAGACCTAGTCCAACCACCCTATGAAGTTTCAATGCAATCCGACAAACGGTAACGGAGTTATCATTCGGAAACCAATTTTCAAGATGCCCACCGGTGGCTGGCGGCCATCTTGGATTTCGGATCATTGTCAATTTCGATAGGTTTCTTCCCCAGACCTAGTCTAATCACTCTATGAAGTTTCAAAGCGATCCGATAAACGGTAACAGGGTTATCATCGGGAAACCAATTTTCAAGATGGCCACCGGTGGCTGGTGGCCATCTTGGATTTCGGATCATCGTGGATTTCGATAGGTTTCTTCCCCAGACCTAGTCCAACCACCCTATGAAGTTTCAATGCGATCCGACAAACGGTAACAGAGTTATCATACGGAAACCAATTTTCAAGATGGTCACTGGTAGCAAAAATCGGGCAAAACCCAAGATGGCCGCCAGGCTAATTGGCCGATCAGCTTTGAACAAACTTAAAACTCTATGCCGTATAAGGATGCGTCCTGCTAAATATAATTGAAATCAGCCCAGTGATTCTTGAAAAGAAGTCGATTAACGGAAAAGTTGACAGACAACGGAGACATGACGGGCGGTCGCCATGGCCTAAGCTTATTGGCCTTTTTTAGGCCAGGTGAGCTAAAAACAATTGCGAGCTATCACAAATGAATGAATGAATGGAATTGATTTACACCCAGACATTTTTACAAGGTATATGGGGGATGTTTTGGTATTCCACAGTAATTGATCAGTGGACAGTAAGTGTATTATATATAAAAGGTACATGTACCAATCAGAGCCGCACACAAATGTTCAATTTTACCTCAGAATCCAGCAATAATATGAAATAGTAATGCTTGCAGATTGGAATAAGAAAATTTCAGATTATAATGAATTATTCTTTCTCTCTTTGTACTTTGTAGGGGAAAATGAACCAAACGCTAAACACCTGTAAGAAAATACCTGATCAATACCAGGTGCTAATTAACCTATTATCTCTGAAACCCTTTTCATTATGCTGTGGTAAATAATATTGAATTATTAATAATTTAACCATAACACTCAAATTTGTTAAAGAAAATGTCCATTTTCAAACTATTTTTGAAAATTTACCACTGGAATGACTGGCTCCGTTATCGAGCCAGGCATTCCAGAGGTAAATTTTCAAAATAGTCTTCGCTTGGTCTGCAAATGGTAATTTTTTAAGACCATAGAGGAAGCTATTTTTGGCTGACATGAGTGTTAAAGGGTTAATACGTGCTACAGGTAAACTCTGTTAATCATCTTAAAAATAATCTAACTGAAAGTCATTGCTGCCTCAGTCAAATTGTTTTCAAAATATTAAATCAACAGAATTTACCAATTTAAATAAACAAACAAAATTTCATTTCAGATAGAATAGTCATTGTGATAAACTCCCTCTCCCTCTCCTACTATAATACCTATACACATAGGGTTATTTATCACCTAGATGTCCAGCCTTTTATGATTATAATTACCCACCCTGTAGAGCTAGATTTGACACCTCCGACACCCTATAGGAGGGCTCAAATGCTAGTACCTATTGCTGGACATCTGTCTAATTGTTTATCACACTCTGTACTGGCTAGCTTTCACTCCATGCCTGTAACAAGAGGCCCAAGGGGCCTGTATCGCTCACCTGGACCATAGGCATTTCAACTAGAATGCTCTTTATCAACAAGATGGCCACCAAACCGTTTATCCGACAGTTTCGAAAATTGCAAATTTGAGATCAGAATATCCAAAAACACGTAAAACCGAACCCCAAAATCAATCAAATAAAAAAATCCAATATGGACGCCAAACATGCTATATTTTGATTGGCCCATGATGTCCAGGTTTTTTGACGGATCAACTTCTCTTGAACAAACTTTAATGGTCCTTGGTCCCTAATCATATCTGCCAAATTTCGGCCCGATCCCTTCACCGGTTCTGGAGAAGTCGTTTTCGCTACAACTAGGTCAACCAAGATGGCCGCTGAACCATTTGACCAAGCATTTTCCCTTGAACAAGCTTGGTTCAGCATTTGCTCTAAATCATATTTCATGAGGTTTGCATCAATCCCCGAAGCGGTTTCGGAGATTTTTAAAGACGTTTCTAAAAATCAGACAAAATCCAAGATGGCCACCAGCCCAATCAGGTTCATTTGAACAAACATGGATCCCTATGCCCTAAGGATGCTTCCTGCCAAATATAATTGAAATCGGCCCAGTGGTTCTTGAGAAAGTCGTTTAAAGGAAAAGGTGATGGACGGACGATGGACGGACACATGACGGACGGTCGCCATGGTATAAGCTCACTTGGCCTTTCAGGCCAGGTGAGCTAATAAACCATTGTGTCACTTGAAATGACCAAGAGATTAAATAAAATTATACAATTTCTGGTAATGCAGCACTTATGCATGCATGTGCACAGGCACATGAGCACATACATGAAACAGGCACTCACTTATATTCCTGCAGAGAACTGAGCACACAAGCAATTACTCACACATACATCCACACATAGTGAATGAATAGAGAACACATGTGTACACACACACACACACACCGATAACTGAACAATACTTTAGATATTACAGTAAAATTAATGTACAGAATACATATTCTCGAAACATAAAACAGACATTCGCAAATAAACCAAACTTGAATTTATCTTTATTACAGCTTTCCTATTTTCACTGAATATAACCAATAATTCCAGCACACTACTATTCTAACTAGATCGATCTCTAGACAAGCAGCCAATCTGAACACAACAATAATACTAACAGCTTTCAGAGCAATTCACTCTCAGACTGTCAGGCTAGCTGGTTCAGTTAGCACTAAATATCAGGATCAATGTTAGTTCATCTTTGGAGGGAGAGAGAGCTGGCTGCATTGGCTTTATAATACAAAACTCAGAGGCAGGCTGGCAGGCAGAACTCCAGCATGACAGCCATGAAAGCAGTCATGATCAAAGGCATCAGAGCTCCAGTCCTGGCCTGTAGGGTCATTCCATTTTAGCTGACAAAGGGGGATATTTATTTTCACTCTCTATGTAGAGATGATCATAGAAATGAGAATAATTCTACACGTATCTTTTCTCGACGCCATTTTATGTCAAATTCTGGATTAATTTTGATGTAATAAGTGATATGTATTAAAGAATAAGCAATATTTAGGCGCCCCAATTTAATAATTTCACTTCCGCTTGGTGTTTTTGGAGTATACATTAAACATAGTCGTCAGGCGGCGCGAATTGGCTAGGGTAACATTTAGTTCAATTTCTGTGGTATAATCTGACTTTTTAAGAAAAATTTCGACCCAAAAATGTGCGGAAGGAATGTTCTCGATTATAGTACGCACCCCCCTTTCTAGTACATGTGTTTTGACCAAAAAACTGCGTCCCTTAGTCGAGTTTTAACGGTATATTAATAGCATTTAATAGTCAAACAATCCCAAATTGGCCATTGCAGTGATCTTGATAAATATCCATTTGCAGACTACTGGAATGATTAACTCGGTTATAATCAGAGCTGCAGTTATTCCAGTGGAAAATTCTCAAAAATCGTCTCCTCATGGTCTGCAAAGTCACTGAGAAATTTTTGCGCTTTCTTTACTAATCTTGACCATTAGAGAGTTAACGGTCAAGACTGGACAAGAAAGTTTAAATATTTACTTAATAAATGTCCATTTACAGGCCAATAGACTATTTTTGAAAATTTAATATTTTTGTAAAAAGCTTGTAAGATGCTATGTTGTCCTGACGCTAACGGTTAGTGTCCGTTGAGTCTGGATGCCGATACACTGTTTGCACGCTCCTTTTATAGTAATCTTGTACCCGATTGTACCGAATTGTACCCAATCCTATGTGTATGTACCCGGATTTGGTAGATGCATCCCAATGTTATTGTCGTATTTGTACCCGACTTGATGTGTAGTTGTACCCGATTTGGTAACAATCTGTGTTCTTTATGTACCCGAGTTTTGGTGTACCCGAGTGTTTGTTTTGATTGTGTATTGATGTACCCGAGTGTGCGTGTACCCGAATGTACCCAATTTGTGAGTAAATTTGTACCCGAAATGTGTAGTTTTATACATTGGGTTTAAGGGATAGATATTTGGTAAAAGGTTATAGCGGCATTGGTCCATTTGTTTGTGGGCCTTTCCATATTTGATCCAGACTTCTGGAGTTTCGTACCCATGTTGGGGTTATACTCATCAGAGGAAATGTGTAGACATGTTGTCACAGTAGTTTTTACTGGGATGTGTATATTCGAAAATCATTATATAGTAGTTAGGATGATAAAGTTTTTATCATGCTATAGTTATAGAAGAATGCGTGTGGTGTTAAGATGGCTGTGTGCCATTTTTCTTACCTTATAGTTCATCCAGTATTTGTTGCAGGGCGATTGCCCCCAGCTCGTTCTCCCAGATGTTGTCGTCGTTAAGGGGAGGGTTGTCCAGGCAGTCGTTGAGGATGTCTGCCTGGTAATCCTCCTCTGCATTCGCACCGGAGACGCCGCTGTCGGGGCTGTTTCGCCTTGGGCTAAAAAACCGGTATGGCGGTGGCTGGTGAAGAAGGCCCGTCTGTGGAACTGTTCAGTTCAGGGCTTGAAATCGGTGCTGCGTAGTTTGTTATTGGTGAAGTGGGTGGGCTGTCGAATTGTTCTGTGGATGAGGTGGGTGATGGTGATCTAAATGATGTTGATCTGTAGACTGTTGGTGCGGCTGGTGAAGGTAGTCTTGCTGGGCTATGTGATGAGTGAGGCTCAGGTGTAAAAGTGCGTGTGGCGTCGTCCTCGCGTGCGGCCTGTATATGTTCAGCGCTCACCTTACATATTTTTGAAAATTTACTGCCAGAATGAATGTCTCTCGGTCACTGAGCCAGTCGTTTCAGTGGGGAATTTTTAAAAATAGTCTTCTCTTGGTCTGCAAATGGACATTTCTCAAGACCACTGCAGATACTGCCTTGAGTGGTAAAGGATCAATTAGTTAATTCTCGCGTTATACACGTGTAATGAACCCAGAAGCTGCCTGCCATCTAAATTTTGGAGGTCCCAGTGACCCACACCCGGAAATTTGGATGTCTCCAGTGGAAATAAGCTAATCAAATCTGGTGTTCCCAAGCAGTATTTCTTATCAATGCTAAAATTAGAGGGCACCATGGACTCACAACTATGAATTAGTGGTCCCAGGTTAGATTTTGCAGGCATTTTTTTGCAAAAGCCTATAAAACTACATTATATTTAACAGTCTTACAAGATTTTCTGGGGTTCCATGGGACCCACTGCCAATACTTTTGATGGGCCAAGCTCCATTTTTGGGGTATATAGCCTTAAAAGGACCCACCCTTATGAGAATGCCTGCCTGGAAGTGTAGCATTTTGCGTTAACTACGTCATAATTGTCAACAGATCACCATTTGCTGTTGACAAAAAGCATTGTTATTTTTCACTGGGAGTTATTACTGTGTAAGGAAGAAACAAAGCTGTTACTGTCCATTTCAGCAACACGGTCCAGTAAAATTAGTTTCAAAATATTCAACAGCTGTCCCATATGTTGCATAGTAGGTGATGTTTCAAGCATCAACCAGTTACAAACAGCTGGAAACGACCTCGAAGAACATTATCCCTTAACAACGTCATGATTATGATAAATGATGATGATGCTGATGACAACACTTAATGCTACTTGCCAGGCCAGACAGGGAGGATGTGGTCAACAGAGATACCCACCATGACTTAAGACAAGTGTCAACGTCTGCGGGTAGTATCGAATGAATGTGGTACATTGCCTATGAAGTCGGGAGGGAGGTAGGGAGGAAGAGGGAGAATACCTAATCATTAATAACTCCACTGCAGGTCTGGCTTTGGCCGGCTTGACAGTAGTGTTGTTCCAATTAATCGATTTGATCGATGATTGATTCATTTGCATGTTCGACCAACCGATTGATCATGATTTCAGAAATAGATTGTTGTTTATAAATTGACTTTATTAATGTATTTTAACTGGTCAAGCTAGAAAACGAATATTTTTTGGTAAAGAATTTAAATAATTTAAATTTAATTGTTACAACTATATAGTATTACTCCTTAGTCTAAGACATTAATTCTTTCAGCACTGAAATAGTATGTTAATTTCAAAGCAACCATACCAATAACATGTTGAATATTTTGAAACTAATTTGACTGCAACGTATTATTTCTTAAATTATTAAGAATCTGTCATACCTGCGACTTGGTTTGAAAGGGGTAAGTTACTTCTACGCTATCCAGTAGCATAATAGCAACAGATGTGCGCTTCAAAAACTGTGTCTTAGCGAAAGCTGTTGCTGTTTCAGATAGTAACAGGATTCACCCAGATGCTGACCATTCTGTGGCCCCAATACAAAATGGTACTTGAGATACAGCTGAATAGAGGGTGTTTTGTCTCCCACAAGCATGGCTCATTAGTACGGCTCATTAGCATCAGACGATTGTTCTGGCGCTTGAGAAGTTTGTAAACCTTACCACTCTGGTGTCAACATTCTATCTTTTTGCGGTGCCAGTAGTAAAGAAACTGGTGTACATTTTTTCTACGACCACACCATCTTCCACCAAATTTGTTTAAAAATGAACACCATCATATTTTAATTTAATTTGAAAATTTTAACATCAGAGTGCTAAGAGCTAATAGTAAATGAGGCTGGTAAGTTTTTGTCCAAACTACTCTTGGCGTAACGCTTTCAACGACAAATCTCCGAGAATCTTTACGATGACTGAAAGCCTAAGGCAGCAATGACTTCCAGTCAAATTAATTTCAAAATATTCAACCGTTTTCCTGTACATGGTTGCCTTGAAAATGAGATATGGGGAATTTATCGGTGAATAGGTTAACATATTGGTCTAGCATTATTTCCATGCACATCATTAAATCAACAATAAAGCATGAATTTTGTAAAGAAATAACCCTTTTTAACCGTCAAAATAGTTCCAGAAAATCAAAATTTTTGCTGAGTATGGACCTAGATTTACCATTCACCCACACAACCAAACCCATGGTTAAAACAGTATTGCATACCAGGCCAAAATAAAAAGTAGTTTTGTTTCCTGTAAACCCCCTGGGTGAAATTTTTCTTTTTTTTCACCCGGCCAGGAATAAAAAAAAATTTCTATCCAGCATAAATGTTAAAAACGCATACATTTGTAAAACTATACAAATTACAATAATATTAATGCCATTTGTATGCAATGTGAATCCATATTGCTAATTGTGTCATGAAAAACATGACACATTTGGAAATTACAACCATATTTAATGGGCATCTAGTCAAATATCTATGACCTTTTTAAAATAAATTAATAATTGAAAAAAAAAAAATGGATGGCCCCAGTATGATATGTTGCTGGCTGCCAGTGTAGACTAGTGTAGTGTAGACTCAGAGGGCCCCGCAATCACTGAAAATACCTTTTTCTATGTAGTAAATAGCAATTTTATTCAAAGCCTTCATAATATTAAAAACAAAAAATAAAAAAATAATAAGCAGGATAAGGTATAAAGCTCCAAGCTACCGATGATTTCACAATTTGGTGGCAACAAAAATTTCACTACAGGCAATACCTGTGGCTTTCCTTGAGAGACAGACATTTGATAAAGGGACACCCCTAGAAATCAAGTGAAAGTATGTTAAAGTTAAAAAAACATCACAAGTATCACTGGTGCCCAAAGAGAAGGTTCAAAGAAAATCACAAATATTGCGAACAGACAGGCGGATGGACGGACAGATTGACAGACAAACGCAGTGATTACTAGAGGGTAAATCCATTTTCACATAAAGAAGCCACCTGCCAAGTTTCATTAAATTATTTTAAGTAATTCTGTATGATATGGTGTTTAGGAGAAAATTGAAAAAAATTGTGAGTTTTTGCATTAAAAAGTCCATTTTCACCCGAAATCTTGGACCTATAAGTGTGAATCCTTCAAAAAGGCACATCTGCGTATCATAGCTGAGACATACATCAAGTTTCATTAAATTATTTTAAGTGATTCTGAATGATATGATGTTTACCAGAAAATTGACAAAAATCATGAGTTTTTGCATTAAAAAGCCCTTTTTCACACAAAATCTTGGACCGATAAAGGTGAATCCTTCAAAAGGCACATCTGTGTATCATAGCTGAGACATATATCAAGTTTCATTAAATTATTTTAAGTGATTCTGAATGATATGATGTTTACCAGAAAATTGACAAAAATCATGAGTTTTTGCATTAAAAAGCCCATTTTCACACAAAATCTTGGACCGATAAAGGTGAATCCTTCAAAAGGCACATCTGTGTATCATAACTGAGACACATATCAAGTTTCATTAAATTATTTTAAGTGATTCTGAATGATATGGTGTTTACGAGAAAATTTACAAAATTTGTGAGTTTTTGCATTAACAAGCCCATTTTCACCCAAAATCTGGGACCAATAAAGGTGAATCCTTCAAAAGGCACATCTGCGTATCATAACTGAGGCATATACCAAGTTTAATTAAATTATTTTAAGCGATTCTGTATGATATGATGTTTACGAGAAAATTGACAAAAATCGTGAGTTTTTGTATTAAAAAGCCCATTTTCACGCAAAATATTGGACCAACAATGGCGAATCCTTCAAAACCCACATCTGCGTATCTAAACTGAGGCATATACCAAGTATCATTAAAATATCTTAAACGGTTCTGTATGATCTGCTGTTTAAGAGATTATGTGGACGAACAGACAGACACACGGATGGACTGACAGACAGACAGGCAGATGCGGCGATTACTATAGGGCTCCCGCCCTTCTGGTGCGGGGCCCTAATTATCCTTCCCACTACCTGTTAGTTATGATGAGCACCAGGGTGTTGATGAGGCTTAGTACGCTGACTGACTGCTTCATCCTTAACCCTTTAATCCTCAAATTTATTTCAAATTTGTTCAAGAAAATCTCAATTTGAGGCACAAAAAATTGTGTTTTTTTAAATTCACCACTGAAATGTCTCGCTTTGTAATCAAGTCATTTCATCGGTAAATTTTCAAAAATATTATTTTCTTGGCCTGCAAATGGACATTTCTCAAGACCACTATAGACGACATCTTTGACTGACCAAAGTCTTAAATGGGTAACCCTTTAACACCCATATCAGCCAAAAATGACTTCTACAGTTGTCTTGAGAAATATATATTTGCAGACCAAGACTATTTTTGAAATTTTATCACTGGAATGACTGGCTCGATAACCGAGCCAGTCATTCATGTGGTAAAATTTCAAAAATAGTCTTCTCATCTGCAAATTTACATTTTCTTTGAGAAAATTGAAATTTTCATGAACAAATTAAAGGCTTTAAGGGTTAAAGATACTAAGAGCAGGTCTGTTACGGTTGTTTGATTCCTAGATTCAGTTCTGTTTACTATGATAACTGGTGTTCTAAACATGAGACGGACCATGTCAGAAAAATGAGGAGTAATACCCACCCTAGAAGGAAAAAACCCAGATTTGGGCCTTTCAGATAGAACTAGCAACTTTTCATTTTTCAAAATTTTTCAAAAAAGAGGAAATCAGCCAAAAGGAGGAAGAATCTCATCCGCTGGCCACCTGTCAATTCATTTTGGAAACAATGTTGCTGCAACAGCTTTCAGCAAAATTGTTTCCAAAATTCAACTGGTTCAGGACATACAAATTTATTTCTGACAGCAAAGCGCTAAGTGCATGCTGCGGCTTGATCCAGAAGCCTTCGTTACTCTTAGAAACATAAATGGTCGTATAAGGAAGTTCTTCGATGGATTTTTAATTGATTCCTTCATTTTGACTGCCAAACTGATAGTATCCAAGTTCGTAACATATGCAACAGCTTCACAATCAATGCAGTGAGTCATGTGACTCCACAAGAACTGACCAGAGTGATGTATTCAGCGTCCATTAGTTAATCCTGAAGTAGTGACCGAGTTGGTCACGAAAGCTACACTCAAACAGCAGAGGAATCCAGGTTATTAATCAATCATATGACGTCATAATCAACTACGTGATGTGTGGGCTGACGCAATAATGAATTATGTCATGAATGCCTCGATCTAGACCGCGTTAAATGCGTAACAGTCTGTCAGGTTTGTATGCTTTTACTATTTAACAAACATGCTGTTGAATATTTTGAAACTAATATGACTGGGCACTGCTGCTGCCTATTAGTTTAAAAATATTCAACAGCTTACTTGCTTTATGACATTGATAGTTGTTCAGGGTTTGATCGATCCCAACACGAATGAAGTGTGGGTGGAGCTTGGCTAAAGATGGGCGGGGCATAGCCAAGACTGGATTCATCCATTGTTCAGGATAAGGCCATCCATAAAAAAAATGTGTTTCCCGCAAACCAGGCGGGGAAAAGACTTCAGTAGGGGAGGAAATTTTTTTTTTTTCAATTATTAATTTATTTTAGAAAGGTATTAAATATTTGTCTCTCAGATAATTAACTATATGTCCATTAACCCTGTAATCCTCAAATTTATTCCAGAAAATTTCAATTTTCTCATAGAAAATGTCCATTTGCCGACCAAGAGAAGACTTTTTTTGAAAATTTACCACTGGAATGACTGGCTCGGTTATCGACCCAGTCATTCGAGTGGCAAATTTTCAAAAATAGTCTTCTCTTGGTCAGTATTAAAGGGTAATTGTCAAATTTGTCATGTTTTTCATGTCACAATTAGAAAAAGGGATTCACATGGCATACAAATGGCCTTAAAAACATTGTAATTTGTAAGTTTGACAAATGAATGGACGTTTTAACATTTATGCTGGGTAAAAAAATTTTTTATTATTCCCGGCTGGGTGAAAAAAAAAATTTCACCCGGGAGGTTTACAGTAAACGAAACCGTTTTTGATTATGTCCTAATGCATGTACACATGGTGCAAGAATGATACAGCTAGTACTAACAAAGTAATAATACAGATTTATCTCCCTTAGATTACTATATCTAAAGAGTAGTCTCCTTTTAGTAATATTAAAGCAGTACTGTGTGTGTACATCTGCACATGGTTTACAGAGTTGTCATCCTCTAGTTTTGTAGACAGTGTTGATGTAACCGTGTCCATCAAGGGAGGCAACTTAGGGGTGAATAATTATGGACCGATATTATGAAACAAAATGTTTGTCCGATTACCCATTATAACACTGAGGTTAAAGGACTCAAAGTGTAAATGGATGATTCTACGTTTAGGTATGCCCTGCCCAATTCTAGCTAAGCTCCGTCCAAGCTTTGTACGTGCTGGGATTGATCGAACCCTGTATTCTCAGAATCCCACTATCGATGTAACTATACAGGTAAGCTGTTGAATATTTTGACAGCAACAGCTCCCTGTCATTTGAACGAGTTTCAAAATATTGAACAGAATGTTTCGTAAGTAATAAAGACATACAATTCGTACAACTGACAGACTATTTAATATACCTGATGGTATGACGGACTTATGTAGATACATTATTCATTATACATTTTGAATATGATGTCAGCCTACATATGACATACGTAATTGATTATGACGTTATATACTTGATCGACAGATTGGATTCAGCAATTGTTACCACTAATCACCTCAATTTCAATTATAATTACAAATATGAAGCATATTTAATTCATAGTTCCAATACACTGTATCTCAGTCTAGGAATCAGGGCATAATTTAGAGTTTGATATATGCATTGCATATATTGCTATGCAAATTATAAATTGTATAGTTGTCGGCAAAAATGTATAACAATTAAATCTCTCACCGATAAATTCCCTGCATCTCAATCTCAGAGCAGGATAGCTGTTGAATATTTTGACATTAATGTCACTGGAAGCCATTGCTGCCTTAGGCTGACATTTATGATCTTGGAACACGGAGAAGATGCACTGAATGAATTCATCGCACATATGAATAACTCACACAAAACTATTAAGTTCACTGCAGAATTTTCCTATAACAGCGTCAACTTTTTAGACACCACAGTGATAAAGGGAGATAACAATGATATCATATTTTCATTATATACCAAGCCAACAGACATGCATGGATATCTGCATTATACCTCAGCGCATCCCGTCTCATGCGAAAATGTGGGACCGCATGGTCAATGCCTAGGCAGAATCTGTTCCACGGACAGAGACTTCCTAAAACACAGCACAGAACACATCACGCACTATGAATCAAGGGGCTACCCAACAGCACTACTCCGACAAGCACAACTACTCCAACAAGCAGCGCTCCAGATAAGGCACGTACAAGCGTACTGTACGCGTAGAAATCATTCATGTACGCAAACATTTAAATATTCATGCGTACTATGTACGCCTCATGTAAATACAGTACGCATCAGTGTATTAAACTGCCCATACTGGCCTGTTGCCATTATCAAATATAGCCTACTCAAGTACACGAAGGCGAATCAACACACTAGTCACATACTATGGCATACCAATGATATTCAAGCACTGGTAAAAGCCATGCCTATACTACTATCGCTAAACGGTATGATCTCCATCTCCGCAAGAGGGTATTCGTTTCTTTATTACAAGACCTTTCCGTTACATATGTGCACCTATTGGCGTTGTCAATGAAAAACATTCAATTGACATTATTTTACCAAATGAGCTAAAATATCACCGGAACTTAGTTGTTCAAGACATAATTTAGTTGGAAATAGGATTACAGGCATAACTTTTGCAGTAGCCGTCATTACCTCATAACCATGATAAGTTCGACCCAGACCATAATCGATCGCAACAATTTAATCCGGATTGTCTTTCACAAACTCTGAATCTCCAGGAAGGCATATCTTATATGGCATTTGCAATTAAGGATAACATATGAGTGGAGATGGAAGATTTTTCAACTGTGAATATTTCATTAGATACAGCAAAATAAACAAGAATATTTGTAAAAATGTGTTCTTTCTCACACTAATTTTAATTGGAGAGGTAATCATAGCAATAACTTTTAATATGAAATTTACAACAATTTCCGTAAGTAGGCTAAAGCATTAATCTGCGCATAACAACTGCAAGTTCTCTTCACCTGATTTAGTTTACCGGCAAATATTAAAAGATTTGCCCTCTTATTACAGTAAACAATATATTAGCGCTTCTAACCTGGGATTAAATTTATAGTAAGACAGTTGCTAAGATTAAATGAACAAAATTCTAATTGCAATAACCTGTCTTGTCAGCACTTCTATACCTTGATCCCATCTTAATCAAATAGAAAGCAAAAAACTGGAATTTCCCTTCTAAATAAACAACTACTCTGAAAATGTGGAGTGCATAACACTTTTCCTTCTATTTTATATATGTCAATGATACATGTATGTTATCGTTGAAGCTCTGCTAATTATTTTGAAAACGATTTGACTGTAATTTCTTTAAGTGATTAATTGCTGTCTGTAATTTATTTCAGTCAAACTAGCTTCTAAATTTACCTCCTTTAAAACTAATTTTAGAATTCAGAATGACAAGTATTATTATAGCAATAACATTTATTCATTTGCCAGTATGCCACACAGATAGTCTTTACAATGTTAGCGCATCTCTATAGGTTAATCTTGCCCGCACCATAATGCAGCTAGATTTAAAATAAGCAAACTTTTGATATAAAAATATATTTGCATTCAGAATTAAAATCTGGTTGGCATGACTGACTAGTTAGTTGATCAATAGCAATAAGTCCCAAACACCCTGCCCCAACCATGATATGTAACTGTAAATAATGGCTAATTTTGAAAGGTTGTTGGCCTTAGGAAATAACACGGAGGGTGGGTGGGTGGCGGGGGTGACTAGTTATCCCTTTAATGCTAAGCCGGCCAAAAACGGCTTCTGCAGTGGTCTTGGGAAATGTCCGGTTGCAGAGCAAGAGACTATTTTTGAAAACTTACCGCTGGAATGACTGGCTCGATAAAAATTTTATCTTGGTTTGAAACTGGACATTTTCTCTAAGAAAGTAGAAAATTTCTTGAACAAATTTGAGAGTTAAAGGACGACACAGTAGCCAAGAGAAAAGACTGATTGCAGCTGTAGGATATTTCTACTTTTACAGCTGCAGAATACAGTAATTATTCATACATACTGTAGCACGATGATCTAATGGTACAATTACAATGCACTGATTGTTACAGCTTCATATGGTAAGGATAACGTAGAACACCATTTATATACATTGTTGGGGGGGGGGGGGGGGGGGGGGAAGGAGGTTAATTGTTCAGTATTCAGTAACAACAAGTCTTGTGAAAAATTGAGGAGTGCCGTACTCCCAACTGATGAAAGTTATCTGGAACACTGCGACAAGCACAGGAGAAAGCCTTCCACCAAGATAGGAATTCTCTCATCCACCTGACCACGCCAACCACAAAAAATGCAACTAGGAAGGAAGGTCCCCAAAGACCAATACTCATTACTGAATTCAACAAAAGCAGTGAATTTGTACAAAAGCAAATCCTCAAATACTGGCATATCTTGGAAAGCTGTCAATGCTGTAGGACAGCATTCCCAGAAAAACCCATTGTTTGGATTCCGGAGAAATAAAACAAATAAGACGACATCATTAGAGCTCATTTAGAAAACCCAGGAAAGGCTACACTAAAACACAGAAACATATTCGTCCCCTGTCCGAAATGAAAATGCGATTTCTGTCAAGTCATGAACCAAAGTAGGTGGTCCAAAAACCACCGCACAGGACTAACATAGAACCAAATCATTGGCAATTGTCAAAAAAGGAATGTAATATACCTGATCACCTGCCGATGCTGCAAAAAATAGTACGTGGGCGAAACCAAGAGAGCGCTCAAGATCAGAATCCAGGAACACCTACGCTCCATCACAATTTTTTACAAACACACGCTATGACACACCAGTCTCTAAACACTTCACACTTGAACAACATTCTAAAGGCGACATGCAATTCAGAATTACACAAGAGCTCTCATATGACCCTGATGATGAGTTTAACTCAACATGGCGGCAAGCTAAAGAAAGCCATTGTATACAGGGCTCGATTTTAACACTAACCTGTTAACCCGAGGATAGTAGAATTTCATATTGGTTAATAAAACTACACCTGCACTAACCCGTCTGGGTTAGTAATGCTCTCAAAAGAGGAAATACGGAAAAACACTACCCACCAAAAATTTACAAAAGAACAGATTTTCTACTACCTTCAATGCTTTACTGAATATTTTGAAATTAATTTGTCTGGAAAGTTGTCGCCGTCATAGGCAGCAACAGCTTTCTGGACAAATTAATTTCAAAATATTCAACAGCTTCTCTGTATGGTTGCCTTGGAAATGAGTTTTATAGGGCTCGATCGGTAAATGGATTAAAGAAGTGATCAGCTTTGAGCTTACAAACATTGGGTTTGTGAAATTTGTTGCTGGGTAGTAAAATGACTATCCTGTCTGGGTTAGCAAAAAAATCCTAAAAATCCACCCCTGCGGATAAATCAACTCCATCCCATGGCACACTTTGGCATCAACCAGGCGGGGTAAGAATGATGCCCCAAAAAAGTCTCCCACTTTTTTAATGTATTTATTAAAGCTAAGGAGGAGCATTTTGACCATTTCTGATAGATTTTTCATAAAATCTAAGATTTTCACCAAAAAAATTTGATGGATCAAAATTCTGAATGCAAGCTCTCTAGAGCCTATGATCATAGGATCATGTTGCCAAATTTGCTTGAAATCAGTTACGTTGATAAGAAGAAGCAATTTGACATTTTCCCATTAATTTGTCATAGAATCTAAGTTTCACCCAAAACATTGATGAATCAAAATTCTGAATAGAAGTTCCGGAGCCTACCACCATAGAATCCATCTATCCAAATTTGGTTGAAATATGTCAAGCAGCTAAGGAGTAGCATTTTGACCATTTCCGGTAATTTTTTCATAAAATCTAAGATTTTGACCCAAAAAATTGAAGAATCAGAATTATGTATGGAGGTTCTAGAGTATCATTTCAGCCAAATTTGGTTGAAATCGCTCAGAAATTCAGAATGCAGTGTTCATTCAAGGACTCGCCATTGGACCAGTCCCCTAAATTCCAACCGGGCCGCAAAATAAATAACCTAGTGGATCAAACGGGCGCATAAAATATCTGCACGAAAACTAGACACGTAGCTGTCAAATTTGGAAGATTTTTTAATTTCGTCGGAAAACTCTTCACACAAAGCCTATACAAGTGCGGTTTAGCCAATGACAACTCACCCATACAATGCTAGCCCAATGAAACCGTGTGTTATGTAGCATTCACTGTAGATGGAAGAGTTTGCAGAGAACGCAGTCAATTCTGATAATTTGATTGGACCAATTGGGAAATAACGTAGCCACATAAATTATGAATTAAAAAATGTCCAGTTAGTGAGTCGATCCCTGATACGTGAGTAAATTACAAACGCATCACTTTGTTGAACCTTTTTGACAAAAATTCAGAGCCTATTACCGAAAATCAGCCTGCCACTGAGGCGGCGTTGCTTGATCTCAGCGATGCTAACGGAGATGATATTGATATTACAGTACCGATTGAAAACTCAGCCGATGAAAACGCAACAGTTTTGGCCAATGATAAAGATCGGACAGCAGTGGTTAGTGCGAAAGACCAGATCTTTCAGGAAAAGTGGACACAATTATTTTCCTGGTTAGAATATGATAAAGAAATTGTGTGGGCCCCATATTTTGCCAATGTCTCCCAAATTTTGGATGGCATGGGACATTTGTCCCCACATAGTGTTGAATACCCTAGAATGAACAGTGAGAATGGTAAGGAGAAGAATCAATTTGACAAATTCTGGTACATTTTTCATAAAATTAAGATTTTCACCCAAAAAATTGATAAATCAAAATTCTGAATGGACGTTCTGGAGCCCATCACTACAGGATCCTTTCATCCAAATTTGGTTGAAATCGCTCAGAATGGTAAGGAGAAGAAGCAATTTGACAATTTCCGTCATAATCATGACATCATAAGTGATTCGATATAGGCTCGCTTAAGAGCCTGACACGTTGTATGAATTGTATGTCTTTACCACATAATATAGATTGTTGAATATTTTGAAACTAATTTAACTGGGCGCTGTTGCTGCCATAGGCGCCATCACATAATGTCCCGCCAAAATACTGGTGTCCTTGACTCTATTGACCAGTGGGAAAAGTACCATTGACCAATGGAGCCGCCATCCATGACATTATTGACCCAGTAGATGACATTTATCAATGGGCTAATGGTCACAGTAAACAAATTGGATGAGGAAATGCAACAATATTGATTATTGGTTAATAAATATAACTATATAGAAAGCAACCAATGAATCGCAAGGAAACTACCAACAGTAAAGAAAATAAACAATGTTTTACGTGGTAATTTTATGAATATGAATGACGTAGTATCTCTATATATATATATAGCATTCGTAGTATTCGTAGTAAAACTAGTAACACAGTGGACCGATTGATACACGCTGATCACAGTAAAACTTTTTATCATTCACTATTTAAGCCAGAGAAAACAACCGTTAGTAATTTTTAAATAAAAATTGTTAACTCATTCAACTGAAGTCATAGTATCGTTGCTCACAGCTGCCATAGCCTGCAACAGCTTGCAGTTAAGCACTAACACTATTCAGCCTTCTTACATTGTATTGAATGACGTGTACTTTGTTTAGCCTACCAGTTGAAAGGGATATGTGATGTAGGTTGGTAAGTTACAAAATATATGTTAACCCTAGTCAATGAAATCACAGTATTCATGGGAGGTACATTATTGATTTTTTGAAAATAATTTAACTGGGATATGTTGCTGCCTTAAGCAGCAACAGCTTTCAATCAATGTAATTGCCAAATCTGCCAATACGTATTATTTTAAGTTTCCTATACTCCCTGACCTTGGCCAGAGCCAGTACATGAATATTCTGAATCTGACATAATATCTATTTTCGGGCCAAGAATTTTTTTTTGGAAAATTTATGACTGGAATGACCGGCTCTGTTATCAAGCTTGAGTCAGTCATTCCAGTGGTAAATTTTTTTAACTGTTCACTCCCGCTTACATTTGTGCTATAATATATTATATTTCATTCAAATAAAATGCATTTACTCATTTAAAATCTTATTTTATTATTTAATGATGCCGATGCTATCAAGCCGCTGTGATGAGCTGGTCTATTTATCAGAATTCTGAAGAGTAAATTCTGATTGGCTCATCTCCCTCCAGAGCCAATCAGATTTCATTCAACGGAATTCCCATTTTTCTGCCCAGAGAATGCTATGCGCATCTCTTCTCCCGTCTAAACAATGGCTGATTATGACAGTTTGTCATGAGGTAAAGAAAACATCGCAGTACACAGAAGAACTCTTTATTTTTCTTATTTGTGATGAATACCGGTTATTTGCATTATGTTCATTGCTTAAAACTATATCTTGATGAGTGAAACATAGAAATTTCATGCGCCAGGTATTACTATTAGGGTCATTCCATATAAGGACCAAAATTTTTGAAATCCGTCAAGTCATAGTTTCAGATTTCCTTCAAACTTTGTCAGAGTAAGCAAATGTATGTATTAACAGGAAATTCCAAGTATTATAGTGAAAGGTCAAATACTTTTTGAAAACTGGCCTATCCAATACCCCCTGCCTAAAATTGACAAAAATTTGTAACAAAATTTCTATGTTTGAGGCTTCATATCTCACCGACTACAGTGCCCACAACACTAGGTCTTTTTATTTTAACAGTCTGGTCACCATAGTTTGAGAAAATCACAAGCATTTTGTGCTGACCTGTTTTAGGCATGTATTAGGGGTCGTCAAAAATGCCAAAAAATTTGATTTTTCATATTTCAATCCAAATTTGGTGATGCCGTAAAATGTATTTGTATTTGGTTTACACAAATGATTTCTATCCTGTTAACTAGAGCTACTGCTACTTTAGTGATATTTATTACCTAATGGCAAGATATGCTCCGCAAAAATTTTGTGGAAGCCATACCCCCACCCCTGTTCGCCAAAATGGGGTGACTTCATAACATCTTTTTTCAAAATAACCCCTTTCAATTTTTTTAATATTTTGGTGAATGTTATATATATATGGTCAATGGTTACAGGGCCAAAAGGTTCACTCTTACATTTGTTTCCTTTTAGAGCTATGGCAAATACAAAATCTGATATTTTTTCAAAAACTTGTATTATATTCGATTTTGGGGGGTTAATAATTTTAAAAGTATACACTCTAGAAGTATGAAACAAGAAATGTAGCGCGTTTCCCTGCCTTATTAAAAGAAACAACCAGCATTTCCCATTTACAAAATAGATAAACATGGATTTTAGAGATGTCAAAACCTTACTTTGTTAAAATTTGACATTTTTGTGGGTAAACTACAAGTCATTATTCAACAACATTTTCAATGGGAATAACATATTGCCTGGAGAATATTTAAAAAACAATTTGACTATAAGTTGTTGCTGACTTAGCCATCAATAATTTTCAGTCAAATCATTTTCAAAATATACACCAGGTACAGAGTTTGTCCTGTAAGCTGGTCGAGCTGCAACAGCTCATCACTCAGTCTTGAGTTATCCAGTGTTAATAAAGACTGAGAGATTTCATATCTAGAGAAAATAACTCAACCTTCAGAGCTTTGTATATAATTAGGCCAATTGCTGTAATAGACATAGGTAGTGAGGTGATATTGATTAGTCACATGGTCTCAGTTTTTCTCAGAGATCTGCATGCAAGTATTGCTATCAACAAGAGTTCAGTCAAGCATTTTAAGTGATCAAGATTAGGCAGCATGACCAGTGAAAGTGTTTAATAATTACTGCTTTGAAACATTGACATTGTTGCTGATACACAAATGTTTAGATATTTACTTTAGAAATTTAATAATTCACTATACATTTTAATGATAAATTAGGCCTTTTAATTTGAAAAGTGTAAACTTTGACTAGGACACGTTGCACAATGGCTGAATTACCAGAGACATTTTGTTCAGTTGGACGTCTCACTAATGATAAATGTCATAAGTTTACGGATAAATGCTCTGTAAATGATGTTGTACAATTGACGGCTACAGATAAAACACTTGTTGCAATGAGAAGCGGCCAGAGTGAGGATAGTTTAGAAACAGTGTGCTGTTACCACAAGAAACACTATCTGCATATATTCCCGATGATGAAGCAGAACACTTCATGTTGTGATCCCCTAAAAGTTCACAAAAAGCTTATTAAAAAGGGACTAGTTAATATAGATCAAGAAATTGTGACATTAATACAGTCGAAAACTAGAGAGAGAAAACAACCTGGACAAAAGATTTGCCATCATTGTTTGCAGAAAATTAATAAGCTGACAGATTGTAGTGACAGTGAACCGGAATCAATGGCCATAGCAGATACTTTGTACAGTAATACTGAATGCCTCAACTCTAGTTTCTCAGCAGTTGGAGTTTCTCCCCTAAAGAGTGTCCATTCAGAAAGGAAATTATCATATGGTAAACGACAAATCAAACAAATGGCAGAAGCAACAACAAGTCACGTGGCATCCCACCTAGGTTTTCCACCTAATAAATTAGTTGCTGACACTTCACAAACTGAATGTACATGTGATTCTAAGTTAGATGTGGACTACTTGGTATCGAACATGAATGAAAAACTGTCTGTGTCATCACGAAATCAAAAGATACAAGTATTGACTATTACACCTAAATCATGGTCGATAGATAAAACTGTTCAGGTTTTTCAGGCATGTGGTGTTACGCGTTATATGGTGAAACAAGCCAGACAGCTTGCGCAGAATGATGGAATACTCGCTGATCGTGAAACCTTTAAAAGAAATAAGCTTGATCAGCATACACTAGATAGTGTTATTAACTACTACCAAGATGATACTGTATCTAGACTATTACCCGGGAAAAATGATTTTGTTACTATAAGAATTTGTGGTACCAAAGAACATAAGCAAAAACGGCTAATCCTGACAAATTTGAAGGAAGTACATGCTAATTTCAAAACAGGTACTGGACTTAAAATTGGTTTCTCTAAATTTGTTGAGTTAAGACCCAAATGGTGTGTAACTGTTTCTTCTAGCGGCAGCCACAATGTTTGTGTATGCGAAAAACACCAAAACGTAAAGTTTATGGTGGATGTTATCTCTGAAGACTATCATAACCTAATTGACAAATCTGTATGTGACAGTAGTTCTAGAAATTGCATGCTGCAACGATGTGAAGTGTCCAGGAACTGCATTTCTCAAAACTTACTTAGAGCAAGACCTTTACGAGCACATGGATGAGGATGACATCATTAAATTCAATGAATGGGTATCCACAGACCGAATTGAAATCATGCGCCGAGAAGTATCAGTTGAAGATTTTATTTCTATATTATGTCAACGGATCCAAGAATTAACACCACATTCCTTCATAGCGAAATCTCAAAGTGAATTCTTGAAAGCGTGCAAACATGATTTAGATGACACTACTGCCATTGTTGTTCTCGACTTTGCTGAAAATTACAGCATTATTGTGCAAGATTGTGTACAGGGATTTTATTGGAACAATTCTCAAGTCACGATACATCCTTTGGCATTTTATGTTAAGGCTTATGGAAAGTTGAATGAAGGTAATGTATGCTTCATCTCTGAGTGTCTGAAACACGAAACAAATACTGTGTACTGTTTTCAGGAGATTTTTACAAGATATTTGAAGGAAAAGTATCCCAATATTCATATAATTAAATACTTTAGTGATGGGTGTGCAGGACAATACAAGAACTTCAAAAACTTTATTAATGTCTGCCATCATTATTCAGATTTTGATATTAAGGCAGAATGGCATTTCTTTGCTACCAGCCATGGTAAAGGTGTTTGCGACGGTATCGGTGGCACAGTGAAGCGCTTAGCCGCAAGGGCTAGTCTGCAAACAGCGCTTATACGAAATGCTAGTGAATTGTATGAATTCAGCCAACAGAACATAAGCAAGATCAAGTTCTTCTTAGTTAGTAAAGATGAGATCCAGAGCCATCATACAATGTTGGAAGAGCGGTATCTCCTTGCCAAAACAGTGCAAGGAACCAGGTCATTCCATTCGTTTGTTCCAAATGACACTAACTCTATCACAGTAAAGCGAATTTCAACTGATGATGTTTCATACACTCGTCATTTTCTAACACACAACCTGGTATGTCATCAGAGATTCAGAATTTAAATATCCCTATGGAACTGTCTTTGAGTGACTATGTTGGTGCATTGTATGACAAAAATTGGTGGTTTGGCATAGTGTTAGAAATTAGTCTAGAAAATGAGGACTGTCTCATTTCGTTTATGAAGCCGCATGGACCAGCTCGATCCTTTAGTTGGCCAAGGCGCACAGACCAGTGCTGGGTTCCTTTTTGTGACATTCTAAGTAAGGTGTCAACACCATTGACAGCAACTGGCCGGCAGTACACTTTTCCACAAACTGATATCGACTTTATAAATGGACTATTTAAATAATTTGGAGGAGCGGTATATGCTGGATCATGTACCGTATCATCAATTATTGCTGAGGTATGTAGTATTATGTACTATCTCTTAACACTTTTATATTATATCATGTGTATTAACCAATGCCTGTCTCAGTTTATTAAATAATTCCATGAAATGGGTGACATTTAGGCATACTTTAGTATGAGAGATTACACATATTGGCCTGGTCGCAGTGTGTCAAAATTGTCTATAAATGGCCATAGAAGTCCATGTAGCTGTACTAATATGACCATAATATACCATTCAATGTCCACCTATGATGAAAAAGTATCTAAAATGCTAAAGTGGAGATATTTTAAACTTTTTAAAACAAATTAGATTGTGGCGAAAAATGTCAAATTTTAACAGAGTCAGGTCTTTGGGTCTAGAAAATCGATGTTTATGTATTATATAACCAGGGAATGCTGATTGGTTCTTCTAATATAGCAGGAGAACTGGTTGTATCGCTTGTTTCATGCCTCTAGGTCCTATAATTTTAAAATTATTAACCCCCAAAAATGGAATATCGTACAAGTTTTACAAAAATATCACATTTCTAATATGCCATAGCTCCAAAAGGGAACAAATGTAAGAGTGCAACTTTTAACCATGTAACTATTGACCATATATCTACCATTCAACAAAATAAAATAAAAATTGAAAGGGGTTATTTTGACTTAATAGGCGATGAAGTTGGCCCTCTTTTGTGAACAGGGGTGGTGCATTGGGCCCCCAAAATTTTTTGATGAGCAAACCTTGCTGTTAGTCCGTAAATATTACTAAGCTAATATTAGCTCTAGTGAACTGGGTAGAAATCATTTAGTTACAGCAACTATAATATACATTTTACTGTATCACCAAATTTTGTTGAAACAGGAAAATTAGCTGTTTTTAACGTTTTTGGTGACCCCTAAAACACACCCAAAACAAGTCAACACATATTGCTTGTTATTTTCCTCAAGTATGCTGACCAGAGCATTAGAATGAAAAGATCTAGTATTGTAAACAGTATATTGGATGAGATATGATGTCTCAAACATTGGATTTGTACTTGAAACTTTTGTCAATTTTAGCATAGGGGTCTTTGAGAGGGCATTTTTCAAAAAGTATTTCACATATCAGTTAAAAAATTGTCATGCTCAACTAAAACATCCATATGCTCACACTGAGAAAGTTTGAAGGAAATCCGTGACTATGAGTTGACGGGCATTGGTCCATCTTATACGGAATGACCCATTAACTAGATTGGAATACGTAGTTATTACGTTTTGAAACCAATGATTCATAATGAAAATAATTTGTAGACACGACTAATTTAAAATACATTCATGCCATATGTCACACCCTAATCCCCACCCCATCCCATAGATGATATATCGTCATATCGCAATATTTTAATGAGATATCAACATTGTCATGGCTAGGCAAATATCGCCCAACCCTATGTCATTCATACATAGAAGAAACAAAAGGGGCCCAAGAACTGAACATTGGGGAACACCACAAACTATATTTTTGTATTCAAAGATAATCCCATTGAATTGTACACGCTGTTCCATGTTTGACAGGTAACTCTGTATCCAGTTCAATGCAGTACTCTTATTCCATAGTATGCAAGCTTTCGCAATACAATTCTATGATCAATTGTATCGAAGGCTTTAGAAAGATCCAAGAATACACCTAGCATATGTTCATTATTCTAAAGGGAGATCGATAATTTTTCAATCATATCCACAATCATTGGCAAGCACAGTAGTGTTTTTCTCTGAAACCATATTGAGGATATATGATTGAGTTTTCGTTTAGATATTTAGTAATTCTACTAAAATACAGCTTTTTCTAGGAGTTTTGAGAAAAGTGGAAGTACCATAATGTGTAGCGAAAGTTCACCGAAACTGGATACTCCACGATAAAATGTAGTTTTCGTGACAAACCTAAAGTCCATATATACCTATGGGAAGGGGTAGAATCAAGATATAGCTGATCTGTGATTTATTTGGAACAACTTTAATGCATAAATTGAAATACGATCAAAATATTTGCTAGTAAAGTAAAAGTTAACACAATTTAGTCTTTACAATGCTTGTTCGTTTAGAACGTCGACTTGAAATCGCAATCATTAAACATCATCAATTCGCATAAATTCCATTTTGGCATTGTGTTTCATGGTTAGTTGTTCGTTGCGACGTCCAAGTCAGTAATTTCAGTGACCGTACCAGTCGTGAAAACGCACACCCCTCCATAGTCTCTATGAAGAGCCGCAGTCTACAACTGCGTCTCTAACATCTGCCTATCGATTCCTGTCTGGATTTTCCGCCGAAACAGTCCATATTTAACATGCCTTTTTTAATACGAAAACTGGATATACGTGCGAAACGAACTATGCAGTCAATAAAAATATATCGGCAACATCAGATTGCCGTAAATAGTTTAGTGAATTATTCTCTTTAAACCATTCAGTCTTCGTTTTATTCAAAGTAAACAACAGGCACGTTTGACTGCGCGTACATTCTGTTTTTTCGTATCTTCTCGCTTCGGTTGACGACTCACGTGACGAGCGAGTCCGCGCTAAAACACGGATCACGTTGCCGGACGGCGCCCGATTGTAGATTGAACAATCTACGAGGTTAAATAGAAAAGGTCTGATTGAAAATATTTTATTTTTAAATTGTTTAATAAATAAATGAATAATATTAATTATATTAGTAATAATCATAACAATAATCAGCATAATAATAAGAATAATAATAATAATAAGAATAATAATAAAAATATATATATATAAGAAGTATAGTAAACAAGAATTTGTTTTAAAAACAATAAAAAATTAAATAATAATAATAATAATAATAAAAAGAAGAATAAGAAGAAGAAGAAATAAGAATAATTGGAATTTAACAAATAAAAAAAATAAAAAATATTAAGAAGAAGAATCAGAAGAAGAAATAAGGATAATTGCAATTTAACACATTAAAAAAAAAAGAAGAAGAAGAAGAAGAAGAAGATGTATAATAAATAAGAATAATTTGATGTTAAAAAAATTCCAAAAAAATAATAAGAAAAAGAGAAGAAAAATAATAAGAATAAGAAATCTGAATAAGTTGATTTAAAAAATAATAATGATTAATAATTTTAATAATAATAATAATAAGAAGAAGTATAGTAAATAATAATATTGTGATTACAAAAAAATAATAATAATAATAATATTAAGAATACTAATACTAATATCTTTTATAATTAAAAAAAATAAATAAATAATAATAATAATCTTAATAATTAACATAATAATAATATTAATAATAATAATAATAATGAATATATTTTTAAAATGAAATAAAAGAACAAAAAAAAAAGAAATAATAAGAAGTAAAATAAATAATAACAATTTGATGTTAAAAAAAAAAAAATTAAATAATAATAATAATAATAATAAGATGAAGAAGAGGAGGAAGAAGAAGACGAAGAAGAAGACTTTTCAAGTTACTTTATTACGATTCACGTGCCATTAAAACATATCACAAATTCATATATCACAGTCAATCAATATAATATTAGGTCAATAATAAAATAAAATAAGCGGATTGATATCACATAAAAAATTTTTAAATATGATTCAAAATACAGTGTTTCATGTAAGAGGCATTAATAACAGCTATATTCCATAAAAAATAAGTGCGTTGTTTTCAACATGACAAATAAACTTGTTGGCAACCCAAAAGTTTTTTAAAATTTCCAAAGAATCTATGTTCAAATGATGTTGAGACTCAATATGTATACGTGATCGTAATCTAGATATGCATTCACGAAGCAGGTCTGTCTGATGAATTTCATTTTGAATTTCAATTGATGAGCTGTGTCAGAAAATTTGCAATCGGTCTAAAAGAATTCTCCAAAATAATCTTAGCAACGAATTATTGAATAGTTTTCCGTCTGAATTGAATGACTTATTAAAACGTCCTGATGACATTCCTAGGTCTGTATACCAAATCGAACTGCCCTGTATGAGCGATGCCTTCGAATATTGTGTGTCTCTTCCCACTATTTGTAAGAAAGACATCTATAAACTCTCATTGCTGCATTGTTATTCGAATAGCTTACATAACCCTAATAATAGTATATGGGCAGATGTGTTATCGTTAGATATTACGTCGCTAGAGAATTGTTCCTGTTTTTATGAATATCCATGTACGAGTTATGAAGGTGATTTGTCCTGGAAAGTTATGCATAATGCGTTAAACACAGGAGTATTTCTTTATCATGCTGGTTACCACCCTGATGATAACTGCCCTTATTGTGGTGAGCGGGAAGATATAACTCATATGTTTTTAACTTGTCCACGCCTTCAACCTTTGCTTTTAGCTGTTAGAAGAATGTTTTTGCAATTACAGGAGAGCGAAACCTTTACAATGAATGACTATATAAAAGGTATGCCTTGTCCGAAATGCTCTGCTAAATGCGAGCGTAAAATACGTCATCGTCTCAGCAATTGGATTATAGCGGATGCTAAAATGGCAACGTATGTAACCAGACAACGCCTCTTAGATGAAATTCATCAGACAGACCCGCTTCGTGAATGCATATCTAGATTACGATCACGTATACATATTGAGTTTCAACATCATTTGAACATAGATTCTTTTGAAATTTTAAAAAACTTTTGGGCTGTCAACAAGTCAGGGGCGTAGCCAGCTTATGGAATGGGGTGGTTCTTAATATGAAGAAAGTGGAACCTAATCACCAACCGGGGGGGGGGGGGGGTCCGGGTGATTTTCCCCCGGGAAATTTTGAAAACCAGATGCTCTTAGATGGCTTCTCGTGCATTTTCGGATGTATATATTGAGCTTTAGTTGACTGTATTAAATATGCCTGAATTGATTAAATATTATATGAACCTGGTCGATTAAGGATCTCGGAAGCTGGGGCTCTAAGCATTTCAAACCACCCCGTATGATGTAACGAGACCAAATTTGTCCATGGGTGGATTTCACAAATGTTAGAATTTGGGAGTTTGGCAACAAGATTATAATATTGCTAACACGTGTTCAGTCATAATTAAAATCAGTCTACTATACCGTACTAGAATAGATTAAGTAATACTTACCGCAGCGGCACATAAATCTACTGACTGCTACTACCGACGTGTTGTACATAGACATAATAACTTTATAGACTGCCACTACCGACAACGCGCTGTACATAGACATTAATAGGTCATAGACTGCTCAGGAATCATGCGAGAACATACATAAAAATAATTTTGTGATGAATAGAAAACGGAACTCTGTATAAATGGGGTGGTTCGATCAAACCCCCCCCCCCCCCCCCGAAACCCCCCCCCCCTGGCTACGCCCCTGCAAGTTTATTTGTCATGTTGAAAACATGCACTTATTTTTTATGGAATATAGCTGTTATTAATGCCTCTTACATGAAACACTGTATTTTGAATCATATTTTTTTATGTGATATCAATCCGCTTATTTTATTTTATTATTGACCTAATATTATATTGATTGACTGTGATATATGAATTTGTGATATGTTTTAATGGCACGTGAATCGTAATAAAGTAACTTGAAAAGTCTTCTTCTTCGTCTTCTTCTTCTTCCTCCTATTCTTCTTCTTCTTCATATTATTATTACTATTATTATTATTTTATTTTTTATTTTTTTAACATCAAATTGTTATTATTTATTTTACTTCTTCTTCTTATTATTATTTTTATTATTATTATTATTACTATGTTGATTATTATTATGATTATTACTAATATAATTAATATTATTCATTTATTTATTAAACAATTTTAAAATAAAATATTTTCAATCAGACCTTTTCTATTTAACCTCGTAGATTGTTCAATCTACAATCGGGCGCCGTCCGGCAGCGCAATACGTGATCCGTGTTTTAGCGCAGACTCGCTCGTCACGTGAGTCGTCAACCGAAGCGAGAAGATACGAAAAAACAGAATGTACGCACAGTCAAACGTGCCTGTTGTTTACTTTGAATAAAACGAAGACTGAATGGTTTAAAGAGAATAATTCACTAAACTATTTACGGCAATCTGATGTTGCCGATATATTTTTATTGACTGCATAGTTCGTTTCGCACGTATATCCAGTTTTCGTATTAAAAAAGGCGTGTTAAATATGGACCGTTTCAGCGGAAAATCCAAACAGGAATCGATAGGCAGATGTTAGAGACGCAGTTGTAGACTGCGGCTCTTCATAGAGACTAACCCCTCCATTCTAATAATACCACGAAAATACAAACAATTGTTTCTCACGTTTAGACAGGCTAAATTAAGTATAACACAACATACCGTAGGACATATTCTCGTTCAGTTTCAGTGGTCCTCTCAGAACATATACAACAAAAATTACAAGTGCGAACCAGACGGCCCACAAATATGCCCACGACCAAGCAACGCAACTCTTTAACTTGTCAAGGAACCTTGTTAAGAACGCCGCCATCTTATGAAACGTTCGGTTGGTTACACGGGTATACATTGGCACGACACCGGCCATATATATCATAAGATAAGATAAGACAAGATTGATTTGCAGAACGCAGGCTAAAAAGCCTCTATGTTCCGTTTTGTGTTAGGCTGCTATAGAGTTAGGCTGCTATGATAGTTAAATCTTAGTTCTTGGTTTGTCCAGTATGTGTCTAATCTATTCTTGAAGATGTTTAAATTTTTCGATGTTACAATGTGATCAGATAGTGAATTCCAGGCATCGATTATTCTATTGGTAAAGTAATGTTTTCTGAAATCATGTGAAAAGCGATGTTTCTTTAGTTTATATGTGTGTCCTCTTGCTATTGAATTGTTTAATGTGAAAAGATGTTTTGTTAGATGTGTGTCGTAATAACCATGTATGATTTTATATAATTCAATCATATCTCCCCGGTGTCGTCTGTATCTTAGAGTTGGAAGATTTAGTCTCTTTAGCCTGTCAGGGTAGCTCAGTCCCTTCAATGACGGAATCTGTCTGGTTGCCCTCCTTTGAACATTTTCGATAGTATTGATATCTTTTTCTTTGTATGGGCACCAGACACTGTTAGCATATTCAAAGTGATGGCGTACTAATGCTTTGTACAGCAAGGTGAAATTGTCATTATTTAGGTATGTGTAGGTTCTGCGAATTATTCCCATTATCCTGTTGGCTTTATTTACCTGTTCCTGTATATGTTTTCGAAAGTTAAGTTGTCTGTCTATAAATATGCCTGGATCTTTTTCAAACTCAACAGATTCAAGTGGTATTGGGAGACCATCCTCTCCGTGTAGGTGATAAGATCTGTTTTCAACATTTTGTTTGCGTTTTATTTCCGGAACTCTACATTTGTTTGGATGGAATTTTAGTAGCCATGTAGAAGCCCAGTCGGTCATGGAGTCAAGATCATCCTGTATTATTTTACTGTCTGTTTTGTCATGGATTTCTTTATAAATCTTTGTGTCATCTGTGAATAAGTAGATTTCAGAACTGACATTATCCGGTAGGTCATTTATATATATATAACAAACAGGATAGGGCCTATCACACTACCCTGTGGTACTCCACTGGATATATCTTGCCATGCAGAAAATTTGTTATTAATCCGGACTCTCTGTTTACGACTTTTAAAGAATTCCCTTATCCATTGGCACATTGTATCACTAAATCCATATGCCTTCAATTTCATTTAATAATTGCAGTGTTGTTGACCTCCCGGAAATAAAACCAAATTGTTTATTAGTGAGTAGATCATTTGACGTTATGTGCTTTAATATCTTATCCCGAATGAGCTTTTCCATGAGTTTGCAAACTACACTTGTAAGGCTTATTGGTCTGTAGTTGCCTGGGTCCTTTTTATCCCCCTTTTTAAAAATCGGTGTAGCGTTTGCAAGTTTCCAATGGGTAGGTACACATCCTGAGGCAAATGATTTGTTGAATATGATGTTAAGTGGTTTATATAGTACTTCTCTTAATTCATATATGAGGCGAGGATGTACCTCATCAGGTCCAGGTGATTTAGAAATGTTTATTGATTCCATAATTTTAAGTGTTTCGCTGATGCTGAAGGTAGTGTCACTAGAGAGAGTTGTGTAGTTTCGCCTAGTAAGGTGTGGAAGCGTATTAGTATCTTCATCAATGAAAACAGTAGTATAGAAATTTGCTAATACATCCGCCTTGTCAATATCATTTTGTACTTTCAGGACTGTACCATTTGCTTCAACCTCAAGTTCAGGTATTCTGGAGGTGGGTTTTCTTGTACGGTTGACATGATACCAAAACTTTTTAGGATTCCTTTTTACACTTCTGGCGATTTCTTTTTCTTTTTCTCGTTTAGCATTTCTTGTGAGTGTCTTAAGTTTGGTTCGCTGGTGTGTATATTTAAGCCTGCCTTCGTCTGTTCTGGTTTTCATATAGTTCGTCCAACCTCTATTTTTAACTTTTATTAGTTTAAGAATTTCTGATGTGATAGCTGCTTTCTTTCCCTTGTTGTGTGGCTTGTATCTGGGGATATGCGCTATTTCTGCTAACTTTAGTTTGTTAGGAAAAGTGGAATACATGTCTTCAACATCTTTACCTTCTAATATTTTATCCCAGTCGAGATTTAGTTCATGTTTCATTGCCCCATAGTTCCCTTTGTCGTAGTTTAGTTTTTCTATTTCAGTTGTCACTGTCTCATTTGCACATTGGAGATTACATGTGATCACAACGTGGTCACTGCTTCCCAGAGGGCTATCGTATGCAATATCTGACACAAGATTTTCATCGTTGCAGAGAATTAGATCCAGTGTATGTGGGGTGTCAGTGCCTCTAGCTCTAGTGGGGTTATCGATTTTTGGAAAAAGGAAACAATCTCTTATACATTCTAGGAATCCTTCAGTACTATCATGCATTATATCTTAAAGGAATAATTAGGAATCTGGCATTACAGGTGTTTAGCCTTCTCGCAGAAATGGAATATGATTGATTGACATTTTCACAATGAAAGGATCCATGGGAGGAATCCACCAGCATATACTACACATCATACACGAATCAGCAACATGCCCAATCAATGCCTTACACACTACAACACACGCACTCCACCAAGCCAGTACTATTAAGTACTACTAATAATTCCTCTAAGAAAATGATTGTAAAACCTAGTTTAGTTACAGATGTACCTCTTATAAATGTAAAGAACAAAACTATAAACCGTAACATGCCCTTAAATTACAAATGTAGACTAAATATACCATCAAAGAAAACGTCTAGCCCAGCCCAATCCACCAAGCCAGTACTATTAAGTACTACTAATCATTGCTCTAAGAAAAAGATTGTAAAAACTAGTTTAGTTACAGGTGCACCTCTTATAAACGTAAAGAACAAAACCATAATATGCCCTTAAGTGACAAATGGAGACCAAATATATCATCAAAGAAAACGTCCAGCCCAACTCATGCCAATTTCAAACATGACAGTGATGTCACAGTTTTATACACTGATGCAGATGTCTTCACGCAAGACAAGATTATTGAACTCAAACACTTAATCCAAGACAAACCACCACATATCGTAGCCATCACTGAGGTAAAACCAAAGAACTATAACGTTCATCGAACGCTAGCTGATTACAACATAGAAGGATACAACATTGAAGAATCTAATATTGCTGACAAACACGGGAGAGGCATTCTTTTATTCATAAGGAAATCTATATCCTATAACCTGATAACCACCAATGATGCATTTGTAGAATGTCTCGTCTGTGATATAACTGTGGAAAAGGAAACTCTAAGGATCGGTATATTTTATAGAAGCCCACATTCAGATAGTTTGAACAACATACAACTTTACCCATGTACTACATAAATTATGTTCTGATAACAGACGCACACTTATACTGGGTGACTTTAACATGCCGCATATCAATTGGTCACTAGCTACATATACCAGCACTACTAATTTAGATTTTACTTATCACTTTATTGAGACAATAAGAGATTGCTTCCTACAGCAATTGATAACAACACCCACTAGAGGACGGGGCTCGACTAAGCCCTCAATACTAGATCTACTATTTACAAATTATCGTGAACTAGTGGATGACATAGTTGTTAATGCCCCACTCGGTAAGAGTGATTATTCTATAATACAGGTTACAATCCATCTCGAACTGGTCAGCAGTACAACCACAAAATTACGATATGATAAAGCAGATTATAAAGCTATGATTGCATATTTGAACATAGACTGGAGCAACCTTATGGGAAGGTTCAATGATGTTAATGATCTTTGGCAAACAATACTTTCAAAATATCACGAAGTTGAAGAGAAATTCATTCCCATTTAAAAAATTAAAAGTAAGCGAAACAAATACCCACTCCATAAAACAACCAGAAGTAAGATTAATAAAAAGAAACGTTTCTGGAGAAATTATATAGAAACTGAGAGTGAAGACATATATATTGAATACTGTAAAATAAGAAATCACGTCAGGACAGCTACAAGAAAAGCTATGAGAATGCATGAACATAATATCTCGAAATGTGTTAAACAAAATCCAAAGAAATTTTGGAAATATGTTCAATCCCTGACAAAAACAACAATTGGTATCCCTGATTTGAAAACACCTAATAATAATGGTGTTTTTACTACAAATGATAAGGAAAAGGCAGATGTTTTAGCTGACTACTTTAATTCTGTTTTCACAGTTGAACCGGATGAAGAGGCACCGGCAATTTCAACTAGACATATAATTATGCAGTCTCCACTAATTGTTAATATCACTCCAGACATTGTGAAAGAAAAATTATCCAAACTTAAGATTTCTAAATCTCCTGAACCTGACAGATTACATCCTAGGCTAATATATGAACTTAGGCAGGTATTCTGCAATCCTTTATCATTGCTTTTTAATAGATCACTTGAATCTGGGAAATTACTAGACTGTTGGACTAACGCCAATATATCAGCCATATTCAAAAAGGGGGACAAAAAGAAACCTGAAAATTATCGCCCAATCAGCCTAACGTCGGTAGTGTGTAAAATAATGGAATCAATAATTAAGGATGCAATAATTGACCATCTAAGAACAAATAAAATGCTTTCAGATAAACAATATGGCTTTATCAGTGGCTGATCTACTGTTCTGCAATTGCTAAATGTACTTGAAAAATGGCTACAGACACTTGATAAAGGCGGGATGATTGATGTTATCTACTGTGACTTTATGAAGGCATTATTAATTTTTTTATTATCTATTAAATAGAAATGTATTGCAGAATTTTGCTATATATATATATATATATATATATATATATATATATATATATATATATATATATATATATACACCTGTGCAAAAGTTAAGCACCAGCAAAAACAATAGAACGTAGAAACATGATGGTACAACTAGGCTGCCATACTTTTTGTCCCGCGTTAGCTGACATAATTCCAAGTACGAAATGCACATGCATGCATGACTTCCCGCCGCTTGATGTCCGTGCGTGGCGGGAAACAGCACACGTGTTCAGTTATGTAAAAGTCCAGTTTGAGGTGTAGAACATTACATACAGATTTAGGCGACAAGATTAGGAATTTTGTGTTCATGACCGTGGTTTATTTGTACAGAGAGAATTAGCTCTTGATTGTGAATCGCTATGGCAAGACGAAGGTTAAGTGATCGTGTGAAATGGCAAATCATAGGCATGCATACCACTGGTATGTCATGCAGAGAGGTTGGCAGACAGCTGAACATTAACCATACTGTAATCAGTCGTTTGATTGCAAAACATGGGCAAACTAACGAGCTGAAGGACAGGCCTAGATCTGGAAGACCGAAGAAGACTACTGCCCGTGATGATCGAGCCCTAGTACGCCTTGTTAGGAGATCTCCATTCACCAACAGCAGAGTGCTCAGCCAGCAATGGGAAACGCGCAATAGAGTGTCAATGTCTACCGTCAAAAGGAGACTGTATGCTGCTGGCATGAAAGCTAGGAGACCTGTCAGACGTCCTCTCCTCACTGCACACCACAAAGAGGAGCGTCTGAGGTGGTGCAACGAAAGAAGACACTGGAACATGAGATCCTGGAGACGGGTACACTGGTCCGATGAAAGTCGGTTCCTGCTTCATGCCACAGATGGTCGAACTCGTGTATGGAGGTCCAGACGCACGGCGTACGACCAACGTAACATCATGGAAGAAGTTCCATTTGGTGGAGGTTCCGTTATGATATGGGGGTGCATCTCATTTGATTGTAAGCTGGATCTGTTGACTGTACCTGGAACACTAAATGGACAAAGATATCAAGATTCCATACTGGATAGAGTTGTGGTCCCTCATTTTGTAAATCATGCACCTGGAACCCACCCTATATTCATGGATGACAACGCCCGACCACATCGTGCTAGAGCTGTGCATGAATACCTCCACCAGAATGCCATCGAAACCCTACCATGGCCAGCAAGGAGCCCTGACATGAACCCTATTGAGCATATCTGGGACATTCTGGGAAACATGGTGAGAAGGAGGGATCCTCCTGTGCAGAACCTACAGGAATTAACAGACGCACTCCATCTTGAATGGCAACGAATACCACAATGGCGTATCAGTCGGTTGGTGACCAGCATGAGACGTCGTGTCCAGGCCGTCATCCAGGCACAAGGTGGATATACCCGGTATTAATAATGACAGTCTCAAACTCGTGCACAGATGTTAAACTTCGTTTTCAGACACCATTAATGACAATCTAGCCACGTGTGTCAACTGTAGGGCAATAGTTGTCAGTTGTGTCAACGTAACCATATTCAGGCCTCGTTTTCAAGTTCAAACAAAAACATACAGTGTTTCCCCACCATCATAATCAGCATTCCTCTAGTTGCATTATTACCTCTTGCACTAAGATGGATGGGTACATAAATGTTTATGCTATTGCTTTCTTCATAGCACATGAATATACCCTCGCATGTGCGTAAAAATAGGGTGGTGCTTAACTTTTGCACAGGTGTATATATATATATATATATATATATATATATATATATATATATATATATATATATATATATATATATATATATATATATATATATATATATATATATATATATATAGTAACAAAATTCTGCAATACATTTCTAGTTAATAAGTCCCAATTCTTTATTGCGAAGCATGTAATTGAGTACTTTACTCTGAGTTCTTGCATGTATTTAGGACATGTCTAATCATTGCTACTGAAGCTTTTCCAGCCCGGCTGCCACCAATTGGAGCACTAATTCCATCCACACCAGTGTTTGTCACATGCTCTTGAATGCAACCATGTCTGACACCATCCGAAGTTGGTGTTCCCACTGACTGGTAATATCCTGTAAGTGGCTTCGAAGCATGGCTAGTTTCAAGCTCTGGTAGTGTGGCATTATTACTGACAGGCTCTGGCTTTATTTTAACATCCATCCACCTAGCATTTGCAATATTTAATCTATCAGTGCTAGCTTGGTTTTGTGATGCTGCTGCATCTGTATATCCAGCTAGCAACTGCACCATCGCGGCCATTGTTGCCTCAAACCCTAAGGCAGTGATAATGGCTTCTAGGCCTTCTCTTGCATGTTCCTGTGAGTCGGCCATAGGTGGACTGCAAGGCCTGCTATGTATCGGCTGAGCTGTTGATTTTGGCAACAACGTTAGAGCAGAATTTCGCGTTCATCTACAACAAATTTTGACGTATCGTGCTCCTAAAAAAATGCATCTAACATCAGTCTAACATGAGTCTAATGTTCAGTCTAACGTGCACAAACTTGGCAGCATATAGACATGCTTAGTCACAGGTAGAGCGTGCACAAGGAATGCCAGGGTATTGCACTCTGAAAGGTTATTATGCCTGGGTGCTAGTGTCTATTAGACACAGTCGGCCCAATCAGCATTGGTTAGTGCTTAGTTAGTTAGTTAGTTAGTTAGTTAGTTAGTTAGTTAGTTAGTTAGTTAGTTAGTTAGTTAGTTAGTTAGTTAGTTAGTTAGTTAGTTAGTTAGTTAGTTAGTTAGTTAGTTAGTTAGTTAGTTAGTTAGAGAGAGAGAGAGAAAGAGAGAGAGAGAGAGAGAGAGAGAGAGAGAGAGAGAGAGGTGTTATGGCTCACTGCTAGAAGCAGAAAGCGAAGAGATGCTGTGTGCGCTGCCTTTTATACTCTCCAGAGAGCATATCTGCTGTTTTTACATCAACTTTTGATTGGCCAGAAGCGTAATGACGTAGTATTATTTGGGAAAACTCGCTCTAATTTGAAGGATACTATAGCGATTGCAGTGGCGGTGGCTGCTGTCATTACTGTGGTAGTCGCGGTAGTGGTCGTGGTGTGGGCTGGTGGTTATTGTGGAATGCAGTGATGATGCGACTGGAGGTAGTCTCTGTTGCTGCGGATAGTTTTCAGATTTTCGTGGCCTGGATAAGTCTGCTTGCAGATGAACGAAGTACCGCTCGGATGTCTTGTTTGTGTGCTATGCGACGCTTCTCCGAGTAAGGTCTTTTCCCTACATGGTAGCTTTCCTAATGGCTGGATCTATAGATGCGATGGTGCTGCACGTGGGTGTTGGAGTGCTGGTGCTGTGTGTGGAAATCGTGGTGCTGGTTTCTATGAGGCTGATCTCCTCGTCGATCATTAAACATGTTGGTGAAACAGAACAGTCTGAAAGGTTAGGTAAAACTAGATCGCTAACTGTCATTGACCACTGATATAGGCGGACCGATCGCGGATGCGGATGGTATTGCTGTGGTGAGTACTGCCGGTGTGGATACCACAGTTGGTGTTGATGCCAATAGTGTGGGTGCTGCCGGTGCTGATGCTAAAGGTGCTGTCGGTGCTGTGGTGATGATTGCTGTGGTTGTGGTGATGACTAACTGCATTGCTGGTGCGGATGCGGAAGCTGGGTGTGAATGCGGCAAGTCAGGTTGACATCTTTTCATCCGTTTTGTTTTAGCCATTTTCCCGTTTGGAATCTCCACCAAGGGTAGCCGGGCTTCTAAACGCAGAGCAAGGATTTGTATAGCTTTGTCTGATTCACCAAGTTCTAACTTTACTACTAACACACGATGTTTATGGGATAACCTGTGAGTAACACCGTAATGAGTGGCTGAGTATAAGTATCTGCAGTCCGAACAATAGGCTCTCTGTAGTAAGTGATCTTGTTAACGTGGATTTTCAGATCTGGAAAATTTTCGCTTGCATAGCTGTCCTTTGTATAATTTTAATGTACACGGATAACTCTTGGCAGTCTCCATCGGTGTTTGATCCTCCGAACTATTGGATAAAGCCAGATCCTCCGCTAGTGAAATACTACTTCCGCATAATGGTTGTTTTGCTGAACCGCAGACACTTAAATAATTTTTCATAAGTTGGCCTAACTCTTCATAACTTTCCTGAGCCAATATATATGAAATAATAAAAAATGAAAACAGCAGAATTTGGTTTGTGACACAAAAGTGGCCTAATGCCTGATCTTCCCTAGTGTCGAGTTTGGAGGGAAGATGAAATTTAGTGCCCGCTTTCCTCCTTTTATAGTTTTTGGTGACATCACAGGAGGGCGGATGACCACGGCTGAAGTTTCTGGGTGATGCGGTCAACTCCATATACGTTTTTTCAGAACTTTTAATTTCCTGGAGTCCAATTAATATATTCCCTTCCTAAAGAGAAGGCGAGCACATATACAAGAAGGTAGGATAGCCGCTTTCATCTTCATTCCATGGGAAATCAGGTCTCTGATCAACATTAATATCCGTAATACTTATTCCTGTGGATGCTCACCTTTTATTAGTGTGATGTGGTTTTCAAGTTAGATGCTTATAAACTCGGCTGTTCAAATTTCAGGCTGGTACACCCTATGAGGTGTGGGAGAGTGTGATTACATCAGCAGTCATGACCTCGACTCATCACCTCATCACGCCGTGGTACTTATGTGGGAGGGCGATTCTCTTGTTTATAGTCTTTGATCCAATTTACCGGAAAACAGTAGTGTTGATCACGTGATTCTTGTTTTGAAAGCACGTGGTTGATCGGAAGCTTAGGTGGCTCTGTTTACACATCGAGAATTGCTGATGCTGACTAGTAGTATTTGATGCGAAAAATGGAAGTATATTGACTTTTTATTTCCCTGTTCCTCAGCGTCCCTTTTTATGCGCGTGATTTTAAATAGCGCCTCCTCCTGTGTAAGGTGTTTATATTCCTGCTCGTGTTGATTCTCGGGCAGAATTTGTAGGTAAGAGAATATTTGAAATTCTCTGTGGTGTTGTACTGTACCTAAGTTTTGATGCTGCCTTGCCAGCCCGCACGCTAATGATTTGTATATGCGTTAGAACAGTTATGTTCTTAATCAAAATTAGGACAGTACAGTTGACTGTAATTCATTGCTTGGTTTAAACAGATCCATGCCTGTGGATTCCAAGTCTACTGACCCCGCCAGGCTGGACTGTATTTTCCGGGTGGGCAGACGGCAAAGCATCCTCCTCTGTGGTTAGGACTAGTCTTACCACAACTAGACCAAACTTAATTATTACAGTACAACTCGGAAAATGAATGCGTCAGTTGTACAGTTTACAATGCCGTCGTATGGAGATTGTGAAGCAGTCATCCTAAGTGTCTGTGTCTGTGTCTCTGTCATGTTGGTGAAGTTGATTGATATGCATGTCTGGTTATCTGCGGATGAATCGTGCAGTGTCGTGATGTGTCAAAAGTTTTATTGCAGTTTGGGAGGGGGTTGGGGGGGGGGGTGGCGGTTCACTGCTGTGATTGCAGTGACATCTTTGTCGGACATTGAATGTATTCTCTCCGTAACGGCCGCGCCATTTAACAGGTGGGACAGAGGTACTTAGAGTGAGGATGACCAAGATGGCGGCCGTCGTAACTTGAATCAGAACATTGTCGAATTTCACATTTGTGCCTATATCATACTAGTTGCAGATGACAAACTGCGGTCATCCAGCTCTCTCAATAGAGAAATTTGTTATTATGTGTGAATGAGGTGTGTATCTTTAGCTGTTTTGTATGCCGCTTCCAAGAGGTGGGGTGTCCTTGTGGCATGTTATGTTGATGGCTGCGATGTCTCCCCCAACACCGTATGATCAGTTTTCCGCATACCGAGGAGGGATGTGCTTGCGGAAAATGTTGACTTGTTCTGATGATGGTAGTCTTCTGTTGTAGGGAAGTCAGTAGGCTTGGAGGGGGCGGGGGGGGGGGGGGCTGCACTGAGTTGTTCGGTTTTCCTGTTGTCGACAACAGCGCAAGGTCTCATCTAACCTCTTAACTTCCATGCTATTTATTATATGTTCCACCCCACAGGAGGCATGCCCGGGACAGCCTGTCTCCACTTGTGGCAACTCTATAATTGGGGTAATAGCATGAAGTGGGTGGGAATGGGGAGAGGTGGGAGGGACAACCTTTCCATCCTTCCCCTTGGACAGCATAAACGAGAAAGTATTCAGATACGACTTCCCAGATCGTGTAGACCCGCTTTGAGGAGGGAGAGGGCAAGTACGTAGCTCGTGATCGTCCTTAGTGTTAGTCATAGGTTCACCGAACTCCAGGCTTGGTAGGAGAGTGGCTGAACTGGCACCGCAGTGCTCGGGACTAACGTCGGGAATATATGTTTCCATAGAGACATCCATCTGGGTACCAGTGTTATGTAAAACGCCCAGCCCGAGCTCTGGTACTGGGTCGTCACCAACACAAGGTTTAAGTCGATCGAAGTGGATGACTGAGGTCAGGCTATCCGAGGCGTGGATCTGGTAGGTCATGTCTGCCTTCTTACCCACTACCACATAGGGGCCTTTCCACTGGTAACTCAGTTTACTCGCCACGTTTGCAGAACGTCACGTATCGTGAACCCAAACCATTTTTCCCACCTCATACAGATCTCCATGCACTCACTGGTCATGCCATGTTTTCTGACGTCGATGTGCAGTGGATAAAGATTCTCTCACTAACTCCTGGGCTTGTTCTATCCTCTGCCACATGAGCTCTATGTAGAGAGGGTGAATTTTTCTCCCCTGGAATTCTGGGCATGGCCAGATCCAAGGGTAAGGCTAATTCACGGCCTAACATTAACCAAGCAGGGTTATAACATGGAATGTATCGAAGTGCGGTATGCCATGAGCATGTATGTGAGTCATAGATCCCAATTGCGACAATCAAGGTGTGTTTCTTTAAACAACATCATCGTAAGAGTTCTGTTAAATTCTCTCTACCATCCCGTTGCCACGTGGATGGTACAGTGTGTGGTTCTTGTTTTGAGTTTGTGAAACAATTTGCAGAGGTCGGAGATCAGCCGGCTCTCAAAATTACTTCCTTGGCCGGAGTACAATTCATAGGGCATGCCAAAGTGTCAGAACACATTGCTAGACAGGGCCTCCACCACTGTGGGTGCTTCTTGGTCCGTTAAAGCAAATGTTTCTACACACTTCATAAAATAGTCTTGCAACACGAGGATGTACTTGTTTCCTTCATCCGTCATATTCAATGGTCTGAGCACATCAATAGCCACTCGCTCCCATGGTGCACCAACAATTTTAATATGTATCGTTGCTGTGTGGTGCTGGCCAACATTGCGTCATTGACACGGGACACAATTGGTGGCCCATGCCTTCACACTATGGCATATCCCGATCCAGTGGAATCTTTGTTTGATGTGTTCCACAGTTCTTTCGATGGCTAAATGTCCAGCGTTGTCATGGAGTTGTGGTAAAATCATGACCTTATATCTGTTGTGTTTGCACATCTGTTACCTGTTCGCGAGCGAATTTCTCTGTATCCCAGTCTGCGCTTCTTAGCTCGGGTAATACGGGAAACAGCTGTGTTGCATGCGTCACGGTGGTGGCCACTTCTTGTTTATCCTCAAGCCTGATTCTGCTCAAGGTATTGGCATTCCCATGCAGCTTACCGGGTCTATGAACAACATTGAAGTTAAAGGCCTGCAATGATTCATGCCACCGCGCTACCTGGCCCTCCAGATTTTTTAGGTTTCTGAACCAGCGTAGTGAGGCGTGATCTGTACAGAGTGTAAATGGGCGCCATAGAGAACATGTTTGTAGTATTTGACACAACACACGGCAGCTAATAATTCTCTCTTCATGGTCGCGTAACATTTCTCTGTTTTGTTCAGAGTACGTGAACCATAACCCAGTACCTGCTCGATTCCATCTTCTGTGACCTGAGATAGAACTGCACCTATTGCATAAGCAGATGCATCAGTGTCTAAGATGAAATCGAGGTTAGGATTAGGATGAGCAAGAATTGGTGCGGTGGTCAAATGATCCTTCAATGCCCTGAAGGAACCTTCACACTCACTCGTCCACTTGAATGGTCGATCTTTCTCGGTGAACTGGAATAACGGAGATGCAATCTCACTAAAGTGACAGATGTATCGGCGATAATACTGGCAGAGACAAAGGAAACTCCTTGTGTTGGTGACTGAAGTGGGGGGGGGGGGGGTTGACATTCTGCTACTGCTTTTGTTTTTTAAGGTTTAGTGGAAACTCCATCTGCGGAGATTACGTGACCCAGGAAGTCGACGCTCTGTCTGAAGAAGTTACACTTCTTGGGTTTGAGCTTGAGGTCTGTGGTATGGAACCGTATCAGAACCGTGTCTAAATTGGACAGGGTCTGCTCAAATGAAGAGCCAAAGACGATTACGTCGTCAATGTAACAGAGACATATTTCCCATTGCAGGGTAGGTAATACTTGCTCAATGAGATGCTCGAACGTTCCATGAGCATTGCACAGGCCATAGGGCATCTTGCGGAATTAGAAAAGACCGTCTTGGCAGACAAAAGTGGTATTCTCCCTGTCAGCCTCATCCAGGGCTACCTGCCAGTACCCATTAGCTAGGTCAAGTGTACAAAACCACTTGGCTCGGGACAAGGAATCTGAGGCCTGATCTATGCCCGGTAGCGGATATGCGTCCTTGATTCTTAGATTATTAAGGCGGCGGTAGTCGATACAAAGCCACAAAGATCCATCATTTTTGCCTGCTAGTACTATGAGACTGGCTCACGGGGATGCTGTGGGCTCTATGATGCCTGTCCGCAACATGTCGTTAACCTGTTGGTGTGCTTCCGCTTCCTTGTGAATGGGGAGATGTCGAACTGTCTGTCGTACTGGTCGATTGTTTCCAGTATCAATGGAATGTCGCATGAGGTGGGTTTCTCCCAGGTCCATATCTTCTGCAGAGAAACTCTCCTGATATTTGTGTTGGATCTGCCATATGTAACGTTTGTGAGATTGCGTTAAACCAACTGTGGTGCACAAATATAAGTCACGCTGTTTGGGGTGCTTCTTTTTGTGGATCCAAGATGCGGAGTGGTGACTGTTGTCCATGTCACTACTACTGCTGCTGGGTGTGGTGGGTGATGCTGATAGGACTTGTGAATTGCATACCACCAAGGGGCAGCAGGTGTTAATTGCTTTGGATGGTTCAGACATCATTCCTTCCAGTGGCCCGGCTGACCACATCCGAAACATGCGCTAGGTGGCTGTGTATGCTGAGTGAGCTACATCACTTGGTGCTGGTCGTGTAGTCTGCTGGGTGGTGACTGTGGTGCTGAGTGTAGTAACTAAATTGGTGAGTGCTGGGATATGTTTCGTTATCTTCTCTAACCTATAGTGCATATTTTGCCTATTGCTAATATTGTGCTGGTTCCCGCATCCTGGGGCATTGTTGTTCCCCCCCCCCCCCCGGTGGGACTGGCCACGCCCCCTTCCTCTGGGCACGTTATTCTGACTGGTGGGGTGTTCATTATGTGATGCAGTGCTGCTAAGGCCCGTTGCTGATGCTGATGCTGGTGCAGATGCAGTGTCGGTCGTGATGAGGAGATGTGCAACATTCAACTCATTGATAGGATGCGATTAATGGCGATTAGCTATTTCGCGCTCCAAGAAATTTTCTATCCTGACTGACATTGCAGTAAGGGACTGTAGATTGTGGTGTTCAAAGAGAAACAGCTTTTCTTTGAGAGCTGGCTCACCGCTCAACATGTCGATGAAGGTGTCGAGATGTAGATGCGTTACTCCCTGGTGATTTGTACTGTATGCCGGATGCGACTGGCCAACTCTGGCAGGGTTTCCTCAGCGCATCTCCATAGATTTTTTAATTGTAGATGACTAGTTTCACCGAGGGCCGTGTCCCCAAGTTATTCAGATAACAGGCTTTCCAATTCTGTGTAGGTTGGCGTGTTGTCTGTCTTCAAACCTGCCAGATCCTGAAGGGCCTTGACTGACAGTTTTGCAGCCAGATACTCTCCCATTTGTTGATCCATCTACCGGTTGGTATGGCTGATGATCCCGAATTGACATTTATAGTTCGCCCAGTCACTCACCCCATTAAATTCTGGGGTGGAGAATGACTCAGCCAGGTCCATGATATGGTGTTACCGGCGCGAATCCTGGTGGCAGTCCAGGGGAGAGTGGCGTGAATGTGGATGCTGGTCTGTGTGTTGGTGGTGCTGATGGTGGTAGTTCCCTGTCTGGTCGGTAGTTTCACTGGTACCACGTCCACGATGATTCCCGCCAATGATGCTCAGTTCGGTAGACTTGTGTGGGCTGCGCTAAATGTTGTATCAGTGTTGAACGATAAACGGGAGGTGGTATAGTATAAATATGTTGCAGAAGCTCCATGGGTCATTGAGTTGGGCGTCATATGGAGGGGGAGCAGGAGACTGACGAGGGCAGTGTGTGTGGTGCGAATGGTGTGTCTTCTGTTGTAGGATGGCAACTGCTCCTCCGTACTCCAAGGTTTATTTCGTGGTACCACTGGGTAGCACGGTGATGACGTCCTAATTGGAGGTGATACGGGATATGGTGCATATGGGGCAGGCCATTGGTCACTTACTGATGGTGCAAGTGAACGCACTGGGCGTGAGGTTAATAGATGCCCCATAGGGGTCTTTCTTGTGGACCACCCCGATCTGGCTGAAGTATTAGTCGCTTATCGCGGATGACCGACAAGGTGATGTAATTAATGAGTACCCACCTGCGAGGCATCACAGAATGTCCCCTCACTGATCGGCGAATACTCATGTTGGTACGGTGCTGGTATTTCCGCACCAGGGAAATTTAGTTAATGCTCGGTTAGGACACATGCGGCTCTCCTATCATAAGATCCTACTGCCATGTCTAAGGAATCTTGTTCATCCGATGAAGGAGACTGATACGCCCAGGTATTGAGTGTGGGTATGGGTTCACTTCTCATTCGAGCCCCACATCGGGCACCAGTTATAGCCTCCGGGCGTTGGCGCTGGTCCATCCACCTATTCTGTTCCGCAGCACCACATGTACATGATGCGTGGTTTAGCTCGTTAGCAGCGGTTCTCGTGACTCTCTGGAATATACAAAGACCAACTTCTAGAGCCGGTGGAACGATAACGTTCCAATGGGGCCGTGCGACCATGGCCGCCAAGATTGAACCACACCGTCTCATCCCGTCTGTTCGTGTCAAAGGTATGGTGGTCCATTACTCAATTTAGGAGTCTAGACATAATTAATAAAATAATATAAATACAGACAAACAATGCTACTCATTTGCTAGTATGAGAAAATATAGTACATAGAACTAAGTTGGTGTCTTGCTCGTCATAGGTACCTCGCCGATCTCTAAATCTGTGAGGTATCCCTGCAAGGAAGAGTCCTAATATGGTCATTTATGAAGTATAGTATAAACCATTATACCCATAACAAAATATTATTGTTGTAAGAGGAAAGTGCCTCACGCAGGCCTCTGTTACAGGAAAATGCCTCAACACCGAAGTGGAGGAAGAGGGCTGGCAAAAAGGGCTACTCTCTTGTTCAAGCATATACTAAGTATGTAGTGTGTCAACCTAGCGAAACTGTATGTTATTGTGATGCACACTGAATTACCTGAAGATGGGGTGGATGATTTCCGGAGAATTCAACACGTCATCTTATGTAGGTTAAAGATACTGCACTGGTAGTTGCTGCTTTATTTATGCGGTCCTTCTGCTACATCCTAAACTAACCTTTAGTTGTTAGGTCCATGTTCCATGCTTAGGCCGCAAGTGGCAGGGATTTCAACCTATCTTTTAAATACATGAGCCTGACTGGCGGACATGCTCGGTTTCCATCTGGTCCCCTTACGATGCATTCCCATCAGATAGACAGTGGGCGGACATGTCACGGTGGGGCAGCTTCACAATCATATAACGATCTGGTAAACGCCCTACAACGCAACCACATACAACATCACTAGGACAAGACATATTTTCATAAGCAATTGAAAAGCGCATATATACTTTATGGTGGGGAGGAGGAGACAGATATTCAACTATAGTGACCTTCCCGTGAGGGCGTGGTGGGTTCCAAGGCTCTGTCACCTGGTGTGGTGGGTACAGATCATGTAGGATCCGAACCCATTTACCTGCCATTAGGGTTTTGTTTAAGAATGCCCAGAGATGCACTGCTGGCCGGTTAAAATAATATAATGTTTTCGCAGTGCTTTCTACTTTGGCATGGATATTTATGCTAACTGGTATCCACGGATACAGAGGGAGTGCTTGCAGAATCGACACTTTAGTCTTCACCACTCAGAAACCCCAAAAGTTTCCAGAGTCAGATCGCACCAACGTGTCGAAGGGAGATCCAGACAATTATAAGCCTTGCAACTGGAGGAGTGTAGGAAGGGGCAACCACTCATATATTAATAAGGAGGTATAAGACCAATTTATACCACTTAGCAGCTGTGCAGTGTCACATATCCGCTACCTCCGCAAAAGAGGCTTACACAAATGACTCCTAACGAGCGACCATTCCTAACTACTTTTAAACCTATCCGATTGAGCTAGAATAGCCAGGTTTAGTCGATCTCATGTCCGGTTCACTTAATGAGAACCTGAACAGTGACCTCAGTGAAAAAGTGATGCTGGGGGTGGGGGGGGGGGGAGGTGATGCGGATTTATTGTTGCTGTATAGTGCAGCCTAGTGTACTACGGTCCTAGTATTTTATATATAAAAAACAAAACAAATAACTAGAATGGCTGCTACCATATATATATATATATATATAATAATAATAATAATAGTACATTTTTAGAGCGCTTAATCCATGCAACTGCATGCTCTAAGCGCTAACGCGCGTAAGTATTCTATGGATATGCTATTTGAAATAAATAGAATTTAAGATTGGATTTAAAGATTTCTAAAGTTGATGAGTTTCTAATTTCATTTGGTAAGTTATTCCATTCGGTAGCTGCAGTGAAAGAGAAAGTTTTATGGCCATATGTTTTAGAGTTGACCTTAGGTACTTTTAGTAGATTTAGATTTGCAGATCTGAGAGAGCGACCAGGAATGTAAGGTTGTACAAGGTCAGAGAGATAGGCTGGTGCTGTGCCAGATACACATTGGTATGTCAGACATAGTGTCTTAAAAGTTATTCTTTGCACAATGGGGAGCCAGTGCAAATCATGTAGGACCGGAGTAATGTGTTCTCGCTTGGCACACAGGGATATGATTCTCGCTGCAGTGTTCTGGACCACCTGAAGTCGCTGAATAAGTTCTTTTGAGGCGCCAATCAGGAGGCTATTACAATAATCCAGGCGCGACGTTATCAATGCTCGTACTAGCATGATCGCGGCCTCTTTTGTGATATAGCGCCTGATGCTGCCGATATTGCGCAATTGAAAATAGCAGACTTTGCAGATGTAACTAACATGTTTATCCATAGTCAGTTCATTGTCTAAGTATACACCAAGATCCTTTACGACAGTTGACAGCTTTATTTGACTATTTCCAGCTGTGATGTCACATAGGTCAGTCTTAGCACGTCGGTTTGCTGGCCCGACTAACAGAGCTTCGGTCTTTTCATCGTTAAGTTTCAGCATGTTTGTAGTCATCCACTCTTTAATGTCTATATAACACATATTGAGCTGGCTTGTTGCTAAGCGTGCAGTACATGTTGAAGGTTCAAAACTAATGACAAGCTGTGTGTCATCAGCATAGAAGTGACGCATAATGTTGTGCTGATCAATAACCGATCCAAGTGGTTGTGTGTAGAGTGTAAATAACACCGGACCTAGAATAGACCCCTGAGGCACACCACACACGAGGTTGACTGGTTCTGAAAGTGTGCCGTTAATATATACAGACTGGTGTCTATCGGATAAATATGAGTGAAACCAGTTCCAGACAGTGCCTTGTAAACCAAATACACTACTCAATTGTGACATAAGTAAATGATGGTCTATCGTATCAAATGCGGCACTGAGGTCAAGGAGTAGCAACAATGACACATTACCTCTGTCTACCGCCTCTCGAATATTATTGAGGACGCATAATAGAGCAGTCTCCGTGCTATGACGCTGACGGTACGCTGACTGAAACGGTTCATATAACGCATTGTCACTTACATGAGCTGATAGTCTTTTGAACACCGCCTTCTCGATTAGCTTAGACATAAAAGGCAGGTTCGAGACAGGTCTATAGTTTTTTAGAGTATCTTCGTCTAGGCCAGACTTCTTCAACAGTGGTTTGACAACTGCCCGCTTAAATGTCATTGGCATGAGGCCAGATTCTAAGCTGGAATTAACCAGCATAGTTATTGTTGGGAGCAAGATGTCAATGTTTTCAAGCACGATTTTCGTAGGAATGGGATCGAGAGTACAAAATGTTGGTTTTAATTCCTTTAAAAGAGCCATTATATCGCTTTCAGAAAATGAAGTGAAATTGTCAAAAGTTTTATGAGCGAACATGGTTTGATTGGAGAGAAACGCAGCTGAATCATTTGACTGTTGCAATTGCGTACGGATATCCTCGATCTTGTCATGAAAGAAGTCAGAAAATGAGCGGGCGATCATTGTAGGATCATCACCATGTGGTAGAGAACAATCTCTTTTCTTACCCAATAAGGCAAACATTGTATTGTACAATTCCTTAGGGTTAGACTTGCTTTCTAGAATCTTATCATTAAAAAAGGATTGTTTAGCACTCGCAACAGTCTTAGTGACGATGTTTCTCGCATCAACATAAATCTGACGATGTACTTCTAGATTTGATTTCCTCCATCGTCTCTCCGCCTTTCGTCTGTTTGATTTGGCTATTGCAACCTCGGGTGTAAAAAGCCAATGCGACTGTTGTCTCTGAGGAATTGTTTTTAACTTCTCAGGAGCATGCACGTCTAGAAGACGTACTAGTTCTGTGTTATAAAGGTTAGCAAGACGTTCACAGTCAGGTGGTGGCGATGTTATCAATACAGAGCACTCAAGGTCGTGACGGAAAGCAGACATGTCAATTTTCTTGAGGTTTCTACAGGGTATGGATACGACAGGTAGAGATGCCTTAATAGTACTGAGATTAACGATTACTAACTGATGATCGGACATTTGGAGGTCCTTCACTAATGCATTCTGTACACCATTATCAGATTCTCGGCTTACTACCCAGTCAATAATGTGCCCATTCTTATGAGTGGGCTCGTTGACGTGTTGCCGACAGCCATGAATTGACAATAGCTTAAGCATCTTTTTAGTTTCAAAATGGTCCTTGTCATCAAAATGAACATTTATATCACCAAGGATAACTAGATTACCATTTTTGACACAGACGATGTCCATCAGAGTGGATATTTCGCTCTGGAATAGTGTACTAGTGAGTTTGTTCCTTTTCGAAGAAGGTGGCCGATACAAACATAGGAAGCGGGTTGATAACTGACCGTGTGTAAGTATGTATTCAAATGACTCAAATGACTGATACTCTGCCACCGTGTCACTGCAGATTTTGATCTTTAGATTGTCTTTATAGATAATGGCTATGCCACCTCCGCGTGATGATCGAGGGCGCTGCTTGAGAACATAACCGTCTGGAGTGATTGACGCGATCTTTGATTCGTCGCCAGATTTCTGTAGCCACGACTCTGTTAAAACCAATATGTCAAGTTTTTCATCGACAATCATTTCAAGAGTCGCGATACATTTATTTCTACACGACTGGGCGTTCCAAAGTCCCACTTTTACACATGGTGAGAATTGTCGAGATGGAGCAGTCACATGATTTGTTTTCGTTGTAGCATGTGTAGTGCGCGTTTTTACCCTCCTGCCAGATCTACACCCACGCCTGGTGGGGCGAGCAACAGCTATTCCACCGTTACGAAGTAGATTATATGAGTTATTGTCCAACCGACGAAGTGAGCCTTTGTTCCGCACTGAGTGGTGAATGGACTTCAATTCGTCAGAGGTATAGCTAATCATTGCTGAGTGGTCTATACAATTGCACAATACACTTGAGTTGTACTCAGCCTGCCAACTTTCTAGTAGTGGCGGTCTATATCTAAAGTCATGTCTAGCAGTACTAAAACTTTTCACGTTAACTACCAGTAATCCGAATATCATAACACACCGAAGATATGAAAAATGGAATGTTGAGTCACTTAGACACATGATATACTTAAATTAATCTACACGACTAGAGTTAAAACTGTAAAATTTTGCACAATTTTGACAGAGAAATAACTTATGCTGCCTATACTGGCGCATGCGCATCACAACATTGACAAAAAATAAGGTCGCACGACCTTGCGGTGCTGGTTAGTCATAAGCACAAAATAAGGATAATATATATAGTAAAAATATAAACTATAAAATATGGCCTCAGACGATCGGTCAGTACCTATTAGTCATCAGTACCTACAAATAAGTATAAAAATGCAATAATATAAAAATACAGTTAGATGACTATATACTAGTCATCGGCATGGGAAAAGTTCATAGGTCACTGTAGATGATGTGTCACAGGTTATGAACACGACGTGGCATGATTCTGAAGTTGGTGGAAAATTTCCGCTGGCTAACTGTTGATGCGGCTCACTCTCAAAGACGGTGAAGAAGAGCGATTGTGGCTGCGGATGTCCACTAGGTAGTCTTATGAACTTACATGACTTAATTTAAACAGGGTCAAAAAGTTCTGTACTGTAGCGGAAGTTGGAAATTGCTATGTAGTAATGAACGCCTACAGTTGAAAGTTAAATGATGCATGTGCATCTTCTGTGTACACAGTACATGCTGCACCGCATAGCTCATGTGGCGCACCAAGCAAAGTCCCACTAGACCATGGTCTAAAAGTTAAATGTTACACATTATACATTGAGCGGAGTTTGATTACCATTTTTCAGCATGGTCCGGCAGATCTGACGAGTCATCCACCAAGAATCACCACCCATTCTACATACTACGAGTTCTTTACATCGGAGCCGCAAGGCCCATCCGCAGGAAGGCTCCCCTGAAGTTGCTGGAAGTGAGAGCTTCTTCTTTTTGTTTAGTCTATTTGCCTCGGGTGTGGTCCTCCCGAGAGTGATCAAAAGATTAGATGCAGATGCGGAGGTTGCAGGCCCGAGATTCATGATCTCTAAGCTGAGTGACACTGCTGCGGTTTGCAGCAGACAAAAAGCAGATACTGGCGTCTCGCAACTCTCTGGCCACACAACCTTCCACCTTCTCTCTCGTCTGAAGTGTTGTCTCGATTCTCAGTTCTGTGCTCCTTTTATACTCCTCGTGACCTCATAGCGAGAATGCCCAGCCAATCAACGCACTCTCTCTAGCCAATCAGCATGCCAGCTCCAAGGGAAAGGTCATTATCACGTGATAAACATTCTCCCTATTCACTCAGTTCATACACGCGCCTACGACGTCTTCAATATTTTGAGCATAATTTTAAGGAGTAAAATAAGGATAACTCGGTCAACATAGACAAAGTATGTAAGTGGTCTTAGATATGGCAACTATCATTCAGCACAGATAAAACGCATGTCATACATTTCGGCAGGAACAATCCTCAAGCCAAATACTATATGACAGATACGCCCGATATGCATCCTGTATTAACGACAGGGGTAAAAACAGCATTGGGAGTGCATATTGACAGAAACCTTTCATTTGATTTACATGTAGGGAATATCATATCCAAGGCGAACAGCACATTAGGACTAATCAAGAGAACATTTACCAACATTGACCCATCTACTTTCACGAGCTTGTATAAATCACTAGTGAGACATATTCTCAAATACTGCAACTCGGCATGATCACCAAGATTGAAAAGGCGATCCCAGCTATTAGAAAGAGTTCAACGCCGAGCAACAAAACTTGTCCTGCAAATCAAAGAGTATAGCTACACGGAACGACTTGAAGGCCCTAAATCTAATGTCACTGAAATATAGACGATTTCGAGGAGATTTAACTGAAACATTCAAGCTCATCAGGGATCTATATAATATTGATAAGGACTACTTTTTCGAGCCATCCAGTATTACCCAGAATATGCAGAGCACATAGATTCAAGCTCAATATAAAGCGCAGCAACAAAGATATTCGCAAGCACTTTTTCGCTAACAGAGTGGTACCACAGTGGAATTCACCGCCAGCTACAATAGTCGAAACAACAACACTTGAATTATTCAAGAGTAAACTAGATATCTACTTCAAAGAAAGATCATTTGAATTCGACTGAACAAGCATACGTATACCAGCTCAACACAAAGGCATACTGAAATTATCACAATACAGTGGATTTATCTTGGAGTAGGCTGTGCATCAACAAAAACATGCTCTGTAGCGATTTCAATTATCAGTAGATAAGTCTCTGCTTTCACGTCCACGTTTTGTGGTAGCATGAAGAGACACTGGCATAGAAAAGGAGATTCGGATAATGACAAACACAGAAAATGAAAACAACAGCAATAAAACCAACCACAGCCTCCACAAGTCAGCATGCAAACAAATGCTATGCGCAGCAGGGTGTAACAATGAGTGTAGGCGGCACACCGCAGCTGATGTGGGGAACACCCATTTGCGCCACAGCATATTTCCACATATCAGTGTTAACCCTTGATCAAGTTCGACTCACGAACTATAGTCAGTTTCATGGTTTACTTAACCTGCGCAGTCGCGTATGTTAAGCCGAACGCTGAATAGTTAACAATAGTTTGTTGGTACCTGGTTTACCCATTGAATTACTATTGCAGAAAATTTGGAGCCAGGTACCAGTCTCCATTAACCCTTTCTGTCGTCTGTTTTGATGACCTACGAAAATTGATTATTTTTGTCCCCTAAGACGTCAAAAAGCGTCCATATGACATAAAGTGGGAAGGAATAGGGGCTTGGGAACATTGGCATGCAGTGGGAAAGTATAATTTCATCAAGCCTAAGTTATTTAAAGTAAATATTTATACTTTTATATGCATTTATTCACGGCAAGCGATCGGTGTCCGCCATTTTGAAATTTACGCAAATATCGCACTAACCATCTGATCCGAGCTCGGGTGCTCGGTTGACTATAGTTGACTAGCTAGTAAACTATTTGAAGTTCGACTGGTACTCTAGTTAGCTATATTTTGTTCTGTTCTTGGAGTTTCCACCAATGCCTGGCACATCACCTTTCAGTGTATTATCCGGAAATCTCTAGCATCCGCAAATTACTTGAGTTTTCCATTAATTATATATTATATTATAAACACACATGCAAACGATCATTAAATCTGATATCTATGTACACGCATGTACACACGCAAGTGATATACTATCTGTATATAGAGGAGTAAATGTTCACAGTTCATAGACGAGTAAATTTATATTCACCAGACGCGTAAATGAGTTCACTGTTATTGAAATACATGTAGGCGCATCCAGAAAGCATATGGTGCACCATATTTTTCTATGTGCAATTGACTTTAATTATACTAACTTGATATTTTATAATGCAAGCTTTGTTAGGTAATTCCTTTCGTTTAAAAGATGATTACGTCTGATATGAAGTTTATAGCAGAGTTTCCTGGTGATGGATTCAATTTTTGACATTGAATCGCTTGCAATCAGGCCAAACAAGAGAGTTCTGTCGATTAACATCTGGAGAATAAGATTCTCATTCTTGCTTATTAATTTCCAGCTATCTGCCGCCACTAGATGCTCGATTTCCGCTATATAGATGCTTCTGATATCTTCAAATTCTGGGCACTGAACTAGGAAATGCATACGGTCTTCTACAACGTTCTTAGAAAAAGGACAGGCATCATTCTCATATTGATTAAATTTGGATCTGTGTGCTTGCAGATAGTATGTACCGGTTAGTAACCTTGCCTTGATGATGGCATGTTTTACTTCATATGTATTTGCTGTCACTGTTGACCAGATCGGATGTAGCCTTCCGCTATCAAGGATGTCGACATTCACAACCAGGCTGGTGATTTCTGCTTAATGTCTTCCTTTATCATATCTAGGACTACAGTGTTTACAGCCTTCTGGACATGATGCTTCCATACACATTTAGGTGGTGGGTCTTGTAGCAGCAGGTGGGCTGATGGTAATTGATATTTTTGTAAAATCAATTCGACATTTTGAAACCAACTGTGTCTGCCTTCTCTTTTCATACCGAGCTGCCGAATTGCTAACTGTTGTTCGACAGAGTGTTCACTCCTTAGTCTTGCACCAAGTAATGTTAGCTTCTTCTTTTCTATTTGCGCCTCTATCGGCAGTGCACCGAGAAGTAAATATGCCAGTGAATTTGCACAACTATTTGGCAGTAATTGCAATTGCTTTAACTTTTTCCTTTCATGTGTAGTGATCTGACTCTTTTCCTTCTTTGGTACAATTAAGGCCTCAAGTCCATACGTACATTGTGGTATTACATATGTTGACCATAGTTTTATACTGAAAATTGGGCTTAGTGCATTAATTCCACGAAAGCGAGCACCCATGAATGAATAAGCTGTTGCAGGAGCTTTTCTTATTCTGTTCTTATTAGTCCGAGATGTTTATATTCTTTTACCACGTCAATCTTTCTTCATTTAGTGTCCACTAATATTCTGTTTCTTTGCTTTGATTGAAAATCATCACTTGGCTTTTGGCAATGCCATTAACATACCGTTATTTATTTGCATGCATTGTTGCAGCATTCAGTCCCACCTGTAACCAGTGAACGGATCCGGACTGGACCGATCATCACCACAGATAGATTTAATGTTGGTTATACAATCCTCAACCCGGTCTTTCTTTGCCTTATTAAATGTGGGGGTTTCCTTTGGTGTTCATAGCTCTTCAAAGTAAGTTGCCCATCCTTCTATTATATCGTTTCCATGATACTCCTTAACATTCACATGCAATGCTTCTGCTGACAGAATTTTCTGTGATGTTTTCCTCTGAGTTCGTATTAGCTGTGCATACAGTGACTGCTCTGAGGGTACGGCATTCATGATCTTATTTGTAGTATCGTGCTCTGCTCTTGTTCCAGCCTGCCATTGCTCTCTCCGATACTCCTTTTTAGCTTCTCTTAATTTGGTTTTTGATGGATGTTTTGGATTTGAAGGTCTACTGGCACGAACCCATTGATGATGTATTGTTTTGGATCTGTTTGATGTTTCTGCAAGTTTATAATTCCAGAGTCGACCCTTCTTTGAAACCTTTGGTTTCCTCTCTGGGATTGCCCCTTTAGTACTGGCTTTAATACATATGGTGACAGTAGTGATAAGTTCGTTTACTGATTTGTTTGATGAGCAGAGATCTTTTTGATGCAACATTCTTTTCAGATTTTCTTTATATTGAACCAGATCACCTTTTCCCCCACTGAAGCTTTCTTTCTTGTATTGGCTGCAGCACATTGTTACCCGTGCTGTTTTCCTTAACTGTAATGGCAGCTGTAATTGGTATATGATCTGAGCAGTTGTCGTATTCCTTTGACACATGCTGAACTTGTTTTATGAGACCTATGTTTGATGCAATGATATAGTCAATCTGGGAAGAGTCATTTGCACATTCAAAGGTTTTTCCAACTGGATAATTTGGAACTAATTCTAACTGGTTCATGGTGCAGAAATCTTCTAATAGTTCGTCCCTTGCATCTTGGTATCCTGAATGCAATGATGCATTTAAATCCTGCATATCAGGACGTCGTTGGAGTCTTTATACTTGTTCAGTAGTTCCTGCCATTCTGCTAAGATTTCTATATACTCCTCATTATATTTGCTACACCCTTTACATGGGACAAATGTTGCTATAATGACGACTGAAGGTGATGAGTTTATCTTTATGCAGACTGTTCTATTTGAACCATCAGGTAGACTTTCAATTATACTATTTAGCTCGTCTCTCCAGCTTATACTTGATCCGCCATATCCACGTGGTAACTGTATGGGAGTAATGGATTGCCTTCATCCACAGATCTGGAATGATGCTGGAAACCAGGAAGTAGTTTTTTCATCCAGTATTTTTCACAGTCATATAGCAAATGTTCTTGTGGGGCTAAACTGTCTATTTGAGGTCTCTCACACACTTTCTGGGTATACATAAAGTTACCTTTTAAGTTCTTGACATTGAAAGATGCTATCTTGAGATTTTTGTAACTCGGCCTTGCCTGGTCATGATCACAAGGCTGCTGGACTACCTGGTTATCAGGTTGCTGTCTGATTGAGTAGATACCATGTTCTTGCTGGTTTGACTGATAACCACACTTCTGGTTTGTTTGGTCGCCATACTTCTGGTTTGACTGACTATTTGACTGCTGGTCTGAATATGTACATGCTGTTGCTGCACTGACTGGCTACCATACTTAATTGACAGGTCACCACGTTGCTGCTGGACTGACTGGTCATCATACTGGACAGACTGGTCTCCGTGCACCTGCTGGACAGACTGAACGTCATGTTGTTGCTCTCCATACTGGACTGACTGGTCACCATACTTTATTGATTGGTCACCATTCTGTACTGGATGGTTAGCATGCTGCTGATGGACTGACTGGTCACCATGCTGTTGTTGAACTGACTGGTCACCATGCTGCTGTGGGACTGTCTGACTGGCTGGCTGGTCGTCATACTGGACTGACCGATTAACATACTGGACTGACTTGTTACCATGCTGGACTGACTGGTCACCATACCGGACTGATTGGTCACCATACTGGATTGACAGGTCACCTTGATTTTATTGGACTGACTGGTCACCATGTGGTTGCTGGATTGACTGCTCACAATGCTGATTTTGGACTGACTGGTCGTGACACTGGACTGACTAGTCACCATACTGGACTGACTGGTCACCATATTTGATTGATTGAACATCATACCCCTGCTGGACTGAATGGTTACAATGCTGCTGCTGGACTGACTGGTCACCATGCTGTTATTGAACTGACTGGCCACTATGCTACTGTGGGACTGTCTGACTGGCTGGCTGGCTGGTCATCATACTGGAGTGACCGGTTAACATACTGGACTGACTTGTTATCACACTGGACTGACTGGTCACCATACTGGACTGACTGATCGCCATACTGGACTGACAGGTCACCTTGATGCTGTTGGACTGACTTGTCACCATGTGGTTGCTGGACTGATTGGTCACCATGCTGTTGCTGGACTGACTGGTCGTCATGCTGTTGCTGGACTGACTGGTCACCATGCTGTTGCTGGACTGACTGGTCACCATACTGGACTGACTGGTCACCATATTTAATTGATTGAACATCATACTGCTGCCTTGATTGAATGGTTACCATGCTGCTGCTGGACTGACTGGTCACCATACATGGCTGATTGGTCACCATATTTTACTGACAGGTCACCATAATATTGTTGGACTGACTGGTCACCATGCTGCTGTTGGACTGTCTGATCGCCATGCTGATGTTGGTCTAACTGAACATCATGCTGCTACTGGACTGACTGGTCACCAGAATGCTGTTGATCTAACTAGTTATCACACTCCTGGATTGACTCTTTATCGTCGTGTTGGACTAACTGGTTATCATGCAATTGGACTGAATGACTAGCAGATTTAGATTGGTTTAACTGGCTACCAATTTCAGACTGATTTTGTATGCCATTATTGCGTGGCCGCTCACGGCTACGCTTATATTCGGGTTGTGTCTAGAATTGCGTATAGGCGCGGCCATTTTGCTCAAAGGATTATGGTCTCCAACAGCTTACTAGACAGATAGATAGAGCGCGCCTCTATTTTTAGTTGGAACCATAGATTTAGGATATATATATATATATATATATATATATATATATATATATGTGTGTATGTATGTATGTATTTTTATTTTATTGACGCACTGGTAACGTGCGGCTTCAATTTTCATGTGCTAACCAGCCGACAGTCATGCACCCATTAGTTTAATTTGTTGATCACCATCTCCCCGTTGGGGGGATCGAACCGCCATACTGCAACTCCGCATAGCATCAGCAAGCAAACATCTTTCCACTGGACCACCACGCCAGGACAAAGTTTCAGGTTAGCAGGCCAATATATATATATATATATATATATATATATATATATATATATATATATATATATATATATATATATATATATATATATATATATATATATATTTATTGGCTAGATCGCTCATACGCATATGCTCACTAAGGGGGGGGGGGGGGGGGGTGGGGGTGGGGGGGGTGAATGGGATAGATGTCTCGACCGCTGGATCTTCACTGACTGACTGGCATCTGACGCAGAGGATCAGATATATATATATATATATAGCTTCCAAAAGAATAGAAATTCTGCTTAAATAGTATGCAAAATACGGAACTTCAAATCTCCGGCAAAAATAAATAGGAGAAATATGGTAATACGGAGAGGCTGAATTACAGAAATGCGTTAAAACCTAACGCATACATCGCTGAAATTCCAAACATTTATGTACATATGATAACTATATGATAACTTCTATTCATTTTGGACACTGCTGCGGTAAACCGTTTTGCACACATGTAGACAACTTTCAGCATTATTGTTTACATAATCTACACAAATCGTTCATGTACTGACCGTGAAACAACTAAGCCTAGCCTTTGCAAGCAGAAAGATAATGGTTAAAGCGAGGGTTTTTTATCTCCCAGTTTCCGTGAAATCCGGCACCATTTGGTATAAAAGACCTCAAAAATAAATTAACACGTTTTCAAAACAAGGTAGAATTTTTGTTTTTCTTTGCAAATATAGTGCCTTATTTACATGTATGAGCTGTACTGTAACCCCCCCCCCCACCCCACCCCCGCAGACTCGATGGTATAGTACATCTAAAGAATAAATTAACATGTTTCAAAACAAGACAGAATTTCTGTTTATGTTTTGTAAGTATATTAACTTATTTATGAGCTGTATAACGTAGCCTAAGCAGTCGAATCACTTGTAATAAGTGAGCACATATTTTAGCAAGAGCGGTCAGATATTGTAGAGCCTTGCCGTTATAATCAATTAGTTCACCCCCCCCCCCACCCCCTCCCCCCCCCACCCGCCACCACCACCCTCCCCAGTAGGGTGACGTCACAGACAAAATACGTAATGTGGCGTAGCTATGGCCAACAGGAACATTGAAAAGAGCGTTACTATTTAATGAGCAGCAGCACCCAGTCAAATTAATTCCAAAATATTCAACAGCTCACCCCCATAGTTACCGTGAAAAGGGGATTATGGGGAGTCATAGTTCAAAGTATGTATATAAACAAGTACACATATTGATGCAGGGCATCAATGGTAAATAGCGTGCCCGGAGGTTATTATAATTCTGAGAATAAACTCAACTGTTTCATGAAAAAATGAAGTTATATAAAGGTATACAATAAACACAAAAGAAGGAATATTTCTTGCAAAAAGATATGGGCAGTATTAGCTATGGGCTAGATAAAGCAGCTTATATTTTTGGTCAGTCCAACAATTTTTCCATCCATCCTTTTTCTCCAGGCCAAACTCTTTAACAGAGAGAGGAACAGACAAAATTAAGAGCAGCCAGTGATGAGAAAATTGCACTACTGCATCAACAGAGTGTAACAGTTCAAATTTGGGTCATTAGGTGTCAACAACTTGTAAAGATAAAGAAATCAACAGAGCTGGCAACCCAGTCAGTAGAAAATCAGTGCAAGAAGCAGTACAGACCCTGATACTCATTCAAACATATTAAAGAAAACCCGTAAAGAATATTTTAAACCTAAATCTTGATACCTTCTTAAACAGACGTGAAGAGCTTATTACCCGGAAATTTATTGGTGAAATATACACTGCAATGCTAGTGAAATGCACAAAGCAAGTATATTTTTGATGCAATACAGGACCCCGATCTGTACCGACAGATAACCTTTTCAACAAAGTGAAGTGGCCAGGATAAAACCGATACCGTGAACCTAGTTTTCTCCAACGAAAATGATTTAGTAGAAAACATTCTGACTGAAGACCCAGTGGGAAACATTGTGATCTGTTTCGTTTAGCTATCATATCTATGTCACCTATTAAACGATATCTTTACTGGAAACAGTGACAAACTATTAAATTTAATATTTTTGCTAGACAAAAAGGCCAAAATTGGCCTCAACCGTTGTAATGATGACGATCTTGTTGACCATATGTGCAAATATTAGGGTATTAGCCTGATAAGTCAGGTTCTACCAGTACACGTGGCTAATAATATGGGATATATAGAATTATTTTCACATTACTATAATAAATATTTGGTGGTAGAATTATTACAATATTTCGCACAGCACGAGAACATAGTGAGTTCTGCATGGCCTTATGTTCGAAAACTGGCTACAAGGCATGTAGAGATATTCTGGTACCGAATATAGTACATTATTGGAATTTGACAATGGTGTGCACTACTAAATTGCATATGACGAAATTACTGTATAGTAAACATTTTTTAAACCTTTGATACTTTATTAGCGTATTCATATACGTATCTAACCATATGGGTGAACTTCTGGGGTCGAACCTATTGCAAACAGTGTGGCACAGAAAATCGTTGATCTGACAGAATTTGCGTCAATTTTCGGTATTGAATTGTGTACTATGAAATTACTTTCCTGTAGAATTTTTTTAAATTCGGAATACAACTAGCATATTCCTATAAGTATTTGTGGGTGAAATTCTGGGGGTGACCGTATTGCAATGAAAACCATGAATTATCCTAAGTTTGAGCTTATTTACGTTACAAATTTTTTTAATCTCACTACGTCGTAAGCTTATGGCTATACCTATCTAAACATATGGGTGATATTCTGGGCCGAACCCATTATGACCGATATGTCAGGACATATCGACACCTATCTGAATGTGGTGCCAACATTGGAACAAATGTATGCGATGAAATTGCATACTACGAAAATACTTCACGTTCGAATTCTTTTAAATCCCCAATGTAACTAGCATTATCAAACTCATATACGTCTATGTGAGCGAAGTTCTGGAACCGACCATATTACGGAAAGTAGGGCACCGAAAACCACGAATACACCATCATTTAAGCTAAATTTTGCGTATTAAAATTGCTTCATCTAGAATTTTGTTAGATTCGGAATATAACTAGCTTATTAAAGCTCAAGTCTATGTGGGGTAAATTATGGGGCTGAACATACTACAGACAATAGGGCACTGAAAACTGGGGTGGTTTATTAATACAATGAACCTTTCCAGTTTATCCCATCTCTAGCTAAACTCCACCCATACCACTCTCGAGTTGGGATCGATGGATTTCTGAACTACTAGACGATAAATTTCAAGAAAACTATACAGGTAAGCCGTGGAATATTTTGACACTAAATTGACAGGCTCGTGTTGATGCCTATGGCAGCAACAGCGGCCAGTCAAATTATTTTCAAAATATTCAACAGCATTTTTATTAAATAACAAAAACATACAATTCGTACAACGTGTCAGATTATTAAGCATTTAAGATGAACTAAATTGAGTCAGTCATGACGTCATTATTATGAGGTTATCCTATGCGTCACTTAATTAATTACGACGTCATATGACGTAATATGACGGATAGACAACCTGAAAAGGCCCATTAGCAAGTGGTATTAATTACCCTCGCTCCGTCAGAGGATGAGTGTATTGTATTCGGGTTTATGTGTGTTCGGGATGGCAAGGGTCTACAATCTATGATTGGCCTTGTTAAAATGTGACCTATAAAAACGGGTGCTCTCTTAATACAAGTGGTCCATATTGTGTGGACCACGCATTAACAAGTGGTATTAGCCCTGTAATGCTCAATTTGTTCATGCCAATTTCAATAGAGTTATCCATTTCTAGGTATGCCACGCCTATTTCTAGCTAAGCTCCACCCCTTTTTTGCGTGTTGGAATCGATGTCTATATATACGCTGAATAATGAATTCCCAGACTTCCAATTTCAAGGTAACTATACAGGTAAGCTGATGACTATTTTGAAACTAATTTGACTGGGTGCAACGAAAACCATGAATATGTGAATCAACCATATTAGAATGGGGCCCTATGGCGAATATGTAACTACCTACGATGAGATTTCTTGATGGTAGAATTGTGCAAAAGCACTAGCTCATATTGAGTTTTATACATACATATATTAAAAAAATTATTACAAATCGAGAACAGACATTCTGATACCGAATATAGTAAATTGTTGGCATTTGACAACTGTCCGTGGCTACTAAATTGAATATTCCGAAATTACTACGTGGTAGAAAACTCAAGATTCATTAGCGTGTTCATATCGCTATCTAACCATATCGGTGAAATTATGTGGCCAAACCTATTTCAGACAGGTAATAGTAGGGCATTGAAAACCCGCAGATCTGCCAAAATTGAAACGAATTTACGCGATGAAATCGTATACTACGAAATTACTTCATGGTCGAATTTTTTTAAATTCCCAATATAACTATCGTATTCAAATCCCTCTACGTCTATGTGAGCGAAGTTCTGGAGCCGACCATATTACATACAGACAGTAGGGCACCGAAAAGCACGAAAACCCCAACATTTAAGCCAAAATTTTGCCTAATAAAATTATTTCATCTAGAATTTGTTAGATTCGGAATATACCTAGTATATTAAGGCTCAAGTCTATGTAGGTGAAATTATGGGGCTAAACATACTACAGACAATAGGGCACTGAAAACTGAATCACCGGAGATTTAGCAAATTTTCGGTATGAAATTGTGCACTACGAAATTACTTCATGGTAAAAAATTGTTTAACCCCAATCCATTAATTCACTAGCGTATTGATATACCTATCTAACTATATGGTTGAAATTCTATGGCCGAATTTCATGTAGACCTTCTTAACTTAGCATATGCATAGGCCTACACTTTCGGTTGATTTCTGTATTCAACAATCTGCTACAATATTGTTGACAGCAGTTTTGACTGGAAATTTGGAACATTGGTAGTCTATCAATACCGCTACATAATTGCATTGGCCCTACATGGATTTATTCCCACGGATGGATTAAAGACAAAAGGATACTACTGATAATCACACATCCATTATTCATTCGTATCCCGCGAGTTCTCTTTCGATACGAGATCGAGAAATGTATTTCGTATGCAGGGGCCTATTGAGCAGCCATTGACGTAGCACTTTCACGATCCAGTCTTGCTTTTGCAGTTTGCTACGGAGATAGACTGGGTCCCGGTCTGTCTGGTATCCGAAGTTGAGTCTGTCTAACAGTCTAGTCGTTGTGATAACGTAAGAAGATGACTGGTCATTACATTAGAGGTGTAGTTTCGAAGAAGCCAAGCCTTTATTTTTAGATGGATCCATTATTGTTAGCGAACTCTGTCTACTTTTTCGCCCTCTACAATATTATTATGCATATTTTTCTTTTAAAATTTACCACACATATAGTACGCCTCAAGACTGTCTGTAACAAGTCTGTAATCTGTAGCCTATCTCGAATGCTACAAATGTGAATCATACTATATACAATACGGGAAAGGTTAAACAGACATGGTACATCGTCGTCGTCCTCATAATTTATTAACCCTGTATTACCTAAATTGAGTCCAGAATATGAAAAAAAAAATTTGGTTATTGAGTGCCTATTTGCAGGCCAATAGACGACTGTTTTGAAGAGTTACTATTGGAATGACCGGCTCAATTAACATCCTCAAGATCACTGTAGCAGTTTTGGCGGCCTTCTCATGAAAGGGTTAATATACATTAAGAGAAGATGAGAGGCTTACATGGGCAGTCGTTGTCGTTGCAATACTTAATACAGGTCTATGATAGCAACAAGTAGGTGGGTAGGGTGGGGTGGGCTACCAGTCAAAGTATTAAAAAGATATTCGTATAGTTGTCTTTATCTGAGATATTGAAATTTCGGTGTTAAACATTCTAAAGGATTTTGTTAGAAAAACACACAATTCTGCCCAAGTAAATCACATCTTGGTGGCGGTTGATTGAAATGACTTCCATAGGCCTAACGTTAGTCAACCGATCACTGAATCAGGATGGTATATTAATACATTAATACCGCGCTTGTGTTGATATCGATGGATCTCTGAGCTTCTTGACCATCAATTTCCAGAAAACTATACAGGTAAGGTGTTGACTATTTTGAAACCAATTTGACTGGGTGCAGTTGCTGCTTGTGGTCAAATTAGTCAAATTAGTTTCAAAAGATTCACCAGCATGTTTTGTAAATAGCAAAGACATACAATTCGTACAACGTGTCGGACTATTAAGCATTTAAGACGGACTAAATTGAGTCAGTCATGACGTCATGATTATGACGTCATCCCATACGTCACGTCGTTGATTATGACATCATATGACGTAATATGATCGATAGACAACATGAAAATGTCCATTAGCAAGTGGTATTAATTATCCTCCCTCCGTCAGAGGACGAGTACATTGTATTCAGGGCAACAATCTATGATTGGCCTTGTTAAAATATGTGACCTATAAATATGGGTGGTCTCTTAATACAAGTGGTCCATATTGTGTGGGCCACGCATTACCAAATGGTATTAGCCATGTAATGCTCAATTTGCTCATGACAATTTCAATAGAGAGATCCATTTCTAGGTATGCCACGCCTATTTCTAGCTAAGCTCCACCCCTGTTTGCGTGTTGGAATCGATATAATCGGAAATTTCGCGCAGGGGATTGTGGGGCTGTGTCTCGTAAGATCGCCATCGATACAAGATCTAATAATTCTCGGGGCGAAGACGCGGCTCTATTTTTAGATTGCTGGATATCTCATAATTATTATCTTCATGCACGTGATTCATGGCGAGTTCTCTTATTTGTTCTGGTCCGACTGTAATAGAGTTTGCGCGGCGATGACCGCTTAATTATTTTAATAAACAGCCAACGGAACTTATATGTCCACTTTAGCACTCTATCAAACTGACCACAAATGGCTTCTTGCGGTGATCGTGAGAAATGTCCATTTGCATTAGTTACTAACCGGAGAACTTGTTTTGAAAGTTTACCACTGGAATGACTGGTTGGATAACCGATCCTATAATTCCAGTAGTAAATTGAAAAAGAAAAACTACAATGGTCTCTTGGACGGCAATTAGACATAGGACATTTTCTATGATAATGGATTTTTCTGTATATGACGTCATAATTATTTAGGTCAGATGTAGCTGGACGTCACAATCAAAATGTGTAATGAATGACGTATCTAGCTCCACCAGGAACATTGAATAGCCAGTCAAGTATGCGAATTGCACGTCTTTACTATTTAATCAACATGCTGTTGAATATTTTGAAACTAATTTGACTAGACGCTGTTCGAATTGTATGTCTTTGCTATTTATTCAACAGTCATTTTCTATGAACATTGAATAGTCCGACAAGTGTACGAATTGTATGTCTTTACTGTTTAATCAACATCGTGTTGAATATTTTGAAACTAATTTGACCTGGCGTTCTGTATAGTTACCTTGAAATTGGAAGTCTGGGAATTCATTATTCAGCGTATATATATAGGATGTCATTGATTATGATGTCATTCTACACGTCACGTAGTTGATTATGACGTCATGTGATGGATGGATAATGTGGAAAGGTCCAATCTAGACACAACCAAGTGATGCGTAGCGCTGAGCGACACGGAAAGAGATGTTCTGTATAGTTACCTTGAAATTGGAAGTCTGGGAATTCATTATTCAGCGTATATATATATATACGCTGAATAATGAATTCCCAGACTTCCAATTTCAAGGTAACTATACAGAACATCTCTTTCCGTGTCGCTCAGCGCTACGCATCACTTGGTTGTGTCTAGATTGGACCTTTCCACATTATCCATCCATCACATGACGTCATAATCAACTACGTGACGTGTAGAATGACATCATAATCAATGACGTCATGAATGACTTAGACAAGTACGTCACGGACGCATAATGGACCTTTCCAGTGTCAGCTAGTCCCTGCCCACATCTAGCTAAGCTCCACCCACACCTCGCGGGTGTTGGGATCGATCGATCCCTGAAATACCTGACTATCAATTTTCAGAAAACGGCAGCATCAGCGCCCAGTCAAATTAGTTTCAAAATATTAAACAGTATGTTTATTAAATAGCAGACATATAATTCTTACAACGTGTTGGACGATTAAGATTTAAAGACGGGCCAAATAGAATCATTTATGACGTAATGATTATGATGTCAGCATGCACGTCACTTAGTTGGCTATGACGTCACATGACGTCATATAATCGAAGGATCAATTAATTCCCAGGTGGTTGAGGTCACAGTAAAAATACGTAATGACTAATGACTGGCGTAGCTATTTCCAACAGGAACATTGAAAAGTCCTTCAGCTGTGCGAATTGAAGAGCCTTACTATTTAACAAGCGGCAGCAACCAGTTAAATTAGTTCCAAAATATTCAACAGCTCACCTACATAGTTACCGTGAAAAGGGGATTCTGGGAAGTCACGGTTCAAAGTATGTATATAAATCACGACGACTACGACGAATGTGCGTGTAGGCCTATCATCTCTTTCCGTGGGCGCTCAGCGCTACGCATTCACTTGGTTGTGTCTAGAATGGAGCTTTCCACATCATCCATCCATCACATGACGTCGTAATCAACGACGTGACGTGTAGAATGACATCATAATCAATGACGTCATTATGACGTCATGAATGACATAGATAAGTACATCACGAACACATAATGGACCTCTCCAGTTTCAGCTAGTCCCCGCCCACCTCTAGCTAAGCTCCACAAACACCTCGCTCGTGTTGAGATCGATCGATCCCTCAAATATCTAACTATCAATTTCCAGAAAAATATACAGGTAAGCTGTTAAATATTTTGAAATTAATTTGACTGGGTGCCGTTGCTGCCGTAAGGGTGCTGTTGCTGCTTACGGCAGCAACAGCGCTCAGTCAATTTAGTTTCAAAATATTAAACAGCATGTTTATTAAATAGCAGACATACAATTCTTGCAACGTGTTGGACGATTAAGAGTTAAAGACGTGCCAAATAGAAGGATTTATGACGTAATGATTATGATGTCAGCATGCACATCACTTAGTTGGCTATGATGTCATATGACGTCATATAATCGAAGGATACAATTGCGCAGACATTGTATGGGCTCAACGCATGCTTGTGTCGGTAGTTATGTCCAAACACCGGGACTTCCAAAAAATGGGCATTGACATGTCATGAGCCTTTGACACAATTAAACGCTCAAAGATCCTAGATGTACGACGCCAGGCCAGTTGCAATGAAGACGAGCTACGACTAGTGAGACTACTACTTGCAGACACCAAGCTGAGAGTACGAGTCAAGTCAGTGAAGTCTGTAGAGTTTGAGACATCAATCGGCTCCCCACAGGGAGATGGTCTGTCTTCGGTGCTTTTCACCTGCTACTTTGCTGGCGCATTGAAATCTGTGCGGGAATGTTCCACAAGACCAAACACCCCAGTGTCAATATTGGGCATGCCGCTAGAGATGGCATATGCCGACGATGTGGACTTCATAGACGAGGAAACGGAACCCCTTGGCGAAATTCTCCCAATAGCTGCAAGCAAACTAAAAATTGAGAATCTGTTTTTGAATGAATCCAAAACAGAGTTCACCCACATATAACTATCGACAAAGCATGAAACTATAGAAAATGACGACCCACTTCGTGACGGCAAACCATAGAGGAAAAGTGAAATCCTGGGCTCACTCCTTTGCAGCACTGCTGACATTTCTGCACGCTGCGTCATGGGGAACATAGCTTTCCAGTCCTTCTGGAAGCTATGGATTCGTAGATCAAAGATGCCCTTGATAAAGAGGCTACGTTTATACAATGCAACCTGCGTATCCTTGATGCTGTATAACTGTAATAGCTGGACAGCTTCAAAGGCAGCTCTAAACAAACTTGATGCCTGCCACCGCAAACACATACGCACCATCACTGGACACCGATGGCCAGACAGCATAATTTCCAACGATGCACTATACAAGATGTGTAATACGTCGACGCTGTCTGTAAAAGTCGCCCAGCAAAGACAGTCCATGTTTGGCCATGTTCTAAGGATGTCAGAAGCGACACCAGCACAGAGAGCCTTGGAATTCGGCCTACTCGGAGCCAGCAAATACAAAGCCAGGAGAGGATGTCATTGCATAAATCTGCTTAGCGTGCTACGAGGTGACCTCAAGAAATCAGGACTCGGTACACTCAAGTCAAGAATGGACCTGAGGAAGCCAAGGATTTCGGCTGAGGACAAGACACAGTGGGCAAAAGCGAAGAAGGACTGATTGTAGCTGTAGGATGTTTCTACTACTAAAGCCGCAGAACACAGTAATCATACATACATGCAATTGGAATGGTCCATTGAAGACGGACTATGAGTTGTAGGAATTGCATGTCTACTATTTAATACATATGCTGTTGAATATTTCGAAACTAATTTGACTGGACGCTGTTGCTGCCATAGACAGCAACAGCACCCAGTCAAATTAGTTACAAAATATTCAACGGCGTACCTGTATAGATTTTAGGAAATTGATAGTCAGGGCATTCACGGTTATCGATCGAACCCAACACTGCGAAGTGAGGGTGGAGCTTAGCTAGAGGTGAGCGGGGCATAGCTAATTATTATTATTATTATTATTATTATTATTATTATTAACGAGAGCGTCTCTATTTAGATTGGAATCGTAGATTTAGGATATATTGTCTAGATTTCTCGTGCACGTTAAACGCATACCCTTACTATTGGGGCTAGTTGTACTAGCCGATGACCTGGGCTAATTGCTGACTGTACATTTGCATCAGAAATAAAATAGTATTGTGATCTGTCCCACTGTACCCACGTACATCTCTTAATCTCCACTTCAACACTCGTCCCGATCAAACTGGCCAAAATGGCTTCTGTAGTAGTCTTGAGAAACTACCATTTACATTTAACAGGTAGACATTTTTGAAAATTTTCCACTGGAATGACTGGCTTGATAACTATGCCTATCATTCCAATGGTAAAGTACCAAAAACAACGGTCTCCTGGTCTGCAAATGGGCATAGGATATTTCTATGACAATGGATGGATCTGATCTGTCACCCAAGCATATGACGTCATAATTATTTACGTCATATGTAGGATGATATCACAATCAAAATACGTGATGAATGATGTAAATAGCTTCATCAGGAGCATTGAATAGTCCATCAAGTGTACGAATTTTATGTCTACGATTTAATCCCCGGGATTCAATCATTCATTCAATCAATCAATCAATCAATCAATCAATCAACTACTGCCAGTGTCGCGATGGCCTAAAGGGTGAGGGCACAGAATACACCATACGGTGTACAGTTAAAAGATAGTCTCATATGAATTCACCAGTGTATCAGTATATCCAATTTTTGTCTTGGTGTGGTGGTCCAGCGGAAAGATGTCTGGGTTGCTGATGCTATGTGGAATTGCAGGATGACGGTTCGATCCCCGACCAGGGGAAATGATGATCAACAAAGTAAACTTACGGGTGCACTCTGTAGGCGAGATTAGCACAGAAATTGAAGTCATCGTGTCGCGCTAAAAAACTAAGCAAGCAAACAATCTTTATTGACAGATCCAACATTTGGACATACAGACAATATTAAACATTCTGTTGAATATGTTGATACTAATTTGACTGGGCATTGTACGAATTGTATGGCCTTACCAATTAATCAACATTCTGTTGAAAATTTGAAACTAATTTTCCTGGGCGTTGTAAGTTTTTTTACCATTATCAATTGCTTCACAGGCGACATAGTCAAAATGCTTAGTGAGTGACGTCTCTAGCTCCATCGTGAATATTGAATAGTCCGTCAAGTGTGCACATTTTATGTCTACCTTTTAATCAACATTCTGGTGAATATTTTGAAATTAATTTAACCAGGCACGTTGACTGGGCACTGTTACGGCCATAGGCAGCAAAAGCACCCAGTCAAATTAGTTTCAGGATATTCAACACCTTACCCTGTATATCTACTTTGAAATTGGGATTCTGCGAAGTCGTGAATCAAAGTATATAAATTGATTCCAACATGCTGAAAGAACGGACAGAGCTTAGCTAGAAATGGACCCCACCTTTCAAATTGTCATGAACAAATTTGATCATTAAACGGCCAATACCACTTAGTAATGTGTGGTCCTCCCACTTGTAATAAGTGACCACATATTTTAGCATGAGCACTCAGATATTTAGCTTTGCCCTGCCAGACGCATGTAGACCCAATCGCAATGGACCGATTCTCTTATGGAAAGACGGAATACGTTATCCAACCTGTCACCCAAGTGTTGACGTCATAATCAATTAGGTCACATCTAGGCTGACGTCACAGTCAAAATACGCAATGAATGACGTAGTTATGGTTATCAGGAACATTGAAAAGTCTGTAAGCTGTGCAAATTGTATGTTTTTACTATTTAATAAGCATTCTGTTGAATATTTTGGAACTAATTTAACTGTGCTGCTGCTATAAGCACCGACAGCATCTAGTCAAATTAGTTTTAAAATATTCAACAGCTCACCTCTATAGTTACCTTGGAAATGGGATTCTGGGAAGTCATGGGTGAAAGTATGTAAATCACAATGACGACGGCTATGAATATAGGCCAATCATCATCTCTTATTATATTTTAACCACCTCATGGCAAAGCTGATCAAACCGGCCCCTACAGTGGTCTTGAGCATTGTCAAATTGCATGCCATGAGGGGACAGTTCTTGATAATTTACCACTGGAATGACTCTCGAGACAGTCATTCCAGATTCCAGTGGCAAATCTGCAAAACAGTCTTCTCTTAGCCTGCAAATGGGCATTCAATATCTAAATATTTTAACATTCTTTACCAAATTTAGACAGTAAAGGTTCAATTTATTATGACGACAATACCAGGTACTGTGTCTGTTTCATTTCCCTTATGTATTATAGCATAAAACACTGGGCTCAACTTTCGAGATAGTGTATACATTTCCATTGTTATGTCTCGTAAGGCGTAGCGACAAAGATTTTAATGTCATGGACGCATTTTACTAGTCACTCTATGTGTGGTAAATCTTAACAGTAAAACATGTATAATAATATTGTAGATCGTGAAAAATTAGACAAAATTCGCTAAAAATAATGTACATGTGATTTTCATTAGTAATTCATTGTCCTTAATCCTTCACTGGGAAAAGATCCATGCATGCAATTATTTAGCACTATGTATAGGCAACTGGTGTTCCAAATTTCCAGTCAAAACGGCTGTCAATAACATTGTAATGGGTGGTTAGATACAGAACTCAACAGAAAGGGTATGTCTGTGCCAAGTTAGTAATGCCTGCAATGTGTTCGGCCCAAAAATTCCACCTATATGGTTAGGTAGGTATCTTAATATGCTAATGCAGTATTGAGTTTTAAAAATGTTTACCGTGAGGTAATTTAATTCGTTGTACACGATTTCATACCGAAAATTGGCTGAAATCTTAGCCAATTCACTGTCTTCACTGCCCTATTGTCTGTAGGTTATGCTCGGCCTCAGATTTTCACCCACATAAACTTGAGTTTAAAAAGTGTAATTTAGCCTAAATTACTTTCAGCTGTAACCAATATGATATCATATCATTGCTAGCTATAGTCATAATTAAACCAAATTCTACAATGAAATAATTCCATAGTCTGCAATTCCATATCGAAAATTGGCTTAGATTTGGCAGGTCGGTGATTTTCAGTACCATACTGTCTGCAATAAGTTTGGCCCATATTCGGTTCGAAATTCATACATATGGTCAGATCTGTATATGAATACGCTAATAAAGTATCAAGCTTAAAAATGTCTACCATGAAGTAATTTCGTAGCACACAATTCCATGGCAAAAATTTGCACAAGTTTTGGCAGATCCATGGTTTTCAGTAGCCTACTGTCTGTAATAAGTTTGGCTCCAAAATGGCAGGTAGACATATAAATACGCTAATATAATATCGATTTAAAAAATTCCACCGTAAAGTAATTTTATAATACACAACTTAGTAGTGACCAAAAGTTGTCAGATACCAATAATTTATGTACCGATATCTATGTACTCTGTTTGTAACCAGTTTTCGAACATCTAGCCATGCAGAACTCAATATGTATTATTATGTACTAGTGCTGTACGAAATATTGCGCGATTCTACCATCAAATAATATCATGATTACCAAGTATGTCCATGTAGTTACTTATTCGTAATATGTCCCCATCCAAAGATAGTTGGTTCACATTAGCCACAATCGGATAGATGTTGATAGGTCCTGGCATATCGCTTATAGTAGGTTCGGCTCCAGAATTTCACCGATATGTTTACATAGGTATATATGAATGTGCTAATAAAGTATAGTTTAAAAAAGTTCTACTATGAAGTAATTTCTAAATACGCAATTTAGTCACAACTTGCAGTTTTCAAATGCTAATAATTTACTATATATTCAGTATCAGAATCTCTGTACTCGGTTTGTAACCAGGCTTTCGAACATAATACGATCTAGAACACACTTGATATTGCACGAATCTATCATCAAATATTTCTTGCAATAATGTGAAAATCTTTATATATTCTATAATTTGGCTCCAGATAGAATCTGAATTATCAAACAAAACCCCCAGAATTTACGAATATGGTCAACAAGATGGGTGGAAAGATGGATGTACTGCCACAAGATATAATCTGCTTCTTCTTATAGCTCATAGCTAATCATATCCAATGCTGATGCCATTACAACCATCTTAAAGATATGACACTACCAAGAAACTATCATTATTACAACTGCAACCACCATCAGCACTACATGGGAAAGGTAAGAAACTGTAAATGATAGTCAGAACCTATGTAATATTGAATGTCAATATAACAAGATAAACACGTTTCTCTCTGTCCTGCAAATATATTGCCAATTTATCTCGTCTAATTGCTATTTTTATAGTTCATTGAACTTAACGTGAAGCCGACGTCTTCCTATATTATATCGTGCCGGTGTCATTTTTAGATGTATAATTTATTTTTTGTTCTATGTAGGTGTCCAAGGTCTAGATATAGTCACTGTCTCTGGTGGACAACCTGTTGCGCTACTGCAAATTGTATATTATATATAAAAATGAATTTGAAACTCAACTTGAATTATAATAATCTCCGGCCACGCTATGTGTACTTGTACTGAGTTAAGTTGTTAACATTTAAAGAGCGCGGTGCAATTTGGCCTCCATTCGGTTGGGTTGTTACGTACTGTCTATTCACATTTAGGACACTCATTAGCTGGTAGTGCATATTGCGATATTCAATTTGGTTTAGATTCATGTGATGACACATTTCCGTGTTCGTTTGCTGCTGAGCATAATATTGTGTCATGTAGTTATGGCTACCATGTTGTTAGAATGACTGGCCACCACGTTGCTGGTGGATTTGCTGACTGCCACATTGCTGATTTAATAGCTAGCTACCATGCTGTTTATGGGATGGCCGAGTACCCTGTTGCCGGTAAGTTTTCTGTCTACCATGCTGCTGGAGAGCTGGCTGTCCGCCACTTTGCTGGTTGGCTGGCGGACTACCATAATGATGCTGAGCTGGCCGGCCACCATACTTGTGATGGCTTGGCTGGCCACTATATTGCAAGTGGGGTGGCTCGTTAACCTGTTGCTGGTGGTTTTGCTGGCTAACATGTTGATGTTGAGATAGCTAGCTGTCATGTTGTTGGTGAGTTGACTGGCTGCTTTGTTGCTGATGAACTGGATGATTACCCTGTTGTTGATGGGCTGGCTGGCTGCTCTGTTGTTGATGGACTGGCTGATTACCATGTTGCATGTGAGCTGGCTGGCTATCACACTGCTTGTGTGATGACAGACTACAATATTGCCATGCTGTTGATGTGCAGGCTGGATGCCATGTTGCCGGTGGGCTGGCTGGCTGCTTTGTTGCTGATGGACTGGCTGATTACCAGGTTGCAGGTGAGCTGGTCCGCTATCATACTGCATGTGTGCTGACTCGCTACGATATTGCCATGACTGTTGATGTGCTGGCTGGCTTCCATGCTGATGCTGGGTTGGCTGGCTACCCCGTTGCCATGGCGGCTGGTGTGCTGGATGGGTACCATACTGTTGGCGGGCTGACTGGTTGCCATACTCCTGCTGGTTTGTCCGGTGGCCATGCTGCTGGTGGGCTGGCTGGCTGCTCTGTTGCGGATCGATTGGTTGGCTACCCTGCTGCAAGCAGACTGGTTGGTTACCTTGTTGCAGGTGGACTGGCTGACTGCTCTGTTGTAGGTGGACTGGCTGGCTACCCCATTGCACGTGGACTTGTTGGTTACCTTGTTGCAGATGGACTGGCTGGCTACCATGTTGCAGGTGGGCTGGCTGACTACCATGTTGCAGGTAGACTGGCTGGCCGCCATACTGCTGGTGGACTGACTGGCTACACTGTTGCACGTGGACTGTCTGGCTGCCATACTGCTGGTTGGTTGGCTGGCTGGCTACCATACTGCTGACGAGCTGGCTGGTCACGATATTGCTGGTGGGATCGCTGATTTCCATATTGAAATCCTTGTAGGGTCTACATTGCCTGTTGATGATGTGTGTGCATAGTCTATTCCATGGTATTAATTCTTGTTCGCATACTTATTTCAAAGTGTAACAATTGATTTAATATATGTTGCACTTGGTTTGAGAGTAGTTGCACATTTGTTGCCATGAGCAGGTTAGTGCTATTTTGATGGTCAGTGCTTGGACTTGCTCTCACCTCTGATTGATCTTCTCTCATATCTCTGGCCGTCCCCCGTATTCTATTGCTATTTCTCAGCTCCACTATTTCTCGTTCCAGTTTATTTATCCTGGTATGGGATGCCATCAATTGTCGCTTGACAGACTCTAACTCCTTTTCCTGTCCTATGTTCTTTATTTGCAGTTCTCTGTTCTTTCGAACATGCTGTCTAGATTCATGGTCTTTATTGCTTAGTTCTTGCTTTGCTTTCTGCAATAAGTGTCGCGCCGATCGACCGGTCGGGTACTGGCCGTCCCAGCCAAGCTGGGTACGGGCCGCCTGTCCTGGATTCGTTCCTATAAGCACGCCCCCCCCCCCTGGGTAGTGCAATAAACGTGTATAAGCCTATGAGAGAGATTTTGTGTCAAAACGACTAAGTTCGTTAAAACGAGTACCGCGCATGCCCGCGCGTGTCGCTGGGTAAGCAGAGCGCGTATAGCACGACCAAGAGCGAGTAGCGCCTTTAGTGTACCGAGCTGGTGCTTTGTAATTTTTAATAATTAACCGTTCTCGTTGAATTTGGCATTAATCAAGATCAGAATTCGACGGGCTTTTCAAATATGTAAACCGCTTTAAAATCGGTCCAAAAATGGTTGAGTTATCGCCGTTTTCCCCCTTCAAAATATACTCGTAATATAGAAATAACGTTGTAAATACGTATATATACGTATCTAGATAATAAGTGATTTGTGTACGCGTGACCCCTGACGTCATAGTACGCATCTATATATATATATTGCAATAATTAGATAATCGTGTACACGTCACGAGTTTCTAGCCCGTTGATTGGTTGGTTCAGCTAATTTTGATTGGTTGAGGCAGCCAGTCCTGACGTTTCAGCGAGTATAAAAAGGGACGATTTCAGTTAATCAGGAGCATCCTCGGCCAGGGGGCACGCAGTCGTGATCTACCGTCAGTACCCACCGACAATTCAGTTATTAAGCATTGACCTCTGTTTCGGTCGTTTTCTCTCCTGTGGTACAGCAGCAGTTTCCCACCCACCGCAACCTAAATTTTATAAGCTCTCGGACATTCGTTCAGGGGCAGTATTGGAACTTTTGAATATTGTTCACATCTAATTAAGAACCAACAAGGAACAATATTGCGGTGGGGCCTCTACGCCCTCAATATGTGATTCTACAGATGTAGAGGCAGCAATGTTCTTTGGTGGATGACTCACCGGATCTGCCAGCCACGCTAGAAAGTGGATATTCAACCACCACACTGCATGTTGGATGTGTTCCTTTTAACTTTTTGACTGCAGCAAGTATACTTTTCCCGGTACGTCTTAAGAGCTACCTGATGTACCCCGCACCATTAAGTTAGTTATGTATTTGCAACAATATTCAACAACTCTCCCCCCCCCCCCCATGATAAAAGGTTGTTCTTAACTTTCATCCTACCGTTATTGAATGGAACTTTTCCCATCACAGTAATGTTATGATAGAACTTACTAACCGTTCGTTAGACATTCTTATATTGTGATTACCATCCTGAGTTTGCACCGCTCCCGTCCTGGATCAGCATGCGGGAATCCTGTCTGCGGGAATCTACATGCAGAAACTTTCCAGCTTCCAGAGAACGAGTATTCAAGCAACTTTATGTAACATTCTCAATTCATCCGTTAATTACAACATTAATGATTGTATTTTATCCTTGTAAACGGTTCCGATGACTAAAAGGCACCGTAACGGTCTTAGGACCGCTAGTTATAATTTCTTTATATGTTTATAGTTATTTTTAGTTTACTGTAAGGTGTTTTCACTAACCGCACCGTAATAGGTCTATCAACCTGTATTACTATTATTATTCTGATAATTTCACATTGTTATTACTTGTATTTGGTTAGTTTAGTATATGGCTAGTAGCCATCCCCTGATATGTTTTGTTTTGTTTATCTGTAGAAAACTTAGGACCACAGTGCATTTAGGAAATACTATACAGCAACATTATTTATGCATCATTTCCTCCCGCCACCAACACGTTTCACTAAGGTCGCTGTCCGTGCTATAACTTTGTTTAGCCCGGCATGCTACCGACTAAACCTGACTATTCAGCTCGATAGGATAGGTTTAATATGATTAGAGACAATTTCTTCATTAGGGGACATATAGTGTACGCCTCTTTTCCGGTTGTTGCGGTAATCTAGCCCCGCACTCTTGCAAGGTTGTGTAAAATTGGCCAATATACCCATATTTATAAAGTTATTGTCTCTCTTCATGTTCCACTAAGCATTATGGCTTCTTAATTGTTTGGATATCCCTATCGGCATCATGGACTGATCCGACCCTGGGAAACTATTGGAGGTTTCCGAGCGGTGATGGCCAAGGTGTGGTGTCAAACACACACACACCTCCTGTATCTTTTGATACCTAGTAGTTAATTATCCTTGCCAATGTAGGAAGCACTGCGAAAACACATTTTAATTATTGATCTTTTACATCCCTTAGATCTTTCCTGCACCGCAGTGCATATTGGGCAACTTGTGTATTAACCTAACATCAGGTCAAAGGTTAGCTTCGTAAGACATGGCGACAGGTGAGATGCGCGTCTCCACCGAATTCTGTAATAATGTCTTGGCAAGATGTTGGGATCTGCCACGCCCTCTCGGGGAGGACATTCATGTTGGATATTCGTCTCTCCAACCCCCACCATAACGATGACTCAGTTGCTTAAATTTGCTTGTGTGAAAAGTAGCCATTGTCCTGTGACGTTTTATGTGGTTGCAAAGTCGGGCATCCGGATTTTCACCGAACTCGGATGTCCCACCTGGTAACATGTACACTCGCTGTCCTTGGAGGTATATATTTTCCAAGGCCTCTCACGGGAGGCGGTGCATCTGCACCCTCGGACAGCCATGTTCAAAGATAGGTAGGAAACCCCGCCATTTGCGGCCTAAAAATAGTTCTTGTCTTTAAAACCTAACTGATAGGTTAAGCATAGAAGAAGGCCCACATAAATACAAGCGGTACCAACTAATTCAGGATCTTGGACCTACATAAGACGGTGGCGTGGGAATCCCTCAAGAATCGCTCATCCCATCTTTACGTAAAACAGCACGCAACCTTTTAGTTATAGTTTCACTAGGATGGTCTTTTCTTTACAGCACTTTGGTTGAATATAAGAGTGGCCCTTTCTGGCCAATACTCTTCCCCCGCTTTAAGCGGTGGCAGTATTTTTCTGTGAAGGAGGCCCGTGCGAGGCACTTGCCTCTCGCAAGGATCCAGTGACGGCGGCCCGCATGAGGCTACTACTTCTCACCCAGAAATACAGCATCAGAAGTAATGCCCGCGCGAGGCACATAGCCTCTCGCCACAAATAAAGGATATCTTCCTTTTCCCTTTTCAGCTTAGAGGTATAATAACTTATATTAAGTTAATTAGTAATCTCGTATGCCGGAGCCTCCTTTGCAGGGGTACCGCTGCGGACCTGCGAGTCTGTGTGGTACCTCCCGTGGTCCCACGTTTAAAAGTTTTCGTATGCTCATGCTTGACGTTCTGTTTTAGGTAAATTAATTGTATAGGCTTATTTAGGTTAGGTCACCAACAAATCTTGTAAGTCCATAGATTCACGTCCACACCATACAGCGAGCTCAGAACGCTTTCTCCATTCAGTGACGATTCCCTAGATCAAGAGGTGGCGTCCTATGATGAACACCGTGCTCGCATGCTCACCGACTATGCCAGGAGTTCTAGCGATGCGGAATCACCAGCACCGCAATATTACCTGTTCTCAGCCATCAGTGAGGGGACATTCCGCGATGCCTCACAAGTGGGAACAGAATTTTGTACCATATCAGACGTCCACGATAGGCCAACACCATCAGGGCCAGATCGTGGACGATCTCGACAAAGACCCATTTATGGGCAAAACCATTATCCTTCCCATCACTATCATTCACCCGTGTCATCACTGGATGATATATGGCAGGGTTATAATCCTTACGATCGACAACCTCACGCATAGTCCCCATTAAATGTACCATCTTATTTACAGGGACCAACACGACACCACCGGGAGGAGTCGGCACCACCATTTCATGGGTACATCAGTCATGCCAGACATCATGACCGTCAGCCGACCACACCACCATCGTACGAGGAGTGTCTATCTTCTCCACATGAGGAAATTCCGTGTCATCTCCACAATGCACCGCATCCCGTCCATAGACCTATGCCGGTTTATGAATCTACCGCAGGGCGGGCATCCTTGGATTTACTCACACACGCTCGTAATCCTTCATACAGGCCTCTTCCTCCTCAGCATCGGCATCGATGGGAAACACCCACACCACGTCGACCACCATCAGCATTCTCATCAGTCTCCCGAGTACCACCACCACCCAGATTTGCACCACTCAGTTCTTCCTGTGGTCCTGGCTGGGTCATTCTCCCTCCTGAATTTAGTGGGGAGAGTGACTGGGCCAACTACAAAATACAATTTGAGATAATCAGCAGAACAAACCACTGTAATAATCAGCAAATGGATGAATATCTCGCCTCGAAGCTTTCCGGAAAAGCCCTTCAAGTTCTCGCGGACCTCAGGACTGATTACACCCCCACCTACACACAACTGGAACGAGCGTTGTCGGAATGGTTCGGCGACACCACTCTTGGGGAAACCAGCCATCTCCAACTCAAGAATCTTCGGCGATGCATGGGAGAGATCCTACCAGAGTTGGCTAGTCGCATCCGGAGACTGGTCACCCATGCGTATCCCAGTACCAATTTTGAGAGCGTGACACACTTGCACCTTGACATGTTCATTAACGTGTTGCGCGGTGAATGCGCCCTAAAGGAAAAACTCTTTCTCACAGACAATGGAATCCTGGTACAATTAACAGCCACTGCGGTATGCATAGAGAATTTCCTGGAGCGGGAGAAAAACAACCACCGCCAACTTCATCCTATCAATGAAATAGACAGTGTGCATATCGCCCCACATCACCCGACAACCGCACCACACCCACCGCATCATCAGCTACAGAACCACCCGCACCACCACCAGCACCACAACAATCTAATCAGAATCACGCGCCTAGAGGAAGAGGGCGTGGCCAAGACCATAATAGAGCCCAAGGGCGCAGAAACCAGTACAACAACAACAACTACCGCCGCAACATGCACGACAGGATAGATGAGATTAATGAGCAAATCTCCGCGCTCACTAATTTAGTAACAACACTTAGCACCAACCTCGCCACTACACACCCTAGAACTGCATCCACTACCAACCCCACACCACCACTGAACACCTGTTATGGATCCGGTCAGCCAGGACATTGGAGGGAACGGTGCCCTAACTGACCTCTGTCTACAACACCTACCGCTGGCCGCCAAACACAACAACCAGACCAGCCTCTAAACTCCTAAGGACACTGATTGAAGAGCCACCTCGGTGCCCGTTCTTACAACCTGGCTGAGCTCTGGCTTCTATACAACCACGTCCGGTGGCCAACTATCAGCAACCTGCATCAACATTCTCACATACACCATTATGCACAGCTTCATATATGTCGGTGCCTACGATGCCTCCAATATCAGCAGCACCACCATCCCCCTCATGCGGACAAAGTAATCCCGCAATGTCCGCTTTTAATAAACCTTCTTTTCTATGTAAAACGGCAGTGATAGGTTATAGCACCTCCGCTGAAACAAAGTTTTTGCAAGCACCATGTCCCAGCACAAAGACACTAGATTCATGGTGTCCTTTGGTGGTATGCAACACACCTTCCCACACAGCACCATCTCCCGCATCTACAGATAGCAACAGTACGGGAGACACCATCAATTCCGCACCATGGATCCGCAAACGATGATGCCTCCGCCAATATGAACATATTCCAAGGCGTCGCTGCTTCTTCTGTGCATCTACTAACCATCCTATGATGCACAGTAAGAAGTGGCTAACCCAAGTAGCTCTCATCCCTGATTGGGAAAATCCTATCCGTACCACCATCTATACTAACTCCGCATACACAGAAACTGCATCAAATCCACCACCATTGCTACCACCAGCTCCATCGTCGCCAAAGCACTCACAGCAGAGGAGACGACGGACTCGCCCTTTCCTCACTCAGCCATCTACAGCACTAAAAGAAGCTATCCAGAAACAGACCGAATATATACAGAATGATTCCACTCCCACGCCTCTGTCACAGACGGTATCATTGAAAACACTTCCGCAAGCACATCGAAAAGTTATATATAAGTGTGCTTGTCTGTTTAGCGGTATTTCCACCAGTGCCACCGTGGAAACTGGAGCTTCTATCACTGTTTTTAACAAACGCTTATATGAGAGCATCCCACTTCATAAGAAGCCACCCCTTAAGTCTACAAATATATATCTACAGACAGCAACGGGGGCTGGTGTTCCCGTGGCTGGTGTAGTTAATCTTGTTATTCAAATAGAGGAGAAACAATTCATACAGCGAGTTGTCATCGCCTCTATTCAAAATGATGCCCTTCTTGGCTCTGATTTCCTCAGTGCCAGCGAAGCCGTAATACACTACAGACAACAAGAACTCGACATACATGGCCGTCGGATTCCGCTTGGACCGGAGTCATCATTATATGACGCGTGTGCTGTAATTTTATCAAGTACAGCCACAGTGGAGCCGGGACAAGAACAAATCTTATGGGCCACCACACCACAGTTAGGAAGCAACACCCACATCGCCATGCTGGAGCCCGACCCCGATTACATGGTCGCCTCACAATGCGCAAGTCTCCGTATGATCGTGGACACCAACAACAAATAACACATACCTTTTCGAGTGTTCACTGGCACCGCAGACCCCATAGCTCTTGAACTGGGGGTATGCTGTGCCTATTTGGTGGATGTGATCTCTTTGGAAATACCCACCCCACACTTACCACCGCACACAAGGAAATGACTGATGATTTACCTGAACACCTACAAGATTTGTATTTACGTGCCACAGTAGGATTACAGCAATCTCAGAAACATCAAATACGAAAATTGCTTTACAAATATCGCGATAGTTTTTCCTCCAGAGACATGGATCTCGGAGAAACACATCTTGTCCGACACTCCATCGACACGAGCAACAATCGCCCCATACAACAACTGGTATGATGTCTTCCCATTCACAAAAATGCGGAAGCCCACAAACAAGTAAAAGACATGTTGCGGACTGGTATCATTGAACCATCAGCATCTCCACGGGCCAGCCCCATCGTACTAGCAGGCAAGAAGGACGGATCCTTGCAGTTTTGCATTGGTGACCGCCACCTTAATGATCTTAGCGTTAAGGACGCATATCTGCTCCCAGAATAGACCAGGTCTTGGATTCTCTGTCCAGAGCCAAATGGTCTTGTACCCTTGACCTAGCTAGCAGTTACTGGCAAGTGGCCATGGATGAAGCTGACATGGAAAAGACCGCATTCGTTTGTAGGGATGGTCTTTTCCAATTCCACAAAATGCCCTATGGTTTGTGCAACGCTCCCGGAACATTCGAATGCCTCATTGAGCAGATATTGACCACCCTGCAATGGGAGATCCGTCTATGTTACATTGACGATGTAATAGTCTTTGGCCCAACATTTGAGAAAACATTAACTAACTTGGACACCGTGCTGTCACGTTTCCACACGGCAAACTTAAGGCTCAAACCAAAGAAATGTCATCTCTTCAGACAGAATGTTGAGTTCCTGGGACACGTCATATCTGGTGATGGAGTGGCTACTCAGCCGTCAAAAACAAAGGCAGTAGCCAAGTGGTAAACACCCTCTTCAGTGACAGAAACTCAAACTTTCCTCTGGCTCTGTCAATACTATCGCCAATATATCCATCACTTCAGTGAGATTGCTTCTCCTCTATATCAGATCACCGAAAAATATCGACCATTCGAGTGGACGAGTGAGTGTGAAGCTTCCTTCAGGGCGTTGAAGGAACTCTTGACAAGCACTCCGATTCTTGCCCATCCTAATCCAAACCTCGATTTTATCTTACACGTCAGCTTATGCCATTGGTGTTGTTCTATCTCAGGTCACGGAGGATGGAACAGAGCAGGTATTGGGTTATAGTTTGCGTACTCTTAATAAAACAGAAAAGATATGCGACCACAAAGTGAGAACTACTTGCGGCAGTACATTTCGTCAAGTACTATAAACACTTTCTGTACGGTCACCCATTTACACTCCGTACAGACCATGCCTCACTACGCTGGCCCAGAAACCTTAAAAATCCGGAGGGCCAGGTAGCGAGATGGCAGGAATCCCTGCGGGTCTATAACTTTAATGTTGTTCACCGTCCTGGCAAACTGCACTGGAATGCCGATGCCCTCAGTAGAATTGGAATGGAGGCAGAACACGAACAGGCCGAAACCGTGCCACAATCTATACAGCCATCTCTGGAGTTCCCCGAATTGTGGTGTGCAGAGTGGAATCTGGAGAAAATTGACCACGAACAAGCAACAGACGCGCAAACACGAAATATATACGCATGGATCCAGGAGGGGGTATGTTCTCCCAAGGAACACCATTATCTACCACAGCTAAATATTATTACCATCGGTTTGAAGAATGCTATCTTAACAACAACGTTCTCTACATCAACAACCATCTGGTAATCCTGGAACGTTATCGTAATATTATCTTACAACAACCACATGATAACACCGGGCATCTGGCCATGGAAAGGACCATTACCCGTATCAAACAGAGATTCCACTAGATCGGGATTTGCGATAGTGCAAAGGCATGGGTTGCCAAATGTATCCAATGCCAAAGACGTGCTGTTGGCCAGCACCATATCGCACCCTCAGAAATTAAGATAGTTGGTGCACCATGGGAGCGAGTGGCTATTGATGTGCTCGGACCCTTGAATACGATGGATGACGGAAACAAGTACATCCTTGTATTACAAGATTATTTCACGAAGTGGGTAGACGCCTTTGCTTTGCTGGACCAAGAGGCATCCACCATGGCGGAGGTCTTGGCAAGTAATGTATTCTGCCATTTCGGTATGCCCTATGAAATACACTCTGATCAAGGAAGTAATTTTGAGAGCCGGCTCATATCAGAGCTCTGCAAATTGTTTCATATCGTCAAAACAAGGATGACTTCATATCACCCCTGAAGTGACGGGGTGGTGGAGAGGTTCAACTGGACTCTCGTGGAGATGCTTACTAAAGAAACACGCCTTGATTGTAGAGATTGGGATTTAAGACTCCCATATGTACTCCTGGCGTACCGCATTTCAGTACATTCCAGCACAGGTTATACCCCTGCTCGGTTAATGTTAGGCCATTAATTAGCCTTACCCCTGGACCTGGCTATGCCTAGGATACCAGGAGAGAAAAATTCACCTTCTCTTTACATAAAACTCCTGTGGCAATGGATAGAACAGGCCCATGAATTAGTAAGAGACACGTTATCCACTGCACACCAGCGGCAAAAGACATGGCATGACTGGAGGGTGCATGGAAATCCTTATGAAGCAGGAAGGACGATATGGGTACACGATTCACGGCGATCTGCAAATGTGCCAAGTAAATTGAGTTACCAGTGGAAAGGCCCCTATGAGGTAGTAGGTAAGACGTCGGACGTGACCTACCGTATCCGTGCTTCGGATGGCCTGACCTCAGTCATCCACTTCGGTCATCTTAAACCATGTGTCAGTGATGACCCTATACCCGAGCTCGGGCAGGGCATTTTCCATGATGCAGGTACCCAGACAAAAATTTCTACGGAAACTAGTATTCCCACGGTTAGCACTGCAGTGCCAGTTCAACCCATCTTCTACCAACCAGAGCACAGGTGAACAAGCAGCTGATGCTGAGGACGATGACAAGATATGTACTCGCCCTCTCTCTCCTCAGCATGGGTCTACTCGATCTGGGAAGTCGTATTTGAAGAACTTCTCGTTTGTGTTGTCCACGGGGCCAGATGGAAAGCTGTTCCACCGACCTCTTCCCATTCCCACCCACTTCATGCTATACCCCCATCATAGGGTTACCACAAGCGGAAGCTGAGGCTGACCTAAGCCATGCTTCCTGTGGGGTGGAACATGTGATGAATAGCATGGAAGTGAAGAGGCTGGATGAAGCCTTGACGTGTCTAGAACCGCAGACCCGTACAACAAGGTGTGCCCGATCACGCCCCCCCAAATCGCGAGACCATGCCCCACCCAAGGGGCACCACCATCCGTAGTCCCACCACTGCCAAAAATCCAACTCGCGTCCCTCATCTATACACCAAGTTCGGACATCACCGACCCAGTCCATTTCACACTCCACTCATCATCTGTTGACCGTGAATCTTCAGATATGAGAGAGACTGCTGTTACAGAGGAGGTGGCATCCGGCCCCTCATCGACCAACAATACCCCCCCACCCACCCACACACACACATACACACACACACACCCACACACCCGCAGTGGGCAGGGAAGCAGCCTGTTCAGCAGACTCTCAGCTCAGATTTTCCCGGTGCCTAAAATCTACAAGGCACCAACCATCGTGTAACAGGAGATAACCACATCCCCCCTGTCCAAGGGGCACCCTCTCCATAGGCCCACCAACTAAGTTCGTTAAAACGCAGTATGCGCATGCGCGTGCTGGGATGCTGTTTCTGTGGAGCGCATAGTTGTGACCTAGATAGGATGGCGCTTTTTGTGTACAGAGCTGGTACTCTGTAATCCTTATTGATTGACTGTTCTCATTAAATCTGGCATTAATCAAGACCAGAATTCGACGGGCTTTCCGAATCTGTAAACCATTTCAAAATCAGTTGAGAAATGGCTGAGTTATCCAGGGAAAACTCTTCTTGATTATCTTCAAAATATTGCCGTGACGTTATAACCACGTGGACGTAAAGCTTCTAGAATATTCTAGAATGTTCGACTACGCTATTATTAGCGATGCGCTGATTGGCTGTTGCTCGAACGATGATTGGATGGAGCCTGCACCTGTGACGTCACGGAGAGTATAAAAGGAGAAGGGATCCAGTGATCGAGAGCATCCTCGGCCAGGGGCTGAACAGGTTTGAGCTGTACCAACTACTACCAAGCACGATACACGTCTTCTTTCGCTATTTGTCGGGTTTTCATCCCGTAGCATGCAGTTCTCCAAACCCACCGCATTAAAACAATTTTGTAACTCCCCATCTGCGGGAGTAATTTGGAACTTTTGACAATCGTTCACGAATACTACATCCACATTCGGAACACAAACTTGCGGTGGGGCCTTTGTGGCCTGATTATGTGAGTCTACAGATGTAGAGGCAGGATGTTCATTGATGGATGACTCCCCGGATCTTCCGACCATGCCTAAAAGTGGTATTTCAAATGTCTGCCACACCAATAGTGTAGGTTCTTTCGACTTTCGACCGTAGCAAGTAAACTCTGCCCAGTGCATCTTCAGAGCTGGTTGACGTACCCAGCACCGTGAATCCTTGTTTAGTATCTTCATTTGCCTCTAACAACCCCAGCTAGTGATCGGGTTGTTTACACCTTCCATCCGTGCCATCGGTGAATGGGAACTTTCTTCACCACATAGTACTATCGTATCTTTTGCTGACTGCTCGTTAGACATTCTATTAGGTTTACAATGCAGAGCCCCAAGAGGGATAAGCTCCTCAAAGGGGGCTCAGAACAGGCGGCAGTGGGCCGGCGAGGGTCCGGGGCCATGTAAAATCTCTAATATATGGCAAGGAGATACTGAAGGCCTCCGTGTCTAATGAAGGATGAATTAACATCCTACTGTGGTACCGTCGAAGGGGGCTCGGAACAGGCGACAGTGGGCCGGCGAGGGTCTGGGGGCACGTAAAATATGTAATATAGGGCAGAGGAGATACTGAAGGCCTCCGTGTCTAATGAAGGATGAATTAACATCCTACTGTGGTACCGTCTAGTCGGCGCATTGTTCGGGCTGCTGAGAATTTTGGTTCATCCGATTTCAGTAAGTGGACATGCATGGTAGGAGGCGACAAACCTCACCCAGGGAAAAGTCTCTGTATTAAATGAGCTGAATAATCAGAGATGCCCTGCAGGCAAGGCCGGGGAAAATGGTCAAAGTTCATATTTTGTTGGCAGATAAATACGGATCAGACCGTCTGTTTCCCCTGAGTGTGAGCTCAGATGGTGATCGCTATTGACTGGGTTGCCGGCCGGTCGTCTTGATCATGTCAGTTCATCAACCCATTTCTGGTTATGAGTGGTCAAGATGGCTCAATGTACAAGCGGGCCATGACAAGCGTTCGTATTGCGAGTCATGCCTCCTGTGATCAGATAACATAAAAAGTGTTTCTTTGGGAAGCAGGAGGGTATGTGCATGAGATGGTGTAACCTGTCACTTGCCGACGAGTGGAGCAGTCTGGCGCCCAGGTACCCGTGGGGTGGATGATCTGTCTAAGTACGATCTGCACAGGGCCTCTCAGCTAAAATGACGTCAAAGTACGATCTATGTGAGGGCCTTAGTTGTGATGCATCTAGCAGACATCAGCTCCATGGTACGGTCTATGCGGGGCTACGGCCCCTTGCTAAGATGACCCTATTGGCACCTAGTACTGTGTTCACTTGGCTCGGGAGTTGTCAGTGTGCATCTTGACTCTGTTCCCGATTCTGTTCCCCTGATTGGTACAGGTCTTTATCTCAGGCATATACGAAAAGGTACCTAGCCTAGGCTGCATCCTGTGTGGGGAACTGGGGGCCGTCTGGCATGGCGTACAAGTGGATGTCCTTCCCCCGCCATGAATGTTCTTGCGGGAATCTTGTTTGTGGACAACAGTTCGCAGGAACCAACCTGCGGGAACCAGCCTGTGGGAACTTTCCAGCTTCCGGAGAGTGCATCATCTCACATCGACTGTTCTCCGTGACAGCCGTGTCTAATAGCTAGGTATATATCGGCCAGTTGCGGCCTAAACTAATTCTTGTTTTGAAAACAACTAAAAGGAATTAAGCAAAGTAGAAGGCCCGCAGAAATAAAGCGGCAACTACTAACTCAGCATATTAGGAATCACATAAGACGGTGACGAAGGAATCCATCAGGAATCTTCCGTTCCGTCTTCATGTAAAACAGTACACACCCCTATAGGCATAATCTCACTAGGTATGGTCTTTTCTTTCTACAGCATTTTTGTTTGAAACATTAGAGTGGGCCCATTTTTGCCTACTATTCTTCTCCCGCTTTAAGCCATGGCGACACCTTCCCGAGATGGAGGCCTGCGCGAGGCACTTGCCTCTCACAAGGATTCAGCGACGACGGTCCACTCCAGGATAATACTCCTCACCCAAACTAGCACTAGGAGTAGTGCCCGCGTGAGGCACATCACTTTTTCGTCTTTCTTCCTTTCAGCTTAGAGGTATAATAACTTATATTAAGTTAAATAGCTATGTCTCGTGTATGGGAGCCTCACTTGCGGGGATACCTCTGCGGACCTACGAGTCTGTGTGGTACCTCTGGGAGCCCCATGTTTAAAAGTTCATCTACCTGCCTCTATGTCTCGTATTTTCGTATGCTCTTACTGTAGTTTTATCTAGCATATTTTTAATTGTTTAGGTAAACGCATTGTATAGACTTATATTTTTTCTTGAAAGTCCATAGATCACGAAATTGCTATGGACAGGCATACTGGTGACACAAATTCTTGGGATGAGACCATTGTGTTTAATGTTCGCGACGATGGTCGCATCGCCCCACCGGAATGATTGAGTTCCACCGGCCGGTTTTTGTTTCCCGCAGGGCAGTCTCGTTCAAGGTCCGTCACCCCGAGACTGGATGCTAACCAGTGTCATCACTCGTCGTGCACTTGCGGCGTGGAAAGTCGACATGATACATCGGAACGGCCCGACACTACCCGGCGAGCTACACTTGGCAGCCCTCCCGCTCGGAAAACACTGCTATCTCGGCGGGGTCAGTAACTTTGATTTATCACGGGAATAGACCTGTTTAAACCACACATCAAATTACATACAGCATTACAGTTATATTTTTGATCAAGAGCACAACTGCTCTACCGTGTATAGCAATCATTAACGCATGGGCCGGTAAAGTGGGAAAAAAAATCCGACAGTATAATCACGCAGAGAATTAAAAAAATTCTCTTACCTGCAATTCCAGCCACAAATCAACATTGGTTGGAAAATACATTGTACGCCCATTGGGCGCTCCAGCCTGAAATTAAGACAGACGAGTTTATAAGCATCCAATCTGTAAAACCGCTTCACACTAATTAAAAAGTGATGCTCCACGGGAATAAGTAGTTCCAAGTTTTTACGTTGATCAGAGAATTGCTGACACGCAAAACTAAGACGAGGTTAATGAGCCATTCTTCCTATAATTAAAAATACTCCCTTTATGCGGGAGGAATTAATCCTTTGACTCCGAGAATGGGAAGGTGAAAACGTTCCATATAGAGCCGGACCGAATTACCTTCAAAACTTTCAGGCATGGTCTTCCACCCATCAGTGACGTCACTAAATCGTATAAAAAGGGGAAGCGCGCTCTGAAACTTCATCTTCCCGTCAAAACTCAACACCAGGGAAGAACAAATAGCACTAGGCTTCTTTCGTGTCGAAAACTAAATTCTGCTGTATCTTTATTATGATTCATCATTATTATATACTAGGCCTGGAAAGTTGAATGAAGAGATAGGGCTTTAAGTTTTAATTAGGTACCCGCAATATAGCTACTATGTGGGAAAGAGATGTCACTCCTTGAAGACTTAGCGTTGTTGGATTCATCTGAAGAATCGGTACCAGTTCTGAAGTGGTTCCCATGCAGTTCGTTATTGGCCAGCAGAGAACCATGTACCCGAACATTTATGCAAGTTTCCGACCTCACTCTTCACGTTAACAAGGACCATCTTCTCCAGACAGCTTTCTGTGTGACGTGTCAGTATCTCTACACAGCCACCCATTACAGAGTGACACACATGCTCCGTCATAAGCACCGTGTTTTAGAAGTGACATTAGTTCCCGGTGAAGAAAGCGAAGATTGTGCTGCTCTAGCCACCCGTTTTGAATCCCGGTCACCAGTTAAAGTACTTCCAACCAAGAAGATGGCCCACACAAAGAAGACGACTTGCAGACATCCCGTTACCCGGCGTCGCCACGCAGTCACACCGCCAACCAAAGCAGCAACCCAACATGAGTTTCAGCCATCAGTCGTGACAACTAGCTCTATGCCACAACCAGTCACCACGTCAACACTGGTCATCAAGGCCAGTAAGAAGCAGAGGTCTTCCGCCAAATCCAGTCCGGCAGCACCCGTGAAAACCACTCCATCCGCCAGCAGCACAATGACAACACCCGCACCCACATCAGTAGTGACATCCGCAACCGGCCAGCCTATCACAGTAGTCATCACGACACCCACAGAGATGGATATACCCAGTGATCCGCAGTCACCATCTCCGCCTGAACTGACCATAGACGAAGAATCGAGCCAACTCGATGCCATCAGCATCACGCCCACCCCCATAACACAACATTCACCATCCAGTCACATCGACCCGGCCATCAGGAAGAGTACCACACCGGATCGTCCGTATGTGGGAAGGAAGCGAATCGTGCACCCCCAAGACATACAGCCCGTGCCATCACTGCAAGTCGACTTCTGAAGTATGCGAAAGCACAGAAATTGTCATCACAAACCATTGCAGCTCTGTCATCACTACCATGACCCGCAGTACTGCTCACCACCCTCGCCACCACCGCCACAGCAACCACCACACCAACCCTCACCGCACCAGCCACATCAGCCATCACCACGCCAGTTAGCATCACCACTACCACAGCAGTGAGAACCAGCATCATGACACCCTCAGTAACCACCACCGATGGAGAAATAAACATTGTGCCTAATATTCCCGCAACAATCACTTCAGACATTCCAGTAAGTGCCAGTAATAATACAAACATTTCAGCCATAGAAGTCCACCCGCCACGACCAACCACCACCAGTCGTGGAACCCAGACTCGATGAGGAAATTTTTCAGCGGAGATGTGATTATTCATGCTTAAAGTTTACAGTAGTATATATATCAGTGGTGTGACTCGTGGCAATTTCCTTTTTATTATTTTTTAAATACTTTTCTTATTATTATATATGTTAGATCAATTGAATCCCGTCCCTAGGATAACTACGGTTATCCTACACAGCTGCGCATCCTACTTGCCCAGCAGTGTCTCACACAAAAATGAGCACTGCAGACTCCTGTGTTGTGAGAACGTCTTGTGCGACGTAAAGTATGCAACACACCGCAGTGCAATAACGTCATAATCCCATCATGCCGTCTCAGCTACGCTGGGGCTGCCTGACAAACCTAGTTTTTTACTTATTATTATTTACTATTTTTCTTATTATTTTTCTTCCTGTCTTAGGATGTCAGGGCGGTTTTTGGGCTAGCGAGAGCTACCCGTGCGGATCCGCACTAATGGGCCGCAGGTACACACCTTTAATTAATGTATATAGGTGTGCATCCCTTTGTCTACCTGTGGTGCGCAAAGTAATTTAAATAATTCAACACCCACTAAGGGTATGTTACGTGGATCATATATTTTATATATTTTTATATATTATTATCTTTAACTTTACTTAATTACGGTGCGTTGGAGCTTGGGTGTTCTCTGCGGAGATAATGATCACCCATACTCAGAGAAACCACCCATGCGAGCTATTGTTTTAGGAATCACTGTCTAAAATAATAATAACAGTTAGCACGCACCAAGAAATTAAACAAAAAAAAAGAAAAAGACCTGGAAAAATAATTCCAGGTAAAAAATTAAAACTAAAAGTATGCCTCCCCAGTCCTCTTGGCACCTCTATGTGCTCTGTTACTTATATAATGCGACTATTGCGTCACTACTCCTCTCAGGCCATGCGCCTACCCGGGAAGTCTATAATTCACACCTAGTGCGTCCGTGCGGTGATTCACCATGCACGATCGTTTGCCACAGATGTCAAACTAGGAGGGGGTGGTGAAGCGCGGATCGACCGGTCACGTACTGATCGTCCCAGCTGTAGCTCGCGGGGTAGTGTCGGGCCATTCCAGTGTCTGATGTCGTCTCACCATGCCGCAAGTGCATGACGAATGATGACGCTGGTTAGCTTCCGGCCTCGAGGTGACGGATCCTGTACGATACTGCCCTAGGGGTAACAAAGACCAGCTCCTAAGGCCGGTGGAACTCAATCATTCCGGTGGGGCCGTGCGACCATCGTCACGAACATTAAACACAACAGTCTCATCCCAAGAGTTTGTGTCATCAGTATGCCTGTCCATAGCAATTTCGTGATCTATGGACTTACAAGATTTGATTGGTGACTTAATTAAACTAAGTCTATACAATAGTTTTACCTAAACAGACTGTTAAGTATGCTAGATAAAAAATAATGAGCATATGAAAATACAAGACATAGAGACAGTCTGAAGAACTTTTAAACGTGGGGCTCCCAGAGGTACCACATAGACTCGTAGGTCCGCAGAGGTATCCCCGCAAGGGAGGCTCCCGTACACGAGACTTAACTAATTAACTTAATATAAGCTATTATACCTCTAAGCTGAAAGGAAAGAAAATTATCTTTGTAGTGACGAAAAATCATGTACCTCAAGCGGGCACTACTCCTAGTGCTAGTCTGTGTGAGGGGTATTATCCTTGCATGGACCATCATCGCTGAATCCTTGCGAGAGGCAAGTGCCTCGCGTGGGCCTCCATCACGAGAAAATGTTGCCACCGCTTAAAGCAGGAGAAGAGTAGTAGTAAAAAGGGGCCCACTCTAATATTTAACCAAAATGCTGAAAAGAAAAGACCATACCTAGTGAGATTATGACTATAAGGTGGCGTGCTGTTTTACATGAAGACGGGATGAATGATTCCCGAAGGATTCCCACGTCACCGTATTATGTAATTCTCAGTATGCTGAATTAGTAGTTGCCGCTTTTATTTATGTGGGCCTTCTTCTATGCTTACACTTGTATTTAGTTTTTAGAGACAAGAATTATTTTAGGCCGCAAATGGCTGGCGTCTACCTAGCTTTTAGACACGGCTGTCATTGAGAACAGATGCCCTAAGACATCAATACTGAAGACAGCGTGCATACATGTTACTTAGTAAGATCTCAGAACTGGATAAGAATCTGGACATCTCGCTCCGTAACCACATAGAACATCACAGGACATTGGTTACTTTTCACAAAAGCATTTTTAGGCAACTGATCTATCATTATGGTGGGGGTAAGAGAGATGAATACCCACCATAGATGTCCTTCCTGTGAGGGCTTGGCAGATCTGAATATAATGCCCAAACATTGTTACGGAATTCGGTGGGGATGCGCATCTCGCCCGTCACCAGGTCCTATGGAACTAACTTTTTAACCTGTCGTTAGGTTTAAACACAAGCTGCCCCATTATGCACTGCGGTGTGTGAGGATTGTTCAGCAGATTAAAGAAAATAATAATTAAGACATGTTTTCTCAGTGCTTTCCTACATACACGGGAAATGTGTGTGACACCACACCCTGGCCATCACCGCTCGGAAACCCCAATAGTCTCCCAGGGTCGGATCAGTCCATGGTACGGATAGGGATATCCAAACAATTAAAAAGCCATAAGGCTTAGTGGAACATGAAGAGAGACAATAACTTAGAAATATGAGGCCCTTTAGGTATTTTGGCCAATCTTACACAACCTTGCCGGAGTGCGGGGCTAAATTATCGCAACTACTGGAAAAGAGGCGTACACTACGTGTTTCCTAATGAAGAAATTGTCTCTAATCATATTAAACCTATCCTATCGAGCTGAATAGAAAAGGTTTTTAGTTGGTAGAATGCCGGGCTATACAGAGTTATAGCATGGACAGCGACCTCAGTGAAAAATTGTTGGTGGCGGGAGAAAGTGCTGCATATATAAATGTTGCTGTATAGTGTTTCCTACGTGCACTGCAAGTTTGTGTTCCGAATTAGTTCTTGATATATTCGTGAACAATATCTTCAAAGTTCCAAAAATGCTCCCGCAGCCAACGGGAGTTACAAAATTGCTTTAGTGCAGTGGGTTGGATTACTGCTGGCTATGGGAGAGAAACCGACAGACAGCAAAGTGATCTGTGTAATGCCTGTTGTGCTGATCATAGCTGACACAGGTCCAACCTATTCGGCCCTTGGCCGAGGATGCTCTCGAGTTCTGGGGCTTGTCTCCTTTTATACTACTCGTGACGTCACAGGCGCAGGCTCCAACAAATCATCGGTCGAGCAACAGCCAATCAGCGCATAGCTAATAATAACAACGCAGTCGAATGTTCTAGAACATTCTAGAAGTGTTGCGTACACGTGGTTATGACGTCACGGCAAAATTTTGAAGATAATCAAAAGGGGTTTTCCGTGGATAACTCAGCCATTTCCTAACTGATTTTGAAATGGTTTACAGATTTGGAAAGCCCGTCGAATTCTGGTCTTGATTGATGCCAGATTCGGCGGTAACAGGTGATTAAAAAGGATTACATTAAACCTTGGTACATTAAAAGCGTCATCCCATCTTGGTCGTAAACTACGCGCTCTGTCAAAAATAGCATTTAAGCGTGCATATATGCGCACTATGCGCTTTAACGAACTTAGTCGTTTTTATAACGCGATCTCTCTCATAGGCTCATATACGCTTATGGCTCTACCCAGGGGTGTGTGCTCAGGGAACGAATCCAGGATGGGCAACGCGTACCCAGCTTGGCTGGTACGGCCGGTATCGGTCCCGTCGATCCGAACTACACAGCCAAACTGGTTACGGGCCACCAGTCCTGGATTCAATCCTATAAGCACGCCCTCCCATCCCCACCCCTGGGTAGAGCAATAAGCGTGTATAAGCCTATGAGAGAGATTTTGTGTTAAAACGACTAAGTTCGCCAAAATGTGTGGCGTGCGCATGCGCGCCTGTCGCTGTGTGAGCAGAGCGCGTATAGCACAACAAAGAGCGAGTAGCGCTTTTAGTGTACCGAGCTGGTGCTTTGTAATTTTCAATAATTAACTGTTCTCGTTGAATCTGGCATTAATCAAGAGCAGAATTCGACGAACTTTTTAAATATGTAAACCGTTTTAAAATCGGTTCAGAAATGCCTGAGTTATCACCGTTTTCCCCCTTCAAAATATACTCGAAATATAAAAATAACGTCGTAAATACGTATATATACTAGATAATAAGTGATTTGTGTACACGTGACCACTGACGTCATAGTACGCATCTATTTATATTGCAATAATTAGATAATCGTGTACACGTCACTGGTTTTTAGCCCGCTGATTGGTTGGTTGAGCTAAATTTGATTGGTTGAGGCAGCCAGTCCTGACGTTTCAGCGAGTATAAAAAAGGACGATTTCAGTAAAACAAGAGCATCCTCGGCCAGGGGCCGAACAGTCGGGATCTGCCTGCAGTACTCACCGACAATTCAGTTATTAAGCATTGACCTCTGTTTCGGTCGGTTTCTCTCCCATGGTACAGCAGCAGTTTCTCACCCACCGCAACCTAAATTTTACATAAGCTCCCGACATTCGTTCAAGGGCAGTATTGGAACTTTTGAATAATATTGTTCCCATCTAATTATGAACTAATACGAAACAATATTGTGGTGGGGCCCTACGGCCTCAATATGTGATTCTACAGATGTAGAGGCAGCAGTGTTCTTTGGTGAATGACTCACCGGATCTGCCAGCCAAGCTAAAAAGTGGATATTCAACCACCACACTGCATGTCGTGTGTGTTCCTTTTAACTTTTTGACCGCAGCAAGTAAACTTTGCCCGGTACGTCTTAAGAGCTACCTGATGTACCCCGCACCATTAAGTTAGTTATGTATCTGCAACAGTATTCAACAACCCTAGTGATAAAGGGTTGTTCTTCACTTTCATCCTACCGTTATTGAACAGAACTTTTCTCACTGCAGTAATGTTATCATAGAACTTACTAACCGTTTATTAGACACTCTTATATTGTGATTACCATGCTGAGTCGCACCGCTCCCATCTTGGATCAGCATGCAGCAATCCTGTCTGCCGGAATCTACATGCGGAAACTTTCCATCTTCTAGAGCATGTGTCAACTCACGTCACTCCAACGATGACGTATCAATTTCAGTAGCACGATAGCCTGTCCTTAAGAATGGCTAGCGAGTATTCAAGTAACTTTATGTAACATTCTCAATTCATCCGTTAATTACAACATTAATGATTATATTTTATCTTTGCAAATGGTCCCAATGACTAAAAGGCACCGTAACGGTCTCTGGACCGCCAGTTATAATTACTTTATCTGGTCATAGTTATTTTTATTTTACTGTAAGGTGTTTTCACTAACCGCACCATAATAGGTATCAACCTGTATTACTATTATTATTCTGATCATTTCACATTCATATTACTTGTATTTGGTTAGTTTAGTATATGGCTAGTAGCCATCCGTTGATATGTTTTGTTTATCTGTAGAAAACTTAGGACCACAGTGCATTTAGGAAATACTATACAGCAACATTATTTATGCATCATTTCCTCCCGCCACCAACACGTTTCACTAAGGTCGCTGTCCATGCTATAACTTTGTTTATCCCAGCATGCTACCGACTAAACCTGACTATTCAGCTCGATAGGATAGGTTTAATATGATTAGAGACAATTTCTTCATTAGGAGACACATAGTGTACGTCTCTTTTCCGGTTGTTGTGGTAATCTAGCCCCGTACTCTGGCACGGTTGTGTAAAACTGGCCAATATACCTATAGGGCCTCATAGTTATAAAGTTATTGTCTCTCTTCATGTTCCACTAAGCCTTATGGCTTCTTAATTGTTTGGATATCCCTATCTGCATCATGGACTGATCCGACCCTGGGAAACTATTGGGTGTTTCTGAGCGGTGATGGCCAAGGTGTGGTGTTACACACACACACCTCCCGTGTATCTTTTGATACCTAGTAGTTAATTATCCTTGCCAATGTAGGAAGCACTGCCAATACACATTTTAATTATTGATCTTTTACATTCCTTAGAAGATCTTTCCCACACCGCAGTGCATATTGGGCAACTTGTGTATAAACCTAACATCAGGTCAAAAGTTAGCTCCATAAGACTTGGCGACGGGCGAGATGCGTATCTCCACTGAATTCTGTAAGAATGTATGGGCAAGATGTTGAGATCTGCCACACCCTCTCGGGAAGGACATTCACGGTGGATATTCGTCTCTCCAACCCCCACCATAACGATCACTCAGTTGCTCAAATTTGCTTATGTGAAGAGTAGCCATTCTCATGTGATGTTTTAAGTGGTTGCGAAGTCGGGCATCTGGATTCTCACCAAGCTCGGATGTGTTACCTAGTAACATGTACATGCGCTGTCCTCGGAGGTGGATGCTTTCAAAGGTTTCTCACGGGATGCGGGGATTTTGCACCCTCGGACAGCCATGTTCAAAGATAGGTAGGAAACCCCGCCAGTTGCGGCCTAAAATAGTTCTTGTCTTTAAAAACTTAACTGAGAGGTTAGGCATAGCAGAATGCTCACATAAATACAAGCGACACCCACTAATTCAGTATCTTGGACCTACATAAGACGATGATGTTGGAATCCCTCGGGAATAGTTCATCCCGTCTTCATGTAGAACAGTACGCAACATTTTAGTTATAGTTTCACTAGGATGGTCTTTTCTTCACAGCACTTTGGTTGAATATAAGAGTGGTCCTTTCTGGCCAATACTCTTCCCCAGGTTTAAGTGGTGGGAGCATTTTCCTGTGACAGAGGCCCATGCATGGCACTTGCCTCTCGCAAGGATCCAGTGACGGCAGCCCGCGCGAGGTTACTACTTCTCACCCAGAAACACAGTATCAGAAGTAATGCCCGCGCGAGGCACATAGCCTCTCGCCACAAATAAAGGATATCTTCCTTTTTCCTTTTCAGCCTAGAGGTATAATAGCTTATATTAAGTTAATTAGTGATCTTGTATGCGGGAACCTCCTTTACAGGGCTACCTTTGCGGACCTGCGAGTTTGTGTGGTACCTCCGGTGGTCCCACGTTTAAAAGTTCATCAGGCTGTCTCTATGTCTTGTATTTTCGTATTCTCATTGTATCTAGCAATCATGACGATCTGTTTTAGATAAATTAATTGTATAGGCTTATTTAGGTTAGGTCACTAACAAATCTTGTAAGTCCATAGATCTCAAAATTGCTATGGACAGGCATACTGGTGACACCAACTCATGGGATGAGACTGTTGTGTTTAATGTTTGTGACGATGGTCACATGGCCCCACCGGAACGATTGAGTTCCACCGGCCTTAGAAGCCGGTTTTTGTTGCCCATAGGGAAGTGTCGCCCGGGATCCGTAACCCCGAGATGGGAGCCAACCAACGTCATCAGTCGTCGTGCACATGCGGCGCGGCCAGTTGACAACAGACACAGGAATGGCCCGACGCTACCCCATGAGCTACAGTTCTCCAGCCAATTTCGAGTAAATTACTTCAGAAAACGATCTTAAATCATTGAAAAATTACGGATTTTTTTAGACATCAAGTGGTGAGAAATTGTGCTAGGAGAATTGAGCTAAAAATTACCAAATTTCGTCAACAATTTATTTATATATTGCCATTTTAAGAATCGGGCAGGGAGAGATTGATGATCAGTACATAGGACAGGATTAGCCTACAATCTTAAAAGCATAAGCACAGTGAAAAAGGTTTCTTTTGGGGTCCTAAGCAGAAAAAAGGGGCTTGGAATATTTTTGGGGGAAAATTTGAAATTTTACTTCCCATACGCCTTGTAATAGGGTCATGTCTATTTTCACTTAAAGCTGAGCTAGCATCATATATACATTTTTAAAGAAAAATAATGTAAAAAAAAAAAAAGTTTATTGAACTAAATAACCTAAATAACAAGATTTACCACCAAGTGCAATAAAATATTATTCACAGTCGTGTAACTTGCCTGCTTGGCTCAACCATTGTCTATTGATATTTTCTATTGTTATTTATGCATAACCATTTGTTTCACAATTGTAGGCCTAATTCCATTCCATTATGCGTTGTGAAGACTGCAAGAACACTGGTAAAGATATTGAATTTAGAATATCAGACCTATGGCTATGTAAGGCGTGCAATCTCACAAGAGTTACAGAACGGAGAGAGCATTTTGCTAAATGTGCAGCAAACAACGACACGTATGCACCGCCAGCTTTCTCCATTCCCATTACATCTATACCCGCTGTTACCACCACAACCATCAGTACATCCCCAAATCACATAACTCAAGGAAATACCATTATCCACGAACCATCACCCACACCAACCCACATATTGCAATATATTATCTGATTTGCAACAGTCACAAGATGACGATATGCAAAATGGTGTTACCCGCATTCTACAAATACACGACATACCACACGATAACGACAACCTTAATGGAGATATATCCAGTCTCCGCATTTTCTGTTCCTGTGGTAAGCCAAACAACAATTACATGGTGATGTGCTCCAATTGTAAAAATTGGGAACATTATGCATGTACCAAGCTGCCACCTTATATGCTCTCGGCACTTACATCTAAATCCCATCGAAAATACACTTGTAGTGCTTGTACAGTGATAACCACACATATTCGAGAATACCTCGAGTGGTATGGATCAGCACACGAAGTCCTTGTAACAACCATTGCTGATAATGATAGTACTGAACCCGTGTCTGAAACATCCAATCATGAAACAAATAGTACTGAAATGGGAGACAGTAACGCTGATAAGCAAACAGCACATGAAGTCGTTGAAATAACCAGTGCTGATCATGATATTACTGAACCTGTGTCTGAAACACCAAATCCTGCAATAAATTGTACTCAAAAGGCAGCCAGTATTGCTGATTATCAAATAAACACACAACTGACAGAAGTACCTCCACCTACCAATTCCAAACCATCTACTTCTGTAGGAACAGAAACAACCAATAATATGGATGTTCTTCGTAAGTTGGTAAAGCATGTTAATGATATGCAGAATAACTTTGATGCATTGATAAAACATGTCAATGATCTACAACATAGAACACAAACTAATGATACCGGTACACCACAACATTAATCTTATAGAAATATTCTCGCAACTGGCAACCAGGTTGTTTCACAAAGTCTGTCTAACCTGCATACTTGCAAAACAACGCCAATTTTGAAGGTCAGGGAAAACACTCAAAGTGTTAACGTTAGGTCAATTCCTGTAGTGAACAATCGATGGACACATCCAAATCAGACACCAAACTCATATGTCCAACACTTGACATCAGGATACTCCCGAACCAGAGTACTGATTCAACATGAAATACCACCATCGCTAATTCAGACTGATAATGGCAGTCATTACCACACTAAAAATCAGGATAATGACTACATATCTAAGAGCAGATTAGCAGGATTTTCCTATACCAAACCCACTTCCACCAACGCGAATGATAATTGGACTGATCAACGAAAAAAGGTCCTCATTATCGGAAGCTCCACAATTAGAAAGCTAAGTGGAAGATATATGTCTACCAATGAACTCAATATTAATATTCAAACTCTACGTGGGGCACGAATTAATGATTTAACTGACCAATTAGACAAATACCTGCAAGTAAATAGTCATGATGCTATTGTCATACATGTAGGTACCAACGACATTGGCAAACGAAACCAACAAAGTATGACTCAAGATTACTCTGCCTTAATCGATCGCATTCGTTCTATATGCCCTCACAGTCAGGTCTTTGTATCATCCTTGCTGCCACGACCACAAAATGAGTATTGCCATAATCTAACACTTGAGTTCAATTGTATCCTATTAAGCCTGTCTGAAACGCAACAAACAACATTTATAGACAACTCACCGCTTTTCTTCAATCGCAGTGGGGAGGTGTATAAGGAATTATTTTATGATCACATACATCCAAGTGTGCAGGGGACTCGTATCCTATCAGAAAATATTATAAACTACCTCAACAGTACCCCTATCAACAATTCTTACAACACCTATGCTTCCGCTGTTCGAAAGACTTACCCAGCTGAGAGATCAGCTTACAATCCACATTTTCACAATGGAAGGATCCATGGGAGGAGTCCACTAGCATATACTACACATCATACACGAATCAGCAACATGCCAAATCAATGCCTTACACACTACAACACAGGCACTCCACCAAGCCAGTACTATTAAGTACTACTAATAATTCCTCTAAGAAAATGATTGTAAAACCTAGTTTAGTTACAGATGCACCTCTTATAAATGTAAAGAACAAAACTAAAAACCGTAAGATGCCCTTAAAGGACAAATGTGGACTAAATATATCATCAAAGAAAACGTCTAGCCCAGCCCAATCCACCAAGCCAGTACTATTAAGTACTACTAATAATTCCTCTAAGAAAAAGATTGTAAAAACTAGTTTAGTTACAGGTGCACCTCTTATAAACGTAAAGAACAAAACTAAAAACCATAACATGCCCTTAAGTGACAAATGTAGACCAAATATATCATCAAAGAAAACGTCTAGCCCAACACTTGCCAATTTCAAACATGACAGTGATGTCACAGTTTTACACACTAATACAGATGTCTTCACGCAAGACAAGATTATTGAACTCAAACACTTAATCCAAGACAAACCACCACGTATCATAGCCATCACTGAGGTAAAACCAAAGAACTATAAAGTTCATCGAACACTATATCTGATTACAACATAGAAGGATACAACATTGAAGAATCTAATATTGCTGACAAACACGGGAGAAGCATTCTTTTATTCATAAGGAAATCTATATCCTATAACCTGATAACCACCAATGATGCATTTGTAGAATGTCTCGTCTGTGATATAACTGTGGAAAAGGAAACTCTAAGGATCGGTATATTTTATAGAAGCCCACATTCAGATAGTTTGAACAACATACAACTTTACCCATGTACTACATAAATTATGTTCTGATAACAGATGCACACTTATACTGGGTGACTTTAACATGCCGCATATCAATTGGTCACTAGCTACATATACCAGCACTACTAATTTAGATTTTACTTATCACTTTATTGAGACAATAAGAGATTGCTTCCTACAGCAATTGACAACAACACCCACTAGAGGACGGGGCTCGACTAAGCCCTCAATACTAGATCTACTATTTACAAATTATCGTGAACTAGTGGATGACATAGTTGTTAATGCCCCACTCGGTAAGAGTGATTATTCTATAATACAGGTTACAATCCATCTCGAACTGGTCAGCAGTACAACCACAAAATTACGATATGATAAAGCAGATTATAAAGCTATGATTGCATATTTGAACATAGACTGGAGCAACCTTATGGGAAGCTTCAATGATGTTAATGATCTTTGGCAAACAATACTTTCAAAATATCACGAAGTTGAAGAGAAATTCATTCCCATTTAAAAAATTAAAAGTAAGCGAAACAAATACCCACTCCATAAAACAACCAGAAGTAAGATTAATAAAAAGAAACGTTTCTGGAGAAATTATATAGAAACTGAGAGTGAAGACATATATATTGAATACTGTAAAATAAGAAATCAAGTCAGGACAGCTACAAGAAAAGCTGTGAGAATGCATGAACATAATATCTCGAAATGTGTTAAACAAAATCCAAAGAAATTTTTGAAATATGTTCAATCCCTGACCAAAACAACAATTGGTATCCCTGATTTGGAAATACCTAATAATAATGGTGTTTTTTACTACAAATGATAAGGAAAAGGCAGATGTTTTAGCTGACTACTTTAATTCTGTTTTCACAGTTCAACCGGATGAAGAGGCCAATTTCAACTAGACATATAATTATGCAGTCTCCACTAATTGTTAATATCACTCCAGACATTGTGAAAGAAAAATTATCCAAACTCAAGATCTCTAAATCTCCTGGACCTGACAGATTACATCCTAGGCTAATATATGAACTTGGGCAAGTATTCTGCAATCCTTTATTATTGCTTTTTAATAGATCACTAGAATCTGGGAAATTACCAGACTGTTGGACTAACGCCAATATATCAGCCATATTCAAAAAGGGGGACAAAAAGAAACCTGAAAATTATCGCCCAATCAGCCTAACGTCGGTAGTGTGTAAAATAATGGAATCAATAATTAAGGATGCAATAATGGACCATCTAAGAACAAATAAAATGCTTTCAGATAAACAATATGGCTTTATCAGTGGCCGATCTACTGTTCTGCAATTGCTAAATGTACTTGAAAAATGGCTGCAGACACTTGATGTTATCTACTGCGACTTTATGAAGGCATTTGACAGGGTCCCTCACAAACGTCTCATAAAAAAGTTGTCTATATATGGCATAGAACCTAAATTGTTAGATTGGATACAGGCATTTTAACCAGTAGAACGCAACAGGTATTAATTAACGGGGTCTCTTCTAAAACACCACAGGTCACAAGTGGCATACCACAGGGTTATGTTTTGGGACCACTTCTTTTCATAATATATATCAATGATCTTCCTGATGCAATTAACCGTGGTTCTGAAATGTTCCTATTTGCAGATGACACAAAACTCTTCAGCTCAATTTTTAATCCAACAGACTGTATTTCTATTTCACTGCAAAAAGACATAAATTCGATGTGTTCATGGACAGATGATTCATTATTAAAACTTCACCCAGATAAATGCAAATATATGCGAATCTCTACCAAAACAGAACCACACTCCTATACAATGAACTTATGCAGCCATACTTTAACATACTCCCCTGCTGAAAAAGATATTGGTGTAATAATCGATAAAAAGCGAAAATTTGACCAGCACATAAATGAAAAGATAAACAAAGCAAACCAAATAATGGGATTAATCTGACGTATGTTTAGCTATATAGATCAATATAATTTTACCCACCTATTCAAGGCCCTCGTTAGACCACATATTGAATATGCTAATGTTGTCTGGGCCCCACATTTGAAAAAAACACATAAATGCAGTAGAAAATGTTCAAAGACGGGCTACCAAGCTCGTTCCTGGCCTACGCCATCTATCATACAGTGAACGCCTACAAACTTTGAAATTGCCGACATTGGCATTGCGTAGAGTACATGGCGATATGATAGCGATTTATAAACATCTCAACAACAAATATGACCAAGGAACATCAGACTTCATTGAACTTCACAACAGAAATACTAATACAAGAGGCCATAGCTTAAAACTCATGAAAGTTAGACCCAGACTAGACATAAGAAAGTACTCCTTCCCATTGCGGTGCACTGATCATTGGAATAAACTCTCTGAATATGTCATCAGCGCACCTTCAATTAATTCTTTTAAACATAGATTGGAAAACTTTGGGAAAGTCACCCTATGCGCTTCAACTTTGAAGCTAAACCTACATGTATTTCCAATTCTACTTCAATACTATAGTTTATTGATGTGAAACTGTTATTCCTGACGTTAGAGGCCTGAGGCCTGCTGTCAGATGTCCTTTCATTGTGTCATTGTATCAAGAAGCTTTCTATCCATTTAAGAATCTGTGGGTTGATGTTATATAGATTCAGTTTATGAATCAGAATCAGAATATTTTTATTGGCACAAAATCATGAACATGTTGATATAGCCAAACACAGAATGTGATACAAAACATAAGACGTACAGACAATGGACAATTAAACAATAAAAACATTACGTTATATATATAGTGTAGTAACAATACTATGAATTAATATATACAATAGTGGGTAACTCGATACCGCATAATGGGATGTACTTACAGTGACACATTTCCAGAATTTTTCATTATGTATATTATTATATACATTTTCACTATGAACAACAATTCAATTACTTTGGGGGTTGAGGAGATTATGCCTCTTTTGGAAGGATTCGTATACAAATTGCATATTTCGCTGTCTCCATTATTGCAGCTCATTATGAAGACAAATTTGTCATCTTCTGAGAGAGAAGAGAAATCTGTAAAGTCAATAAATGTATTATGTAATGTTGATCTCATTTCTTGATAAACAGGGAAAGTCATTACAAAATGCGTTTCGTCCTCAACCGCTTGCAAGTCACAGAATTTGCAGAGTCTGTTTGCGACAGGAGTTATGGGAGAAGTGTGTCTGCCCAATTCTATTTGAAGATTGTGTGCGCTTACTCTTAGCTTGGCAAATTGCCTTCTTCTGTTAACATTTCTATCTATAATCAAAAAAAATTTCGATGTAGAATTTGCTCTTGAATGTTCGGTAACATCTTAATTTAGATCCATGTTGTAATGTAGGCCTATCCCAAGTAGATTGGTTGATAAAGTCCATGTTTACATGGGACGGCCAATTAGACTGGAACCGAGTTTCCATTGCATCTTTTAGTAATTTAATCGACCTGGTCTTATTAAGATCCACACAACGATTGCTCCATATGTCTGCAAGACCAAATTCGGCCCACAAAGTCTTCATGTGTGTGGACTACAGTTTCGGAGTACAGCGCACACAATCTTTGCCAGAATTTTGCAGCATACACTAGGTGTGTGGTCAGTAAGGGATACTTTCAGAGTTCACCTCGATCAGCAGCATGTGTAGTTCTCCTACTGACCCTTAATATATACTTACAGAAATTGACGGAAACCTTTTCAGCGGATAACTTGTCACCTAACTGCATGAAATTGGTTGAATTAATACCCTTTATATAGAATGGTGCCCATATTTCACTTCAGTAGGACAGGATTGGCAAAATCAAGGAATTGAATAGCTTAAATGCCATTAATGGGTTGTTTCGGACATTAATCGACTTGAGTTTATATAAAGCTTTCTGGGCTTGATCTGCAAGTGTTTGACATGCAGGGTTAAAAGAGCCATATGATGTAAATACAATCCTTAAATAGCCATAGGATTGTACAACCTCGACCATAGAGCCAAGAAATGTGAAGTGGTATTTCTTGTCTATGTACAAGTCTACGATGGGGAACCTTGTCAAATGCCTTTATAGATTACAACAAACTGGTTTTCGCTCAAATCGTCGTTTTCCTCATTAAATCCCTAGGCACTTCACGTCTTCTTACTCTTCGCTAATATACTAAGCTCTTAAATACAATTTCATAATCACTATAAACACTTGGAAATTATTCAACTTTAGCCAAGTAAACACGGCGCGTTACGACGTCAAAAAAGCGGGAGTGGGGGGGGGAGGAGGAATTACTCAATTTACTGAACAGATATTAACAGGTTACTGTTATGACAACCGTCAAATCATTCAAGAACAAACTAGATATCCAAGAAAGAACTTTTGAATTGGACTCAGCAAGCCATACTGCAACAAAAACACCGAGGCAATAACAAGCCAGTGGCGTATGCCTCGTAAAATGATGATGATTTGAAACACGTGTCGAAACGTCCTGGGTACGAAAAGGACAGGGCCGAATCTGGCAACACAAGTTAAGCGAAAGCGAAACAAGGTAGGTCTATTTATTAGATTTAAATTTTTTGTCATAGGATTTTCACTAGTCTCTATGAAGAGCCGCAGTCTACAACTGACTGCGGCTCTTCATAGAGACTAGTTTTTCACATAATACCAGTATCTGCGCCAAAGTTAATCGTATGAGCTATATAATTATTATATAAGTACTATATATCCTGAATTTCTTTATAGAACCTACTCCTAGCTCCAACATAACAAGGCAAGGGGACACAATTACAGAATAAGTATATATCCTGATTTGGCTATATGAGTCAATATCAAAAGTTGCAAAAATTTAATGCAAACAAAATCGAAAAATATAGTATTTCTAAACTCAAATTTTATTAAGTTTTCAATTAAAGTAATGTTACTAGATAATAAAAATCACCAAGTGCAACCTTATTGCCAGACGTATTCAGCATTTTCCAGAGCTAAACGATGCAATACTAGTTTGGATTGTCCATCCTGTTACAAATGTATTATTCTGAGTTTAGAACTGAATTACTGTTACAAGTACATACAATTTCGTAAATTGGAGGCTTGGATTATGACAAATCTCTGATTTAACAGAGTAAAATCACATTACAGCAGAAAAAGAATAGAAATATTGACTAAAGAAGACATACTTTTGATAAAATAGTCCTTTTTAGCATAGTTTCTTTCAAATTTTTCATGTGTATTGTATTGATCATCCACTAAATTGTCGTGGCTCAGAAAAATTAATTCCAATACATAGATAGTTAGGAATTAAATTCTTTTTAAATATATTTTATCCCCTTGCATTCACAAAACAATGTCTGCAACAGGAGGGACATCACGGTTACAGGATGGACCGATCCCGTAACAGGATGGAACACAAACATATTATCAGTAAATGCTACTCGACAGTTATTTTGATGCAATGATTTGTCTAATCTATCTTAGTATAGGCTTGCACGATTATTGGTTCGAGTGATCGCGATCGATCCTTAAATAATAATCGCGATTACTCGATTAATCAGCCCTTTAAATTACCTTGATACCCTATAGTAACAATGAGAGAAGACTATTTTTGAAAATTGATCGCGGGAATGCCTGGCTCGATGATCGAGCAAGCCATTCCAGCGACCTATTTTCAAAAATACTCTCCCTTTTGCTTGTAAATGGACAATTAATGCGAGAAAATTACGAGTTTCTTGAACAATTTCTTGACTGGTCATATTAAAGAGAAATTATTAGGTGTGTTTTGAGATATTTTATGCAGTTTATTTTATTCACGATTATTCGATTATTAATTTTTAATCGTATGAATTCGTGATTTAAAAATACTCGCGATTTTTTATCTAATCGTGTAATCGCACAAACCTATCTTAACATACACAAGTAATAAACAATAAAATCTTAATATTAGTGAAAACCTCAAAATGTGGTAACAGGAGGGACACCACGAAACAGTTCAAACACAATTCAGAAAATATCAGCTTAAACAATAGTACATAAAAGAATGAAATAACATTATAATAAACCCTTTTCACATTGGCATTACATTAGCATAATCCGCCAGGAGATCGGTGTCTTAATGTTCTAGCTGGTGGGTAATTTAATGAACGTCATTAAGTTTGCTCTTAGTATTTAAGCCATACATCATTGGAACATTGGATCAATTTCTTGAATAGTATGTAACAGTAGTCAATATTTAATTTTCAAAAAGCTAATGAGTAATTTCATGGAAATTAGATAATAAAAAGCTATACATACTATTCAGAAAATTGCATAATTACAATGGAGTGTGATCAAAATATAAACTGTTTGCTTGAATATAATTTTTACAGAAATAGGAAATGAATTAATACATAGCAAATTCGACTAGCTACATAGTAAATTCGACTAGCGCTCTGGTGATGTATGCTTAAATTACTTTGCAACAGAATTCCAGATATCAACGTCGATCTCAAATTGGGAATCTACACCATCTATCATTTTGGGCTGTGGAATTATTGCTACAACATGCGATCTTTCTTCTTCTTCTTTTCGATCGCTGGTATCACACTTGGAGAGCCGTTCTCAAGATGAAATCTGTGGTTTTCTGCAGTTCTTCCACAGGCCCATACAGCTTTTCAAGAATAGAGGTTGACAAAGGCCAGATCTCTTCTCTCAGCAGCTGATACGTACTGCAACATTGAAGTATGTGCTCTGTGGTCTGTTCTGCTTCTCCACAAGGACAAGCGGGCGATGTCGTAAGGTGGAACCGCCTGTACATGTGTTGGTTTAGTCTGTTGTGTCCAGTTCTGAGACGAAAAATGGTCACTTGCTCTGGCCTCGAGAGATGATGGTAGGCATCTTCTGATTGAGGTGTTCTATAGAGGGACTTAATGATAGTCTTCATCTCTGTATGGGTAACCATGTTTTCTGTCTGATTCTCTTCTGCACCCACCTTTGCCATCTTGTCTGCTTCCTCATTTCCTTGGACACCACAGTGTGAGGGGATCCACTGCAGTGCTATCCGAAAGCATTTGATGGTTTGTAGTGCTTCTTCAAGTTGTGGCAGCTTACCTTTGGTGATAGCCTCAAGGACGGAGCGGGCATCAGATAAAAAGACAATCTGTGCAATAGGGTCTGCTGTTCTGCTGATGGTATTAGCTGCATGAACCAGTGCTTCGACTTCAGCTCTGTAGTTTGTGCAGTGTTTGCCTGTCGGTATTGCAGCTGACTCATGTTGTCCGTTTGGATACTGTATGTGCAGTCCGGCACCTCCGCTCCTAATTGCATCTTTGGCTGATCCATCTGTGTAGATCCTTATCCATGTCTCCTGAGGGTACATTTCTTCCAGCATGGCTAGGGTCAGGGCCTTCTTGCTCACATCACTGTGTTCATTTTTGGTTGTGAGATGAGGTACTGTGGTGCGAATAGCTATGCTCTCTAGTTTGTTTTCCCAGGGTGGAGGATCAAGGGTGTGGTTTGGATCTTCTATTTGTGCTGGCAACATCTCTTGGTGTTTCCTTTGAAGTGCTTTTGTCTCTTTCACAAAACTTGATCTTTTAAGTCTTCCTGATGACAGCTGTGCTTGCCTGATCTTCATCGGGTGGTTATTGAACGATTTGAACTTTGCAACTTGGATCAGTGCTTTGCATTCCCTTCCTTTGCTAAGTGGGGGAATGCCTGCTGTCTGCTCCATTTTTTCTATTGGTGTTGATCTCATTCCACCAGTGATGATGCGCAGTGCCTGGTTTTGTACTCTGTCGAGGTTCTGTTGATGAGATTTAGCTGTTGTCATCCATGAGCTGGATCCATACTCAAGGTGTGGTCGTACGGCACCTAGGTAGATGGTCTTGAGGATCCTTTCATTGGCACCCCACTTTGTTCCTGCCAGCTTCCTCATGATGTTTAGCTTTCTTCTGGCCTTTGCCTCTGCATTCTGGATGTGCTCCTTCCATGTTAATCTTCTGTCATATGTGACTCCCAGGTATGTCTGCTGGTCCTCGTATTCGAGTGGAGTACCGCCCAGTGTCAGATTGCCAACCTTGGTTTTGGTGGACAGTGTGAATAGCATGGCTGATGATTTTTCTTTGTTGATGGTAATACACCAGCGATTGGCCCAAGCTGTAATTCTGTCCAAGGCGAGCTGCATTCTGTACGTGGCAGTCGTTGTGTACTCCTCGGTGCACCAGATTACGAGGTCATCTGCATAGAGGGCTGCTTGGATCCCATTGGGCAGCTCTGCTACAATGTCATTGATGAAGAGTATGAACAGAGTAGGTGATAATACTCCGCCTTGTGGCACCCCTTGTCTCAGCAATACATTCTGTCCAGATTGTCCATCCACCAGCACCCTAGCTCTGCGATTGTGTAGGTATGACTTGGTCCATCGGAACATGTTGCCACCGATGCCTGTGCGCCAGAGCTTCACGAGGAGGCCATCCTTCCACACCTTGTCAAATGCTTTCTGCAGATCGATAAAGGCAGCTAGCATCACCTTCTTGGCTTGAAAAGTGTCCTCTATGACCTGTGCAAGATGTGTTGTTTGATCTTCTGTGCTCCTGTATCTTCTGAATCCGGCCTGCTCTGAAACTATAATGTTCTCCGACTCCAGGTACCACTGCAACCGCTGGTTGATGATGCGCTCCATGGTCTTGCATATGCAGCTTGTAAGACTGATAGGACGGTAGCTCAGCACTTTCGTCTTGTTCTTTCCTTTTTTCAGAATAGGAGTCATTCTGGCTTCCTTCCAGCACTGAGGAACCTCTCCATTGGTCCAACTGAGATTAAAGATGTCTAGCAACTTGCGAAGAGATGCATTACCAAGGTGTTGGATCATTTCATTCGTAATGCCATCTGGCCCGGGAGATTTCTTCTTTTTCAGTTGGCGGATAGCCTTCTTCAGTTCTGTTAAACTAATGTCAACTTTCATTGCATCGTGAGTGTTGGTGTCTGTTCTTTCCTTTTGCTCTTTTCTAACCTCCCTTTGACGCATTCGTGGTATAGAAATGTTGCTTTCTTTTGCATATGCCTTCGCAAAGGCATCTGCTGCCATCTTTCCTGTCAGTGTTTGTCCATCTTCTTCAAGAGTAATCTTCTCTCCCCTGACACCCTCATCATTGAGTGCTTTAGTCAGTCTCCATAGTTTTGTGGTGTCTCTCTCTAAATTAAACCCTGCCGTCTTTTCCCTCCAGCTTCTTCTTTTGGCCTCCAGCTTGGTCTTTAGATACCTGGCTTTAGTTTGTTGTAGCGTGAAGTGGTTTTCATGACAGGGATTACCCTCTGCATCTTCTCTGGCCTTGTCTAGTTTATCATGTGCTGCTTGCAGTTCTGTTGTCCAGTAGGGGCGGTAGTTTTTCCTGAACCCTCGAGGAATCGCTTCATTGGCAGCCTTGAGGATACTTGAATTAAATTCCTTTACCACATTGTTGATGTTTCTCCCTTCTACTGCTATATTATGGGTAAGCTCATTGGAACGAATGCCGAACAGACTCCAATTTGCCTTTTTGTAGTTCCACCTTGGATGTTGAGGTGAACTGGTCGAAATACTTCCAGAAAGAGAGAGGAGGACTGGGCGGTGGTCGCTTCCTCCTAACTGCGATCCGACCACTCTACTGAGGTTTCTGTGAATGTCTTCTGTACAAAATGCCAAGTCTGGCGTTGTTGTCGAGTGCCATCGGCGCGAGTAGAAGGTAGGCTGATCTGTGGGATCGTTGACAAGTAAAAGGTGCTTTTCATCTTGCCATGCTTCAATGTCTTCTCCTCGTTTATCAAGTGTTCTGTATCCCCAGCTCTGGGACTGGCTATTAAAGTCTCCCGCAATGAGGAAGTGGCAGTCCGGGACCTGGATTGTGTCAAGTGAGAGATTCTTGTCATTAGGGCAGTAATAATTGACAATTTCAATCACAGAGTTGCTGGTTGTTACCTTGATCTTGATATATTCTGCCTCTTCCATAAAGGTTTTGATCTGGCTGGCGTTCACGCTGTTTCGGACCAAGGTCATCACCCCACCTTTCTTTCTTCCTCTTCGATCACACCGGAAAATCTGGTAACCTCTGATCTTAAATGGTTTTCCTTCTTGCAGGTGTGTCTCTTGAATGCAGCAGATATCAATGTTGTTTTCGTACAGGAACTGTTCGAGCTCTGATTTCTTGTTGGTAACCCCTTCTGCATTCCAGTGCATGATGTTGATACTGGGGTTCTCTTTGGGTTTGGTCTTCTCTTTCCGTTGGCCAGTAGCTCTCCATCCTCGTCCCCTGGCTCCACAAGACGAGTTGATGGGACCTCCAGTAGCTGAGGGTGGGCTCCTTCGAGGCATGGAGCCCGGCGCTGCACCTGCCTGGCGGATCCTCACAGGGCGAGCACCATTTCGATTGATTCGATCTCCAAGTGTAATTTCATTAGCGTTGTGCATAATGCTCTGGTTAGCCCCTCCAAATGTCTGGATTGACACCCAGTGGGTTATACCCCTGCGCCACGTTGAGGCCGAGCATATAGTCTTAAACAGGGGATGCGATCTTTCATACCAACATTTGTCTTTATGAGTTTTTGGCCAATAAAATCTATTTTTCTTTCCTCTTCCCACTCTGTGCATGCATTCTACATACAGCTCCTGCTCATCAATAGATTCTACAAAGCCTGGATAGAGCACGTTGTCATATTTTACGATCACATACTTCTTTAAACATTTGGACTGTTCAGGAATATATGTACATTGCATGCCATTATGCTCCATTGTATCATGAAAAATCGCACTATCTTGATTCACAGAGTTAGTGTTAGCCACACCATTGTAGTTATCAATACTTATCTTAGCCACATGATTAGTATCATTTACTTCCACCTCATCACTGCCATTAATGGTCACATAATTAGTATCAGTAACAGCCACATTCTCAGTACATGTAGCATTAACAACCACATTCTCATTCTCATTAATAACCACATTCTCATACGCCACCATATCAATAACAGTCACATCATCCGTATCGCTAACTATCAAACTATCATTATTATTAACAGTCGTTCGATGAACACTGCTACCATCCACACCAGCAGTAAAATTAACTACATTGTCATTTGTACCATTGACACTCGCAGCAATAGTGTTATTAACAACCACATTCTCGTAATCCACAATGTTCATACCAGCCATATCATTATTACCATGAACTGGCAAACTATCACTATCAGCAACAGCCATTCTGTCAGCACTGCTAACATCCATACCAGCAGTGTCAGTGTTATCAACAGTCATTCTATCAGCACTGCTAACATCCACACCATCAGTGTCATCAACAGCCATTCTGTCAGCACTGCTAACATCCACACCATCAGTGTCATCAGCAGTCATTCTATCAGCACTGCTAACATCCACACCATCAGTGTCATCAACAGTCATTCTATCAGCACTGCTAACATCCACGCCATCAGTGTCATCAACAGTCATTCTATCAGCACTGCTAACATCCACACCATCAGTGTCTGTGTCATAAACAGTCATTCTATCAGCACTGCTAACATCCACACCATCAGTGTCATCAACAGTCATTCTATCAGCACTGCTAACATCCACGCCATCAGTGTCATCAACAGCCATTCTATCAGCACTGCTAACATCCATACCAGCAGTGTCAATGTCATAAACAGTCATTCTATCAGCACTGCTAACATCCATATCATCATTATTATTAACAACCATTTGCTCAGCCAAATTACTATCATTAGTATCAATAACAGCAACATGCAGCTCGAAACCACGACCTACAGAGTCAATAACTGCCATATTATTATGGTCAACATTTATCATTGTTTCATCATGATCATTAATGATAGATTCCCATATGTTATGTGTGACCTCATATTGCGACCCTGGACCCTTTACTCGGTTCGGTGGAGGAATGATGGCTAAAACATTATCTCGCTGAAACCAGCATTTATCTTTGTTCTTTTTGGGCCAATAAAAGCGGTTTTTGCTGCCTTTTCCTATCCTATGCATACATTCGACATAGAGGTCGTCTCCATCACTATCTTCCACAAACCCTGGATAAAGCCTGTCTTGGACATTTTCGTAGACATACTTTACAATAACATGTTTCCCAATACATTTGGACAGTTTGGGAATATTCTTCCAACTTTTCTCTAATACTTGATTATTATCATTAATAGTAACAACATCTGATTGAACAGTGTTATTGCAATTCACACTGTGATTACCAACCATATCATTTATGCCAGGTACACAGTCATGATGCAAATTATCATCAACAGTCATGCGGTCCTGATCAACGCTATTATCAACAGTCATATCATTTAGGTCTGAAATAACACTAGACGTGAAACGATCATGCGTCAGCAGATTATTCACAGGCAAGCCATCACGCTCTTCAACATTGTCAACAATCACACCATCATTTACAGCGACATCACTCACAGTTATACTGCTATGTTCTACAGCAGACTCATGATCTATATCTGATTCTGCATGACTGTCAAATGTAAATTTACGGCATTTTAACACATGCCCTTTACATTCGTTAGATTCAGTACATGTACAACTTATATCCCTGTATAGAATTTGTCCAGGGGAATAAGTAAGTACTTGATGAATCTTCATAGTACCTGGGACGACTTGTAATTTTAGCTTGTCAACTTTGTGTTTGGCATTAACTATTTCATGTATTGATATTTCTTTAGTTTTTGTCTCACTGTTGTTCATGTTTTCAATAAACGATTTTGCAGATACAATATCATGGCCATATTTTATGTTCCTATCCGCATTTCTCTTCATGGCTCCACCTACTCCATCTGGCACACCCTTTCCGTGACCTGCTTCAAAAAAATTCCAAGCAGCACGCTCAAATCCTAGATTATAAATCTCAGTAGAAAACAGAAAGAAATTCGTTTTTTGTCTGTACTGGCTAGTGGGACCATCGCTAAAGAACTCGATAGTACGAACAGTGGGGCTAACAACTCTAATTTCACGTAATATGGGTTTTAAATGGGCCCAAATTGCCCCAGGACCATGGTAAATGTTGTCTGATACAGTACAAAACGTTTGCTTTATAGATGACCCTATAAAATATATGCCGGTATGCAATGACAATTGTTTCTTAGATGCTCCAAAATGCATCCCTTGAACCTCTGACCCCATTTTGGCACACATAGTTCTCTGAAAAATCGACGTGGATCAAACACTCGTCCTCCTGAAGATTTTTCTTCTTCTCCATGAAATATGTGAATTGTGACCGCATTGTAAACAGATGTCGTTTGTAATTTAAAATTTGCTGTTGTAATTTGTTTAGTAAATCTGACGCGGATTCCTTTTCTAATTCCTTTATGGTAAAAGTCACTTCTTTTTCAACTAGGTTCTTACTTTCATTACCAATCATTCTTTTCTCCTTCTTAGTTTTCCACTGATAGAATTCTATTTGTAACTGTGTGTTATTGTTTTTTGTCATTATCATTTTGCATTTGCATGTTTTACAGATGTCATACATACAATCTTTGGATGCTATGTCACAAACAATGCTTTCCACAATACCATCGATATTATCTGTGGATATAATGTCTGCATGCTTCAACGCTGTAGCTATATATTGAGTGTTTTCACACGTCTTACACATACATGTATTCCGATCACTCTCAGTTGGAAATAATACCCAAAACGGTCTAAGTCGACAGAATGTTGTATAGCTAATCTTAGAACTACTTTCAGTCAAAAACTTCAAATGCAGATTTTTAAGACTGTCATTCAAAATACGACGTTGCTTTTTAACTTTTTTGGATGTCACTGTATTTTTCACTCCATTTGTAATCCTCGATACATCATCCCTCAAATAAAAGTCCTTAACACTTTGGCATAGTCGTCGCGACAGACAGTTCTTCTCATTCGATACATTCCTAGTTTTAATGCCCAAACGTTTAAATGCTACACACTTCATTCTATATTTCCGCAAAATGGAACCTGAAAGTAGTTTTGACAAACGACTCTTTTCAAGCTTCTTTAGTTGTCCTTTGTACGCTTCCCTAAGTTGTTCAATTAGTACATTTTGGAAGATAAGCATTCTATTGATTTCCTTTCTCGGTAGCTGTCTTAAAAGTTTTCTAGTTTTTGTTCTTGGCGTGTCATTTATTGTTGAGGTTCTCTGCTTCTGCTTTTCTCTATAGAGTTGTTTTTTGAACATGACATTCTTCTTTTTAAGGAAAATTAACTGTTTCGTTAATAGTTTATTATCACGATAGCATTTGGCGTGTTCTCTGCTTTGTCTGCTCCGGCTCTGTCTCATTTGTCTTGATGGTCCAGGTCGTTCCTGCATTTCATTTCTCAAGTCTGGCGAATTTGGTGGAGTATGAAGATCCTTCAATTGTTTTTGCCTTGCCCTAATGGTACGTTTCTGCTTCCTCCACCGTTTTCTTGTGGACCGTTTCTCTCTTTCTGTCATATTCGCAACCAATTTCTTTTTTCCTAATGCCTTATCTGCCTTGTGTTTCTTCCTCTCCTTCTCTAGGTATGCTTGTCGACGCGCAGGATCACAGTCACGGTTCTGCCTGTACTTGCGCTGCCTCTCAGCATTTGACATCGCCATTTTCCTATAAAAAAACAAATAAATTACATTTACAAAAATCTTTATGGCAATTTACTACCAAACCTGTTTATAATTGATGTACGCTCTTGTCACCACATGCTATGCTTGTATGGAGCTATTACAGTTGAGTTACGAGATACCAATTTTGTGGACTCAAGATGATAGTACATTAAGACGAGTGGTCGCAAGACCACACGTCTTGGTGATCTTGTATCTTGAGGCCACAAATGATATTTCCATAGTTAATGTTATTGCATTAACTGACAGACTGTCTTTGTTGACCTATTGTCATGCTTCAGAAAAAGTGCCCACTGTAGCCAGGTTTGACTGTAATATTGCCATATGCTGCATACATGTATAGCTTATATTTTACTTTTACGTTTATTTATACTACGTTATTCATTTATATAATTTCCTTCGTTTTATTTTGAAATATTTTATTGTATTAGTCGTATCTTGCTATCATATGTTTGGATTTTACGCAATAAAATTTTATTCTATTCTATTCCACAAGATGATTGTTCCTTAAAGCAGGTATTAGTAAGATCACATGCCTTAAAGAATTGCCATTTTGTGGCCATAAAGGGTTATTTACAAAAGAAACTCGAGCCCCACCCCCACCCACGACCCTCGAGCCGATGCAATGAAACTAATGGTGATCACGAACTTTATAAGCAATCCCACCGCAGTGGTTTTTCGAGAGGAATTAGTATCTGCATTGCATATGTCCTTCCTGTTACAGAATCTGTGATTCTCTTAGAGCGCAGGTAACAGTGCAATTATAATAGAGAATTAATATTATATAATCACATATGTGCCTTTGTGACCCATATAGTCAGTTAGGGCTACTATATATATCAGCTCAGGCGTTATTTCATTTACTATCTCATAGTGTTCCCATATCAGAAAATGTCACTCCTGTTACACACATATTTATATCCAGGAGCTTCGACTGCTAAATCAGTATTTATGTATACATATGAATCATAAGCTTCAGATGTATGTATGACACGTCTATGGCTCAAAGATCTATCAATTAAATTAAATATTGCAATTTATATCAGGAAATGTCTATCCTGTTACAAACGAGTCCATACTGTTACGAAATAGCACATAACAGGATGGACTGTAACAGAATGGACAAATTAATTATTAAAACCACATGAAATAATGCCTGCTCCCTTAGAGGCGTGATGAACATGTGCTTTTAGCATTGCATCATCTGTACATTTAGCTGAGGGAATAGCACCCAGTTGCATTGAATATTTCTGCATAAATGCATGCATAACAGTACGGACCTTCTAAAATATACTATATCATGTATACTTACTGGCTTGTGTCTACAGATTTCTTTGATGGGCTGATATTGTTGAGCAGTTGTTTTCTTTTCACACAGGAAGTTGTTGTTAAAAATAAAAGGAAGCGCATAGATTCTAGTGTAGGGATCAGTTATTATTTTACAAATATTTATAAATGTAACAGGATGGACCTAGAATCCGGGGACACATAAACAAACATAATTTTTGCCTGTTCTTTCACCATTTCCAGCCTGTTAATGTATTTTCTTAAAACAGCGCATGCAAATCTTGACATAAGAAGTAAAAGTATATTGTATAAGCACATTTTATTAAAATATTGCAGTAAACTCGATCTACGGGTGACCGGGGGACATGACTATTTCACCATATTTTAGAGCATTTGGCATTTCTGAAATGCAAGAAAATATCGGATCAACAATTTTATTCGTATATTTATATATATCATACTTTAATATTGTACAGGCATGGAATAACTTAAAACTGAATTACATATTTTGGCGGTGATGTGTCTTGGACACAAATTCCTACAAATTTTGATATTGACTCATATCTTGATTCTACCCCCTCCCATAGGTATACTATGGGCTTTCGTCGGTTTACCACTAAATCTGCGTAGTATCGTCCGAATAATGTGATCATACTTAGTCCGAACCAGTTACCAGTGAAGTCTGAATGGGCACATGCCTTTGAAGTTTGAATTTACGTCCATCCACCCCTCTACCACATATTCCCCCTACTATATATATATAAATATAAACAAGGTGTGAAACCTTCATCTGTGGGCATCATTGATGATTGTCAGGAAGCTGATTGGTTGGTTTGTTGTCAAAATCCGCTGACCACGTTTCTGACTACAAGTACAAGTATTGAGTAACAAACCACTACAAACCAACCAATCAGCTTTCTGACAATGGTGCCCACAGATGAAGATTTCACACCCTGTGTATATTTATTTATATATTATATATATATATATATATATATATATATATATATATATATATATATATATATATATATATATATATATATATAATTATATAGTAGGAGGGATATGTGCATAATGTGGTAGAGGGATAGATGGATGAAAATTCAAAGGCCTGTGGAATTGGGGAAGTCGATTCAGGGCGGTTAAATGCATACCAGAGCCAATATAACCATTTGGCACAATTAGATAAAGAAAATGGCAATGTTTCAACCATCTTTTCTGATACAGTTAATGCATTTTACTTCTATGGATATACCTTTCCCCAAATGGACTTCCTCGATTCAGACTAAGTATGAACACTGAAAAGGATCTAGGCATCTATATCGATGACAAACTTACTTTCGACACTCATATTAACGCCATCACAACAAAAGCTAACTGTATATTAGGAATCATGAAAACAACTTTTAGCCGCATGGACAAGACCACCTTTCTTCTATACAAGACATTAGTGAGGCCCATTGTAGAATATTGTAACTCGGTCTGGTCACCACACCTCATGAGACAGTCAAGAGCTATAGAAGCAGTACAGCGCCGAGCTACCCGACTAATTCCTACAATGAAAGGTCTGCAGTACGAGGACAGACTACGAGAACGAGGGTTATTTTCTCTTAAATACTGGAGAACTCGTGGGGACTTAATCGAAGTATACAAACTGAAGAACAATATGTACAACCTAGACCAATCCATTTTCTTTATAGAACCTAGCTCCAACATAACAAGGGGACACAATTACAGAATAAGAGTAGACCACTGTAGCAAGAACATACGGAAATTCTTCTTCACCAAAAGAATTGTGCCACAGTGGAATGCACTACCAGAACACGTTGTTGAAGCAAAAAACATCTCCGATTTCAAATTAAAACTAGACACACATCTGTGCGGAATTAAGTACAACTTTGATTAAACTAAGACACATGTATCACATACATTTACGAGATAAGGTTGCATTGGCTCTAGGTGTGGAATCTGCGCCAGACTGCTATATGTACAAATCATATAATACTGAATTTAAATAAGGAATATAGCAATTTATTAATATTAGTAGATAGGATACTGCCACTGTATAAAAATAACATGTACAGTACATAGGAAAATAGTTTGAGTTTGGTCAGTGGACTTGGTGTGGTATCCGCGCCATCCCATGCATTAATTAATATAGCGCCAAATCCCAATCCCAGATGCATTGTAATAGTGTTGACATGGTGGGGTAACTGCGCCAATCCATAGGTGTGCGGCTTCGGTATCGAGTGCTTGTCCCACCGACAGTCATGCACCTACTGGGTTATTAGTTGATATGTGTATATGACTATATGTGTATATATGTGTATATGTATGATATATATATATATATATATATATATATATATATATATATATATATATATATATGTATGTATGTATGTATGTAGACAAGTGTGAAATGTAGATCAGTGGACTTGGTGTGACATCCGCGCCGTCCCATGATTTAATTATACTAGGAGTTAATCCCAGTCTCAATTGCATTGTAATAGTGTTGACTTGGTGTGGTAACCGCGCCAGTCCATATGTACGTTTATGTTGAACGTATGTGATTATGTATGTATGTATGTATGTACATGTGTAGGTGTGTGTGTGTATGTATGAATATATGTAAATGTGTTGTATATGTGTACATGTATGTGTTATGTGTATATGTATGTATATGTATATGTATATACATGTATGTATGTATATATAAGTATATATGTGGGTATGTATGTACATACGCATGTGGGTATAATGTGTATATGGGTACGGATGTCTCCACATATTGTACATAGTAGCTAAATGAAGTCTAAATTGAATGACTGTTTGCGGAATCCGCGCCAGTTGAATTAGTACAATTTGTGAATTACATAGACAGGAACATATAATTACTGATGATACCACTCCTCTCTTTAAGCATTTGCATTAACTTATAACGTAATACTGCCGGGACAATAAAAAGCCAATGGCTTATGTCCTGAGACAATGATGATGATGATCATTGCTTTCACTCTATAAAGAGAAACTACATTTGTAGCTGCAGCGAATATGGTCGAATTATATTAAATTATTTTATCTAATTGTGCTCTAAAGCTCGCTCTTGTCATCTAAGAAATAACACCATTTCCCTTTGTGGATGTGGCTTCCCCAATTCGGACTTCCGTCATTCAGACCAAGTATGATCACCTTTCTCTATCGTCCAGTAAGGTGTATTTGAGGGTCATGTATTTTCGAGGGTACGTACTTTTTTCTCCTTCGATCAATACTCACCGTTCTGTTACTTCTGATATACAGCTGGCCCTGACAGCGGCTCTAGGATTATAGACTTAGAAAGCTTTACCGACTCCTGGGAACCGGGTACTCGGCTCCCAACTGCCGAGTACCCGTTTACCATAGAGCTCATTCTTGTTTGCATAGCAACAAGAGCAATACATGCTTTCTGCATTGAGGATTTTAGTGGTTTTTTGTGAAAGAAAATCTAAGTCTTTAATCTGTGATAGTTTGTGTGTTCGTGAAAGGATTAACTAAGGATACTATGGAGAATACCGCCGAAGATAACCGGGTTGTATCGTTCTTTATTATCCATAGTTAAAAGACTTAGGTCTCTAAATTTCGTTGTGTCGCATGTTCCAATTTCTGACCCCATAGAATCTGGGACGTGTGCTAACAACGATATATGCCAGACGATCGCCTTCTTTAACCCCCAACAGGCGATCGGCAGATATGAAAATAGGTGTTATGCTACCGTATTTCTAACACGAATATCGGCTGACGTCGTTCTCCATATGATCCGAGCGGGTGACGTCACACCCGGTCGCTCGGATGTTTATGTGAAGAAAATTTTTCATTAATTCGCGCATCTTGTTCTGGGTGCTGCGTACTAAAAATGGTACCGGAAACTTTAGAATGATCAAGTTTACGTGCGATCACGATCGGTTTGCAATGATCGGTGGTTTCAAAATTCTTGAGTAAATGTGTGGTCTGCGGTTTTACCGTGTGATACAGCAGTTTGTTATACATTTTGTTGTTTTCTTCACATATCGTGCTGCTTTCGTTAGGAGTATAATTTATATTGATTAGTAAATACACCCCGAATGCTATGCGATATGATTCCTGGAGCCGTTACACATCCTGGAGGATCTATTATGGGTGTGTTTAATGCCTGCCTCGTTCTTGTCGTCATAATCAATGCGATCGTTGTTGTAACGTGGTGGGGTGGGGTGCGGGAGGGTTACAGTTAATTTATGAGTCAAAATTATTTGAAAATTAATTGTCTGCCTTCCATCCGGGTCTCGTTCCGCTTGTTTATTGTAGGTTTGTGCTTATGTTATAGGCCAAGCCAGCCCCGCCATCATGTGACAAATGCCATAAGTTTGTCCGTGTCGTGTTCAAGGACCATGCCTGTTTTAGGTGTTCCCTGTGTAATATTGATCATAGGTGTAATGTTTGTGCAGTGTGGTCCGTTGAGATGATGGTTAAGTTCCTTGCCCAGTAGGACTTGGCTGGGTCTGACGCGGGGTCAGGCGGTCCGAGAGGAAATCGTGGAGCGCCCGGTTCGGCCGGTGGGGGTGCTCCACGTCCCCAGCTGGAGGTGGCGGAGATGGCACCGCCGGCGTGGTTTGGTCCGGCTATGCAGGGTTTTCTGCATAGCGTTCTGCCCACGCTGGTGTCGTCCCTGCTACCAAAGGTTGGGGGGCAGTTTCTCCCCCATGCCTGGTACGGATCCTGTCATCGGACAGGATTCTGGACTGGTTACCGAGGGGGCCGTCTCGTACGGCCCCCTGGCAGTCCCGTCTGGCTTCGGCCAGACGGGTTCTGTTTCTCTGCGGCCACCTCCGGGTGGTCCAGTAGCGGTGGCCGGTCCGTCAGGTGTGGGAGCCGTCCTCCAGGACGGCTCCACGGTTGACTCGTCTAGTGATGACTCTTCGGAGTCTGAAGACGAGGAGGCTGAGGAGGAGAGGTTGCTGCGGCCCGTGAAGCCGCAGGTGGAGAATATGGAGGTTGATTCCGTCCTGGACGGAACCGGCCTCCATTTGGCTGGTTTGGCGCAAGCCAGGTCAGCGGCTCCGCCTGTGGCTGAGGCCAATCCGTTACCGTGCACCGGTTCCGTGCGGCTTGGTTTGGCACCAGCCGTCACGGGAACGGGTGTGCCGGGCCAGGCGTGGTACTCACCTATCTCGCCTGGTCCGGCAGTCGGACGTGGGGTGCCGTTGGCGCCCGTGTCCGGCTATGGTTCCGCGACTGCTACGGGTCCGTACGGTTTTCCGTGCGGACCTACCCCATGGACCGGAGTGTTTCATGGGGTGGCGGCAGAACCGTGTGGTAGCGGAGTGCCTGGCGTGTCAGCCGTGGCTCCTTGCCGGGAGGCCATGGCTGGCAGACCCGTGAGCACGTCAACGGGTGACGTGTTTGCGGGGGTGTCTTCGTCGGAGGTAGATTGGTCAGATGCTCTGGCGTGGCTAGCCAGGGTTTACCCGTCTGTGGTTTCGGCCACGGCCGATGAAGATGCGCCCCGTCCATCGGTTGCGTCGATTAGGACGGGGATTTTGCCCGCGGCCCGGATCCAGTCAGTGGGACTGGATCCACGGTTCATAGATTTGTTGGATGCTATTTATAGCAAACAACTGATGACCAAGGGTCAGCTCCCTGCGGCCTCCAGGGAGGTGCGGGCAAGATGTCGTATTCCGCCGGGGGAATACGACAGGTATGGTGTAGTCCCGTCGGTCACGGAGGATGACCGATGGGTACTGGGCGTCCAGAGTGCCGTGGCGGGTGGCCCCGGTCCGGCACTAGTGGACAAGTCTCAGGTACACCAGGAAGAAGTCCTGTCCTTATGCGATGAGGGTGTGAGGGCAGCGATGAGCGCTGTCAACCATTCTTATCGTCTCCTTCAGTCGGTGTGGGCTGAAGCGGGGGCAGGCCACCCTGTGCCACCTGTGGCGCTTTCATGTGTCAATGACGGCCTGGTGCTGTCGATGGACGCATTGGCGAGGGTGCAAGCGTGAGTGACGAAATCCAGGAGGCAAATGGTCATTGACCATATGCGTCCGGCTACGGCAGTCAGGGAGCGTCTTCTTGGGACGCCCCTGACAGGGCCTAGCATCTTCGGTGGCCAAGCGCGGGCCATCTTAGAGGATACCGCCAGTATCGCGCAGAATCGGTTAGCGGTAAACCTACAGCTATAGCTAGTGCGGCAAGCGCACGCACTAGGGGCTGTGGGGAAACCGCTAACGGGACAGCCTTCAAAGAAGCAGAAGAAGCATAAGGGCAAGGCGAAAGCCAGGCCTGTTGCGACTTCGGCTACAGCTGGGTTTTCGGAGCCGCCGCCGGCGAAGAAGCCCAGGAAGGTTGTAGAGGCGCCTACCCTCCCCAATGTTGCTCCTGACCGCCCTAGAGGCGGGAAGGGGAAGGGTAAGGGTAAGGCCTCAAAGGGCGGACAGAAGGGGCCGAAGCGTACCTGAGGGTACGAAAGCTCCCTTCATATCCGTCTGGACCGCGCCTGTGCGACAGGAACAGCGGTGCCAGTTATACCCGTCATGCCTAGAACGAAATGGTTCTCACTCTCTCTCGTTAAGAAAGGGGGGGGCCGGACTGCGGGCCGGACTGCGAGCCGGACAACCCCGTTAGACATCGAGGCATCTATGGTGGGTGGAAGGCTCATGCGTTTCGTCGAGGCCTGGCGAGGTGTGACGTCAGACAGTCTGGTCCTGGGATGGTTATCCCAGGGTTACATGCCGGAGTGGTGGGACTTTCCACCACAAAATCTGTCTTTGGCACCTGTCTGGACACCCGTACCAAGGGAGCCAGACAAGTTAGAAGCCTTTCAAAAGGAAGTGTCGGGTTTGTTTCTGAAGGGAGCAATAAAACCAGCAAACCGGAACACTCCAGGCTTCTATTCAAACGTGTTCCTTGTCCCCAAGAGCACAGGGGGATGGAGACCCATACTCAATCTCAGGCCATTAAATTGGTTTATCCATACGCCTCGGTTCCAGATGGAAACGCCGAGGTCGGTAATGGCGGGATTGAGGAAAGGAATGTGGTGTGTATCGATCGATCTGAAAGATGCATATTTCCACATTCCTATGAATCGGAGTTGGCACAGGTTTCTGAGATTTGCGTTTCAGAATCAAGTATGGGAGTTTACAGTTCTCCCGTTTGGCCTGTCGACAGCTCCGAGGGTTTTCACAAGAGTGGTCCTTGCGGTGACAGCGTTTCTCAGAAAAGAGACCGTGGCGCTACACACCTACATAGACGACTGGCTGCTCAAGGCAGACTCGGCAGCCAGGTTGAACGTGGATACTGCTCTGACTCTGAAGTTACTTTCAGATCTAGGCTGGATAGTCAACGAGGAGAAATCCGAGTTGACGCCCACTCAACATTTCGTTTATTTGGGGATGCGATTCGACCTCGAGGAGGGCAGGGTTTACCCGTCAGAGCCCAGAGTGGTGTCTCTGTTAGCCATCCTCAAGAGTTTTCGAGTCGGAAACCACATTCAGGTGAGGCGGTTCCTTCAGATGCTGGGCATGATGGTCTCCATGGAGCAGGTTATCCTGTACGCTGCTCTAATGCGAAGGCCTATCCAGTTGTATCTGATGTCTCTGTGGAAACAGAGAACAGAACCCCTGTCAAAACTGGTGCCAGTTTTGGAGCCGATAATATCGCATCTTCTATGGTGGAAACAGCGTCAGAATCTCCTATTAAGGGTTTTGCTGCACCTACCCCTCCCCCAGCTGTCCGTTTACACGGATGCATCGCTGGAAGGGTGGGGTGCCTGCCTGGGAGAACACCAGGTCTCGGGCACATGGACTCTCCCGGAGAGTCAGCTGCATATCAATCTGTTGGAAATGATGGCAGTGGAACTGGCGTTGGAAGAGTTCCTTCCGATGATCAGGGGCAAGGTGATATTGATACGGTCGGACAATTCGACAGTAGTATCATATATAAATCGCCAAGGCTGGACCAGGTCGCCCACTCTGTGTATCAGGGTGTGGCACTTGATTCAATGGTGCAGGAATTACTCGGTTGTTTTGAAAGCAGCTCATATTCCTGGCCGATTGAACATTCTGGCGGATGCTTTGTCTTCCAGACAGAAAATCTTGCCAACAGAATGGTCCCTCAACCCTCCGGTTCTGGGACGGATCTTCGAGCATTGGGGCAAACCCAACGTGGACTTGTTCGCCACAAAGGAAAATGCTCAAATCATGACATATGTCTCGCCGATTCCAGATCCAAATGCCGTCGATACAGACGCTCTGGCGATAAGCTGGAGAGGGATGCACGCTTACGCGTACCCACCCACCATTCTTCTACCGAAGGTATTGGTGAAGGTCAGGGAGGAACCGTGTCTGGTCCTGCTAATAGCGCCGTATTGGCCGAGCAGGGCGTGGTTCACGGATCTTCTAGATCTGCTGGTGGAAAATCCTGTGCAGTTGCCCGAGATTCCGAACATAATCTCCCAGGCCAAGGGACGCTTCCTACACGAGCGTCCCGAAATGTTCAAATTGACTGCATGGATGTTATCAAACAACGTTCCACGTCGGAAGGCTTTTCTCGACAGGCTGCTGATTTCATCGCGGCTGCGAGAAGGAGGTCAACCTTCAAGTCATATAACAACAAGGTTAACAGATTTGCAGACTGGTGTGAAGAAAAGGGTATTGATACCTTTCACTCCACTATTCAGCAAATAGCAGACTTTCTCTGTGAGCTGTTCTTTTCAGGACTAGCTCCCGTCACAGTTGCTGGATACAAGTCAGCTTTGGCATCAGTTATCCCTTGTCTAGCCAACAGGGATAGTCCAGAGGTGGCCCAGTTAAATGTGATGTTGAAGGGAATGAGCAATCTCCGCCCGAGACAACCGGTAGTCATTCCAGCCTGGAGTCTATCTTTAGTGCTTAATGTACTGGCCAAGCACCCTTTTGAACCGTTGCGTTCGGCTAGTCTAAAGCATTTGACTCTAAAGGCGGTCTTTCTATTGGCAGCTTCCTCAGCTAGAAGGCGCAGTGAGATCCATGCGTTTTCGGCAGAGAGGAACCGATTTATTATTTCTGGAGAAGGTCTGCGTCTTCTGCCAAGAGCAGAGTTTATGTCAAAGAACCAATCTTTGAGATATCCCGGCAAACCGATCATTATACCGAAGTTAACTAGGTTTGATCGTGATGCCAGTGTCTGGTGCCCGGTCCGTCCTTTGACTAAGTACAAGAAACGGACTGACTCGTTACGGTCGAACGATAGACATCTGTGGATCTCCCATAAAAAGCCTTATTGCACCGCATCCATGGATACTATCTCTCGTTGGGTGGTCGAATGCATTCAGACTACTCACGAGATGGCGACTGGGCACCAGGTGCAAGGCGTAAGGGCACACGATGTCAGAGGAATAGCCGCCTCGACCGCCCTTTACAATGGTGTTCCATTAGAGGACATCATGGCCATTGCACAATGGCACTGTGAGTCCTCATTCACGGATTACTATATGAGGGATGTGTCAGACTCAGCCAATCCACTCGCTTTAGCCGTTTTGAAACGATAGTTAGTGACCACACTGCTCTTCACCCTTTTTTCACTTTGGTGAGAAAAGAACCTAAAGCAGGCATGGTCAGGCGAGAGGATGTCAACCAGATTGTGTCACTGATGGCCGAACCGGTGAATGGTTGGAGGCGGTACGTCTGAAGTCCAATTATCATAAGGTAATTCAATAAGTGAGAGTTTTTTGTATTATGTATATGTATCATGTTCATTCATCTTATATATTCATGCTCATTCCCAGGCTAATACATGGAATATGCAGGGAGTAGTTAACCCTCTTGGCATATTTGTGTTTTCAGGCGAGATACATGTTCGTTAGTTCTCTCCCTTTTCTTAGGAGGAAAAAGGGGGAGGGGGCTGTGACGCGAATGTGATTCGGTTCCGTGAACTTGACGGTCCTTTTAGGTCTCCGTTAGTCAAGTTTGAAGTCTAAAATCTTTCTCCAAGGGGCAAAATTAGCATTTATGGCTTGCCCCTTCCCACCAGGTTACTGACTAAATTTGGTGCATATCAGAAGTAACAGAATGGTGAGTATTGATCGAAGGAGAATGCAGGAAATGTCAATTTCCCTTTCTCCGAGATCTAACAATACTCACCATTCTGATACGGACCCAGCCTCCCAGCCCCACGGAGGCAAGCCATAGTTTTCTCTTGTTTGGTGGCTATGCAAACAATATGAGCTCTATGGTAAACGGGTACTCGGCAGTTGGGAGCCGAGTACCCGGTTCCCAGGAGTCGGTAAAGCTTTCTAAGTCTATAATCCTAGAGCCGCTGTCAGGGCCAGCTGTATATCAGAAGTAACAGAATGGTGAGTATTGTTAGATCTCGGAGAAAGGGAAATTGACATTTCCTGCAAACATTCTCACGCGCATGTCGCTTAGGTGATGTCAACACATCATGTGTCTTTAAATAGATACAGGATTTTTACATGACAAGTGTAAATTTTAAAAAGATGCGCGGAGAACAAGTGATTATTTTATGCCTTTTGATGTCCGTGTAGGGAAAAAAACATGTATTTTGTAGGGAAATGATACAAATCAATCCAGTTTTTGCGTCCAATGACATCTGCCAGTTGCTGTCTTGAGTAGCATAGCAGATGCGTTGCTATAGCAATAATTTACTTCACTTGAAACGTGTACCTGTCATTGGGTGCTTATGTAGTTTTCAGATCTAGATTGATTTTTCTCTACCCGAATGGCAATTCAAACAGACCCTAGTTACCACATACAAATATAAATTTCAAAATTTTTTTTCTATTTTCCGGTAGACTAAACACTTATGTTTGTTTTCAATATGACATTTACCAATTTCCAAAAGAAAAACTGTTTAACTTTTTTAATGTTTTGGGTGAAATTTGCTGATACCCGGTTATCACGAAAAGCGGAATATAGCATATTCTGGATTTACAACTCTAAATTAATTTCTGTGCTTGTATCAGACCCGTTTATGGCATTATTGTCGGTAACAGATCCGCCTTTGCTCAAATCAAAAAAATTACATCAATTCACCACCTAACTGGAGTTGAAATTACATGATTACATCACCCTCGAAAACACAAGAGGCAAAACTGAGATCGCATCTGTAGACGAGGTTGTGGATATTTATAAGCAGTAAGTTTATTTTAAGGTCTATTTTTATTTTTATGCATGTTTTATTTTAGTGAAATGTTGCTAGTTACGAAATTGAACAAATTTGTTGATACAATTCCTACTCTTATATTAAATTTGCGAAAATGGGCTTACACCCTCAAAAAACCATTATCCGTTGATATATGTTAGTGATATGGTGGTGGTTTTTATTTATGATGTACAATTGTTCTTGTGTTATGTGTGTAAGGATTCCACTGCCCTATACAGGGTTCGTACGCATGTATGGAAGTCTGGAAAAAGTATGGAAATTTAGGAAAGCCTTTTCCAGGGCTGGAAAAAGTATGGAAATTCCAATTTGGGGCTAACTGGTATGGAAAATTAAAATATCGGCAATATCCTAATTTTTCAGACCGCCATTTTATTGTTTACGAACGAAATCTGGCGTTTCCGCCAGTCTCGCGAGAATCTAATGCGATTGGGTCCCAGTCGTGTCTTACAACAGAAAACCGCCTATTACCGGGAACATCTCGCGGTTGTTGAGCAATACTGTCTGAACATGTTCAATTACAACGCAATAAAAATAAGCAAATCGTCAGTCGTCTGTCAAGTAGTACAGTGTGAGAAGTCAAAACAATGAAATAATTTGCGAGATTGACGTTTTTTTGATACAGTAAACATGGGAATGTGCAAATATTCTAGTGTTTGGGAAACTAACGATAAATATAATGATTGGATTTTACCGGACAACACATCAAACTCGCGTGCCAATAAATGTAATGTTTGCAATAAGTCTTTTGACATCTGGAATATGGGTGAAGTGGCTCTTGTTAGCCACATGTCGGGGAAAAAAACCATGAGACACTGACAGAAGTTTGTCTAAAGCCAGCGCCGAAAGTTACAGATTTCTTTGGCTCAATGTAAGAATATTTTACATTTTCACATTGATAGTACCAGAATCATTTAGAAGCGTAGCAATTTTATATCGGCCAATGTTAGATGATCCCAACTTTGCGCTGAGTCACGGTAAAATATTATTGACTGCCCGACAGCTCTTTCGTATCGCGAGGCCTCTTATGTTGCCGCATTATCAAGTGAAAATAATGAGGATTCCTCCTGTTGCTATGGCGATATGAGCAGCTATGGTAAATTTAAAATAAATTAGTGTATGTGTATATGTGCATGGTTTAACTTGTTATCTAAAGGTGGGGGTTGTGGGGTGGGGGTGGCCCTCAACAAATAAATGTGGGTGTCTCAAGCTCAACTTTGCATGATAGCTGTTGAATATTTTGAAAATAATTTGACTGGAAACTATTGCTGCATGAATATTTCGAAAATAACTTGACTGGAAACTATTGCTGTATGAATATTTCGAAAATAACTTGACTGGAAACCATTGCTGCAACAGCTTCCAGTCAAATTATTTTCAAAATATTCAACAAAAAATGTGCTGCTGTAAGGAAATTCATATCTGGTTTGCATCCTGAAAAGCACTGAGCCACTCCTAGACAATATACGGTTCCCAGAGCCACTCATAGACAATATGCTGGAATGCCAGTCAAGTCGTCCCAACCACCAACTCGTCCCACGTTGGAAAGTCAAGTCGTCCGGGGAAAAAAAGGTCAACTCGCCCAAATTTCCAAACAGACGAGTCGGTCTGTTACGCTAGGACGAGTTGACTTTCATAGGTGGGACGAGTTGACTTATCAAAGGGGCGGGTTGGTGATTGGGACGAGTTAACAATATTATTTGATAAGTAATGTAATGATTGAAATTTGTTTCTTTTTAAAATAAATTCTTGTTGTTATTATTGCATATGCACCACTCGTTGACTTTTGTTGTTACAATTATTACTGATGGCGAGTGTTGGCAATAACCCAGGTTGAAAGAGTTTACTACACTTGCCAAGCGCCCACTTGTATCTGAAGATCACATATATCACGTTTCCAGAGTATCCAGCTACCATCTGACGTCATATGTTAATTGACATGCATGATGACGTCATAAATGTTCAATTTGGCCAGTCTTTAAATTTTTAAAGGTTTATGGTCAGGAAAATCTATTATATTTGCTTAGTCATTGTCTATTTCCTGGCTAAGAGAAGAGTATTTTTGAAAATTTACCACCGAGCCAGTCATTCCAGTGGAAATTTTTCAAAAAGATAGTCATCTCTTAGCTTGTAAATGAGCATTCTTTTAGACGACTTCAGATTCCCTTAATTGTGAAAATAAATTCTTATAATTAATCCGTGGTGTACCGTTATCACCAGGCACGTGCGCCTTTCATAGATCACCGACTACTAGTAAGCAATGTTTTCCTTGCAAGTAACCACCCACTACAAAGGCATGGCATCTGGATGAATGAGCGAACCTAATGGCTCCAGAATAACACCATACATTCACATGATTATGATTACATTAATTTACGTCTCTAACGCGCATTTAACATATTTGCTTTTTGAATGTCCATTTGCAGGCCAAGAGAAGAATATTTTTGAAAATTTACCACTGTAATGACTGGCCCGGTTATCGGGCCAGTCACTCCAGTTGTCAATTTTCAAAATTAGTCTTCACTTGGCCTGCAAATGGGCATTCCGTCACGTCACAAAAGGATGACGCCACAATCATTACGTCACATAAGGTACCAACTATACTACATGTGTAGTTTTCTGGGAAAATGATAATGGACCTTTCCATTTTTAGCCATGCCCCGCCCATCACTAGCTACGCTCTACCCACACCTCGCCGTGTTGGGATTGATCGATCCCCGAATGCCCTAGCTATCAATTTCCTGAAAACTATACAAGGAAGCTGTTGAATATTTTGTAACTAATTTGACTGGGTGCTGTTACTGCCTATGGCAGCAACAGCGCCCAGTCAAATTAGTTTCAAAATATTCAACTGACTATTTATTAAATTGTAAAAGCAAACAATGTGTACAACAATGCATAGCCCGTCTTCAAATATGCGTTCGTGACGTACTTATCGACTTCATTCATGACGTCATTCATTATAATATCATTGTACACGTGTGATTCATTAATCATAGTTATAGATTGTATATATGTTACAGGCGCGTTAAATATGTTATTATTATTATTATTATTATTATTTCATAATCAGCTCAGCGCGTGTAGGATGATATAAATAACCAACAATACAGCTTAGAACTAACTGCAAAAAATGTATTCCAATCCAATTGATGAATTTAGTTTTAACTATGCCCCGCCCATCTGCAGCTATGCTCCGCATATGCTATAATACCCTTGTTGGATCGATCGATCAATGCACCCTATGAAACCAAATTTTGGCCTTTCAAATTATGTTCAAAATATTCAACAAATTATTCAACAAAGTATTCAACAATATTGTAGTAAATAGTAAAGACATACAATTCGCACAACTCGATCGTCCATCCTGTATACCTCCAAAAGGCGTGACTAATAAAATGAAACATTTATATGACCATTTTCCCATAGGTTCCCGTCATCATTCTAATTGATGAATCCAATATATTGATCACTCGTCTAACGGCATGGATCTGAGTCCGTTATTTCTTATATCGCATTCATTATTGTAGCCGTACTGTATTTAGTTAACCATTACCACATTGATGTCAATATTCTATCTTTTGCTGTGTCAATATATGCTTTTGCAATTAGTTACGACTTAAATTTTTTTAGTAATTTATATGAAATTAAATCATCATATGTTAAGATTTAATTCGTTTCATTACATACAGGACCACAGTTCAAGCCTCTAAAAGCATACAATTTAAATAATTTTATTTTGAAGCATTTTGGTGTGAATATACACCTTTAATTGTCTCATAGGAAAATTTGCAGACTAAGAGAACACTATTTTATCACTGTCGTGAGCCATATTTACCACTGTTATCGAGCCAGTCATTCCAGCGGTAAATTGTCAAAATAGTCTTCTCTTTGTCTGCAAATTTTGGATATTTTATTTGAGACATTAGACATTTCGAAAGACCACCCCATAAGCTGTTTTTGGCTGATATGAGTGTTAAAAGGTTAAAGAACCATCATCCCTTTATCCCATGGGTTATTTTCTACCGGAAGTTAGTGAAAAGTTGTTGCTACATGCATTACTCTTTACTTTGATGGTGGGCCACAAAGACAGCTAATTTCTTGGCCTATTAGAGAGCCACCATCCATTTTGCATGCAACAGCTTTCCAAAATGCATATAGTTTGGGTCTCCGTTAAACAAGTCCCATTTACCCCGTGGTCCACTAAGACACAATAATATTCCTACAACGAACCACCATATCATTGAGTGATAGTAGTTGCTGTCTCTGATCAATGAATCAATTGTGACAGCTCAAAATAAAATTTTGGCGCTAAGACAAACCCCGCTAAGACGTGAGATAAAAGGCAACATAATTACAGGAAACCACGTCGCTAATGGGCAGGCGCTAAAACAACAGAATGAATACAGTACTTACAACAATGGCGCGGGATTGGCTCTCTTTGAGCCAATCAGAAAGCGTGTTATGTCCGGTTAGATTTCCACGTAGTATTGGCTTTAGATACTAGATCAGTCTGTATTTGACCACAGAGTCTTTCATACTTACTTCTACTCTGTTTTGTCACTCGAAATTTTGTTTCTAGAAATTTGAATATCTGAAATTAATTCAGAATTTTCGCCATTTCTTATCTTCATAGTCATCATACGATAAGTACACTTAGTTTGCGCTCATATTCATCCTAGGCTATTTAAATTTGTATATGCCTATGGCTAAATTCGGATGTAGCCAAATAAGCTTTCTTAGCGCATGCTTGAATACTTGATGATGAAAGAATACGATGTCAAATATTCTTCCCTTTTTAACATTAAAACATTGTTGAACTGTTGGAATATTTATTTTAAAAAACAGCTGATAATTTGAGATTCTGTCGTGTATGGAAAGATCGTCCTCAGTACAACTCGCCCTACTTCTAACTCATCCTAGGTCAACTCGTCCAATTAGTGTTCGTATGCGAATATATGTAGTTATATTATATTATTCAGGATTATAGAGCATATATTATGTGATTAATACAATGCTATTTGATAATCACATAATATCAGTGCTCTGTTATCCTGAATAATATAACATAACTACGTATATTCATATATGATCATTATTTGGGATGAGGTAGAAGTAGGGCGAGTTGTACTTAGGACGGGATGTATTTAGGACGAGTTGACTGGATACCATATGCTGTTCCCAATCTAGATTTTGGGGCTATATACCCTCAAAAAGTCCCTTTATAATGAGAAATCCTGTGTATGTGTGACACTGTGTGTGCTTGTGTGTATGTTGATATTTCTGGCTATATTAGATTAAGATAACTCCTATAAACTTTTAATAGTCTGTTTTGATAGGATAACTGTTGAATATTTTGAAAATAATTTGACTGGAAACTATTGCTGCTTAAAGCAGCAACAGTTTCCAGTAAAATTATTTTCAAAATATTCAACAAAAAATGTGCTGCTGTAATGAAATTTATATCTGTGTGTGCGCGCGCTGTGCTTTGATATTCTTGTGACAATTATTTATATATGCAGTTTGTTATTGTCCTCGGGTCTTCCACTACTGCGGTTGCTTCAGTTCCACAGGCAAAAGTGTGCACGCTGTGTTTTGATATTCTTGTTTTATAAAGTTTAATAAAGTTTATATATGATAATATGATGAACTTAGTAACTGTGTTTGTTTTTTGTCTGATTGAAAGTCCCAAAATGAGGTCAGGAAAATTTGAAATTGAGTCTGGAAAAAGTCTGGAAAAGGTATGGAATTTAATTCTGCTGAAGGTGTATGAACCCTGCCTATGGGCTCTGCCTTAGGTGGACTACCTGTTGTGAAATTAAATATGTACAAAAAAATTAATGAAATAAATAACATTGAATCTTGAACCTTGTAAAACACTAATTTACTTATTTAGCATGGAGTATCCCGTTTTGGGGCGCCTAAGCAGAAATTGCTAATAATTTAAAGGTACATGGTCAGGCACATCAAATATAAAAATAATACATACATCTCTATCTATATAATGCCATATTTTGTATATTTATATGTTTTGAAACCATCTATGGCAGTCCTGCTTCTGTTGCCTATCCGTAATGGATTGTATTATTTTTTCATTTTCATTTCACTCCTGATAATAAAATTTGACTAAAAGCCTAAGGTTGCTGGGATTTCCAGACCCACGATGCATTGCGAAATTAATAATACGTCATCACGTGTCACATGACTTCAATGCTTATATCAAAGAAAACAAACGGCGGAACATGGCGGGAACGTAAACTAGTCTGCCGAACAAATTGATTTATACAAAGGAAGAGACAAAATTGCGACAGTTATAGGGAAATCGACATGTTAGACGGCACCTCATTAATATATCCGTGGTAATAAGACATTGATATGAGAAATCATCGATAAAATGGCTTAGTCACACATTTTGTTTAGAAGACATCTTACGTACTGGACATGTATTGAGTAGCCTATGCTGTATACATAGCCTGCTTTCCCAGAACGCTTTTAGGTACTGAGGTAAGCCATTCATAGCTATCCCTATTGTCTATTTATTAGGCCTTACTCGGCAGATATAGGCATGGTGATTGCATATGCTACACAATGTTGGTCTTAGACTTATGGCAAGATCTGCCGTTGTACGTTTATAAAAAACAGTATTCAGGTCTATTTTGTATGAAAACTGTTATAATTTAACCCTTTAGTGCTCATATTTGGTCAAAAGCTTTCAATTAATATCTCACAGCAAATGTACATTGGCACGCCAAGCAAGAGAAGAAAATTTTTGAAAATATAATATTGGAATGGCTGGCTAGATTATCGAGCCAGTCGTTCCAGTGGTAAATTAAAAAAAATTCTCTTGGTCTGCAAATGTACATTTCTCACTTCTACAGAGACTGTTTTAGCAGAGTTAGTCATTAACCCTTTCGAGGTCAAATCCCTGATAAAATAAATTTATACTTTATGAAATAAAGCATACTCTCTCATGTTGTCTTTTAAATATTTTGAGATTATTATGACTGGAAGGCAAGAATCACTGGTCCCCTTCAAGGTCTCGACCCGACCCTCTCGCAGCTATGGGTGTGATTGCTACGCAACTACTACCCCATTACCACTACTACTGTCTCATTTTGTTGCAAAAGTTCATTGTTCTGTCTGCTGTAATTTATCTACTCTCATCATCTACACATTCAAGTAAATAAATGAAGACATTCTGAGAGAATTTAAATTTCAAAAAGGAATTTTCTGCATGAGGGTGCAGTGCGCACTACATGTGTATTTATCCCTGTACATCTAAAGATAATCTCAGAATCTAGCAGCTAAGGATTAGAAGTATACATGGAATAAAGATAATCAGACATAGAATCTGACAGCTGAGGGTTAGAACATAATAACTTGGATAGCTCGGGAGCTGAAATGTGTTTTGGTTACTTATTTAACCCTTTAACCGTCGAATTTGTTCAAGAAGATTTCAGTCTTCTTATAGAAAATGTCGATTTGCAGAACAAGAGAAGACTATTTCTGAAAATGACAGGCTCGGTTATCGAGCCAGTCATTCCAGTGGTCAGTTTTCAAAAATAGTCCTCTAGGTCTGCAAATGGATAGTTCTCAAGACCGCTGCAGAAGCAGTTTTTGGCTGATATGAGGGTTAAATCTAGAGAACCATTCCTGTCCCAAAAATTTTAAAACAATTTTTTTGTTTGCCAATGAACATTTCACATGATGAGTGGAAGTAATTTTTGGCCACTGTTCTTGTACTTATTTTAAAATAATTAGTACCTATAATTTATGTGTATTAGGCCAAACAAAATGTTATATAATATATGTTTCTTATACATCCCCCCCCCCCCCAAATTCAAGTAGGCAGTTGATATGGAATTATTATTTTTTGTGGTGGTGTTACGGTTTCTTTTACCATGTTTTTGCTGTTCAAATATTGTCAAATTTTAAGGTAGAAACTGTGATCAAATCACTCAAAATTCCTGGGTAGAAATATTGAGGTAGCAATATTTTGGGGCCAGGTGTAGGTTTCAGCTATTGTTACAGATACATACTGTAGGGATAGGAAACATGTATATAATATTTTAGATGTTAGCATTGATAAGTTAACCCTTTAATGGTTAAATTTGGTCGAGAATATAAGATATTTGCTTATAGAATGTCTATTTGTACGCCAAGAGGTTATTTTTGAAAATTTAGCACTGAAATCAAATAACTGGCTTGTTTATCAAGCCAGTCATTCTGCACAGTGGTAAATTGTCTTCTCCTGGCATGTAATTGGACATTCCTCAAGACCACTACAGAGGCCAGTTTTGTCCGACTTCACCATGAAGGGGTTGATGTGACCGACACATAAATAAATTGGTAGAAACATTACAAATACTACGGCTGCAATGTATCCTTATTTTGCAAGAGGCCAAGCCTTGTACGAGACGAGTCCTCTCTACAACCAATTCTGCCCTTACCAGGAATTGCTCATCACTATAGTCAAAATGAGCTCATGTCAAGCACCTTCGCATTAACATGATCTATGTGTGGTCTCTCAATTCATATTTCTTAATAAGTACATGTGCTATTAATTTTGCCATGAAGTCTCGTGGTGGTGGTGTAAATTACAACTGGTTCATGGTGTTGTTGTGAATTACAACTGGCATGACTGGTAATATTATACTGAATAGGTGTATGTGTGCGCACACGTACATGCATGCATGCGTGTGTCACTATGTAAAGTTCTCCATTTCCGAATGAACCCTCAACAAACTTTTTGGGAGGTTGGTCTTGGGGACGTGAAGAGGACTTATGTTTGTGGGCATCAGCTGCAGCAATATCTCAACATCATGGAAAAGATTGGGTGCATGTTACTGTTCTACTGCTATGCATGGCTGGGGTGGATATAAGTGGTCAAGAGATCATTCACAACAATCGCTTGTAAACACTGACATTTCCTTTCAAAATTGATATATTGCTCGATATCACTGTATGCTAGATCACTGTCTATATATTTTAAAAACATGAGGCCCAAGGGGCCTGTATCGCTCAACTGGAGCATAGGCATTTTAACTACATGTAGAATGGCCATCAACAATAAGTAGAACCATAAGGAGTTGAGCAGAATTGTAACAAGAAAACAGACATGTTTCTTTATGTATCAACTTCTCTTGAACAAACAATAATGGCCCTTAGTCATCAATATCATATCTCCCAAAATTCTGTCCAATCCGTTCAGTGAAAGTTGCTTTCATGAAAACCAGGCCATCAAAGATGGCCGCCGAACCATTTGGCCCATCAAGTTCCCTTGAACAAAGTTGGTTCAACTGACACCCTAAATGATATTTCATGAGTTGTGAATCAATCACTCAAACAGTCTGAGAAGACTTTTAAAGACATTTCTAAAAATCGGCCAAAATCCAAGATGGCCGCCGGCCAAATTGGCCGATTGGCTTTGTTTGAACAAACCTGGATCTCTATGCCATAAGGATGCATCCTGCCACATATAATTGAAATCAACTCAGTAGTTCTCTTTAGTCATGTTAGTATGGGAGCTTTTGACGGGAAAGTGATTCAAGATGTCCGCCAAACCATTTATCCGACAGTTTTGATAATTGCAAATTTGAGATCAGAATACCGAAAAGCATATATAAAACCAATTTCGGCCTCAAAATCCATCAAACAAAAAGATCCAATATGGCTGCCAAACACACTATATTTTGATTGTCCCATGGCGGCCATGTTTTTTTAGGGATCAGCTTCCCTTGAACAAACATTAATGGACCTTAGGCCCTAATCATATCTCCAAAATTTCAGCCCGATCCCTTCAGCCGTTCTGGAGATAGCTGCCAAACTATTTGGTCAATCAAGTTCCCTTGAACAAACCTTGTTCAGCACTTGCCCTAGATGATATTTCATGAATTCTAAATCGATCCCTCAGATGGTTTCGGAGACGATTTTTAAAGACATCCAAGATGGTCGTCGGCCCAGTCACTCTGGAGGAAAATTTTCAAAAATAACATTTCAAGATGAATACAAATGCTGGTTTATGGCCGGCTTGATCATTAAATGGTTAAAAGCACTTAACCATTTCATTGGCTTGTGTATTTTATATGTACATCTGGCTGGCAAATTATGGAGGAAATATGTAGTCAGATGGATGGACAGACAGACAGAGGAAATTTGCAGATACTCAAGGTTGCTGAAATTCAACTAAATTGGTATGCGAGTTACTCATATGAATGCAGATTATGATGCAATATTTACATAACTTAGGATTGAGCCCAGGATTGAGGTGGTGTGGGGGAAAATGGCAGCGATGGTGGAATTCAACGAATTTTATTGTCCATATGATTGCGGTTGTATGACTTGTCTCCATCCATCTATCTGTCTGTCTCGCTACCTCCTCTGAAACAGTTTGGTGGAATTCAGCCAATTCCACTTGGAATCTTATGTTAGTTAGCCTACATGACTGTGGCATGCCGGATTGTAAGACAACATTTATATAATACAAGAGGCCCAAGGGGCCTATATCGTTCACCTGAAATTATTGGCAACTTCACAATCGAACAAAACAAGATAATCAGTGGAAAAATTTACCAATCAAATTTCTGTGAAGGTTTACTCAAGTTTTATTAAAATTGGCCTAGTGGTTAATAAGTAGTCTTCTGTATGATTGTTCTCTGACAATTGCCAGAAAATCTAAGATGGCCGCCAAATAAGCTAAATGTTAATTGATCAAAGGCGGCCATGTGTTTTACATATCAATGTTCCAATGTACAAAGTTTAATGGCTCTTAGTCCCTAATCATATCTCTCAAATTTCAACCTGATCTGTTCAGTGGTACTGGAGACATAAGTCGCTTTCAGGAAACCTAGGTTATCCAAAATGGCCGCTGATACATTTAAGTGACGTCACATTTTGCCAATCAAGTTACCGTGAACAAACTTGGTTCAGTTGTTCCCCATGATGATGCTTCATTAAATGTAGTTTTGATTCTATCCCGAAGCGGTTTCAGAGAAGATTTTTAAAGGCATTTCTAAAAAGCAGCTAAAATACAAGATGGCCACTGGCCAAATTGGCTGATGAATGTTCCTTTGAATGTGCTTCAATCTCTATCCCCTAAGGTTGCTTCCTGCCAAGTGTAATTGAAATCAGGCCATTGGTTTATCGCGAAGACATTTTAAAGCGATGCTACTCTCATCTCAAATGATGTATTACACCGATAGATGAGCTACGGCTAGTGAGACTACTGCTTGCAGACACCAAGCTTAGAGTAAGAGTCAAGTCAGTGAAGTCGGTAGAGTTTGAGACATCAATTGGCTCCCCACAGGGAGATGGTCTATCTCTGGTGCTTTTCACCTGCTACCTTGCTGCCGCATTGAAATCTGTGTGGGAAAGTGCCACAAGACCAAACCTCCCAGTGTAAATACTGGGCATGCCGCTAGAGATGGAATATGGACTTCATAGATGAGGAAAAGAAACCCCTTGATGAACTTCTCCCAATAGCTGCAAGCAAACTAAAAATTGAGAATCTCTTTATGAATGAATCCAAAACAGAGTTCACCCACATATACCTATCTACAAAGCATGAAACTAAAGAAAATGACAACCCACTTCGTGGCGGCAAACCATGGAGGAAAAGTAAAATCCTTGGCTCACTGCTTTGCAGTACTGCTGACATTGCGGCACGCTGTGTCATGGGAACATAGCTTTCCAGTCCTTCTGGAAGCTATGGATTCGTAGATCAAAGATGGCCTTGATAAAAAGGCTATGTTTATACAATGCAACCTGTGTATCCTTGATGCTGTATAACTGTAGCAGCTGGGCAGCTCTAGACAAACTCGATGCCTGCCACTGCAAATACCTATGCACCATCACTGGACACCGAGGGCCAGACAAAATAATTTTCAATGATGCACTATACAAGATGCGTAATACGTCGTCGCTATCTATAAAAGTCGCCCAGCAAAGATGGTCCATGTTTGGCCACGTGCTAAGGATGCCAGAAGAGACACCAGCATAGAGAGCCTTGGAATTCGCTCTACTCGGAGCCAGCAAATATAAGCCAGGAGAGGACATCATTGCATAGATCTGCTAACCGTGCTATGAGGTGACCTCAAGAAAGCAGGACTCGATGCACTCAAGTCAAGAATTGGCCTGAGGAAGCTAAGGATTTCGGCTGAGGACAAGACACAGTGGGCAAAAGCGAAGAAGAACTGATTGCAGCTGTAGGATGTTTCTACTACTACAGCCACAGAATACAGTAATCATACATACACTGATAGGTTATGGTATATAGATAGCATATCCTGTTACATTTCCTTATCTGTATTACAATTATCTGCTTTGTTATATCTCGTAAATGTTGAATAGGGATCGCCGCCATTTTGTCTCCTCAAGTGACAGTGTGTGATGTCATGTAAGTGCCAATGCATTACCTTCTTTGTTATGTAATACTCAGCTTGTTGAATGTTTTGGAACTAATTTAACTGGAAGTTATTGCTGCCTAAGGCAGCAACGAGTTCCAGTCAAATTAGTTTAAAAATAATAAACAGTCCATATATGGTTGCTTTTATACCACATAGTCAAAGTATAGATGGCACCTCTATGACTGAGTGTATATACCAAGGCAAACACACTAGATTTTTTCTAATTGGTTGAAAAGTAAACTAGATTGATCGGTCGATGACGCATCATCGCAAATCCCCACATTCACCGCTTTGAACTTTTGTCCCCCCCCCACAACCAACCCCTGTTGGCAGAGCCAGATGTAAATGTCCTGTTGCGCCATGCAATCATATGGGTTATTCACATACCAAATTTGGTTGAACTTCATCCAACAGTGTCAGAGGAGTTGCATTTCAATCAATTTCATGACCTTTTGACACCCATCCCCCACCCCTAGGGTGGGGCCAAATGTAAATGTGCTCATCCACATTAATATGAGTAACTTACATACTAAATGTGCTTGAATTCCATCCAATGATTTCGAAGGAGTTGCATTACAATCAATTTTTTTTACCTTTTGACACCCCCCACCCCCACCCTCCACCTACCCCTAGAGGCAGGGCCAAATGTAAATGTGCTCATGCACTCACATTGATAAGGGTTACTCATATACCAAATTTGGTTGAATTGAGGCTAATGTTTTGGAGGAGTTGCATTGCAATCAATTTTTTTACCTTTTGAATCCCATCCCCCACCCACCCTCTACCCACCCATATGGGCAGGGCCAAATGTAAATGTGCTCATGCACTCCACATTGATAATTTGGTTGAATTCCGTCAAACAGTTTTGGAGGAATTGCATTACAATTAATTTCTTGACCTTTTGACCCCCACCCATCCCTATGGGCTGGGCCAAATGTAAATGTACTCACCCACTTCACATTGATATGGTTTACTCATCTACCAAATTTGATTTAATTCCGTCCAATGGTTTCGGAGGAGTTGCATTACAATGAATATTTTTACATTTTGACCCCATCCCCCACACCACTATGGACTGCGCCAAATGTAAATGTGATCATGCACTCCATATTGATATGGGTAACTTACTTACCAAATTTGGTTGAATTCCGTCAAACAGTTTCGGAGGAGTTGCATTACAATTAATTTTTTTACCTTTTGACCCCCATCGCCCACCCACCCCTATGGGCAGGGCCAAATGTCAATGTCCTCACCCACTTCACATTGATATGGGTAACTCACTTACCAAATTTGGTTGAATTCCATCAAACAGTTTTGGAGGAATTGCATTACAATTAATTTCTTAAATATGAACTAACATACGTATTACCAAATTTGGTTGAATTCTGACCAATGGTTTCAGAGCAGATGCATTAAAATCAATTTCTGCAGGTTAAAATTTGACGTTTTGACCCCTGGGGGCAGATCCAAATGTAAATGGCCTCTTGCACGCCGCAATCATGTGGGTAACTCGCATATCAAATTTGCTTGAGTTCCGTCTAACGGTTTCAGAGTTGCGCTGCAAGCGATTCAACCTTTTTACCCCTGTCCCTGGGGGTGGATCCCAATCTAAATATTGTTTTGCAAAGCGGAATCATATGGGTAACCCGCACACCAAATTTAGTTGAATTCCACCTAATGATTTGGGAGGGGATAGCGTGACAGACGGACAGAGGCGATTACAATATCCCGGTTTTTTAATGGGATAATCATGACAGCCATCATAGAGTGTAGAAATGTACCAACATTTAGCTACTAAAGCCTGGATATATCTCTAACCCTTTAATGGTCATACTGGCCAAAGCCGGCCTCTGTTATGGTCTTGTGGAATGTACATTTAGAGGCCAAGAGAATTCAATTTTTGAAAATTTACCACTGGAATGACTAGTTCGATTACTGAGCCAGTAATTCCAGTGATAAATTGTATTCTTTTGGCCTGTAACTAGACATTCAATAAGAAAATTAAAAAAATTTCTTGACCAAATTTGACAATTAAAGGGTTAACCATATGATAAACAGCTTAGAATTACCTGTGTAGTTTATGAGTCGCGTATTAGATCACTTGAATAGCTATCAGGAGATAAGGTAAGTTAACCTTTAAATTTCCCATTGTTAGCTAACCTGGCCAGACTGGCCAAGTGAGCTTATGCCATGGGGTCAAAAATGGCCGATGATTATTCCTTTGAATATACTTCGATATATGAATCGGATCCCATTATCTAATTTGGATACAATTTTAACACAAGAAAGGGTGTGACTGTACTGTATGATTCCACAACATTGATGATGATATGAAAACTGTGACAAAAGTGAGGAGGGTCTGCAATCTCTAATTACTTTTGTTGTTTATGTTTTTTAGGAAATATGGATGTCATACTGTCAATTTGCCAGATGGATATACCACACTTGTGCTACAGATAATTGCAGAGAATTATGACATAGCGTGTGTGTAACCGCTGCAATTCGCAACAGATTTCTCAGCGGGCAATATCACAGTTTAAAATTTTCAAAAACTTCAATTTTCATGACATCATCTGTCACAGAGGCCATCAAACCAGTCACTCAGGACACCTGGTTTAAAGAACACCAACTTGTAGACTGAGAGAGTGTGTAATATGGCAAGTAGCCTGGCTTTAGCCCTTTAATGGCTAATTTTGGTCAAGAAAATCCATTTGTAGTCCAAGAGAAGACTTTTTGAAAATTTACCATTGGAATGACTGACTCGGTTATCAAGTCAGTCATTCCAGTGGCAAATTTTCAAAAATACTATTCTTTTGGACTGCAAATGGACATTCCATAAGACCACTGCAAAGGCTGGCTTTGGAATGAAAGGGTTAATAGTTCCATTTTATTCATATCTTGTGGATGACAACCAAGTTTATTATGTGAGTTACCATACGATGCAGATTGTAATATATATTGTGCTATAGATACTCTAGGTTCGAGATATACATGTAGTAGTAATACATGTACTGGAGTTAGCAAGTTTACTACATGTAAGGCGTAAGGCTAGGATACTGGGTCACATTCTAAGGTTAGTAAAATTTGCATACATGTCAATACCTTATCATCACATCATAGGTGACCTATCCCCACGTCTTTCGAAGAAAAACCTATTTTTAATGTCAGACCTCTGAAATTCAAACAAATTTGGTGTGCAAATTGGAATGCATGAACCTGTTTACATTTTGGTCAAAAGGTAACATTTTAATATTCGGAAATTGATTGAAATGTGTGTCCTCCGAAACTGTTTTACAGAATTCAACCAAATTTGGTATGTGAGTTATCCATATGATTGTGCAGTGCAAGACGCCATTTACATTAAGCTCCGGCCCCATGGGTGTGTGGATCAAAATGTCAAGAAATTGATTGTAATGCAACTTCTCTGAAACCGTTGGATGAAATTCAACGAAATTTGGTATGTACATTGCCCATATGATTGCTGCGATTACCCACATGACTGTGGCATGCAAGACAACATTTATATTTGGCTATGCCCCCCCCCCCCTCTCGTGGGGGTTGGGGGTGGATGGGTATCAAAAAGTCAAGAAATTGATTGTAATGCAATTTCTCTGCAATTGTTAGAATAGATGAAATTTGATATGTGAGTTGCCCATATGATTGTGGCATGCATGACAACATCTACATTTGGCTCCGCCCCCTCCTCCCCCCTTCCATGGGTATGGCGGTCAAAAGGTAAAAAAATTGATTGTAATGCAACTCTTCCGAAAGCGTTGGATGGAATTCAACAAACTTTGGTATGTATCTTACTCATATGAGTGTGGCGTGCAAGAGCACATTTACATGTACTTTTGACTCCGTCTCGAGTGGAGGGTGTGTGTACAGGGGAGCTCAAAGGGGCAAATCGATTGCAACGCAACTCCTAAGAAACCATTAGATGGAATTCAAACGAATTTGTTATGTATGTGTGTTACCCATGGCTGCGGGTGTCGGATCACGTTTATATTTGGTTCCACCCCAGAGGTGTCACGTGTGTTTGTGTGGTCAAAAGGACAAATAAAGGCGGTGAACGTAGAGCGGTGAAAAGATCATTTCATCATTCCAATGTAACTGGAGTAAGAGACAATCTATCTTCGATGACTACAGCTTATTGTCAATTATCATTCCTGTTTATATAGTTTAAATGTAAATAAAGGTACATCAGCCAGATAAAGTATCAAGTTTTCAATAGTTTAGTATTATCATTTATCCCAACAATAATATGTCTAGTATGAATTCCAGTTAAAGCTAACTGGAAAGATCACATCTGTCTTTTGCATCAGCAATATAAAGACCACATCTGTCCTTTGCATTAGAACTTGCTGTTTCCTCAAAACATCTACATGTAACACCTGCTTGTTTTGATGAATTACCATCTTCTGAACCAAAATAGCATTAATTATGGCAACTTACCAATTGCAAGAGACCATCTGTCATTAGTGCCTTTTAATTGCGGTTCAATGTTATGTAAAACTAGAATGCGCAGTCGATGACATGCCATCGCAAATCCCCACACATTCACCACTTTGAGCTTTACCCTCACTTTGACCCAAAACACAATAAATTCCTTGAAATGTAGTTTCAATGGGTAATGGTTTCATAATGAAATGCAATGATCCCCATTTGAAGTTTCAGGTTTCTATCTGAGATGGTGTGCGCGTAGTTCCACTACAATTCGCTGATGCCCAATTTGCCCATTTGACTCCTGGCCACTGCCCTAAGATTGACTCAAGAACAAACTAATTTGTTGTACTGTAGTCTACTAACTACAAGCTTCAAAATGATATGTGACATGACCACATTTGATAAAATCTATTGTTTGCCCACCATTTCCCCACCCCTGCCCCTATGGGTGATATCAAAATTCCAGTGTGTCTTGCACATCCTTGCCCATAGGTGTAATTATCCCCAAAGTTTCAAATTTCTATCTGAAATGGTGTGCGACGAGATGCATTACAATGGATTGGTACCAATTTTAACCTTTTGACCCGGCCCCTACACTCACTTTGACCCAAGATCAAAATAATTCCTTGTACTTTAGGCTACTACTCATGGGCTTAAAAATGTTATGGGACATGACCACCTTTGGATAAATTTAATTTTTGACCCACAGTCCCCACCCTCTGAGCCCCACCCCTGGGGTGTCATAACAAAATTTCAAAAGCGCCATGCTCATCCCTGGCCATATGTGTAATCATACCCAAAGTTTCAAGTTTCAGTGTGAAATGGTCTAGGAGGAGTAGCTTTAGAATCGATTGGTGCCCACTTTTGACCCCACCCCCTAGCCTCAGTTTGACTCGAGATCAAAATAATTCCTTGTACTGTAGTCTACTCATCATTGGCTTGAAAATGATATGCGACATGACAACCTTTGGAAAAAATTTAATTTGTTACCCCACGTTTCCCACCCTCAGGGCCATACCCCTGGGGTCATACCAAAATTCCAAACATGTCAAGCACATCCCTGGCCATATGTGCAAGTTTCTGTCTAAAATGGCCTAGGAGTTGCGTTATAATCAATTGGTACTCACTTCTGACCCCACCCCTACCCTCAGTTTGACCCAAGATCAAAATAATTCCTTGTACTGTAGACTACTAATCATTGGCTTGAAAATGATATGCGACATGACAACCTTCGGAAAAATTATATTTTTAAACCCACAATCCCCCACCCCCAGGGCCCTGCCTCTAGGTGATCATGCCAAAATTCCAAATGTGTCATGCACATTCCTGTCCATATGTGCAATCATCCCCAAAGTTTCAAGTTTCTATCTGAAATGGTCTAAGAGGAGTTGCATTACAATCGATAATTACTGGCCAATTTTGAACTTTTGACCCTCTAGGCCCAACCCCAGGGGTCAGAACCAAATTCCAAGTGTCATGCACATCCTTGCCAATAGGTATAGTCAGCCCCAAGATTATAGGTGTCTATATTAAACGGTCTAGAAGGAGATGCGTTACAATCGATAAGTGCGCAGATGACCGGCTTACATACACACGGGTCGCATCACATAGTCCTCCACTCAATGGAGATGCTGACTCATGCCAAAGTTGCACTCAGTTTTGACAATGCACTAACTGACCCAATGACCTATTTGAACCTTTAACCTCAGATTAAATTTTGCTTCTAACCAACTACAATATAAACATATGTTATGGATGTGGTGATTCTATCTTCTTGCATTGCAGAATTATCGACGATAATGTGTTTTCCGATATGCACTAAATAACCCTGTGCCTTGACATATGAACTTTTGCCCTAAAACTAAATTTTGCTTCTATACAACCACAATATATGAATGTTTGTTACAGATATGGCAATGCTATCTTCTTGCATTGCAGAGTTATCGACATGATCGAGGAAAATGTGTATCCCGGTATGCACTAACTGATGCCCATGACCTCTATGTTTGACTGTTTGACCTCAAACTAAAATTCTTTCTAGCCACTTATAATATGAATTCATGTGCCAAATTTGGTTATTCTATATCAAAGGATTCTGCAGATATGCCTTGGAAAAACAGACAAACGAACAGGCAGCTCCACCAGCAATACTCACATTGGCAGTTGGTGGTGTGAGTAATTAGCTTGGATTTACAATGTAAAATAGCTACATGTAATAGCCTACTAGGCAGTCAGGTTGTATATCAGTTTCTGCCACATTGATTGTAAAACTATGGAAATGTAAAATGGATCTAATATGTGAGTTATCTATAAAAATTGGTCCAAATGACTAATATGAAGCAATCTGGAAAATAAATTTCTGTGACATAACTCTCTGTAGCTGTGGCAAGTTCATTAAAAACTTAAATCTTGTTATTCATGCCACCGAAGGCGGTTGTGAATATTGCGGTTGGTGCTGTGTGTTTGTCTGTTTATCCATGCAATATATCAGAGTACAAGTCACCAAATTTTGCATGTCCAGGTGAGCATGTTACCCCTTTGAGCCCAGTTTTAGCGATACAGATCTAAGTACACCATGGCAGTAGAATTTCTGATAGTTAAAGAAATGTATTGTATATTTGATATAAATCGGATATTCATGAAACTGCACATGAAAAGCAGTTGATGGTAATTGTCATTACAAATGTAGGAATCTGTTGATAACAAATTACACCATGATGAATAATATGTTTCTCCTTTGATCAATACTCACCATTCTATTACTTCTGATAACAAGCTATCCTGATAGCTGGCTCTAGAAATCTAGACTTAGTAAGCTTTACCGGCCCGGTACCCGGTCCCAACAAACGGGTGGGTACCCTTCTGCCAGTGAGGCTCATTCTTGTTTGCATAGCAACAAGAGCACACATGCTTTCTAATTGCATTTGGAAATATCTTAGTTAGTTAAGTCTTTTTTGTGCTGTGGTAGGTGTTTTTTCGCTTACAAGGATTATTGGATTACCATGGAAGGAGCCATTGAAAACCAGCTTGTATATTTCCATGTTATTCCATAGTTTAAAAGACTTAGGTCTATAAAATTTTGTCTGTGTCGCATGTTCTAATTTCTGACCCCGAATCTGGGACATGTGTTAACAACGAAATATGCCAGATTGGTCGCCTTCCTTTAATCCCAACAGGCGATCGGCAGATATGTATTGAGGTGTTGGCTATACAGTGTTTTTAACACGAGAATCAGCTGACGTCGTTCTCCGTATTATCCGAGTGGGTGACGTCACACTCGGATTTTTATGTGAAGAAAATGTTTCATTAATTCGCGCATCTTGTTCTGGGTGCTGCATACTTTATTTGTACCAGAAAACTTTGGAATTTCAAGTTTTTCATGTTATCACGATCTGTTTGCAATGATCGGTGGTTTCAAAATTTGTGATTAAGATGTGTGGTCTGTGGTTTTACTGTGTTTTACAGCAGTTTGTTTACATTTTGTTGTTTTCTTCACATATCGTATCGGCCTTTGTTTGAGAGTATAATTTAAAATTTATTGTTAAATATACCACGAAAGCTATGCGATATGGTTCCTGGTTCCTTTTATACATCCGTCAGGATCAGTATATGTGTGTATTCATGTCCGCATCGTTCTTGTCGTCATAATCTATCGATCTTTGCTGTAGCGTTGCGAGGTGGGGTGCTGGAGGGTTACAATTTATTTATGGTCAATATATTTGAAAATAATTTGTCTGCCTTCCAATATTGTTTCGTTCCGCTTGCTTATTTTAGGTTTTGTGCTTATTTTATAGGCCAAGCCTACCCCGCCATCTTGCCCAGAGTGCCACAAGTTCATCAAAGTCATGTATAAAGACCATGTGTTACCGTTGTTCTTGCAATATCAAGGGAACTTAATTGGTCAAATAATTTGGTGGCCATCTTGGTTGACCTAGTTTTAGCAAAAATAACTTCTCCAGAACCGCGGAAGGGATCAGGCCGAAATTTGGCAGATATGATTAGGGACTAAGGGCCAGTAAAGTTTGTTCAAGAGAAGTTGATCCGTAAAAAAACCCATGCCCCCCCGTGGGCCAATCAAAATATAGCATGTTTGGCGGCCATATTGGATTTTTTTATTTGATGGATTTTGAGGCCGAAATTGGGTTTATATGACTTTTTGGGTATTCTGATCTCAAATTTGCAATTTTCGAAATGGTCAGATAAACGGTTTGGCGGCCGTCTTTGATCATTTTCCCGCCAAAAGCTCCCATACTAAAGCAATGGGATATTTAAAATATCTTCTCGAGAACTGCTGGGCCGATTTCAATTATATTTAGCATGAAGCATCCTTAAGGCATAGCGATTCAAGTTTGTTCAAACGAACCCGATCGGCCAATTTGGCCGGCGACCATCTTGGATTTTGGCCGATTTTTAGAAATGTCTTTAAAAATCTTCTTCTCCCAAACCATTTGAGGGATCGATTCAAAACTCACGAAATATGATCTAGGGTAAGCGTTGAATCAAGTTTGTTCAAGGGAACTTGATTGACAAAGTGGTTCAGCGGCCATCTTGGATGACCTAATTTTCACAAAAATGACTTCTTCCCTAGAACCGCTGAAGCGATCAGGCCGAAATTTGTGATATATAATTAGCAACTAAGGGCGATTAAGATTTGTTCAAGAGAAGTTGATTCGTCAAAAAACATGGCCGCGGTGGACCAATCAAAATATAGTGTGTTTGGCAGCCATATTGGATTTTTTTATTTGATGGATTTTGATGCCGAAATTCGTTTTATATAGGTTTTTTGGTAGTCTGATCTCAAATTTGCAATTTTCGAAACTGTCGGATGAAACGTTTGGCAGGCATCTTGGATCATTTTCCCACCAAAAGCTCACATACTAAAGCAATGGGGAATTTTAAATGTCTTCTTCTCGAGAACTACTGGGCCGATTTGAATTATATTTTGCAGGAAGCATCCTTATGGCATAGAAATTCCATTTTGTTCAAACGAAGCCGATTGGCCAGTTAGGCCGGTGGCCATCTTTGATTTTGACTGATTTTTAGAAATGTCTAAAAACCGTGCTCTCCGAAACGACTTGGGGAATCGATTCAAAACTTATGAAACCTCATCTAGGCAAAGAGGTAAGCCAAGTTTGTTCAAGACAACTTGATTGACTGAATGGTTCAGCAGCGATCTTGGATGACCTAGTTTTCCTGAAAACGACTTCTCCAGAACCGCTGAATGGATCAGGACAAAATTTGGGAGATATGATTAGGGACTAAGGGTCATTAAAGTTTGTTCACGGGAAGTTGCTCCGTCAAAAACATGTCCGCCGTGTGCCAATCAAAATGTAGCGTGTTTGGCGGACATATTGGATTTTTTTATTTGATGGATTTTGAGGTCAAAATTGGTTCTATATATGTTTTCGGCTATTCTGAGCTCAAATTTGCAATTTTCAAAACTGTCGGATAAACGGTTTGGCGGCCATCATGCATAATTTTCTCATCAAAAGTTCCCATGCTTAAGCAATGGGAAATTTAAAATGTCTTCTCAAGAACTACCAGGCCGATTTCAATTATATTTGGCAGGAAGCATCCTTAGGGCATAAGGATCCAAGTTTATTCAAATGAACCCGATCAGCCAATTTGCCCAGCGGCCATTTTGGATTTCGCCCAATTTTAGGAAATGTCTTTATAAATCTTCTCCGAAACCACATGCAGAATCTTCATCTAGGCCATGAGGTAAGCCAAGTTTGTTCAAGAGGACTTGATTTACCAAATGGTTCGACGACCATCTTGGATGACCTGGTTTTCACGAAAATGACTCCTTCAGAACCGCTGAAGGGATCACGCCAAAATTTGGGACATTAAAATTTGTGCAAGGGAAGTTGTTCCATCAAAAAAACATGGGCGCCGTGGGCCAATCAAAATGTAGTCTGTTTGGTAGCCATATTGCACTTGCAAAAATGTCCACCAACTCATTTAAAAGACTGCTAAACCACCCACCAACAATTTTGACAAAAATTGATGGTGCTCCAGGTGAGCGACAGGCCCCTTGGGCCTCTTGTGTTTATATATCATGATCATTCATCTTATATATTCATGCTCATTCCCAGACTAATATGTGCAAAGAGCAGTTAACCCTCTTCGCATATTTGTGTTTTCAGACGAGATGCATGTTTGTGAGTTCTCTCCCTTTTCTTAGGAGAGAAAGGGGGGAGTCGTGATGCGAATGTGATTCAGTCCCTAAACTTGACGGTCCTTTTAGGTCTCCATTTGTCAAGTTTTAAGTCTAAGATCTTTCTCCAGGGGCAAAAGAAGCTATATATGACTTGCCCCTTCCCACCAGGTTGCCGACTAAATCTGGTGTTATCAAGAGTAATATAATGGTAAGTATTGATAAAAGGAGATTGAAGGAAATTTTGATTTCCCTTTCTCCGAGATCTAACAATACTTACCATTATATTACCGACCCTGCCTCCCAGCCCACGGAGACAAGCCATAGGTATTCTCTTGTTTGGTAGCTATGCAAACAATATGAGTCTCACTGGCAGACGCCTACCCGCTTGTTGGGAACCGGGTATCCAGGAGCCGGTAAAGCTTTCTAAATCTAGATTCCTAGAGCAACTAGCTAGCTTGTATTATCAAGAGCAACTTAATGGTAAGTATTGTTAGATCTCGGAGAAAGGGAAATTGAAATTTCCTTCATTCCAGCCCCATTTATGATATGTACAATCAGTGTACATTTAAAGCAAAGCTTTAGAGGTCATCATTGTATTTGATATTTCAGTTGTTGTTTACATTTGATGTGTAAGACACACAACTCCTAATACTTAAATTTCCATAATCTTTCCAAAACCAGTAGCTTAAAATAGCTGATTTTCTCCTTTTCCAGGGCCCAGTGTCCATACCATTTAGAAATGTATCTCAGACATGTCAGAGGATTTGGCGACTCCATAGACGGGGACAGTGATGTAGCCAGAATGCAGCATCTAAAGGGGAATTAAATTTTGTGTTTTGTTGCATGTGTTGGTTGGTGGGTACTGGATTACTCTGATAAAGAAAGTTATCGAAATCGACGTTGATCCAAAATCCAATATGGCTGCAAGCCATCAATGGTCATCTTGAAAATGGATTTCCGGTTGATACATTCGCAACCATTTGTCGAATCACATTGAAAGTTCATAGGATGACTGGCTTAGGTCCGATGGAGAAACCTATTGAAATCAACAATCCAAAATCCAATATGGCCGCCAGCCACTGATTGCGATCTTGAAAATTAATTGGTTTACAGATTATAACTACATTTCTAGATGATAACTCTGGTACCGTTTTTTGGATTGCTTTGAAACCTAAAAGGATGATTTGTTTATGTCTGTGCAAGAAAACTTTTGAAATCGACTGATCCGCCTGCCATGGGGGGGGGGGGGGGGGGCGGGGAGGTGCGGAGGGGTTCATCTTGAAAATTGATTTCCGACCGATATCTGTGCTACTGTTTGTTGGATCGATATTTAAAACTACAAACAATGACTGGGCTGGATCTGCAGAAGAAACCGATCAAAATCGACGCTGATCAAAAATCCAATATAGGTTCTAAAATTCGGCCAAAATCCAAGATGGCTGCTGGTCATATTTGTCAATGGGCCTTCGTTTGAACAACTTTGTATCCCTATGGGCCAAGAATGGGCCCTATCAAATTTGTTTAAAATTGGCCAGCTGTTTCTTAAGAAGACATTTAAAATTTTATATTTATTAGCTCACCTGGCCTGAAAGGCCAAGTGGGCTTATGCCGTGGCGACTGTCCATTGTCTGTTGTCCGTCCGTTATCCGTCAACTTTTTCTTTAAACAACTTCTTCTCAAGAACCACTTGGCCGATTTCAATTATATGTGGCAGGAAGCATTCTTAGGGTATAGAGATTCAAGTTTGTTGAAAAGAAGCCGATCAGCCAAAATCCAAGATGGCCGCCGGCCAAAATAGGCAATTTTTAGAAACACTAAAAAATCTTCTCCGAAACCGCTGGAGGAATTGATTCAAAACTCATAACACATCATCTAGTGCAATGGTAGACCCAAGTTTGTTCAAGCCAACCTGATTGGACGATTTGCCTGGCGGCCATCTTGGATGACCTAGTTTTCGCGAAAATGACTTCCCCCGAACCGCTGAAGGGATAGACCTGAAATTTGGAAAATATGCTTAGGGACCAAGGTCCATTCAAGTTTGTTCAAGGGAAGTTCGTACGTTAAAAAGCATGACCGCCATCAACCAATCAAAATTTAGCGTTTGTTGGTCATATTGGCTTTTTTGTATTTGATGTATTTTGATGGCGAAAATTGCTTTAAATATGCTTATCAGTTTGGCGAGTTCAAATATGCCACGTTCGAGACTGTCGGATAAACGGTTTGGCTGCTATCTTGGTTTGTTTTCCCGCAATCGGCTCTCATAGTAAAGCAATGGGCCCATAGTAAAGCAATGGGGAATTCTTTAAACGACTTCTTCTCAAGAACCACTGGGCCAGTTTCAATTATATTTTGGAGGAAACATTCATAGGGCATAGAGATCTAAGTTTGTTCAAACGAAGCGGATTGGTCAAAATCCAAGATGGGCACCGGCCAAAATGGCTGATTTTTAGAAACACTTTAAAAAATCTCCAAAACCGCGGGAGGAATTGATTCAAAACTCATAACACATCATCTATGGCAACGTTAGACCAAGTTTATTCAAGGAAACCTGATTGGCATATTTGCTTGGTGGCCATCTTGGATGACATAGTTTTCGCGAAATCAACTTCTCCCGAACGGCTGAAGGGATAGTGCTGAAATTTGGTAAATATGCTTAGGGATCAAGGGCCATTCAAATTTGTGCAAAGGAAGTTCGTATGTTAAAAAACATGGCCGACATCAACCAATCAAAATTTATCTATTTGCAATATTGGCTTTTTTGTATTTGATTTATTTTGATAGCGAAAATTGCTGTATATATGCTTATCAGGGTGGCGAGTTCAAATATTCCACTTTCGAGACTGTTGGATAAACGGTTTGACTGCCATCTTGGTTTGCTTTCCTGCCATAGGCTCCCATAATAAAGCAATGGGCCCATAGTAAAGTATTGGGGAATTCTTTAAACGACTTCTCAAGAACCACTGGGCCGATTTCAATTATATTTGGCAGAATGCAGCCTTAGGGCATAGAGGTCTAAGTTTGTTCAATTGAAGCTGATCGGCCAAAATCAAAGATGGCCACCGGCTAAACCAGCCAATTGTTAGAAATGTCTAAAAATCTCCGAAACGGCTTGGGGTTTGATTCAAAACTCATGAAACATCATCTAATGCAGGAGGAGAACCAATTTTTTCAAAAGAACCTGATTGGTCCATTGGCTTGGTGGCCATCTTGGATGACCTAGTTTTCGCGTATCTAGAATCGTTGAATGGATTGGGCCGAAATTTGGGAGATATGATAAGGTACTAAGGGCCGTTAAGTTTTGTTCAAAAGTAGTTGATACATAAAGCTTCTGTTTTCTTGTTATAATTCTGCTCAACTCTGTAGGGTTCTACTTATTGTTGATGGCCTTTCTGGTTGAAATGCCTATGATGCAGGTGAGCGATACAGGCCCCTTGGGCCTCTTGTTTAGGTTTTTGGGTATTCTGATCTCAAATTTGCAATTTTCGAAACTGTCGGATAAACGGTTTGGCAGCCATCTTGGATCATTTTCCCGCCAAAAGCTCCCATACTAAAGCAATGGGAAATTTTTCATGTTTTTGTCAAGAGCTATCAGTTTTCGTGACATTACCTGCGCAATAAGTATGCAGACTATTTCACGAATCAATTGTTATTTCTAGGAATAGAAAATTATTGAAATGTTATTGAGGATTTTCTAGTTGTGACTGTTAAATACAGCCGATTACACAATTTGGCAGCAGACATATCCGTCGTTAACAAAAGCTAAACCGAAACCGAAACCGAAAGTAAATCCAGAAATACAAGCGCCGATATGAACGTCACATGGCGCGCGTTGAATTTCCCTCTTCCGTTTCCATTTGTCCAACAATTACTGAAAATGATGTTAGGTCATCAATACGTAATTTGCATACAGGCAAGTCTGCTGATGAATGTGGTCTATGTGCTGAACATTTGATCTATGCTATGGATAACCCTGGCTGACAAACCTATTCAATCTTATTATGACCTCTAAACAAATTCCAGAGTTGTCCAAGACAGGAGTGATTACCCCAGTTCTTAAAAAAGGCAAATACTCAACGTTTCCAAGTAACTACCATGGCATCACAGTTGTCTCCATTATTGAAAAAGTGTTTGAGCACACCATTCTAAATCTCATTAGAAATCTGCTGCTGTCCCAGAGGCAGTTACTACTCCAGTATGGGGTCACTAAAGGCGTATCCCCACTAATGGCAAGTCTTACCCTCTCAGAGACTACACACGACTCGCTAGAAAGAAATGTTCCTATATACATGGCTTTCCTTGACACATAAAAAGCTTTTGACGTTGTGAAACACGTGTCCATGAAATGCCACCTATACGATCGGGTGTTAACCTGCATATCCTTACTTCCAAAGTCAAGTGGAAAATCTACCTGAATCCACCATTCCCCATCTTACAGGGTGTTTGTCAAGGTTGTACATGTACCATGGTACCTTTATAAGAAAAGGGGCAAATCTGTTCATTCATTGGCACTAACTACACCGGATGTCCTACCATTGCTGAAGATGTGACTCTGGCCAGCAACTCAGTAAGTCCACCATTCCCCATCTTACAAGGAGTTCGTCAAGGTGGTATCTTGTCTCCTAGCCTTTATAAGACCTGCATTAACAACCTACTTGTGCAGCTAGAAAAGGGACAAATTGGTTCATTCATAATGGTGCTAACTACACTGGATGTGCTACCGTTGCTGATGATGTGACTCTGGTCAGCAACTTGGCAAGTGTATTACATTGTATGTTGAACTGCACATTTAATTACTCAGTTAGGGAACGGTTTCTCATACATCCTGAGAAAACCTCTGTATTGTATGTGCCTTCACCAAAATATCGCAACGAAGTGATCTCTGACTGGCATCTCGGTGACTCTGAAGTTTCACTTTCATCGCAGGCTACCCACATCGGCCTAACCCGTGGCTCTAAAGATGAGGTACCAAAATGTCATCTAATAATAAAGGCTATAATGGAGGGGGTGGGGGAGAACAGCCATACTATAATATTACCCTGTGCTTGCTACATGGAGTGGAGTTGCTGTGAATTCCGTAAATATACATATAAATATAATTTACAGCTTCTGTAGTGGTGTTTTCCTCTATTTATTTACAAAAAAAAGGTAACTTGTTGAATATTTTGGATATACATGTAATCAGACTGAACTGTGTTGCTACCATTGGGGGCCATTAGCTCCCAGTCAAATTAGTGTCAAAACATTTCACAGAATGTTTACTAATGCTTTTAACAATACAGAGAAAATGACAAATTCATTACAACAAGAGATAACCAGTTGAATATTTTTAAAATAATTTGATTGGCAGTTGCTCCTAACTTAGCTTTAGGCAGAAATTAGTTACCCCGCAGTATCATCATTTTTGTTTGGGGATCAATTCAAAATGCATGAAATATCATCTAGCACAAGAGCTTCAAGAGAGTTTGTTCAAGGGAACTTGATTGGCCAAATGGTTTGGTGGCCATCTTGGTTAACCTATTTTTTGCCAAAACAACTCCAGAACCACTGAGCGGATTGGGCCAAAATCTGGAAGATATGATTTGGCACTGAGTGCCATTAAAGTTTTTTCAAGGGAGAGAGCTATGTCAGAAACATTGCCGCAGTGGGCCAATTAAAATGTAGCGTGTTTGGAGGCCTTATTGGACTTGCAAAAATGTCCACAAACTCATTTAAAAGACTACTCATAAGCCTGCCACCAACAATTTTGACAAAAATGCATAGTGCTCCACATTAGACAGAGGGAGTCGGGAATTTAGTGGGCGTGGTTACGGGCTGATTCTGTTTTGAGTTCCCGTCATGCATCTGTAGTGATGAACAGATTTTTTTATTATTAGTCTCGCCATTTTGAGTTATGATTAGTCGTGAATAAAAAGGAAACTATTGTTATTCCAGGAATAGTGCAGTGTTTTACTATGTAATACACTGCCGGTTTTTCGTGGCTGTATTTAGCGATAAGAAAAATCAATTTGAATCATAAATTTAGTTATTTGCTCGTCAATGCTGGTGCTTGGAGTGTTTTTTGGAGGTGTGTATAGTCTATTAAAATAAGCATACAGCTTTTGTCAAGAGCTGGCGAGGCATGTTATTGATTGAATTACAATGTGTGCTCTCTGGATAGCATTGTCAATTAGCCGATTGTAAGGCCACAAAATGTTAAAATAGGTTGTGTAACGCTGTCCGAGATATGTTATACTTTTATAATGCGTTCTGATTTTGGTTGTCATCTCTGCATAATTTAGAGGCTATGAGCCTGGTGTGAGTGCAGTGTCTAGACCTACAGTACAGTCCACCATAAACATAGAAGCACTGTGTATATATACTAGTCAAAAAAAGAAACTTCCACCCCAAATATCGGGATATTCAATAGTTACTTTAATCATTGCTACTATAAACTTAGGCCTACTATGTTTGTTTTGGATGACGAGGTAATATGTATGGTTGTGTTTTAACGCGCTCAATGATGCATGTCCATGTGCGTGCACTGTTTGTGTGATTTGCACGTGCATGTCCCACTGGGGTATATCCATGTGCTAGTGTCAGTGTCAGTGACTTTCTGCTGTTTTCATGTGTATCCAACTTGAAAGCAACTTAATTTTGTTTTGACTGTAAGAATTCCACCAAGATGGGATGCGGAGAATTCCTGCAAATCTGCGAGAACGAGCTGTTGGTCTTCTCCAGGCCGGTACAGTGACTGCAGAAGGGGCTCGTATTGTTGGTGCTTTTGCCAGTGCTGTGAGAAATCTGAGGAACCATTTCGAATACACTGGAACTGTTGCTGACCGCCCACACATGCCCAGGCAGACACATTACCCTGACACACTTACGAATTTCATTAGACAGAGGGAGTCGGGAATTTAGTGGTAGTGGTTAAGGGCTGCAAGACGATATTTAGATTTGGCTCAGCCCCCAGGGGGGCATGTCAGGGGTCAAAAGGTCAAATCAGTTGTGACGTAACTCAACTAAATTTGATATTTGAGTTACCCATACGATTGTGGAGTGCAAGAGGGCATTTAGATTTGGCTCCGCCCCTAGGGGTTGGGGAATGGTCAAAATATCAAATTTTAACCTGCAGAAATTGATTGTGATGCATCTCCTCCAAAACCATTGGACAGAATTCAACTGAATTTGGTCTATGGATTACCCATATCAATGTGGAGTACATGAGCACATTTACATTTGGCCCCGCCCCTCCGGGGTGGGTGAGGGGTGGGGGTCAAAAGGTAAAAAAATGTATTGGAATGCCACTCCTCTGACACTGTTGGACGGAATTCAACCAAATTTAGTATGTCAGTTACCCATATCAATGTGCAGTATATGAGCACATATACATTTGCCCCTCCCCCCCCCCCACCACAGGGGGTGGGGGAGGGGGTCAAAAGGTCATGAAATTGATTGTAATGCAACTCCTCTGAAATCGATTGACGGAACTCAACCGAATTTGATATCTGAGTTACTCCTATGATTGTGGAGTGTGAGAGGGCATTTAGATTTGGCGCCGCCACTGGGGGGCGGGAGAGGGGTCAAAGGGTCAAATTTTAAGTTGCACAAATTGGTTGTAATTCATCTCCTCCAAAACCATTGGACGGAATTCAATGAAATTTGGTATATGAGTTACCCATATCAATTTGGCGGGAGAGCGGTCAAAAGGTCAAATTTTAACGTGCAGAAATTGGTTGTAATACATCTCCGAAACAATTGGATGGAATTTAACCAAATTTAGTATGTGAGTTACCCATATCAATGTGGAGTGGATGAGCACATTTAGCAAGTGTGCATATAGAGGGGTCAAAGGGTCAAATTTTAACTTACAGAAATTGGTTGTAATGCATCTCCTCCAAAACCATTGGACGGAATTCAATGAAATTTGGTATATAAGTTACCCATATCAATGTGGAGTGGATGAGCACATTTACATTTGCCCTGGCCCCCAGGGGTGGGGGATAGGGGTCAAAAGGTCATGAAATTGATTGTAATGCAACTCCTCTGACACTGTTGGACGGAATTCAACCAAATTTGGTATGTGAGTTACCCATATGATCATGGAGTGCAAAATGGCATTTACATTTGGCTCCGCCCCTGGGGGTGGGTTGTGGCGTATGTCATTAGTTCAAAGCGGAGAATGTGGGTATTTGCGATGACGCGTCATCGACCGATCAATCTAGTTGACAGCTTGCACCACCGTTATTTCTAGTTATAGGGGGGAATAGGATTCCACTTCTAATCAAAGTAAAAAGAAAGGTTTTATACCATATTTCACAAAATATGTGAAATTTATTTATATTTTGATAGATGTGACAACAGCGCCATCTTGTGGTTGTTATACCCAAGATGGTCCTTTAAATGTCTTTTTTTTCATTATCATTGTTTTACGACGTCACAGATTGAGAGTGGATTGAGGTAGTATTATTATTGTGGTATCAGGGACCCTGAATTATTCAGATTATTTGATGGATTAAAAGAATCCATTGACATATTTAAGGAGTAAATTAAACATTTAAAAATGTAAATTTGAAGTGCATTCATCTTCTTGAGGAAGCCGTTTCTCGAGTCATGTGATGATCATGTGTTTATGTCCAGGAAATCTGTATAGCTCTTTCTTAGAACAGATTTGGGGTTAATATATTTTATTTATTTTTATATTTGTCCTTCGGAGAAGCCATCACTTGCCATGAATTAGCTGGATCTTGTGACTGGATTATGGGCTGTACTGTACATATTATTGCATGAGTTAGTATTATACATAGATGTATAACGATCATTTTGTTTGTATCCCGCGGCACAATAAGAAAATCACAATCGAGATTGGATAATATTCAACAGTATATGATTATGGGGAATTCGGTTGATATGACCCAACTTATATTTTCAGGTCATTGACCTTTGTCTGTTATAATGAAAATGTAATGAAATCTATCTGAATACGATGAACATGAATATAATGTATAATTTTATTCTGAGCAGACCAAATGATGACGGTGTGAGTCAAGAGAGGCAGTAATGGAAATGGAAATGGTGTGGAAATGAGAACGGTGATGCCGAGTTTTTGAAACCCTTGTTTTCAGGGTAAGACAAGTAGCATAATGTACATGTTATAAGATTCACTCAATGTGGGAAACTGTCAAAAAGGGATAGGATGTGCAATTCATCACATTTTGTCTGGATTTCATTTAAATGATGATTTTCAGTCGAACTGTGGTTAATTAAAGATCTTGTTCTATTTATTGAAAAAGTAAGTAAGAATTGATTATTTTTTATTAACCAATTTGCCCAGGGTTTTAGGCATGTAAAATTGGACTTCCAGTCAAATTGTTTTCAAAATGTTTCAAATATTTTATGAGAAACATTTTTAGCTCACCTGGCCTTTCAGGCCAAGTGAACTTATGTCGTGGCGACCGTCCGTTGTGTGCGTCATCCGTCCATCCGTCAACTTTTCCTTTAAAACAACTTCTTAAAAATCTTCTCCAAAACTGTGAGAGGGATCGATTCAGAACTCACGAAATATGATCTATGGTAAGAGTTGAACTAAGTTTGTTCAAGGGAACTTGATTGACCAAATGGTTCAGTGGCCATCTTGGTTGACCTAGTCTTAGCGAAAATGACTTCTCCAGAACCGCTAAAGGGATCAGGCAGAAATTTGGCAGATATGATTAGGGACTAAGGGCCAGTAAAGTTTGTTCAAGAGAAGTTGATCCGTCAAATGACATGGCCGCCGTGGGCCAATCAAAGTATAGCATGTTTGGATTTTTTTTATTTGATGGATTTTGAGGCTGAAATTGTTTTCATCTAGGTTTTGAGTTTTCTGATGTGAAATTTGCAATTTTCGAAACTGTCAGATAAATGGTTTGCCGGCCATCTTGGATCATTTTCCCACCAAAAGCTCGCATACTAAAGCACTGGGAAATTTTTAATGTCTTTTCGAGAACTACTGGGCCGATTTCAATTATATTTGGCAGGAAGCATCCTTAAAGGATAAAGATTCAAGTTTGTTCAAACAAACCCAATCAGCCAATTTGGATTTCTACCGATTTTTAGAAATGTCTAAAAATCTTCTCCAAAACCGTGAGAGGGATCGATTCAGAACTCACGAAATATGATCTATGGTAAGACCTGAACCAAGTTTGTTCAAGGGAACTTGATTGACCAAATGGTTCAGTAGCCATCTTGGATGACCTAGTTTTCGCAAAAAACAACTTCTTCCATAGAGCAGATGATGGGTTCTGTGTAAAAGGAACTGGAACCACTGGATCTAATACTTGAGACAAAATTAAAGGGCCTGCCCGGGGATGACTTGAACTGTCAAAATTTTGAAGGTTTTCACCCTCTGAAAGAAGAACCTTGATTCCTTGAATGACCATGACTAGAAGCACAAAGAAAAAAGGAAACCCTTTGACGATTTGCTGGAATCGAATCATATCTGTTATATTTGGCAGGAAGCATCCTTAGGGTATAGAGATCCAAGTTTGTTCAAACGAAGCTGAGCAGCCAATTTGGGCGGCGGTCATCTTGGATTTCGGCAGATTTTTAGAAACGTCTTTAAAAATCTTCTCAGAAACCGCTTGTAGGATCGATTAAAAACTCATGAAATATCTTCTAGGCCAATAGCTGAACCAGGTTTGTTTGGTCAAATGCTTTGGCTGCCATTTTGGATGACCTAGTTTTAGTGAAAACAACTTCTCCAGACCCCCTGAAGGTGAGATATGATTAGGAAATAAGGGCCATTAAAGTTTGTTCAAGGGAAGTTGATCCGTTAAAAAACACGGTTGCCGTGGGCCAATCAAAATGTAGCATGTTTGGTGGCCATATTGGATTTGTTTATTTGATGGGTTTGGAGGCCGAAATTGGTTTTATATATGGGTTTTTTGGGTATTCTGATAAACGGTTTGGCGGCCATCTTGGATCATTTACCTGCCAAAAACTCCCATGCTAAAGCAATGGGTAATTTAAAATGCCTTCTCAAGAACTGCTGGGCCAATTTCAATTGTATTTGGCAGGAAGCATCCTTAGGGTATAGGAATCCAAGTTTGTTCAAACGAAGCCTATCGACCAATTTGCCCGGTGGCCATCTTGGATTTTGGCCGATTTTTAGAAACGTCTTTAAAAATGTTCTCCGAAACCATTTGTGGGATCGATTCAAAACTCATGGAATATGATCTAGGCCAAGAGCTGAACCAAGTTTGTCCAAGGTAACTTGATTGGCTAAATGCGTTGGTGGCCATTTTGGATGACCTAGTTTTAGTGAAAACAACTCCAGAACCCCTGAAGAGATCAGGCCGAAATTTGGGAGATATGATTCAAGGACTAAGGGCCATTAAAGTTTGTTCAAGGGAAGTTGATCCATAAAAAAACATGTCTGCGGTGGGCCAATAAATATGTAGCATGTTTGACGGCCATATTGGATTTTTTTATTTGATGTATTTTGAGGCCGAAGTTGGTTTTATACATGATTTCGGGTATTCTATTCTCAAATTTGACATTTTCGAATATGTTGGATAAACGGTTTGTTGGCCATCTTGGATAATTTTCCCGCCAAAAGCTCCCATACTAAAGCAATGGGAAAATTAAAGTGTCTTCTCGAAAACCACGGGGCCAATTTCAATTATATTTGGCTGGAACAATCCTTAGGGCATAGAGATTCAAGTGTGTTCAAATGAAGCTGGTCGGTCAATTTAGCCGACGGCCATCTTGGATTTGGGCCGATTTTTAGAAATATATTTTTTAATCTCTGAAACCGCTTGGCGCATTGATCCAAAACTCATTAAATATGATCTAAGGCAACAGCTGAAACAAGTTTGTTCGAGAAAACTTGATTGGCCAAATAGTTTGGCGGCCATCTTAGATGACCTAGTTTTTCCGAAAACCACTTCTCCAGAACCTCTGAAAGGATCAGGCTGAAATTTGGGGATATTTGATTAGGGACTAAGGGCCATTAAAGTTTGTTCAAGGAAAGTTGATCCATGAAAAAAATATGGCTGCTGTGGGTCAATCAAAATGCATGTTTCGTGGCCATATTGAATTTTTATATTTTAACAAATCTTGAAGCCAAAATTGGTTTTATATATGTTTTCAATTTGGGTATTCTGATTTCAAATTTGCAATTTTCAAAACTGTCGGATAAATGGTCTAATGGCCGTCATTGATCAATTTCCAACCAGAAACTCCCATGGACTAAAGCAATAGGAAATTTCAAGTATATTTGGCAGAAAGCATACTTAGGGGATAGAGATACACGTTTGTTCAAATGAAGCTGGTCATTAATTTGCCTGGTGGCCATCTGGGATTTTTGAAATACCTTTAAAAATCTTCTTTTCTGAATCTGCATGGTTTGTGGGTGGGGGGGGGGGGGGAGGTGTGTATGTGGTTGTTGATTTAAAACTCATGACGGGTTATCTAGGGAAACAGCTGAACCAAGTTTGTTCAATGAAACTTGATTGCCTAATGTCTTGGATGACATGGTTTTCATGAAAACGACTTTGTCTCCACAATTGCTAAATGGATTGTGCCGAAATTTGGGAGATATGATTGGGGACTATGGGTCATTTTGTTCAAAAGAATTTGATACCAAAAGAAACATGGCCTCTGTTTTTGTGTTACAATTCTGCTCAACTCCTTAGTGTTCTACTTATTGTTGATGGGCTTTCTATTTGAAATGCCTATGTTGCAGGTGAGCGATACAAGCCCTTGGGAACCTGTCGGGAATAACGGATGGTGGCCATCTTGGATATTTTTTTTAGTAAAGCAATGGGGAATTTTCAATATCACTTCGAGAACCACTGGACCGATTTTAAGCAAATTTTGTAGGACACGTTCTTGTTGTGGTTCTGGCCAAACCGTAGCGTTCTACATAAAGGTTATGACCTTTCTTATTGAAATGCCATGTTTTAGGTTACGATACAGGCCCCTTGGACGTCTCAAGAACCACTGGGATGATTTCAATTATATTTGGCAAGAAGCATCCTTAGGGCATAAAGATCCGAGTTTGTTCAAACGAAGCCGATCGGCCAATTTGGTCGGTGGCCATGTGGATTTTGGCTGATTTTTAGAAATGTCTTCAAAAATCTGAAACCGCTTGGGGAATTTATTCAAAACTCATGAAATATCATCTAGGGCAAGACGAAAGCCAAGTTTGTTCAAGAGAACCTGATTGACAATATGGTTCGGCGGCCACATTGGATGACATAGTTTTCGTGAAAACGACTTCTCCAGAACCGCTGAAGGGATCAAGCTGAAATTTGCGAGATATGAAGGGAAGTTGACGTGTCAAAAAACACGGCCACTGTGGGCCAATCAAAATGTAGCGTGTTGGGAAGCCATATTGGATTTTTTATTTGATAGATTTTAAGTCCAAAATTGGTTTTATTGGTTTTTGGTTTTTATTTCAAATTTGCGGTTTGATGGCCATCTTGGATCATTTTCCCACCAAAATCTCCCATACTGAAGAAATAGACAATTTTAAATGTCTTCTCGTGAACTGCTGGGCCGATTTCAAGTATATTGTGCAGGAACAATCCTGAGGGCATGGAGATTTAACTTTGTTCAAACAAAGCCAATGGCCAGTTTGGCCGGTGGCCATCTTGGATTTTGGCCCATTAAAAAAAAAAATCTTTAAAAATCTCCTAAACCGCCTGAGGCATCCATTCAAAACTGATGAAATATGATCACGGGAAAGAGCTGAATCAAGTTTGTTCAAGGGATCTTGATTGGCCAAGTAATTCAGTGACCAGCTTGGATGATCTAGTTTTCACAAAAATTACCTCCAGAATTGCTCTACGGATCGGGGTGAAATTTGGCAGATATGATTAGGGACTAAGGGCCATTAAAGTTTGTTCGAACTTCAAGAAATTGCAACTAGCACTTTCAGATTTTGTCTAATTCAAGGGAAGTTGATAAGTACAAAAATATGTGTGTTTGGCGGTGATATTGAATTTATTTATTTGATGGATTTTGAAGACAAAATTAGTTTTATAGAGATTTTAGGTATTCTAATTTCAAATTTTCCATTCTCAAAATGGTCGGATAAATGGTTTGTTGGCCATTTTGGATCTTTTTCCCATAAAATCTCCCATACTAAATCAATGTGAAATTTAAAATGTTTTCTCGAGAACAGCTGGGCCGATTTCAAGTATATTAGACAGGAAGCATCCTTACGGTATAAGGATACAACTTTGTTCAAAGGAAGATGATCGGCCAACTTGGCCGGTGGCCATTTTGGATTTTGGCCCACTTTTAGAAACTTCTTTCAAAATCTTCTCCAAAACCGCTTTGGGGATCGATGTAAACCTCATGAAATATGATCGGAGCAGAACCAAGTTTGTTCAAGGGAACTTGATTTGCCAAGTGGTTCGGCGCCCATATTAGATGACCTAGTTTTTTTTAAAACAACTTTTCCAGAAACTCTGAATGGATCAGGCCGAAATCTGTCAGATATGGTTAGGCCCAAAAGATCCTTAAAATTTGTCCATAGAAAGTTAATATGTCAAGAAAACATGCCTGCTATAAATCAATCAAATTTAGCGTCTTTGGCGGACATCTTGTATTTTCTGCAAATTTCTGAAAAGGGACAGTTATTAACCACTGGGCCAATTTTAATAAAACTTGACTAAACCTTCTTCACAGAAATTTGATTAGTAAATTTTTCCTGTGGTCATCTCATGTTGTTTGTTTGTGCAAGTGGCCAATAATTCCATGTGAGCGATACAGGCCCTTGTGCCTCTTGTTTTAACAATAGTATATCTAGTTTACAATAATCTGTCTCAATCAGTGTGTGTACTATAAACACTTAACCCTACTTAACCCTTACCACTCTGATGTCAATATGCTATCTTTTACCGTGTCAATATCAAAGAAACTGGTGTACATTTTTAAACAACTGGTGGAAGATGTTGCTGTCTATGACAGCACCATCTCCCACCAAATTTGTTGAAAGATGAACACCGATTCATCTTTTAATTTAATTTGAAAATTTAAAGTTTTGACACCAGAGTGGTAGGGTTTAAATCATCTTGAAGTACACTATGGTCAAGTTCGACTCGCTAACTGTAGTCAGTTTCATGGTTTACTGAACATGCGCAGTTGCTATGTCAAGCTGAACACAGAATAGTTAACTACAGTTCGCTGGTTCACGATTCCCCCTTTAATTACTATTGCAGAAAGTTTGGAGCCAGGTACCAGTCTCCATTAACCCGTTCTGTCATCTGTTTTGATTGCCTACGAAAATGTGTTATTTTTGTCCGCTAAGATGTCAAAAAGTGTCCATATGACAAAGTGGGAAGGAATAGGGGCTTGGGAACATTGACATACAATGGGAAAGCATAATTTCATCAAACCTATGTTATTTAGTGAAATATTTACACATTTATATTCATTTATTTGTGGCAAGCGATCGGTGTCCGCCATTTTGAAATTTACGCAAATATCGCACTAACCATCTGAACCGTGGTCGGTTGCTCAGTTGACTATAGTTGACTATCTAGTTAACTATTTGAAGTTCGACTGGTATTCTAGTTAGCTATGGTAAGGAGTCGAACTTGATCTATGCTGTTGCATACACACGCAATACTGACATGTCAGTTGATAAAGATAGTTCCCTTGTACACATCACTGGTAAAAGATTAACCCATTTCTTCCAAGAAAAATAAAAATTTATTGCTGCATAATTGGGTAATAACTGTATTTATTAGTCCCCTACCGGTAAAACCGGGTGGGGGGGACTATAGGTTTGCACTCCATCTGTCTGTCCATCCCTCCGTCTGTCCCTCTGTCGCAGTTGGTTTTCCGCGCTTTTGAGAATTGGTTTATTGCTTTGTTATGAAAAGTTACAGACCAAGTTCGAGTTTCAGGGGTATGCGTCAATTTTTTATGGAGTTATGCCCCCTTTCAAGTTAAGAAATACAAAAAATATTAGCTTTCCGCACTTTTTTTCGCACTCCTTCAAGATATTTAAGCGAAAATTGGTGCATCGCTTTAGTATAAGGACTTACTGAGCAAGTTCGAGACATTTTCGTTATTTTTTCATGGCGTTATGCCCCCCCCCCTTTCGACTTATGAAATACAAAATATATTAGTTTTCTGCACTTTTTTTCGCAGTCTCAAGATATTGTACTGAGAATTGCTACATTGCTTGGGTATGAGAAGTTACAGACCAAGTTGGAGTTTCAGGCATATGCATACATTTTTTATGTAGTTATGACCCCTTTCGACTTAAGAAATACGAAAAATATCAACTTTCCGCACTTTTTTTCGCACTCCTTCAAGATATTTAAGCAAAAATTGGTGCATCGCTTTAGTATAAGGAGTTACAGAACAAGTTCGATTTTCAGACATTTTCGTCAATTTTTCATGGAGTTATGCCCCCTTTCAACATGCAATATGAAAAATATTAGTTTGCCGTACTATTTTTCGCAGTGTTTCAAGATATTATACTGAGAATCGCTACATTGCTTTGTTATGAGAAGTTACAGACCAAGTTCGAGTTTCAGGCCTATGCATAAATCTATGATGAAGTTATTCCCCCTTTCGACCTATGAAATACGAAAAATATTAGTTTTCCGCCCTTTTTCTTGCAGTCTTTCAAGATATTCAACTGAGAATTGGTACATTACTTTATTATGAGAAATTACAGACCAAGTTCGCGTTTCAGGCGTTTGCGTCATTTTTTGATGGAGTTATGTCCCCTTTCGACTTATGAAATACAAACATATCAGCTTTCAAGACTTTTCTTCTCCTTCACCATATATAACTGAGACTTGGTTTATTGCTATGTTATGAGAAGTTACAGATCATGTACGACCTTCAGCTGCTTTTGACAATTTTTAATAAAATATTTGACTGTCAATCTCTAAAGATTTATATCACCATGTAGGGGACATGTATTGCAAAGCAATACTTACAGAATGCTTGTTTTCTCTTATATGAAATAATTGCTTGGCGGGTGGGGTAGGGATTGGTGGTGATGGTGGGGGGGGGGGGGTTCGTGTCTGGGTAACGTCTTTAACGCATTCACCTACAAATCCCTGAAAAAGTCACAATTCTTTGATATAAAATCTATTTTGTTAAATACTTTGAGATTAATTTGACTGGAAGCTGTTGCTGTAGGCAGCATCTTCCAGTCAAATTAATTTCAAAATATTCAACAGTTTTCCTGTGTTGTTGAGATATCAGGAATTCATCGGTGAAAGGGTTATGGGTATTCTCATTAATCTCAATAGTACCATTTTGCTTTTATGTGAATTTAGCTCTCACTTTGTGTTAATCATACTGCACCCAAACATAGACACATAGAAGCTAATGAGAGTGGATGACACAAGTACTTTGGGGTTAAAAGGTCAAAGATCATGGTAACTGATAAATGTATTGATAGTTCTTCTATATTTATGCTTACGCCGTGGAGACCGTCCGCCACGTGTCCATCATCCATCTGTCGTCCGTCCATCAACTTTTCCTTTAAACCAGTTCTTCTCAAGAACCACTGGGCCGATTTCAATTATATGTAGCAGGAAGCATCCTTAGGGCATAGGGATCCAAGTTTGTTCAAACGAAGCTGATCGGCCAATTTGGCCGGTGGCCATCTTGGATTTTGGTCGATTTGAGGAAATGTCTTTAAAAATCTTCTCCGAAAAATTGCTATCAAGCTAGTTTGGGTGTCGTTTGAAGCAGAATTTGTTGCTCTATATCATATCCAAAATCCGCAAAAATCCCTGTTGGGGAAATCTTACAAAATACATATGAGTGCACACCAGATTTTCATAATTAATATTTGCTGTGTACCTTACGCATGGAGGGGGCCTCAGCGCAAGAAGTTTAATCAGTATATTTTCTGAAAATGTATAGAGTATGCTATTTCCTGTCCATTATTTACATAGTAGCAATTGATTTGAGTACGTGACAAATTAATTGGTGTAGCCAGTCATTCTCCAAAACTGTGCATATACCAACTATATGCATGTGTAACCTGTTTCCGGGATGACGCATAACTTGTAACACTGATGCCTTGCGATATGATCACTGCAAGCTATTATAGAGTCATAGTGTCCAGATGTCATCAACGTGCACCTTGCCATTTCGTGACCAGATTCTTGACGTGAGTAAACAAAGGAATCGTGCATGGGGTCGTGAAGCTGAGAGAAAGCTGCAATAGTGTTTCGACTTCTTTGCTGCTGAAGCAGTCTATCACAAATCTTGTCAGTCAACTTTCATGTTAGCAAAGGTCTTATCTACTACACATAGCCAAGACAAACCAATTGTTCAGCCTGAGAACCAGGAGATGCTGAAATTGTGTGAATAGCTGGAGTCCGGATCGGCTGCGGAATTGTACATATTGATGGATCCTCAAAGTGATCCCGTTAATAACATTTTTTTTCCCAGACATTGTCACAGTGATTTGGTTGAGTCAGATTTTAATAGTGAGTCATTTGATAGATATCCTCAAAGTCAAGATGTTGGTAAGCTTCTAGTTGAGACAGATCATCACAGTGAAACTGATGGGAATGTGCCATTTGAGATGTATCCTAATTGTTAAACTGTTGTTAATGTTCTGGTTGAGACATATTTTCAAAATAAAATAGTGCTGCTGTGATATTGGAGATAGATCTTGCACGTGAAACTTAATAATGTGTATGTTAAAAATGTGAGAAGCGAAGCTCGTGCTAATTTGTTAAATAGTGTAAATGTTGCAAGTGCTATATTGATAATATTTTTAGTGATGAATTACGTCTAGTTGACGAGGAATACATACAGTTGTGCGCCCTATATGAGGGTGTTGTGCAGAAATAAGACATTATAGAGGATGTCGCCGAATCTAAAGCACTGCACAAATTACAAGAGTCAATGGATAAGTACAAATACATGCTTGCAACCAATTCAAGAACTGCTAAGTTGTGACTTCAGTCCATGGCATACATTGACACGCTCAAACTATTTATAAGAGCCAAAAGGACAGGTGATTGGCATTTGCATCTTATTTCGGTCAGTAAGATGATCAACTTGTTTGCAGTGTCTGGTCATAACAATTACGCAAAGTCCACTCGTCTGTATCTTCAACTTTTGCTTGAATCGTCAGATACCCACCCATGGTTATATGATAAGTTCATGATTCATGGATATCACACAGTACGCAAATCTGACAGATATTGGGCTGGACTCTGGAGTCAGACAGATCTTGTTTTTGAGCAAGTAATGATGCGGAGCACAACAAGTCGAGGACGTTTGACACGAGGACGAGGAATTACAGTCTGTTTGTGTCACCTGGGTCAACAGCATGTACATGTGTGCCAGTGTTCATGATGCTATGACTTCTCTGACTAAGCTTCAACACATAACACGTACGCAACATGTTGAGCTGGGAAAATCAAGAGTCAACCATGACTTCCAAAACCTCAGTGTTATTGACTGGTTTGATATCTATGAACCATTTGACATAGATGAATAAACGTTGCGATGCCTAGCCTCTGGCCTAACTGCCAGTGATCATGATGGAATCAACTGCGATCAAGCTGAAGAGGTTAAAGCCAAAATACAAAAAGGAGTTTGATAACATCAAAGTTTCTGATGTTTTGCTAAAGTAAGCTGATCAAGTAAAGATGCTAGTTAGTCTCGAAAAAAGCATCACAGTAGGTCAACATGTAGTTCATCTTGAGTCAAGCAATCTGTTTTAGTCTTTGATGGCTATTGCGATGGGCCATCAACTAAAGACCATGAACATCAATGGAGGTCAGGAAAGTCAGCTGCATACATGAAGATCAATTAGTCTGCTGTGGTGCATGCAAGCTAGAATGTCTTTCTAGTAAATGAAGAAAATAAGAATCAATTCATAGCCTTACTTGCACGTTACCTTGCAGCTGAAAATCATAATGTACTCCATGCAGTAGATGATGTGGACACATTGATAGTATCATCGGCCATAGAACTTGCATCTGTAAATAACCAGTGCGTGACAGTGGTAGCTGATAGCACTGTCACACTGACATTCTTGTGCTCCTCTTGTACCATTTTAGACCTGACCCATCAGACATATTTCTGAGATCAGAGGGAAAGAAATGTCAAAGGAAAAGCCTGAGGCTCTGCCATATCTGGGATTATGTGCACATCTGGGCGATGAGATCGGTCATCGGCTGCTATTCAATCATGCATGTGGGGTGGCTGTGACACATCTTCAGCTTTGTTCGGTCAAGGTAACACTGCTATTCTAAAGATGGTTAAATATTCAGAAGCGATCCGGGAATTGAGTGATGAGTTCGGTACATATGATACTACACGAGAGAAGGTCAGCGAGGCTGGGCTGAAGCTATTGGTAATGCTGTATGGATGGAAGGCGACTGATAAATTGAATGGGCTGAGGTACGTCTTGTACATGCGGATGGAAGCAACAGAGTGAGCAGCTGCCTACCATCGTCTAAGAGGACACATCCAAATTGTACAATGGAAAAGCTTAATGCTAAGCATACTTAATCCTACAGAATGGGGATGGAAGCTTAGAAATAAGAAATTAACACCTGTGGCGACTGACTTAGAACGTGGACCACAAGACATCCTCAGAGTTGTTCAGTGTAAGTACAAATCTTCGTTAAAAAATCCATGTGGAAAATGGTATACTCATGTTGGAAAAATGGCCTCAAGTGTGTTTCGGCATGTGGTAATTGTTATGGTGATGGATGTATGAACATGGTAGACCTTAGTATTTCTAATGATGATAATGAAAGTGAATACGATACATTGATAGTTGGATAACGATATGTGTATACGAATCCTGAGTAACTCCTCTAAATTTAATATGCATCTAATTATCAAATCTACACTACCATTAAAATCTATCTCAAGCAAAACATTAGCAACAGTTCCACTTTTATGTATTCATGGATACATCTCAAACGATGTATTACCATATATGTTATGTGCTTTTATCACTGAAATACCCAATTGTCTCAATTTCAAAATAACCATTCATAAAGGTCTTGAGTATGTTGAAACTAATTTAACTGGCAGCTGTTGCTTCAAACTAGATTTTAAATATTCAATAGCATATAGCGCAGGTCTATAGTATTATGGAGTTCTGAACATAATAATTAGATCACAAATAATGTATCATATTTAGTTTCTCAGTTCGTATGTGTTACAGGTGCATACCCACACCAAAATTCTTGAAAATAAAATTGTTACATTATATACTTTTAGCGGTTTAAATTATGTGCCTAGATGTAAGGATACCAAATAAATCTTAACATACGATGATCTCATTCCATATTAATTAACATAATTTTTTAAATTGTGAAATTGAATTAGAGACACCAGTCGGTAATTCAACTTGACAACTATAAAGATTATATTAATTTATATGATATGAAATCATCTTATGTTAAGATTTATTTCATTTCATTACATTTAGATACACAATTTAAGCCTCTAAAAGTACACAAATTTAGTAATTTTTATTTTCAAGCATTTGGTGTGAATATGCACTTTTAATTAACTAATTTGCATATTAGCTATTTTAACTTATTTTAATTTAATTAGCCGATTGTTATATTTTTATTTTATCATATATGGTATATGAATCAGGTAATATAAAACAAGTTAGATAACAAATACATTCATGGTATGACAGATTAAATGCTTTATACCACACAAAGCTTATTATACGCATATTAATTAACTAATTTGCATATTGTAAGATTTCCCCAAAACAGATTTTTTGCAGATTTTGGAGATGTTATAGAGGATGAAATTCTGGTTCCAACAAGACCAAAACCAACTTGATAGCAATTTTTTCCAGGTTAGGCTAGTTTTTTGGGTTAAACTACCGCACTATTAAGGATGAGTTTCATGGTTGTATTGTAACTACTCACTAAATGACTAGCCATTATAAAGCCAGTCATTTATAACAGCCAGTCATTTCAGTGGTAAATTAAAAAAGAAATCTCTTAGTCAGCAAATTGACTTTAACTCTCAAGACCACGACAGAAAGCACTTTATTTAGGTGTATAAGAGTGTAAATCAATGTTGTGGGCATGAATAGTTAACTCTAATTTGCATATCTAGTTAAGATTTAATGGTCCTGCTGGCCAAAACCGACCTCTGTTATGTTCTTGTGAAATGTACATTTACAGGCCAAGTAAATAGAATTTTTGACAATTTTCTACTGGAATGCCTGAGGCTCGATATAAATTTTCAAAAATGTTATTATCTTAGCCTGTAAATGGATATTCAATAGGCAGATATTTAAATTTTATTGACCAAATTTGACCATTAAAGGGTTAGTAATTGTCATTTTAAAATATATAAATTGTCTAGATCTGGTTATGTAATCTTCTTATGATGGGTGACAATAAAATATGTTAATATGTAGACATTGCGATAGGCAACACTGATTTTAACATGTAGCAATTGGTGAATTTGTTGCAATGTACATGTATGTATTAACCGTCTGATGTTTTGTAGACAACATATTCCAGGGGTTAGATCGCTGGACTGGCTAAATATTTTGAAAACAATTTGACTGAAAGTTGTTGGTGGCAAATTGTTTTCAAAATATTTAGCAAGTCAATAGTTTATGCTCACTGAAGTTTTTGTTTGGTGACTTGCAGCAGCAAGACAGTTAATATACTGGTAATCTAGTTTTTTGTGAATACTTCCGTATGCTAAATAAGTCACAATAACCAACACGCATGACTTCACATGAATAACACTTGCATTGTCAAGATTTGTAGAAAAAAAAAGCAAGAAACTTGTTTAGTCTTTATCCATTTGTAAAGTGAAAAGATTATTTTTGAAAATTTACCACAGGAATGACTAGTTTGCTTACCGAGCTAGTCATTCCAGTGGTAAATTTTCAAAAATTATTTTGCGCTTGATCTGCAAATAGATATTGCCCAAGACGACTGGATAGACTGTTGTTGGCCAGCTTGACTGTTAACTGGTTAAGTATTTGCTAGAAAAGGTATACATAGCACATTTAACTCTATAAGCCCTATAGACCAGAAACAACTAATTCTTTATAATGTAGGGCATATTCTGTTGAATATTTTGAAACTAATTTGACTGTGAGCTGTTGCTGCCTATAACAGGAACATGTTCCACATAAAAAATTTCAGTGGGCAGCTTAACTGTACATGTATAACTCTCCTGAAAATGAGATATTGTAATTTGAAAGATTAAGCATTTAAACTTGTTAATTCCTAAATTCTAAAATTTTTATTGCATTCTTTATATTATATAATTTCTGTATATATATATATAGACTAGGCCTTCTGCGGATACGTTCATAGTGAGTTATAAGTGTCTTGAATTGAAGTACTTTAACAATGATATACTCAGTATATAAGCGTTAATTCATGTGGACACATTAACCTTTCATTGGTCAACCAGGAGAAAAACGGTTTCTGTGTGTCTAGCGATCTTGAAGAATATAGGCGAAGAGTAGACTATGACATTTTTGAAAATTTACCACTGGAATGCCTGGCTCGATAACAAAGCCAGTGATTGAAATTGAAATTTTCAACCAATGGTCTTCCTTGCCTGTAATTGGACATTTAATAAGCAAATATTTTTACTTTCTTGACCAATATTGACCATTAACCCTTCACCACCCATATCAGCGAAAAAATGACTTCTGAAATGGTCCTGAGTAATGTCCAATTGCATACCAAGAGAAGACTATTTTTGAAAGTTTACCGCTGAAATGACTGGCTCAGTAACCGAGCCAATCATTCCAGTGATAAATTTTCAAAAATAGTCTTCTCATGGTCTGCAAATGTCCATTTTCTATGAGATTTTCTTGTAAAAATTGGAGGGTTAACAAGCTATTGTAAAACTTTAACCTTTGGTTGTTGTACTTATTTCAGGGTTGGTAAATATTCTGGTCATGCAGGTTTAACCCGGTTTGAACGCCAGTGTATAGTGTATTTCAGGAACCATCCAGGTAAGATGGCGAATATTTTTAGCCGTGGGCAGCAGCTGAATAAACCGTCATGTCAGTCAGTCATTCAGTCAGTCAGTCAGACTAGTCAGTTGGACTCGTCAGTCAGTCAGGCGGTCAGTCATCGGTCAGACTAATCGGTCAGACTAGTCGGTCAGACTAGTCAGTCGGACTAGTCGGTCGGATTAGTTGGTCAGACTAGTCGGTTAGTCTAGTCTGTCAGACCATCGGTCAGTCAGTCAGACCAGTCAGTCACGAAAGCTTATTCTGTGCTGTATCTAAAACATTACTGATCTGATTTTTCTAACAGTTTAACACAATGAAGGAACTTGTCATGCAAGGAGATTTCCAGATTTCAGCCATGATCCAGATAAAAGAATCCAGATCTTGATCAGATCAAGTTCTGTATTTGTCGATATCTCGGAAACTAATAATCCAATTTGGCTCAAATTGTAACACTGGAAACGGGGTGACCATATAATAGGATTCCTCAACTGTGGACGTGGTCCGAAAAAATCTGGAAAACTAAAAAAATCTGGAACCAGCAGCTACCAAGATTTTATGGACCTTGTTGTGCTTGTTAAACTAATTCACCCTTTAATGGTCAAGATTTGTGAGGAAAATTGAGATTTGTACTTAGTGAGTCTCCATTTGCAGATAAAGAGATATCTCTTTTCGTCAGTTTGTCACCAAAATGACTATCTCTGTTATTGAGCCAGTCATTCCAGTGGTTAACATTTTAAAAATAATTTTCTCTTCATCTGTAAATGGAAACTTCTCAAGACCACGGCAAAGACTGATTTTGACCGACTTGACCATTGACGCTTTACTGGGCAAATTTGGCCAAGGAAATCAAAAAAATTCATTATTGAATATATACACCTGTGCAAAAGTTAAGCACCAGCAAAAACAATAGAACGTAGAAACATGATGGTACAACTAGGCTGCCATACTTTTTGTCCCCGCGTTAGCTGACATAATTCCAAGTACGAAATGCACATGCATGCATGACTTCACGCCGCTTGATGTCCGTGCGTGGCGGGAAACAGCACACGTGTTCAGTTATGTAAAAGTCCAGTTTGAGGTGTAGAACATTACATACAGATTTAGGCGACAAGATTAGGAATTTTGTGTTCATGACCGTGGTTTATTTGTACAGAGAGAATTAGCTCTTGATTGTGAACCGCTATGGCAAGACGAAGGTTAAGTGATCGTGTGAAATGGCAAATCATAGGCATGCATACCACTGGTATGTCATGCAGAGAGATTGGCAGACAGCTGAACATTAACCATACTGTAATCAGTCGTTTGATTGCAAAACATGGGCAAACTAACGAGGTGAAGGACAGGTCTAGATCTGGAAGACCGAAGAAGACTACTGCCCGTGATGATCGAGCCCTAGTACGCCTTGTTAGGAGATCTCCATTCACCAACAGCAGAGTGCTCAGCCAGCAATGGGAAACGCACAATAGAGTGTCAATGTCTACCGTCAAAAGGAGACTATGCTGCTGGCATGAAAGCTAGGAGACCTGTCAGACGTCCTCTCCTCACTGCACACCACAAAGAGGAGCATCTGAGGTGGTGCAACGAAAGAAGACACTGGAACATGAGATCCTGGAGACGGGTACACTGGTCCGATGAAAGTCGGTTCCTGCTTCATGCCACAGATGGTCGAACTCGTGTATGGAGGTCCAGACGCACGGCGTACGACCAACGTAACATCATGGAAGAAGTTCCATTTGGTGGAGGTTCCGTTATGATATGGGGATGCATCTCATTTGATTGTAAGCTGGATCTGTTGACTGTACCTGGAACACTAAATGGACAAAGATATCAAGATTCCATACTGGATAGAGTTGTGGTCCCTCATTTTGTAAATCATGCACCTGGAACCCACCCTATATTCATGGATGACAATGCCCGACCACATCGTGCTAGAGCTGTGCATGAATACCTCCGCCAGAATGCCATCGAAACCCTACCATGGCCAGCAAGGAGCCCTGACATGAACCCTATTGAGCATATCTGGGACATTCTGGGAAACATGGTGAGAAGGAGGGATCCTCCTGTGCAGAACCTACAGGAATTAACAGACGCACTCCATCTTGAATGGCAACGAATCCCACAATGGCGTATCAGTCGGTTGGTGACCAGCATGAGACGTCGTGTCCAGGCCGTCATCCAGGCACAAGGTGGATATACCCGGTATTAATAATGACAGTCTCAAACTCGTGCACAGATGTTAAACTTCGTTTTCAGACACCATTAATGACACTCTAGCCACGTGTGTCAACTGTAGGGCAATAGTTGTCAGTTGTGTCAACGTAACCATATTCAGGCCTCGTTTTCAAGTTCAAACAAAAACATACAGTGTTTCCCCACCATCATAATCAGCATTCCTCTAGTTGCATTATTACCTCTTGCACTAAGATGGATGGGTACATAAATGTTTATGCTATTGCTTTCTTCATAGCACATGAATATACCCTCGCATGTGCGTAAAAATAGGGTGGTGCTTAACTTTTGCACAGGTGTATAATTGATAATCGAGCCCATCATTCCAGTGGTAAATTTTTAAAAATACTCTTCTCTTTACCTGCAGATGGACACTCTTCAAGACTAATGCGGGGCCGGTTTTGGCCGGCTTGACCATTAAAGGGTTTAAGGGGATAACAGGAAGCCTGTGATGCCTTAGGCAAATCCATGATTTGTAAATTTGTGTTATTCTGAGTGACGTAACCTTTTATGCTATAAACTCATAATAACCACTGCATGTGTATGTCAATAATAATTTATTCAAACTTGTTGCTGTCAAAAACGCACTGTCTTCATTGCATCAGCTCAGACAGGCTCTGTCTTAATTCATCCACTGACAAATTCCCTGTATCTCAATCTCACGGCAAACAAACCGGAAAGGCCTTTAATATTTATACCTACACGTTTTGAAAATAATAAAGGGGATCTTGGAAGACCTAGTTTTTGTGAAAATTACTTCTACAGAACTGCTGAATGAATCGAGACAAAACTTGGGAGATATGATTATGGACTATGGGCTATTAAAGTTTGTTCAAGGGAAGTTGATGCATAAAAAAACATGGCCACCGTGGGCTAATCAAATCGTAGCATGTTTGGTGGCCATTTTGGATATTTTTATTTGATGGATTTTGAAGCCGAAATTGGAATTATATAGACTTTTGGATATAGTGATTTCTAATTTGCCTTTTTCGAAACTGTCGAATAAACCATTTGGCAGCCATTTTGGATTGTTTTCCTGCCAAAAGCTTCCATACTAAAGCAATGGGAAATTTAAACTATTCAATTGGCCGGCAGTTATCTTGGATTTTGGCTGATTTTTAGCTCGCCGTTCCAGAATGGCGAAGTGAGTTTAGGCCGTGGCGACCAACCGTCATGCGTCTGTCTCTCCATCCATCTGTTCGTCAACCTTTTTGTCTTGCCTGTGAAGCAGGATCGAGACATAGGTATCACTTCTCCGGCGGCGGCGGTGGCGGCGTAAACTTTTAAGTTAAGTTTATATCTCAGCAATGCCTGATCCAATTGGAACCAAACTGGGGTGCATGGTAATATACATCAAAAGGAAGCAGCCCACCGATAAAAAGGCCATGAGGTCAAAGTTACAGGGGTCAAAGGTTACGGTATAATCTTTGTTAATATTTTATGTTAAGTTTTTGCGTTAAACAAAAGTTATTGCCTTATATCTCAGCAATGCCTGATCCAATTGGAACCAAACTTGGGTACATGGTGATATACATCAAAAGGAAACAGCATGCTGATGCAGACATCATGCGGTCAAGGTTATGGGGTCAAAGATCACGGTATAATCTTTGTTAATATTTTACGTTAAGTTTTTGCATTAAGCAAAAGTTATTGCCTTATATCTCAGCAATGCCTGATCCAATTGGAACCAAACTTGGGTACATGGTGATATACATTGAATGGAATCAGCCCAATGATAAAGCGGTCATGACGTCAAGGTTATGGGGTCAAAGGTCACAGTATAATCTTTGTTAATATTTTACGTTAAGTTTTTGCGTTTAACAAAAGTTATTGTCTTATATCTCATCAATGCCTAATCCAATTTGAACCAAACATGGATACATGGAGATATACATCGAAAGGAAGCAGCACACTGATGCAGGCATCATGCGTTCAAGGTTATGGTGTCAAAGCTCACGGTATAATCTTTGTTAATATTTTACATTACGTTTTTGCGTTAAACAAAAGTTATTGTCTTATCTCAACAATGCCTGATCCAATTGGAACCAAACTTGGATACATGTAGATATACATCGAAAGGAAGCAGCACGCTGATGCAGACATCATGAGGTCAAGTTTATGGGGGTCAAAGGGCATAGTATAATCTTTGTTAATATTTTACGTTAAGTTTTTGCGTTAAACAAAAGTTATTGCCTTATATCTCAACAATGCCTTATCCAATTGGAACCAAACTGGGGTACATGGTGATTTACATTTAACGGAAGCAGCATGCTGATGCAGACATCATGAGGTCAAGGTTATGGGGGTAAACGGTCACGGTATAATTTTTGTTAATATTTTACGTTAAGTTTTTGCGTTAAACAAAGGTTATTGTCTTATATCTCAGCAATGCCTGATCAACTTGGAAGCAAACTTGGGTACATGGAGATATACATCGAAAGGAAGCCGCACGCTGATGCAGGCATCACGAGGTCACGTTTATGGTGTCAAAGTTCACGGTATAATCTTTGTTAATATTTTATGTTAAGTTTTTGCGTTAAACAAGTTATTGCCTTATAGCCCAGCAATGCATGACCCAATTGGAACCAAACTTGGGCACATGGTGATATACATAGAATGGACGCAGCCCATTGATAAAGCGGTCATGACGTCAAGGTTATGGGGTCAAAGGTCACAGTATAATCTTTGTTAATATTTTACATTACGTTTTTGCGTTAATCGAAAGTTAATGCCTTATATCTCAACAATGCCTGATCCAATTGGAACCAAACTTGGGTACATGGTGATATACATCAAGAGAAAGCAGCATGCTGATGCAGACATCATGCAGTCAGGGTTATGGGGTCAAAGGGCACGGTATAATCTTTGTTAATATTTTACGTTAAGTTGTTGCGTTAAACAAAAGTTATTGTCCTATTTCTCAGCAAAGCCTGATCCAATTGGAACCAAACTTGGGTACATGGAGATATACATCGAAAGGAAGCAGCACGCTGATGTATGCATCACGAGGTCAAGTTTATGGTGTCAAAGTTCATGGTATAATCTTTGTTAATATTTTACGTTAACTTTTTGCGGAAACAAAATTTATTGGCTTATTACATCCCAGCCATGCCTAATCCACTTGGAACCAAACTTTGGTACATGGTGATATACATCGAAAGGAAGCAGCACACTGATGCAGACATCATGAGCCACTGGGCCGATTTCGATTCTATTTGGCAGGAAGCATCCTGAGGACAAAGGGATCCAAGTTTGTTCAAATGAAGCCAATCAGCCTATTTGCCCAGCGGCCATCTTGGATTTTGGCCAAATTTAGGAAACGTCTTTAAAAATCTCCGATACTGCTTGGGGGATTGATGCAAGTTTCATGAAATATGATCTCTGGCAAGAGTTGCACCAAGTTTGTTCAAGAGAACTTGGATGTTCAAATGGTTCGCCGGCCATTTGGGTTGACCTAGTTTTAGCGTAAACAACTTCTCCAGAACCGTTGAAGGGATCGGGTCGAAATTTCCTAGATATGATTAGGGCCTAAGGGCCATTAAAGTTTGTTCAAGGTAAGTTGATCCGTCAAAAAGCATGGCCATCATGGCAATCAAAATATAGCGTGTTTGTGGGCCATATTGGATTTTTTTATTTGATGGATTTTGAGGCCGAAATTGGTTTCATATATGTTTTTGGGTATTCTTAGCTCAAATTTGCCATTTTCAAAACTGTCGGAGAAACGGTTTGGTGGCCATCTTGGATTATTTTCCCGCCAAAGGCTCCCATACTAAAGCAATGGGAAATTTTAAATGTCTTCTCGAGAACTACTAGGCCGATTTCAATTATATATGGCAGAATGCATCCTTAAGACATAGGGATCCAAGTTTGTTCAAACGAAGCCGATCGGCCAATTGGGACGGTGGCCATCTTGGATTTTGGTTGATTTTTAGAAATGTCTTCAAATCTTCTCAGCTTATATTTCAGGATTGGTTAAGCCTATTGCAACTAAACTTGGATACCTGGTTACATATAATCTTAGGAAGCAGCATGATAACATTGAGGTCAGAAGGTCAACGGTCAAGGTAACTGTGACAAACGGGAGACAGGCGAGACATTTAATTCCGCAGAATTCTTGTCTTTAGACACTAGCTTCTCAAGATTTCAATTATATTTGGCAGGAAGCATAATTAGGGCATAGAGATCCAGGTTTGTTCAAACGAAGCCGATCAGCCAATTTGGCTGGTGGCCATCTTAGATTTTGTCTGATTTTTAAAAATGTCTTTAAAAATCTTCTCCGAAACCGCTTGGGGAATCGAATCAAAGCTCATGCGACATCATCTAGGGCAAGAGGTAAGCCAAGTTTATTCAAGAGAATTTTATTGACCAAATGGTTCAACGGCCATCTTGGATGACCTAGTTTTCGTGGAAACAAATTCTCCAGAGCTACTGAAGGGATCAGGCTGAAATTTAGTAGATATCATTAGAGACTAAGGGCCTTTAAAGTTTGTACAAGGGAAGTTTATAAGTAAAAAGACATGGCCACCATGGACCAATCAAAATGTAGCATGTTTGGCGGCCATATTGGATATTTGTGTGTGATGGATTTTGAAGTTGAAATGACAGGTTTTTCGGTATTCTGATTTCAAATTTGCCATTTTCGAAATGGTCTGATAAACGGTTTGTCGTCCATCTTGGATCTTTTTCCCACCAACAAATCCCATACTAAAGCAATGGGAAATGTAAAATGTCTTCTCGAGAACCACTGGGCCGATTTCAAGTATATTTGACAGGAAGCATCATTACGGCATACTAGGGATACAAGTTTGTTCACAGGAAGACGATCGGCCAATCTTGGATTTTGGCTGACTTTTAGAAACATCGTTAAAAATCTCTGAATCCGCTTTGGGGGTCGATGCAAACCTCATGAAATATGAGCTAGGGCAAGAGCTGAACTAAGTTTGTTCGAGGGAATGATTTGCCAAGTGGTTCGGTGGCCATCTTGGATGACCTAGTTTTCGTGAAAACGACTTCTCCATAACTGCTGAATTGATCGGGGCGAAATTTAGCAGATATGATTAGGGCCGAAAATCCATTGAAATTTATCCATGGAAAGTTGATATGTCAAAAAAACATGTCCGCCATGTATCAATCAAAATTTAGCGTCTTTGGCGGACATTTTGTATTTTCTGCAAATTTCTGAGAAAATCATAAAAAGACTTACTTTATTAACCACAATGGGCCAATTTTAATAAAACTTGGCTAAACCTTCTTCACAGAAGTTTGATTGTTAAATTTGTCCTGTTGTCATCTCGTTTTGTTCGGTTGTCCCAGTGGCCAATAATTCCAGGTGAGCGATACAGGCCCCTTGGGTTTCTTGTTAGAAATATCTTTAAAAATTTTCTCCAAATCCGCTTGGGGCATTGATTTAAAACTCATGAAATATGATCTAGGGGAAGAACTGAACCAAGTTTGTTCACGGGAACTTGATTGGCCAAATAGTTTGTCGTCCATCTTGGATGACCTAGTTTTGGCGAAAACAGTTTCTTGAGAACCGCTGAACTGATTAGGCCAAAATTTAGCAGATACGATTGGAGCTGAAACGCCATTAAAATTTATTCATGGAAAGTTGATATGTCAAAAAAACATGTCCACCATGAATCAATCAAAATTTAGCGTTTTTGGCAGACATCTTGTATTTTCTACAAATTTCTGAGAAAATCATGAAAAGACTACTTACATGTATTAACAACTGGGCCAATTTTAATAAAACTTAGCTAAACCTTCTTCACAGAAATTTGATTGCTAAATTTTTCGTTTGGTTATTCCAGTGGCCAATAATTTGAGGTGTGTGATACCGGCCCCTTGGACCTCTTGTTTCAAAACACAATAATGCAATCACCGGCCTCTGTTCATACATTTGTCCATCCATCCGTCTGAGTATCCATCCTTCCATCTGTGTGTCCGGCTATCTTCTCCAAAATCGTTTGGTGGAATTCATATGATTGTGTACTGCAAGGTGACATTTACATTTGGCTCCACCCCTAGGGTGGGGTTGAGGGCAGGGTGGAAGTGGGGGCAGAAAATCAGAGTTGGCGAAATTCAGACAAATTTGGTGTGTGAGTTACCCATATGATTGTGGATTGCTAGATAATGTTTACATTAGGCTCCGCCTCCAAGTTTGGGTATAGGGTGGGTGCAGAATGTCAAAATTGGTGAGCGCGTGGGTATTTATGATGGACGGCTATTGACTGTGCATTCTAGTATGAAATTAACCCCTTAATGGTCAAGACAGCCAAAACCTCTGCAGTGATCTTGAGGAATGCCCTGCCAATTAGGGGAAGACTATTTTTGAAAGTTTACTACTGGAATGCCTGGCTCAATAACTGAGTCAATCATTCCAGTGGTACTGGTAAATCTTTAAAAAATAGTTCTCTTTTGGCCTGCAGATGGACATTCAATAGGCAGATATTTAAGTTTTGAAAGTTAACCTTTAAAAGGTTAAAATGACTAGAAGTCATTGCTGCCTGATATGCGGCAACAGCTTCCCTTCATAAGAATTTCAAAATATTCAATAGAATATGCTATACATCGTAAAGAATTTACTTTTTCACATATTTGTCATTGAAAGCGTTAACTTGTCCATTTATGGTCACATTGTTTGAGGTACATGAACATCTCTGGTTTTATGAATATTTTATTTTGTATGGCTTGAATAGCCCTATCTAGATTAATGGGTCAAGCATTGTTATGCATCAGAGAAAATACAGTGTACTGAGTGTAGTACATATTGTTGGGTTCTCTGTCTAGCTTAAAGAACACACACATTTTAAAACAAAACAACAGAATCCAACTAATTGTATGCTTTACGAAACTCATTATTTGGTAGTGCTTTACATACAACAATGTTTAAACCGTAGCGTTTCAAAGTGCCATGGTCGGTCAGTGTTCAATGAATTGTGGCAACTCCCCATCATATTGTCCTGGGCCTTTTATAGGGTTGGGCAATATGCATGTTTCAAACACTGGCGCAATCCTGTGATTCTCTCGCGTGTCTCCGCTCTGCATATCTCCGCATGGCATGTCAACCGTATGGCGTGTCAGTGGACACGGCGGAGATACAGACTGGAGAAATATTCAGTTACTATGATAGAGTACACCTATAGCTGTCCCTATAGAGCCTCAGTCATGCAGTCTGTAAGTCTGTGACATAAATTTAATGCTCTGGTACACTGCTGCTGCTTCTCTCCATTCAGTTAGTGCATGCACACTCAACACACACCCAGGCATAGCGGCTTCCAAGTATCAATAGCTTGTCTCCCCTTATGAAATACTTGTATGTAGTTTAAATAATTCTCATCATCAGTCAGAAAAATACCCTAACAATACATAGAAGGATATGATTTAGTGCCAGCCAAAAACAGCTGTTTAGCCTCCAATGTCACATAGACAACAACAACCAGGTATTTGCTTAACACTGCTAAGAAAGCTGTATGTATTAACAACCGTAATATTATATCGAGGAAGTAGGAAGTCTTATTCAATGCTTAAAATTATCTTAGAATACCAACTGAATACAATTAGGACTAGGAAAACTTGCAACAAGCCTATATTATAAAATGTGCTTATACCTGGACAAGCTTACTAAAAAAATCATATGCTAATCGAGACTGGATCTAGTTCTGACATTACGTACGCGGAACTGAATTATTTTTAATCGAAAGACAACCTTGGAGATGTACGGCATCCAATCCTACATGAATACCCATGGCCAAAAAACACCAATTTATGGAGAAATTTGTTTTGGGTGGGTGGGGAACATGTCCCTCTGACTGACACTTTTTCAAATAGTGGTATTGGCTAGCCTAGCTGAGAGGGTTATACAGAGCTATGAATTTCTGACTGTACCAGAGACTCGAGAGAATATTTCAAAAATAAAATATGACAAGGATAATAATTTTCTTGAAAACTTACACAGAAAAAGGTTGTTAACAGAATGGCTACTAGCATGTAGAATGACCACTGTCAATACAAGCAAATACAACTTGACCTTATTTAAACCAATTAGGACCTGCTACTAAGGCGACCGAGTCTGTGACTACATGTTACTAACATGGACGCCATAATCCGTGAGGGCGAAACATTGTTGTCACGCTCCACTTTGTGCCGCTCAATAGCCGAGCCAGTCATTCCAGTGATCATTGAATTTTCAAAAATAATATTCTCTTGGCCTGTAAAAGATCATTTTCAAATTTAGGTGTTGAACTGTATATGTATCCTCCATTTAACCCTTGAAATTCCAGTGTCCAAATTTTAAGTGAACTATACTGGAAAGCAGTTGATTATTTTGAAACTAATTGGACTGGAATATTCTTGTATCATGAAGAATTTTCTTTTTCTATGAGTGTTAAAGAAGTCATCATCGCACAATATATTGATTTATGTACATCATGACAATTATTATTTTCCGTTTCAAACACCGGAAAATATATCAATGATTTGTTTACTGCATAAGAATTATTCTGTTTGGTTACTTTGAAATTAATGGAGGAATCCAGTTTGAGCTAAGCTCCACCCACACATTTCCCATGTTGGGATCGATTGATCCCTGAACTCCCTTGCTATCAATTTCCAGAAAACTATACAGGTAAGCTGTTGAATACTTTGTAACTAATTTAACTGGGTGCTGTTGCTGCCTATGGCAGCAACAGCGCCCATACAAATTAGTTTCAAAATACTCAACAGAATGTTTTTTAAATAGTAAAGCCATACAATTCATTAAATGTCAGTGCTTAGTCCGTCATCAATTAAGCGTCAGGATGAACTTAGCTACATCATTCATGACGTAATTGATTATGACGTCATCCTGCGCATCACATAGTTAATTATGACGTCATATGATTGCCTGAGAAGCTGGAATCCTCCTTACAACGAGATTATTAATTTAAAAACAAACAAGTTGGCAGGATATGATGAATTAAATGCACACTTTCTAAGAACTGCAGCCTCAATCATCACACCCTCAATAACAAGTATAATAAACCAAAGCATAGCTAGGGGTGAATTCCCAAAAATGTGGAAATGTGCTAAAGTAAAACCACTATATAAATCTTATATTCTTTCACACATAGATTACTGCAGTCTTGTATTTTGTCAATCTTCACCTACACTGTTGGATAGGTTAGAAAAGTTATAAAAGCGAGCTGCTAGAGTAATATTAGATATGCCTTATAGAACACCATCAGCGCCATTATTTAAAACACTAAATTGGACAACTGTAACTAAAAGAATGATGATTAAAACAGGCATTATGACATACAAGGCGAGAAATGGGCTTGCTCCCAGCTACATAAAAGACATGTTCATTTCCATCGAGGATGCACACACTAGGAATTTGCGCTCAAAGACATTTAATCATCTACAAGTTCCCAAGATTAAAACAGATTATGGAAAGAAAAGCTTTACACATGCAGCCCCACAACTGTGGAATTCTCTACCCTCAACTGTTACACAGTCTACCACTTTAATGTCTTTCAAGTCCAATCTTCAGGAATATATAAATCAAATGTAATGATAAAGTAATAAACTCAGAGCCATTACACTCTGAATTCCAAGGGCATAGGTATAAAGCCAGCTAAGTATGTTAATGATGACATGATTTAAAGTTTGTTTAGCAGTGACACCCACGCTGCTTTCAAAAAATAAAAAATAAAAAAATAAATGAAAATAAATAAATAAATAGCTAGCATTCTAATAATTGTATATCATTTGTACACAGGATATAATACATGTATGTAAACTTTTGACTAATAACTGACTATTTCTACTTGTAATATGTTGTATATATTTGTACATAGTATGATTTGTGTGTAAGTGTACTTGCAGTGTTTTTCTCTGTCAGTTTGTCAGTGCGCGTGAGTGTGTATGCATGTGTGTGCATTCTTTCTGAGGGCCTCGGGAAGATCAGATTTTACTGACGTTGTTTACCCTCATTAAATAAAGATTATTATTATTATTATTATTATTATTATTATTACACTCTAGGGAAGTCAAAACATTGCTGCCACATTTTTTTCGATGCAGTTGAACAGGTTACCTGATTGTATGGTTGCCTTGAATTGAGAAATACTCCCAAAACTTCAAGAATGACAGCGTTAAGATTGCAGTACAATTCATGAATAAGTTAACCCTTACCACTCTGCTGTCAAAATTTAAAATTTTCAAATTAAAATAAAAGATGAACTGGTATTTATTTTTCAACAAATTTAGTGGAAGATGGTGCTATTGTAGACAGCAACATCTTCCACCAAAATTGTTGAAAAATGGTCACTAGTTTCTTTGCTATTGACACCGTAAAAGATAGAATATTGACGTCAGTGTGCTTGGGGTTAAACGAAATGGCAAGGGAACTAACATATGCTCTTGAATATGCTCTTGGATAGCTTTATATCATAATAAACAGTAAAAAACAGAAATAAATCAGAATAATTTGAAAAAGGCAGCTAAATACCATTTAATATGTCACTTTGGCGGAATCCAATTAGTGACTCAGCTTGTCCTAGGCGCTCTGGTCTACGACGAGCGAATAAATAATACCCGCTACAGCCGGTCACATAAGCTCAGTTATATTCACCGTAAGCTGATTAGCCACTACTTCATACAAGTAAAATACTGCGTATAAATCTTAAAACAATTTGACTGAAAGCCGTTGTTTCCAGAGACGGGATCTACATTCAGTCATACAAATTTCAAAATATTTAATAGGCATCCTGTTGCAACCATGGAAACCAGCAGTGTATTTTTACATCATTTTGACCGAAACTTGTTGCTTCCACGAGAAAAAGTGACTCAATTATAATGCTTTCAAAAGGATCAATAGTGAATTAACAGTAGTGAGTTAATCACTCTACATCGTCGCCTATAGAGAATAGTATTCATACCGCTTACAAAACTCTATTCAGGTGTGCTTTTGTTATATTCGAGTACGTGATATACCATCAAACTTGACACATGGTGGAGTGCAAAGCACCAGTGATGTCACTAATTGGTTCCAAGTTAAACGCTCCTAGATTTTTTACCGATGGTAGCTTATTTAATATTATGAAATGACCAATAAACATCATTTGTTATTTCCCTTTTCCCTTCTTTTGAAATGTGTTCAAAACAAAAACAGAAACATGACTGTATTAAAAGTTAGTAAGAAATGTTCTGTTGAATACTTTTAATTATAATTTGATGTCTTTCAATCCATTTATGTTTAAACTATTCAACAGTATGTTTTATTTTGTTTTAGAAAACATGTGATTTCTGAGCTGTACTGTATTCAGCTTACAGAAAATATTGATGCTTAAGGCTTTAACCCTTTAACGCTTGGCACCCTGATGTCAAAATTTTTAATTTTCAAATTAAATTAATAGATGGACTGGTGTTCATTTTTCAACAAATTTGGTGGAAGATGGTGCTGTCGTAGACAGCAACATCTTCCATCAAAATTGTTGAAAAATGTACACTAGTTTCTTTGCTATTGACTCGGTAAAAGATAGAATATTGACATCAGTGTGCTAAGGATTAACACTTATATCAGCCAAAAACGGCTTCTGCAGTGGGCTTGAGAAATGTTCATTTGCAGACCAAGAGAAGACAGATTTTTGAAAATTTACCACTGGAATGATTATCGGTTATAGAGCCAGTCATTCCAGTGATAGATTTTCAAAAATAGTGTTCTCTTGATTTGCAAATGGACATTTTATGAGAAAATCGAAATTTCTTTAACATTCGCGGGTTAAAGGGTTAATGGCAGAATATCGTTTGACAACTAAAAACTTACGTAACCATTGTCCCAACTTGCAGCAGATGTCTGTGCCAGCTTGCACATATAAATTGATTTGAGAGTCATACAGTCGGTAGCAAACTAATGAAGGTCTTGTGAACTGGAACTCTGAAGCCAGACACAGTTTTTCAACTCATAGGTGTGTGTGTGCGTGCGTGCGTGCATGTGTGTGTCCATGTAATAGTAATAGAAATAGATTGTTAATTTTACAATGTAATAGTAAATTTATTAGTTAAACGAGAACTTACTTGAAAGTGGAAGTTAGATGTTTGACTGTAATTCTAGCCAATCACCACTGGAAGCCGGAGTTACATGAGAGACGTGTCATGACTTGCTGAGATCAGTCTTCAAAGATAAATTGAGTGCACAGCACAGTAATCCCAAATTAGGGTGGGACAAGAAAAGTTCCCAAATCAAACCTCAAGCTATGACTTCTTTTCTAGAGGTGCGCATATAACTCAGGCTTCCAGTGGTGATTGGCTAGAATTACAGTTCAGGTAAGTTCTCGTTTAACTAATAAATTCTAGCCAATCACCACTCAGTCAGCCGGAGTTCCACGAGACTTCAAAGCTGTGGGTGCACTCAATACTATAAATTCCATGTAATGAATTGTTCCCAATTATGATAACATATGAACTGAACAATTAACAGATTTGATAATCATCCTTCTGAACACTGACATCTTTCTAATATGTTCAGTAGTTTGTTATAAAGCTTTTAACCACTCATTATCAACCTGTTGTACAGATTTAAATTATGGAATTTTCAAACCATCTCAATGGACGACAGAAATGGTCTACTGCCATTTCTTGTCTATTGTATTGTCTATAGATATTTATATCAATCCATGCCGGTATCCTAGTTATTTTCAGCCTTCGATATATAGTGTCTCTACATACTGCCTTATCGTCTTCATGAATAATCTTGTGTTATTATCTTTCTTAGATTCTTAATTCTCTCTAAATATAATGGCAATGCATTGAAAATTATACACCTGGGCAAAATTGATTTATATGCAAGCAAAATAGTTGTGTTCTAATAATGATTGCTTAAAGTTCGTAAATTGATTTCTCAAGAGATTGTTGTATAAAAATATCAAGCATTTCACTCAAAACTTTACTGAAATGCCAAATATAATTCTATCTGGCCTTAGTTGATATTTGAACAATGATCCATTTTAAAGATCTTATCCTTAATTGATGACTCATAAATGATTTGGTGAAGCCAATTTAAACCCAGAAAATGAAACACTGATTAGGTCATTGGAAAAAATATCAATAACCCAAAAGATTTCAAAACTTTATCCAAATAGTAAGCATTATTTCTTTATTGATTCTCTCCATGAACTAATAACCAAAATTGCCTAGCCAGCAAGATCTTTATCATCCGAGGCTCTCTTGTATAAGAGGCTATTAACTAACAATATTTTGCTTAGTGGATGCACACTGTCCTTATGTGTGAATGCCCCAAGATTGCCAATTCAAAAACAACATCTTAATAAATAGCAAAATCTGTTTTAGGTATTTTCCAACTTGATGCTATGTTACTGTTTATGCTGCTTGATCCAATTCTACTCTTGTAGATTAACTCTCAGTAGAGGCAAAAAAGTGTAAACGACTATGGGTTAACTTCAAACCGAACTAATATAAAAAGCATCAATATTATAAGCTCCTGAGGTACATGTATTCAAGAAACATGTGGCTTAATCTGGAAATTAAGCCTAGAAGCGAACAAATCATAAAACTCCTTGATATTCAATTTGCACTCATCATCAAATACTCTGGATTTTGTTATTTGCTATACAATTCATCTGATCAGTTGAATGAGCAACTGTAATTCATAAATTTCATTCTCCAAATCATAGCCAAACCTCTCTGGCTGGTCCATTACAACATTGTGAGGGAAGAGATTAACACATATATAGTTAATGTCGCTACTATATAAATATATATTCAGAGCCTTATTTCTCCATCTACCCCCTATAGAATGTGTATTCTTTTTCTGTGCAAGGTCAGTAGGTCAGTAAACACTACCTCCCCCCCCCCCCCCCCTCTTCAGTTGACACATCAGTTGTTACATCATAAGCCTTTTTCATGATTGAGTTGTGTGTCTGGCTGTTATTGAAATAACATCAATCCACCATGTAAACACGGAATGACCTGAATTTGACAATCACACATTTTTATCAAAACCATCTGACACCGTTTCCAGTGATTCAGATTAGTTAGATTATCAGATTCTCTAAAAGAATGTGAATTATTCTACAACTGAAAACCAACATGACCATAACTATTATATGTTCAGCACCCTACGTTTCATATTTTTGTGTTTCTAAATTTAATACTTTCGTATCGCTGCAAAAAATATTCTTGTCACTTAGATGTCAGCTCTTCTGACATGCGCACTGAATGTTTCAACTCATAGGTTGCATCAAGAACTGGTATATTACAGATGAAACATCCAATGGCATAACCATCATCTTTTAATTGTTATACATAGTGGCACAACATGAATCATATGAATGTGCATCACGAAACCAGTCATCAATATATCAATGTGTAATATGCTCCATTTATCTTAAATGAGCATATAACCGGTATTAGTAATAAAAGCTATATATTCTGCTGATGATACATGTAAGCCATCTGGCAAAACTACACATTGAAAAAATACATTATTCCATTCAACAAACAATATTTGATATCTTACTGAAACAAGCACCAAGAAATATGCATGAAATATGCATTAGAAAGGCTCAATTGGGACATCAGACAATTAGGCCTAATTAGAAAAGTAATTAATGCAATTGTATCTATTTTGAAATGATGATATTCCACTGCTCGAGGCAGGGCAAAATTTACATAAGTGTAAATGCAACCCTGCTTTATGTCTTTGACAAATACAACAGATAAACAATCATCTGAATCTGAATGACCAGTGCATTTTATATGTGCTTGCTAAAAGAAACACAACCTGATGCAAGATAAAACTATCTGACATCCATTTTGCACATAATGGTCCTTGATACCAGTGCTCAGCTTTAAATTGTTGATCATAATGATAATATAATATTTGATACCTGTACTGTTTGCAGTCATAGGCCTCATCATGCAAAGGCCCTTGATTTTAGAAAAGAATGTTATACCTTCTTGATACCTGTACTTTTTGCAGTCATAGGCATCGCTGTGTTAAGGCCTTATCAAGAAAAGAATAATGTTTTTGATACCTGAACTGTTTGCAGTCATACATGTAGGCATCTCTGTTTATCAAGAAAAGAATATGTCCTTGACACCTGGACTGTTTGCAGTCATACCTGTAGGCATCTCTGGTAAGGCCTGATTTTAGGCCACTTTACCCTGAGTTCAAATGGCTTCCCCATTCAGGTGAAAGTGGGGCTCTGGTCTAAAAGACATATTTGCCTCAGTTAATCCTTTCACCGGCCATGAGGATGAAATGGTCAGAAATAGTAATTGCCAGGAGCATGAAAACCAATTGTTTGCACACCTAGGCATGTATCTGCCGATAGGTCACTGTCTACTTATTGCTCTTATTTATTTATTTCAATCTGTTACTCAGATGACCAGCATATACAATTTAGCAGACATGCCTAAGCTTTTGTAAGCCAGATTAGAACCAGTCTCCTGACATTAAACTCCTGAATTTCAGTGTTTACCAAGCAAAACTCTCAACAAATGCGTTAATCATAGCTGATATATTTGACATATTATTTACTGATAAAATCTCTTAGATTGTGGTGTTCTCCTTAATGAGGTTACCACCACAGCTATAGCAAGAGCATAGCAAACGTTAACCCTTTGCATTTTAATGCCTTTAAATAGGGTTACTGAGAAGAGATTTACATTCTGGATTAACTTTGGTTATGACCGGCGACTGACATATGTGACGAGTTCTCTTATTTTTCATCTGGCATTGCTACATTTACTATATTTAATAGAATGTTGGAAATCCAGCCATCTAAATTCTAAATTTGATATATTATTTCCGCACCATTAAATATAGCCAGGTCCTGCATTGTAACATGATATTCACATATTCACCCTCTCCTCACTCTAGGCATTGTGTGAACATTAAGCTAATTTATAGCACATGTTGGTATACACTCTGAACTATCCTTTGTTGAAAAAATATCCATAAAACACTGTGTGACATATCAGATGGAGCTTTCACTGCTGTTTACAGACCAGGAAAGCTGAACATTTGCTCTGAATTACTAATGATAATGATACAGATGATATTTAAAACACTGTATATCACAATTCAGCTATAGCAGTTGACCAATTTACAGCTGTGGTTTAATTGCTGATAGAGATTTGCCTGTAGAAACTTAGCTTCAGAGTTCACTAGGAGTTTGCTCCTTCCCTCTGGTTGTGATAAGCAGTGCATGTACAGAGTATGGGGTCATTGGAATTTGTTCCTCTAAGATGATCTGAAAAACTCTGTGTATAGATTGTACTGGGTTCATTTGAAGTTTACTTCATCACCCTTGCACTGATAAGCTGTGTCAGCAATTTATTGCCCACATATGACCCAAGTCACTCTAGACTGCTGCTCTGCATTTAAAATGGCAGCTAGTTCTTGTCTATCAGCCATGTGCTAAAACTTAATTTACTCGAAAACACTTCAAATCACACAAAACACTTAAAACTTGACTTTAATTAACAACTTTCATAACTTGTTATCATTGAGATTTTGAAGGGCCATAGATTGATAGCTATTATGTTACATATCGCAATGCTTTCTTTATTCTGTACCTGGGCACACTGTGTCCCAGGGGTTTTCTTGCATCAATAAATCTATGGCTTATTCACATGTCTCACCAAAACCAGTCTTGCTTGCTCTTCTTTACTGACCATAGGGTGGGTCAGAGGGATCCCTCCCCATGCCTGTTATTAATCACTATCTTATTATATATCACAAATTAATAACAGAAAATGCAAATTTTTCAGATTAATAGGCATTTTGTTAACAAATAACTGATCTGGTTAAAAGCCAAGGCAATAAGCACAATGATTTCAGCATATCATGACACGTCTCTCGTGGAACTCCGGCTGACTGAGTGGTGATTGGATAGAATTAATAGTCCCTAGTGTGCATGCGTGAGTGAGTGCATGCATGCATGTGTGTCCGTGTGTCCTCACTCTTACTTCATTCAATATAATGGTTAGGTAGGAGCACTTGTTCAGATTCTGTAGCTAACATTTATCTTTCTCTGTATATAATGATAATTTGAACAAATTCATCCAAGATATTTCTTACTATAGAAAGCTGCTCTGTAGGTCTAATTTTATTGCTTGTAGATCTGGCCGTGAGGCTAATGCGGGTGGTTTCATGTGTCCATCTTCTGTGTCCATTTTCTGCTTCACATACAATACAACCCAGAAATAAGAGTGGACTACTATTTAAGATCTAATCACCACGTCCATCCATTTATCTATCTATCTCAAATCTATCTATCTGTCTGTCTCTGTCTGTCTCTGTCTGTCTCTGTCTGTCTGTCTATCTGTCTGTCTGTCTGTCTGTCTGTCTGTCTGTCTGTCTGCCTGCCTGCCTGCCTGCCTGCCTGCCTGCCTGCCTGCCTGCCTGCCTGCCTGCCTGCCTGTATGTCTGTCTGTCTGTCTGTCTGTCTGTCTGTCTGTCTGTCTGTCGGTCGGTCGGTTGGTCTGTCTGTCTGTCTCCATCTGTCCAGCCACAATATCGTCGAATATTTTGGGTGAAAATGTGCTTTTTAATGCAAAAACAGTTTTTATCAGTTTCTTCGTAAACACCATATCATACAGAATCGCTTAAAATAAGTTAATGAAATGTGGCAGCTCAGCCAGACTTCTTTATGAAGGGTATATGTGCCTTTTGAAGGATTCACCTGTTTAATTTTCTTGTAAACACCTTATCATACAGAATTGCTTAAAATAATTTAATGAAACTTGATATATGCCTCAGTTATGATATGCAGATGTGCCTTTTGAGAGATTCACCTTTATAGGTCCAAGATTTGGGTGAAAATTTACTTTTTAATGCAAAAACTCACGATATTTTCAATATTCTCGTAAAAGGTTTATCATACAGAATCGCTTAAAATAATATAATGAAACGTGACAAGTCGCTTCTTAATGATGGGTGGATGTTCCTTTTGAAGGCTTCACCTTTATAGGTCCCAAATTTTGGGTGAAATTTGGCTTTTTAATGATAAAATTTATTTATTTATTTTTTATTTTTAGCTCACCTGGCCTGAAAGGCCAAGTGAGCTTATATCGTGGCGACCATCCATCCGTCGTCCGTACGTCAACTTTTCCTTTAAAACGACTTCTCAAGAACCACTGGGCCGATTTCAATTATATTTGGCAGGAAGCATCCCTAGGTAATAGAGATTCAAGTTTGTTCAAATGAAGCCGATCAGCCAAAATCCAAGATGGCCGCCGGCCAAAATAGCCGATTTTTAGAAACCCTTTAAAAAATCTTCTCCGAAACCGCTGGAGGAATTGATTCAAAACTCATAACACATCATCTATTGCAATGGTAGACCCAAGTTTGTTCAAAGCAACCTGATTGGCCTATTTGCCTGGCGGCCATCTTGGATGACCTAGTTTTCGCAAAAATTAATTCTCCCGAACCGCTGAAGGGATAGGTCTGAAATTTGGTAAATATGCTTATTCAACTTTGTTCAAGGGAAGTTTGTACATTAAAAAACATGGCCGCCATCAACCAATCAAAATTTAGCGTTTGTTGGTCATGTTGGCTTTTTTTGTATTTGATGTATTTTGATGGCGAAATTTGCTTTATATATGCTTATCAGTGTGGCGAGTTCAAATATGCCACTTTTGAGACTATCGGATAAACGGTTTGGCTGTCATCTTGGTTTGTTTTCCCGCCAAAGGCTTCCATAGTAAAGCAATGGGCCTATAGTAAAGCAATGGGGAATTCTTTAAACGACTTCTTCTCAAGAACCACTGGGCCGATTTCAATTATGTTTGGGAGGAAGCATTCATAGGGCATAGAGATGTAAGTTTGTTCAAATGGGCCCGATCGGGCAATTTGTCTGGCGACCGTCTTGGATTTAGGCCGATCTTAGGAAACGTCTTTAAAAATCTTCTCCGAAACAGCTTGGGGGATTGATGCAAAACCCATGAAATATGATTTATGGCAAGGGAACTTGATTGGTCAAATGGTTCGGCGGCCATCTTGGTTGACCCAGTTGTAGTGAAAATGACTTATTCTCCAGAAGCGCTGAAGGGATTGGGCGGAAATTTTGCAGATATGATTAGTGCCTAAGGGCCATTAAAGTTTGTTCAAGAGAAGTTGACCCGTCATAAAAGATGGCCGCTGTGGGCCAATCAAAATATAGCATGTTTGGTGGCCATATTGTATTTTTTTATTTGATGGATTTTGAGGCCGAAATTGTTTTTATATGTGTTTTTGGGTATTCTGAAACTGTCTGATAAATGGTTTGCTGGCCATCTTGTTGATAAAGAGCATTCTAGTGTTACATATGCAATGGCGACCATCCGGCATCTGGCGTCCGTCAACTTTTCCTTTAAACAACTTCTTCTCAAGAACCACAGGGCCGATTTTAATTATATTTGGCAGGAAGCATCCTTAGGGTATAGGGATTCAAGTTTGTGCAAACGTGGCCGGTCAGCCAAAATCCAAGATGACCGTCTGCCAAATCGGCTGATTTTGAGAAATTTCTTTGAAAATCTCAAGGGATCGATTCAAAATTCATAGAATATCATCTAGACGTGTAACTGAACCAAGTTTGTTCAAGGGAACTTGATACTCCATATGGTCCGGTGGCCATCTTGGATGACCTACTTTTCGAGAAAACGACTTCTCAAGAACCACTGAATGGATCGGGCCCAAATTTGGGAAATATTATTAGCTCACCTGACCTGAAAGGCCAAGTGAGCTTATGTTGTGGCGACCGTCCGTTGTGTGTCCGTCCGTCGTCCGTCCATCAACTTTTCCTTTAAACGACTTCTTCTCAAGAACCGCTGGGCCAATTTCAATTATATTTGGCAGGACGCATCCTTAGGGCATAGGGATCCAGGTTTCTTCAAATGAAGCCAATCAGCCAATTAGTCAGGTAGCCATCTTGGATTTTGGCTGATTTTTAGAAACGTCTTTAAAAATCTTCTCCGAAACTGCTTGAGGGATTGAAGGAAACCTGATGAAATATGATCTATGGCAAGAGCTCAACCAAATTTGTTCAAGACAACTTGATTGACCGAATGGTTAGGCAGCCATCTTGGATGACCTAGTTTTCCTGAATACGACTTCTCCAGAACCGCTGAATGTATCAGGCCAAAATTTGGGAGATATGATTAGGGACTAAGGGCCATTAAAGTTTGTTCAAGGGAAGTTGCTCCGTCAAAAAACATGTCTGCCGTGGGCCAATCAATATATGGTGTGTTTGGCGGATATATTGCATTTTTTTATTTGATGGATTTTGAGGCCAAAATTGGTTCTATATATGTTTTTGGGTATTCTGAGCTCAAATTTGCAATTTTCGAAACTCGGATAAAGGGATTTGGCGACCATGTTGCATACTTTTCTGGTCAAAAGCTCCCATGCTTAAGCAATGGGAAATTTAAAATGTCTTCTCGAGAACTGCCAGGCCGCTTTCAATTATATTTGGCAGGAAGCATCCTTAGGGCATAAGGATCCAAGTTTGTTCAAATGAACTTGATCGGCCAATTTGCCCAGCGGCCATTTTGGATTTCGGCCAATTTCAGGAAATGTCTATAAATCTTCTCCGAAACTACTTGCAGAATCTTCATCTAGGCCACGAGGTAAGTCAAGTTTGTTCAAGAGGACTTGATTTACCAAATGGTTCGACGACCATCTTGGATGACCTGGTTTTCACGAAAATTACTCCTTCAGAACCGCTGAAAGGATCACGCCAAAATTTGGGCCATTAAAATTTGTGCAAGGGAAGTTGATCCATCAAAAAAACATGGGCCAATCAAAATGTAGTCTGTTTGGCGGACATATTGCGCTTGCAAAAATGTCCACATTTAAAAGACTGCTAAACCACCTACCAACAATTTTGACAAAAATTAATGGTGCTCCAGTTGAGCGACACAGGCCCCTTGGGCCTCTTGTTAATAATATGAAGGCTTTGAATAAAATTACTACCTACTACATAGAGGATTTAACTTTAGAATGACTGAATCACTTATCAAGCCAGTCATTCCAGTGGTATAATTTCAAAAATTACTCATTTCTTGGGCCTGTAAGTGGACATTCCTCAAGAGCAATGCAAAGGTCAGTTTTGGCCGACTTTCCCATCAAGGGGTTGAATGCCCAGTTACTGAGGCAATTCTCCTTTCCAGTTTATCCATCGATCATATGACATCATATGACATCATGATTATCTAAGTGACGTGTATGATGATGTCATAATCATAATGTCATGAGTTATTCGATATAGTCCGTCTTTAACATTTAATAGTCCGACGCGTTGTATAAATTGTATGTCTGCTTTGATGCCATGGTGACAGTCCGTCGTGTGTCCATCATCCATCCGTCAACTTTTCCTTTAAACGACTTCTTCTCAAGAATCACTGGGTCGATTTCAATTATATTTGGCAGGAAGCATCCTTAGGGCATAGGGATCCAAGTTTGTTCAAATGAACTCGATCGGCCAATTTGGCCGGTGGCCATCTTGGATTTAGGCCTAATTTAGGAAATGTCTTTAAAAATCTTCTCCGAAACCGCTTAGGGGATTAATGCAAATCTCATGAAATATGATCTAGGGCAAGAGCTGAACCAAGTTTGTTCAAGGGAACTTGATTGGTCAAATGGTTCGGCGGCCTCTTGGTTGACCTAGTTGTAGCGAAAATTCCTTCTTCTCCAGAACCGCTGAAGGGATCGGGCCAAAATTTGGCAGATATGATTAGGGCCTAAGGGCCATTAAAGTTTGTTCAAGAGAAGTTGATCCATCAAAAGACATGGCCGCCGTGAGCCAATCAAAATATAGTGTGCTTGGCGGCCATATTGGATTTTTGTATTTGATAGATTTTGAGGCCGAAATTGGTTTTGTATGTGTTTTGGGGTATCCTGAGCTCAGATTTGAAATTTTCAAAACTGTCGAATAAATGGTTTGCCGTTCATCTTGGATCATTTTCCCGCCATAAGCTCCCATAAGCAATGGTAGGGAGTTCAGTGATCAGCAAAATGGCAGTTTCTACTGCCGGGGAAATTGCAAAATCAGCAATTTTAATCATTTTTAAATAGAGAACTGGATTAATTTCTCTTAGAGAATTGTAATAAATCTTATTTATCTGTTGATATTGGTGTGTTATTTTCACTTTTTCAAATAAAATTTGCCCCAAACGAAATATTCCCAATGAAATAAATACAATTTATTCAGCAGTGTTTGCCTGTTTTCTGAGTCAGTAACAGCCACGGTACCATTCTTTTTACAAGATATCCAGTATTCTATGACAAAAATACACCAGTTCCTCAATGGCTACAATCGCAAATGATATATCATTTTGAAAGGCATTCTCTGTACTTTTAGAAACTGTAATTGAAATGTCGACTATCAATGATTTTCTCATCCATACAATCGATTATTGAAAGACGGAGGTGAATATTCTTCAGAAAACAGCCTTATAAGTACAAATATAGCTTGTAAATCTACAAAGAATGCATTCCCATGAAAAAGTTATTAAGCGTCTATATTTCAATAACAGTTTCTAATTTTACAGAGAATCCCCTACAAAATGATGCATCAATTGTGAGGATAGGCATTGAGGAACCTGTGTTTTTTGGGCAAACAATCTGGTGTATCTTGTCCAAAAAGTACATGGTTTAATGTACTAATTAAATATGCAAATTTATTGTAATTAACTAATAATTTATAAATCACTATGAAAATCCATGTCACTGGCTCTGCCTTATTAAAATACAATTATGTTCTAAATTTCATGGCAATAACTGCATTATTTGAGAAATTATGGGCATAAATGTTTTGAAAACTGGATTATTATGCTTATATTGGTAGCATTTTAAGACAATAGGGCTAGTGTTAATCCAATGACCTAATATATATGAATCTCCTAATTTAGCAAACTTCACACAAGCATAGCATTGCAATGAATAAGCCGATCTTTTGAATGGTTTTTAGTAATCAATTTGTTAAGCTGCCTTCTATTAGAAACAATATAATATAATGTCATTTTAACTACTTCAAATTTCACTCTGAACTTCCTAGCAATGGGAAATTTAAAATGTTTTCTTCTCGAGAACTACCAGGCCAATTTCAATTATATTTGGCAGGAAGCATCCTTAGGGTGTAGAGATTCAACTTTGTTCAAAGGAAGCCGATCTGCCAATTGGGCCAGTGGCCATTTTGGATTTTGTCCTATTTTTAGAAACGTCTTTAAAAATCTTCTCCGAAACCACTTATGGGATTGATGCAAACCTGATGAAATATGATTTAGGGCAAGAACTTGATTTGTCAAATGGTTTGGCGGCCATCTTGGTTGACCTAGTTGTAGCGAAAACGACTACTTCTCCAGAAACGCTGAAGGGATTGGGCTGAAATTTGGCAGATATGATTAGGGACCAAAGGCCATTACAGTTTGTTCAAGGGAAGTTGAGCCGTCAAAAAACCTGGATACCATGGGCCAATCAAAATAAAGCATTTTTGGCATCTATATTGGATTTTTTTATATGATGGATTTTGAGGCCGAAATTGGTTTTATGTGTTTTTGGGTATCCTGATCTCAAATTTGCAATTTTTGAAACTGTCGGATAAAAGGATTGGTGGTCATCTTGTTGATAAAGAGCATTCTAGTTTAAATGCATATGGCCCATGTGAGCAATACAGGCCCCTTGGGCCTCTTGTTAATAAATATTCTGTGGAATATTTTGAAACTTTGTTAACTGGGCGCTGTTACATGTATAGTTTTCTGTAAATTAATAGTCGGGGAATTCAGCGAGCGATCAATCACAACGTGAGCAAGGTGTGGGTGGTGTTTAACTAGCGACAGGCAAGGCATAGTTAAAACTGGAAAAGTCCATTATTTCATACACTGTACCCACATGATAGCCTAAGTTCACAAGAAGTGACCATTGCTAAGAGGTCAAGGCCACTAATAATGTCTTCTTTCTCGTTGGCCTCCTAAACAATGAGTAATTGTTACATTCATCTAATGCGTGCATGTGCTGATAGTAAAGCTTAGATTCTATGAATTTCTCATTATCTTTCTTATTATTGTTTCAGACCATGGATCTCTTCACTGGTGGCTTTGTGTTTCTGTCAGTATTTTGTGCTGGACTCTTCATTTACTCTCGCACGGCTTTGCCATCAATTTCAGATGTCGACTTCAGTAAATTCCAGTATACCTATCTATTTGTTTATCTACTCGCTATGGGTAAATAACTGAGGTTTATAATGGATACATTTGTACATGTCAGTCATGTACAAACTCATTCTGTTCTTTCTGTTGTTATCGGTTATCCCCACGTTTTTCGAAGAAAAGTTGGGATTATATCGTCCAGCCTAACTGTATGGAAATTGAGTGTAACACAACTCTTATGACACTATTGTATGGAGTTAAAGCAAATTTGGTATCAAATACATCACATGTAGTCTGATGTCACAATCATAAGGACTTGTTAGAACTCTGTCGTAAAGCTTGAAATGTCTGCTGCATGTATGAATGGACCGTTCCATTTTTATCTCGCATTTTCACGAAGTTGACAAAAAAGATTTTGGGAGAGGGGGAAAACATGTCAGCGTCAGTGTTGGCGTCCGGACAGGTTAATCTTTTTAAAATCACATTTGTGGTTATCTGATTTGAAAAAAAATTACCCAGATGTGTTCTATGGCATGCTTAGGACGAGTCTGCATCAAAATCATATTTATTTTATAATTTTTTCCATACTTTGGTCATGTTTGAACATAGAATGTTTTATGTGTCAAGAGTTATCTTTCTTGGCTGTGTTAAGGTTTATTAAAACGTCATCTTCATCCACAAGGCGTTATCCGATTTAAAAAAAATTTCAGATTTGTTCTATACGATGCTTAGGACCGGTCCACGGCCAAAAGAAATCGACTTTCAAATTTTTCCCAGATTTTTTCGCCGTTTGAACTTTGACTATACCAGTGCTGATTTGCATGCACATGATATCCTGGTTATGGTTCTTGGCTGTGTTAAGGTTTTTTCAAATGAAATTTACACCCACAAAAGGTTGGGCGATTTGAATAAAACATCACAGATTTGTTCTATACGATGCTTAGGACTAGTCCACATCAAAAGGTAATCGACTTTGACATTTTTTCCAGATTTTTTCACCATTTGAACTTTTATTATTTTATGGCTGATTTATATGTAGGTTATATATCCTGGTTGTGATTCTTGGCTGTGTTAAGTTTTTAGCTCACCTGGCCTGAAAGGCCAAGTGAGCTTATGCCATGGTGATCGTCCATCGTGTGTCCATCCGTCATCCGTCCGTCCGTCAACTTTACATTTAAACGACTTCTCAAGAACCACGGGGCCGATTTCAATTATATTTGGCAATCGACCAATTTGGCCAGCGGCCATCTTGGATTTCGGCAGATTTTACGAAAAGTCTAAAAATTGTGTTCTCCGAAACCACTTGAGGAATCGATTCAAAACTCATGAAACATCATCTAGGGAAAGAGGTAAGCCAAGTTTGTTCAAGAAGACTTGATTGACCAAATGGGACGGTGGCCATTTTGGATGACCTAGTTTTCCCAAAAACGACTTCAGAACTGCTGAATGGATCAGGCCGAAATTTGGGAGATATGATCAGGGACTAAGGGCCATTAAAGTTTGTTCAAGGGAAGTTAATCCGTCAAAAAGCATGGCCGCCATGGGCCAACCAAAATGTAGCATGTTTGGTGGCCATATTGGATTTTTTTATTTGATGAATTTTGAAACAGAAATTGGTTCTGTATATGTTTTTGGGTATTCTGAGCTCAAATTTGCAATATTCGAAACTGTCAGATAAACAGTTTGGTGGCCATCTTGAATCATTTTCCCGCCAAAAGCTCCCATACTAAAGCAATGGGAAATTTAAAATGTCTTCTTGAGAACTACTGGACCGATTTCAATTATATTTGGCAGGAAGCATCCGTAGGGTGTAAAGATTCAAGTTTGTTCAAACGAAGCTGATCGGCCAATTTGGCTGGTGGCCATCTTGATTTTTGGCCGATTTTTAGAAATGTCTAAAAATTTTCTCCGAAACTGCTTGGTGGATTGAAACAAACCCCATGAAATATGATCTAGGGCACGAGCTGAACAAAGTTTGTTCAAGGGAACTTGATTGGTCCATGGTTTGGCGGCCATCTTGATTGACCTAGTTTAAACGAAAACAACTTTCTCCAGAACCACTGATGGGATCGGGCCGAAATTTGGCAGATATGGTTAGGGAGTAAGGGCCAGTAAACTTTGTTCAAGGGTAGTTGATCCATCAAAAAACATAATGTGTTTGGTGGCCATATTGGTTTTTTTTTTTATTTGATGGATTTTGAGGCTGAAATTGGTTTTATATGTGCTTTTGTGTATTCTGATCTCAAATTTGCAATTTTCGAAACTGTCGGATAAACGTTTGGCAACCATCTTGGATCATTTTCCTGTCAAAAGCGCCCATACTAAAGCAATGGGAAATTTAAAATGTCTTCTAGAACTACTGGGCCAATTTCAATTATATTTTGCAGGAAGCATCCTTCGGTTGTAGAGATTCAAGTTTGTTCAAGCGAAGCCAATCGGCCAATTTGTCCCGTGGTCATCTTGGATTTGGCCGGTTTTTAGAAATGTTTTTAAAAATCTTCGCCGAAACTGAGCGATTAATTCAAAAGTCATAAAATATCATTTAGGGTACGAGCTGAACCAAGTTTATTCAAGGGAACTTGATTTGCCAAATGGTTGGGCGGCCATCTTGGATGGCCTTGTTTTCATGAAAGCAAATTCGTCTCCAGAGCCACTGAACGGATTGGGCCAAAATTTTGGAGATATGATATTGATGACTAAGGGCCATTAAAGTTTGTTCAAGAGAAGTTGATACATAAAGAAATATGGCCTTTCTTGTTATAAGTCTGCTCAACTCATTAGAGTTTTACTTATTGTTAATGACCATTCTAGTTGAGATGCCTATGGTCCAGATGAGCGATATAGGCCCTTGGGCCTCTTGTGCATATGGGCAAGGATGTGCATGACACTTTTAGAATTTTGTTCTGACCCCACCAGAGCTGGGCACAGGGGTCAAGGGGTCAAAATTGGCCAGTAATTATCGATTGTAATTCAACTCGTCCTAGACCATTTCAGACAGAAACTTGAAACTTTGGGGATGATTGCACATATGGCTAGGGATATGTATGACACTTTTGGAATTTTGTGGACTGTGGGTAAAAAATTTAATTTATCCAAAGGTGGTCATGTCACATATCATTTTCAAGCCAATGATGAGTAGACTACAGTACAAGGAATTATTTTTATCTTGGGTCAAACTGAGGGTAGAAGGCGGGGTCAAAAGTGGGTACCAATCGATTGTAACGCAGCTCCTAGACCATTTCATATAGAAACTGGAAACTTTTGGTATGATTACACATATGGCCAGGGATGTGCATGACACATTGGAATTTTGGTACTACCCCCAGGTGCAGGGGTGGGTTAAATGGTGGGCAGAACTGTACAAATTAAATTGTACCAATACATAACAACAATACTTTATCAATGACGAAAGCTGCAATGGTGTTTTGAAGTGTTCCTTTCCAGGGCAAAGAGAAAACTATTTTTTGAAAATGTATCACTGGAGTTCCTGGATCGATGCTGATGAGCCAGTCATTCAAGGGAGACATTTTCAAAAAATAGTTTTCTCTTGGTCTGAAAATGGACAGTCTCTGTCAATTTTCTTGACCGGTCATATCAAAGAGTAATTATAAGGTAGGTTTTTTAAATTGTTTATGCAGTAGAAATTATTCACGGTTATTCAATTATTTAATTTTTAATCATAAAAATTCACTATTTTAAAAGTAATCATGATTTTCGATTTAATCACATAATCATCCAAGCCAGCAGCTTTGTCATAAATGTAAAAAATGTAATGGACCAAATAACCGACAGACCAACTTATACTAGTTATGAGTCACAACGTTTCAAAATCACATTTACTAAACTAAGTTGATAAATGTGTTATTACAGGTAACTGGTAGCTCGTTTAAAACCCTCAATTAATTGTAAACTCTTAAGATTCTCTATTATCCTAATGGAGGGATCTGATCTGTCACTCAAGTAACTGATGTCATAATCAAATGTGTCACATGATAGCTAACATCACAATCATAATGACGTATTGCTCTGTCACAAAAATCGTCTCACAATGTGTATGCATTGTATGTTTTGATGAATTTACAAGTTAGTAAACATTATGTTGAATATTTTGAAATTCTAATTTGACTGTGAGCTGTTGCTGCCTTAATTTCAATAGATTAAACAGCTTGCCTGTATTTATCTTGAAATTTAAAATTTAAAATTAAAGTTTTAAATCGATTCCAACATACATAAAAGGTGGGTAGTGCTTAGCTAGAAATTGTGGGGGGGGGGCATAGCTAGAAATGGGTGGGACATTATAGCTAGAAATGAATCCCTCCATTGTTTTCATATAACAAATGATTTCTTTTCCACAGCCGGTGATTGGCTTCAAGGCCCACATGTTTACGCTCTCTATCAAAGCTATGGATTAACCACCCACGATATCGAGATCCTCTTTGTCGCTGGATTTGGATCAAGTATGATATTTGGGACATTTGTTGGTTCGATTGCTGACAAGTAGTAAGTCTAAAACAGAAAACCAATATACATCTAGCAGGGATGGAAGCTAAGACAAGGCCACTAGACTGAAACTCCCTTAGAGTCATAATGGACCTTTCCAGTTTTAGCTATTCCCCGCCCATCTCTGTCTAAGCTCCACCCACACCTCGTCCGTGTTGGGATCGATCGATCTCTGAATTCCCTGATTATCAATTTCCAGAAAACTATACAGGTAAGCTGTTAAATATTTTGAAACTAATTTGACTGGGTGCTTTTTCTGCCTATGGCAGCAACAGCATCCAGTCAAAGTAGTTTCAAAATATTCGACAGAATGTTTATTAAATGGTAAAGACATAAAATTTGTACAATGTGTCGGACTATTGAGCGTTAAAAATGGACTATATCGAGTCATTCATGATGTCATGATTATGACGTCATCTTACATGTCACGTAGTTGATTATGACATATGAAGGATGGATAAACTTGGAAAGGTTCATTCTCGATGTCCCAACAACATGATTTCTTATATCTTGCCGGGCTGGAAATAAGATGCTTGTCAAGGACATTGTCAGGAACCAAACTATCAAATGTCAGGCACAGTCTTGACGAGTCCTGACATTTTGTCAGGTACAGATTTAAACAGTTCTGGCAGTAGTTGCAGTGCGCAACCAAAAAGAGTCCACATACAAGTGTTGACAAAGCCATAAAATATGCATCTACCTCGGGTGTATCACGATCATTATGACACATGTTTAATTGCTTTTTGACATGTTTCTAATAAGTTCAAGTAAAGAACAGTGCGAAGTAGACTATTGTTGACAGGCAGCAAATTCTGGATGTCAGGTACTAAGTAGCTGGTGCCTGACAAAGTGTTGGACATTGTTGAAAAAGTTATTTCTAGGCCTGATCTTGCATAGCGAAAAACTCAAAGTACAGCTCATAAATAAGTTAACCCGGTAACCCTCAAATTTGGTATAGGAAATTAAAATTTTCTCAAAGAAAATGTCTATTTGTAAGCCAAGAGAATACTTAATTACCAGTATCAGGCCAGTCATTTCTTGGTCTGTATAAATAAACATTTTTTCAGGACCACATTAGAAGCCATTTTAGCTGTCTTGAGGGTTAAAGGGTTAATATGTTTTCAAAACAAAAACAGAAGATGTCAGTTAGTAAGAAATGTACTATTGAGTATTTTGTACATAACTCACTTTTCCAGAGTCCATCCATCATCTGACCTCGTATGACATCATAATCAGCTCAGCGCGTGTATGGTGATGTCACAATCATTACGTCACAAAGGGTTCCATATAGACCGTCATCAAATCTCAAAGAGTCCGACACGTTGTATAAATTGTATGTCTTTGTAATTATTTGCTATTTAAGAAACATGCTGTTGAATATTTTGAAACTAATTTGACTGGGCGCTGTTGCTGCCTTGGGCAGCAACATCATCCAGTCAAATTAGTTTCAAAATATTCAACAGCATACCTGTGTAGTTTTTTTGGGAATTTATAGTCAGGGTGCTCAGAGATCGATAGATCCCAATATGAGCGAGGTGTGGGTGGAGCTTAGCTAGAGATGAGAGGGGAATAGCTAAAACCAGAAAGGTCCATTGGATTGGAAGGCATTTCTCCCTAAGGCACCAATGTCATCCAATCCAATTATGTTCAAAATTTTCAACCCTACAATAATGTACGTTTCGTTTTGATTTGGAAACATGTTGAAATATTTCAAAGGAGGGTTGTATTCACGAAGGGTGCATAAGTCACCTACATTAGATGTATATTTAGCCGCTTCTTCGTGAATACAACGTAATCGGGTCTTCTAAATAGGTGCAAGCAGTTCTGAGAATGCATGGCTTAGGCACTCTTCGTGAATATGGCCCCTGTACATTATATAATACCATGCAAAGTCATATTCCACAGAATTCTGTATGTTTGATTACTGTATTCTGTGGCTGTAGTAGTAGAAACATCCTACAGCTGCAATCAGTCCATCTGGGCTTTTTCCCATCATCTCTTGTTCTCAGCCGAAATCCTTAGCTTCCTCAGGTCCATTCTTGACTTGACTGTACCGAGTCCTGCTTTCTTGAGGTCACCTCATAGCATGCTTAGCAGATTTATGCAATGACGTCCTCTCCTGGCTTTGTATTTTCTGGCTCCGAGTAGGGCGAATTCCAAGGCTGTGTTCTCGTGTGTCTACTGGCATCCGTAGCACATGGCCAAACATGGATAATCTTTGCTGGGCAACTTTTATGGACAGCGGCGATGTTTTACACATCTTGTATAGTGTATCCTTGCGGCATTGAAATCCATGCGGGAAAGTTCCACAAGACCAAACCCCCCCCCCCCCCCAGTGTCAATACTGGGTGTACCGCTAGATATGGAATATGTCGACGATGTGGACTTCATAGACGGAAAAGAAACCCCTTGCCGGGCTTCTCCCAATAGCTGCAATAAACAAGAGGTCCAAGGGCCTGTAGCGCTCACCTGAACCATTGGCATTTAAACCATTTGCATTTAAATAGACAAGATGGATGATTTTCGGAAAATCCAAGATGACCACCAAAAAATTGCCCAATCAAGACTCGTTTAATATGTTGAAGCCTACCGTCATAGAATCGTTCCACCCAAGTTTTGTTGAAATCTGGTTATTGATTAAAGGAAGGAGTACCATTTTTAAATGGTTCCTGAAAACTCTCAGAAAATCAGATTTCTGCCAAAACATTGACCTATCGAAATTCTAAATAGAATTTCTAGAGGCTACGACAATAGGATCCTTCCAGCCAAAATTGTTTGAAAAATAAACACAGAGGTTAATTAGGAGTAGTTTTTTAGCTGATTTCCCAAAATATTCAGAAAATCCAAAATGGCCGCCGGAAAAATTGACCAATCAAAATTCTATGTGCAACTTCTAAAGCCTACCGCCCTAGACTCATTCCAGCCAGTCTGGTTGAAATCGCCCGAGTTGTTAATGAGTAGATGATTTTCAGCCATTTTTTTCGGAAAATTGAAGATGGCCACCGAATAAATTGAGCAATCAAAATTCTATATACAAGCTCTGAAGAATAGCACTTCAGTGGCCTTCCAGCCGAGTTTGATTGAACTCGTTCAAGCCGTCAATGAGGAGTAAGTAGCCTTTTAACTAAGCCACCAACAACTTTCAGTCAAATTGTTTTCAAAATATTCAGCAGGTTCAGAGTTAATCCCCCTTGAAATTATTATCTGATGGCTTGCAGCAGTCAGACAGTCAAAGTACTCAAAATGGAACAAAATGGCATAGATTCAGAATCCTCTAGGATAGGTGTTATAAGTAATTGATGAATTTGTCAACTAACACTTTAATGTTCCAACCCGCAAAAATTACCTTTGTAGCGGTCTTGCAAAATGTCCGTTTGCAGGCCAAGACATGACCTTTTTTTTTTTTTTTCCCACTTGGATGACTGATTCGATAACTGGACAAGTGATTTGAGTGATAAATTATCAGAAATAGTCTTCTTGATTTACAAATGGAAATTCCAAGCCTACAAACCATCCTCAGAAAAAATATAGGAGTAAATATAGGAGGAAATTTGGAAAAATTTAGGAGACATTACGTATAGGAAATTTTGGACAACGATATAGAAAATAAAGGGCGTTTGCCACCTAAACAGCTTCCATTATCATGATTTAATGCCAGAATTGTTTTTTGTCTCGCCTGCGAAGCAGGATCGAGACATAGGTATCACTTTTCCGCCGGCGGCGGCGTAAACTTTTAAGTTGAGTTTATATCCCAGCAAATGCCTGATCCAATTGGAACCAAACTTGGGTGCATGGTAATATACATCAAAAGGAAGCAGCCCGCTGATAAAAAGGCCATGAGGTCAAGGTTACAGGGGTCAAAGGTTACAGTATAATTTTGGTTAATATTTTACATTCAGTTTTTGCGTTAAGCAAAACTTATTGCCTTATATCTCAGCAATACCTGATCCAATTGGAACCAAACTTGAGTACATGGTGATATACATCACAAGGAAGCAGCATGCTGATGCAGACATCATGCGGTCAAGGTTATGGGGGTCAAAGGTTATGGTATAATCTTTGTTAATATTTTATGTTACGTTTTTGCATTAAACAAAAATTATTGCCTTATATCTCGGCAATGCCTGATCCAATTGGAACCAAACTTGGGTACATGTTGATATACATTGAGTGGAAGCAGCCCACTGATAAAGCGGTCATGACGTCATGGTTATGGGGTCAAAGGTCACAGTATAATCTTTGTTAATATTTTACGTTAAGTTTTTGCGTTAAACAAAAGTTATTGTCTTATCTCAGCAATGCGTGATCCAATTGGAACCAAACTTGGATACATAGTGAGTTACATTTAAAGGAAGCAGCATGCTGATGCATACATCATGAGGTCAAGGTTATGGGGGTCAAAGGTCATGGTATAATCTTTGTTAATATTTTATGTTACGTTTTTGCATTAAACAAAAGTTGTTGTCTTATATCTCAGCAATGCCTGATCCAATTGGAACCAAACTTGGATACATGGAGCTATACATCGAAAGGAAGCAGCATGCTAATGCAGGCATCATGCGTTCAAGGTTATGGGGTCAAAGGTCACAGTATAATCTTTGTTAATATTTTACGTTAAGTTTTTGCGTTAAACAAAAGTTATTGTCTTATATCTCAACAATGCCTGATCCAGTTGGAACCAAACTTGGGTACATGGAGATATACATTTAACGGAAGCAGCATGCTGATGCAGACATCATGCGGTCAAGGTTATGGGGGTCAAAGGTGACGGTATAATCTTTGTTAATATACATTGAGTGGAAGCAGCCCACCGATAAAGCGGTCAAGTTTATGGTGTCAAAGTTCACGGTATAATCTTTGTTAATATTTTATGTTACGTTTTTGCGTTAAACAAAAGTTATTGCCTTATATCTCAGCAATGCCTGATCCAATTGGAAACAAACTTGGATACATGGAGATATACATTGAATGGAATTATCCCACCAATAAAGCAGTCATAACGTCAAGGTTATGGGGTCAAAGGTTACAGTATAATCTTTGCTAATATTTTACGTTAAGTTTTTGCGTTAAACAAAAGTTATTGTCTTATATCTCAGCAATGCCAGATCCAATTGGAACCAAACTTGGATACATGGAGATATACATTGAAAGGAAGCAGAATGCTGATGCAGGCATCATGCATTCAAGGTTATGGGGTCAAAGGTCACGGTATAATCTTCGTTAATATTTTACGTTAAGTTTTTTATGTTTATCAACTTTTCAGCTTATATTTCAGGGTTGGTTAAGCCTATTGCAGCTAAACTTGGATACCTTGTTACCTATAATGATAGGAAGTGGCATGATAATGTTGGGGTCACACGGTCAAGGTCACTGTGACCTTGATATAGAACTCTGTTATTTCAACATTAATTTTTTGCGTTTAGCAAAACTTCTCAGCTTATATTTCAGGATTGGTTAAGCCTATTGCAACTAAACTTGGATACATTGTTACCTATAATGATAGGAAGCAGCTTGATGATGTTATAGCCACAAGGTCAAAGGTCAACGTCACTGACCTTGATACATAACTGTTATTTCAACATTAAGATTTTGCATTTAGCAAAACTTCTCATGGATTGGTTAAGCCTATTGCAACTGAATTTGGATACATGGTTACCTATCATGTTAGGAAGCACCATGATGTTGGTGTACACAAGGTCAAGGTCACTGACCTTGATACAGAGCTGCTTTTTCAACATTAAGTTTTTGCGTTTAGCAGAACTTTTCACCTTATATTTCAGGATTGGTTAATCCTATTGCAACTAAGCTTGGATACCTTGTTACCTATGATCTTAGGAAGCGGCATGATAACATTGAGGGCTGAAGGTCAACGGTCAAGGTAGGTGCGACAAACAGGAAACAGGCGAGACATTTAATTCCGTGGAATTCTTCGTTTTAATATATTGATGCTCAGACGTCTTGGGCGTTAAAAACAGTAAAAGTATAGGAGATTTTAACCCAATATAGGAATTGCTAATAAATATAGGGAAAAAATAGGAAAAGTAGGATCACTTGTAGGCCCGCATTCACTAAGCAATTAAGGTTTACCTTTCCTTGACCAATCATGCCCATTAAAATGTAAAAGTCTTGTGCAGGTGACTGGAGCTAATCCTTTCACAGACAAATCCCTGAAGAAGTATAATCCCTATGATATAAAACTTATTCTGAAATTATTTTGACTGAAAGCCATTTCTGCCTAAGTTGAAATGAGATATGGGGAATTCATTTGTGAAAGGGTTAATATAGTTTAGTGGTCCATAGCCTGTGGAACCTCCATGTTAACCCTTTCAAGCCAGCTAAAAATCACTACGCTGCAGTGATATTTGGCAATACACATTTGCAGGCGCTTTGATAATTTAATGCTGGAATGACTGACTGGCTCGAGAACCAAGCCACTGAAGCCAGCGGTAAATTCTCAAAGATTATCTTCTCTTAGCCAGCAAATGAACATTGATTGAACTAAAACTTGTTTTTCGTTACCAGTCATGAGCATTAAAGGGTTAACCCTTTTCACTGATGAATTCCCCATATCTCATCTTCAAGACAACCATACAGGAAAACTGTTGAATATTTTGAAATTAAATTGACTGGAAACCATGGCTGCCTTAGGCAGCAATGGTTTCCAGTCAAATTAATTTCAAAATATTCGACAATTCTAATAAGTTTTATATCGAAAAGAAATTTGATTTTCAAGGATTTCTCGGTGAAAGAATTAATGTCATGCCCCGCTGAGACATTCTTCATTTTGCACTTTACTGTTTCACCTATTCCGCTACCCAACACGTTTTACTTGGAGTTATTTGTACCTGAATTTGTTTTGCTTTGTTTTCAGTGGCCGTAGGACAAATTGCTGTCTCTATGGTGTTTTATATGGGCTTGCGTGTGTTACTAAGGTAAGAATGCATTATAAATGTACTGTTGAAATGAAAGACTTATTAATAATAGTTTATTCAAATTGAACATCTTTAAATGCTATAAATGGCGATAATAATCAGTTAGTTACCTTGATGAATGTCCAGTTACAGGATATGAGAAGTTTTTTTTGTTAATTTACGGATGGAATGACTGGCTTGGTTACAAAAAATTGTCTTCTTGTGCTGCAAATGGACATTCACTAAGCAAAAATTTAAACTTTTTTCTTGACCAATCTTGACCATTAACCCTTTGGTGACGATACCGGCCAAAACAGGCCTCCTTAGTGGTCTAGAATTTATTCATCAAAATTAAAATATTTGCTTTTTGAATGCCCATTTGCAGACCAAGAAAAGACTAATTTAAAAAATTTTACAACTGGAATGACTGGCCCGATAACCGGGCCAGTCATTTCAGTTATAAATTCTCAAAATTTGTCTTCTCTTGGCCTGCAAATTGGCATTCAAAAAGCAAATATTTTAATTTTGATGAATAAATTTTGTCACTAAAGGGTTAAATGGTTAAGTTAAGTTGGCAAAAATATCTGCTTATAAACCAACTTTGACACATTTGTATCCATAATCTAACCTAAATATTTTGTATTTATTGTCTCGCCCGCATAGCAGAAAGTGAGACATATGTATCACTTTTCGGACGTTGTTGACGACGGCAGCGTTAACAATGTTAAGTTTTTGCATTTAGTAAACAGCTCAGCTTATATTTCAGAATCGGTTAATCCTATAGAGCTTTCTGAGTTTATATGTCCATCATATGATGTCATAATCAACTACGTGGTGTGTAGGATGATGTCATAATCATGACGTCATGAGTGATTCGACATAGTCTGTCTTTAACGCTTAATAGTTCGGCACATTGAATGAATTGTAAGGCTTTACTATTTGATAAACATTCTGTTGAATATTTTGAAATTCATTTGACTGGGCGGTGTTGCTGCCATAGGCAGCAGCCATATACAGGCATAGGCAGCAACAGCACCCAGTCAAATTAGTCTCAAAATATTTAACAGCTAACGTGTATAGTTTTCTGGAAATTGATAGTCAGGGCATTCAGGGATCGATCGATCCCAACATGATCGAGGTATGGGTGGAGCTTAAATAGAGTAGGGCAGGACATAGCTAAAACTGGAAAGGTCCATTCTAACTAAACTTGGCTACATTATAGCTATGTTACAGGGCTGTTTTCCACCTATTTCTGAATATGGGGACTAGCTAGGTGGAAATAGCTCTGCTCCACTTCAGGATGAGATGGCGAATGAAGACACTTTAATAAATAATAAGCAAGATCGTTCTTCAAATATTACTGAAATTAAACTTTTAATGATTCTAAACTTTACTTCAAGTTCAACTGGTGATAGTAAATGTTACAAACACTAATTATCTATCTGTAGAAAACTATCTCTAACTCTATGAATCTCTATATCTATCTGTATGTCTGTATAATTCTATCTCTCAATCTAATTCTATCTCTCGATCTCTAGCTCTGTCTCTCACTGTTTCTCTCACTCATTCTATATGTCATTCTCCACATTCGTGCCCATTTTATAGCTAGTGGTCGTTAAAGTAAACAGACAGGTAGTCAAGAGACAAGTTCGAAATAAATTCAGAACATGTCTAAAATCATTAATAATTTGCTTAAAGAATCAAAGTTTTTACTAATAGTAGTTTTGTGAATACCAGATTTATGTAATTCCATGCAATAAATATAATTAACCACTTTCATTCCGTATATGTGCTGACAGTATTTTGCTCTGACAAATTCAGAAAATCCTGATGACTATTTTGAAAACAATCAAAGCGGAATTTGTTTCTGCTTGAGGCAGCAACAACTTTCAGTCAAATTATTTCCAAAATAATATGCAGGTTTCTTATGCCAATGTCTTGAAATCAAGTTTGTGGGGATTTAGAATGAAAATGGTTATCAGATTATGAACATGTATTTTCAGATGTATGTTATTATATATAAAAGTTCAGCATATACATGTCTTGGAATACTGTCATTTACTACAGGCTGGGTGGCTTGAATTGTCCTGGCTATTAATTGGGCTATTGTCCTCTGTCCACTATACTCCTAGAATTGTCACGCTTGATTTCATATGACTCAGCTGGTCATAGTTATGAACATTCTAATTTATGCTGGTTAAAATCAATAATATATAACTCCACACAAAATTTCTTATACCGGGCCTAATAGCACCATGACAGCTATACTGTTAGGTAGCAGCTTGATGATAATGAGGTAACAAGGTCAAAGATCAAGGTCACTGTGACCTTGGTACAAAAATCTTTTTTTACATGTTTTTTGCATTTAGCAAAACCTCTCCGCTTATATTTGCTTAACCCTAATGGAACACAACTTGGGTACTTGGTGGCTTATACCAAGAGGATAGAAGATGATAACTACATGTCTAAATAACTGAATAATGATAAGCCTGACGCTTGGTCTGCTTTTGTCAGATCCAAAAGTCTGAATGATCTGAGTTGAGTTTGCTCACTCCATTCATACTTTTCAGTGAGGTGCCCAGATGTAGTCACGTGGGTGACCGTATATGGGCATATTGGAGAGCTGGTGGTCACGTGACCTGGTGGGCGTGGGTTGCCCTGGCAGCTTGGCGGTGTGGGTGGGCGGTACTGGCAGTACCTAGTGTAACGGTATTGTCAGTACTGGGTTGGTGGTATCTGGCAGTACCTAGTGGTGGTGGTTGGCGGTACCTGGTGGTACTTGGCAGTACTTATGGTGGTACTAGTGGTACTGGGTGTTTATTCGGGGGGGGGGGGGGGGTATACTGGTGGTACCTGTATGTGGTGTCCAGTTTGATTTGGTGGCGTATGCCTGATGGGTGTTTTGTGTGGGCAGGGGTGTGTGTGTTTGCGTGGGAGGTATAGATCAGACTGACATGAATTATCATTCAGACTTTATAGCGTTTCGTCCAACTGTAGGACTCATCAGAGGTGGCGACATGGTACACAGATTTAGTGACCATTCTTATGGTGGGTCTTATAGTGCTGCTGGTGGTGTCTTGAGTGGGTGGGAGAAACAATGAGAATAAGAGTTGAGATAGTTTAGATTTAGGATACTGGCGTTTATATTGAGCGGCAGAATTATGAGATAACAGTATAGTATATACATGTGTGTATATAAATATATGAATATGAAATGGTATATATGAGATGAAAGTAGATAGTTCATGAGTCCAAGAGGCTGCAGGATGGTGACAAAAAGTCAAGGTCAGTCTGACCTTGCTATGTGACGTCTGCTTTTTCAACTTTAAGATTTTCCATTTAGCAAGTCATTTACATTTATATCTTAGAATTACTTAATACTACCTGAACTAATCTTGGGCACAATAAGGAGGCTGGATGCTGATATTAACATCACTAGGTCCCAGGTTAAGGTCATCATGACTTTGATATTTGACCTCTGTCAAGTCTTTGTTTCCAATGTTAAGTTTACATGTATATGATTGCCTATATTTTGTGAGTACTTAACCCTACTGGAACCAAATTTGGGCACATGGTTTCATATACTATACCGTGACAGCATGATGATAGTAAGTTTATTAGGTTAAAGCTCAAGGACATTTTGACATTGCTATTTGACCTCTACTTTTTCAACATTATGTTTTTCCATTTAGTAAATAATTAACATATATATTTCAGGATTGGTTAATCCTATTGAAACTAAACTTTTAATACATGGTTACCTATTATGTTAGGAAGTAGCATGATAACAGTGAGGTCACATATTCAAAGATCAAGGTCACTATGACAAACATGAGACAGGTGAGACATTTAATTCCGCGGAATTCTTGTTTTCAAATTTTCAGCACTTCAATAATTTCTGGATATTAATGGTAGGCCGCTTACTCGGAGGAATCGCTACCTCTATCCTGTATAGCGCGTTCGAGTCATGGCTAATATATGAACACAATAAGGTAATCTTATAGTTTCTACACTAAAAATTACTATGAGAATAGAGGAATCTAGTCTCAGTCAGGTATATAATGTCATAATCAGTAGGCTGATGTCACAATCAAGTACGTCATGAATGGCCTATCTAAATCCATTATATATGTTTAATAGTCCATCTTGTTTTATTAATTACATGTCTTTACTATTTAATAAACATTCTGTTGAATATTTTGAAACTTATTTGACTGGGGACTGTTGCTGCCATATACAGCAACAGCACCCAGTCAAATTAGTTTCAAAATATACAACAGCTTATCTGTATAGCTTTCTGTAAATTGAGATTCAGGGAGTTCAGGGTTCGATTGATCCCAACACATACAAAACATGGGCAGAGGAACTTAGCTAGGAATGGGACGGGCATTGCTAAAGCTGAGTTCATTCATTAAATGCAGCACAATATGAAATAACACACAGAAAGATGATTCTTAAAATCCTTACTTCTTATATGTATTGTGAATGGGGCAATGATGGCAGATGTTTAGGAAACAACTGGTCTGATTTGGTTCACCTTTTAACACAAGAAATGGTGTGACTATGCAATAGGATTCCACAACTTTGGCAGTTATCCGAATAAATCAACCAATTTTTGTCGAGCCCTAAGTGAAGCATAGGATGGCTTGACATAGCGATCCCAATGGCGTACGGCGTGCAGATAAAAGTTAAAGTTTTTCAATGTACATTTAATTCATCAAGGGCTTATCCGATCTCAATAAAACTTTACAGATGTGTTCTATGCCATCATTGCACCCAGTCTACATCATGATTAAAATAATTTTCAAATGTTCTCCATATTTTTACAGGGGTTGGACGTAAAGATTAGCATATTTTGCAACAAAAATTAGGTAAATGTTAATGTTTTTCAATGGACATTTAATTGATCAAGAGCTTATCCGATCTCAATAACACTTTAGAGATTTGTTCTATACCATCATTGCATCCCGTCTACATCATATACAAAATAATTTCAATTTTTGTATATTTTACGGGGTTTGGACTTGGCTTTTTTGCACCAAGAATTAGGTAAATGTTCAATTTTTCGATGGACATGTAGTTCATCAAGGGGTTACCCGATCACAATGAAACTATGCAGATTTGTTCTATGCCATCATTGCATCCTGACTCCATCAGAAGGAAACTGATTGTCCAGTTGTTTCCATATTTTTATGTGGTTTGGACTTAGTTTATTGTGGAGCAAGAACTAGAAGAATGTTAAAGTTATTCAATGTTTTTTTAATTTATCAAGGGGTATACTATTTTAAGAAATCCTTATTTTGCGACACTGCCACACATGTGGGATATTGCGCAAAAACTAAAATGCTGTCTCTATGGTGTTTTATATGGGCTTGCGTGTGTTACTAAGGTAAGAATGCATTATAAATGTACTGTTGAAATGAAAGACTTATTAATAATAGTTTATTCAAATTGAACATCTTTAAATGCTATAAATGGCGATAATAATCAGTTAGTTACCTTGATGAATGTCCAGTTACAGGATATGAGAAGTTTTTTTTGTTAATTTACGGATGGAATGACTGGCTTGGTTACAAAAAATTGTCTTCTTGGGCTGCAAATGGACATTCACTAAGCAAAAATCTAAATTTTTTCTTGACCAATCTTGACCATTAACCCTTTGGTGACGATACCGGCCAAAACAGGCCTCCTTAGTGGTCTAGAGGAATGCCCATTTGCAGACCAAGAAAAGACAAATTTTTAAAAATTTACAACTGGAATGACTGGCCCGATAACCGGGCCAGTCATTTCAGTTATAAATTTTCAAAATTTGTCTTCTCTTGGCCTGCAAATTGGCATTCAAAAAGCAAATATTTTAATTTTGATGAATAAATTTTGTCACTAAAGGGTTAAATGGTTAAGTTGGCAAAAATATCTGCTTATAAACCAACTTTGACACATTTGTATCCATAATCTAACCTAAATATTTTGTATTTATTGTCTCGCCCGCATAGCAGAAAGTGAGACATATGTATCACTTTTCGGACGTTGTTGACATGTAGTTCATCAAGGGGTTACCCGATCACAATGAAACTATGCAGATTTGTTCTATGCCATCATTGCATCCTGACTCCATCAGAAGGAAGATTGGTGGGGCATAGCTAAAACTGGAAGGTCTATTGGTGTACAAAATCCAAGGTGACCGCCTGGTGATTATCATGAAAACCGTTTTTCATGTGATAACTCACACTAGCGTTGAACAATATATGGATCTATTTCTAACTATGCCCCTCCCATTTCTAGTTAAAACTCCACCCACTTTGTGCGTACATTTGAATCAATTTTGACACATTGAACCCTGAATTCCTGGAATCCCAATTTCAAGGTAAATATACAGGTGTGCTATTGAGTATTTTGAAAGTAATTTGACTGGGTGCTATTGCTTCCTATGGCAGTAACAGCTTCCAGTCAAATTAGATTCAAAATATTCAAAAGAATAGTTATTAAATTGGAAGTCAATCAATGACATACAATTCAAACAATTTCGTGTAGGCTTGCACAATTATTTGATTAGTTGATTAATCACGATTATTTAAAACAAGGACAAATTTGTCCACTATCAGTGTGTGTGTCACTGATATATTTTTCAATCAGGTCACCGTGATGTCAAAACTGTCTATTTTGAAAACAATTCTTTCTGAAAGCTGTTGTTGCATTTTAGCTTTTGATCCCAGCATTGGCATGCATCTCGGGGATCTCCTGGGCAAGCTTCCACCCAAGGTTGGAGAACATTCCTCCAGTAGAACCAGCGTTGTTGAAAAATGTCTATTTTGAAAACAAAGTTACTGAAAACTGTTACAGTTGCATATTAGATTTTGATCCCAACATTGGTATGCACCTTTACGACGCCACAGGCAACCTTTCACCCAAGTTTGGAGAATATCCCTCCAGTGGAACCAGAGTTATTCAAAAGTGTCTTAAAGAACAACAACAACAACAACAACCAGCTCTCCATGCTCGCATATACCCTGGCATCTAGGGATGTGGGTAAAAATATAGTGGACAATCACAAAACCAAATAATAGAATAATTGAAGATTTTCAATCTCCAAGATAGTTGTTTTTCAAATTTTTCAAATGTAGTCTGCTTACGTTTTCCTCTGCTGCTATCCCATGTGAATGTGAAAGATTGCTGTAGTCACTGCGCTATGTTTAATATTATATATATATATATATATATATATATATATATATATATATATATATATATATATATATATATATACACGCCTGTGCAAAAGTTAAGCACCAGCAAAAACAATAGAACGTAGAAACATGATGGTACAACTAGGCTGCCATACTTTTTGTCCCCGCGTTAGCTGACATAATTCCAAGTACGAAATGCACATGCATGCATGACTTCACGCCGCTTGATGTCCGTGCGTGGCGGGAAACAGCACACGTGTTCAGTTATGTAAAAGTCCAGTTTGAGGTGTAGAACATTACATACAGATTTAGGCGACAAGATTAGGAATTTTGTGTTCATGACCGTGGTTTATTTGTACAGAGAGAATTAGCTCTTGATTGTGAACCGCTATGGCAAGACGAAGGTTAAGTGATCGTGTGAAATGGCAAATCATAGGCATGCATACCACTGGTATGTCATGCAGAGAGATTGGCAGACAGCTGAACATTAACCATACTGTAATCAGTCGTTTGATTGCAAAACATGGGCAAACTAACGAGGTGAAGGACAGGCCTAGATCTGGAAGACCGAAGAAGACTACTGCCCGTGATGATCGAGCCCTAGTACGCCTTGTTAGGAGATCTCCATTCACCAACAGCAGAGTGCTCAGCCAGCAATGGGAAACGCGCAATAGAGTGTCAATGTCTACCGTCAAAAGGAGACTATGCTGCTGGCATGAAAGCTAGGAGACCTGTCAGACGTCCTCTCCTCACTGCACACCACAAAGAGGAGCGTCTGAGGTGGTGCAACGAAAGAAGACACTGGAACATGAGATCCTGGAGACGGGTACACTGGTCCGATGAAAGTCGGTTCCTGCTTCATGCCACAGATGGTCGAACTCGTGTATGGAGGTCCAGACGCACGGCGTACGACCAACGTAACATCATGGAAGAAGTTCCATTTGGTGGAGGTTCCGTTATGATATGGGGGTGCATCTCATTTGATTGTAAGCTGGATCTGTTGACTGTACCTGGAACACTAAATGGACAAAGATATCAAGATTCCATACTGGATAGAGTTGTGGTCCCTCATTTTGTAAATCATGCACCTGGAACCCACCATATATTCATGGATGACAACGCCCGACCACATCGTGCTAGAGCTGTGCATGAATACCTCCGCCAGAATGCCATCGAAACCCTACCATGGCCAGCAAGGAGCCCTGACATGAACCCTATTGAGCATATCTGGGACATTCTGGGAAACATGGTGAGAAGGAGGGATCCTCCTGTGCAGAACCTACAGGAATTAACAGACGCACTCCATCTTGAATGGCAACGAATACCACAATGGCGTATCAGTCGGTTGGTGACCAGCATGAGACGTCGTGTCCAGGCCGTCATCCAGGCACAAGGTGGATATACCCGGTATTAATAATGACAGTCTCAAACTCGTGCACAGATGTTAAACTTCGTTTTCAGACACCATTAATGACAATCTAGCCACGTGTGTCAACTGTATGGCAATAGTTGTCAGTTGTGTCAACGTAACCATATTCAGGCCTCGTTTTCAAGTTCAAACAAAAACATACAGTGTTTCCCCACCATCATAATCAGCATTCCTCTAGTTGCATTATTACCTCTTGCACTAAGATGGATGGGTACATAAATGTTTATGCTATTGCTTTCTTCATAGCACATGAATATACCCTCGCATGTGCGTAAAAATAGGGTGGTGCTTAACTTTTGCACGGGTGTATATATATATATATATATATATGTTGAAGTCTGCCATTGTTTTTCTTAAACTAAGTTTTTGGGTCACTCCACCCCTTGCCATTTCACCCAAGGAGCAAGAAAACTAAGTATTTGGGTCACTCTGCCCTTTGCCATTTCACCCAAGGAGCAAGAATAATTTGGTCAGAATATCAAATTAATGTTTTCGAAACTAACCACTTTCTTTCACATCAAGAGTATACTTACCTCCCTAATACTTTTGATATTGCTAAATATTGGCTTTCACTCAATTTACTGGGCAGGGAGTCAGAGTGTAGTCTGGCGGATGCCAGCCCCACCACCGCGCATGCGCAGACTAGCACTACCTCTTTGCTAATTTATTGGCTGAGAGACAACACATGCTTTTATGTTAGAATCTTTCCATACTCTTTTCAAAGCTTTTTAAGACTATTAGATAGAAGTTTATCCCTGACAAAGATGGCTGAGAGAGTGACTTCGCCACAGGAGGGCCTTGGACCTTTAAATCAGGTGACTTCTAGTAAAATTAGCGAGTTTTGTCCCGTTGTAATGTGTTTCCGGGACTCGCGCTAAACGTGATAAGCGCCTTAATTAGTTGGTTTATTTCAACTAGGTGCTATATAAGACTAATCTCTCTTTGTGTTTATGTCCACAGGTCTGTGTGAAGGAGAAATAATGGACATGACATCAGCAGAGGGTTTGTGTCTCTCCACCATGGTTCCATTTCCTACTAATACTGTTAGGTTATCTAACCAAAAATTCTATGCCCAGTGAGTTGGAGGCCTATTATAAAGGTCTTCTCACTTTGCCCTCTTGATCCAATTCCTTCCCCTTGAGGTGGAGAGAGTTAAGAGGCGTTCAGTGGTGGAGTGCTCCAGTTCATCAGGTTGGATGGTTTGTCTAGACAAGATGTCAGGTATTAATTATTGATATGAGAAAGGGAGATAATTAACACTATTTGCCATTGTTATCAGTATTTATCTGATGCTTGTGTAGTCGAAATGTCCATTCTGCACATGTTCTGGTTAGAGATACAATTCGTCCTTGCACTGGGATGTTTGTTGTGGATCGATTTTGTCCTGTCATAGGATTAATGACGTCATAATCAGTCTTGCTCTTTATTTACAATTAAAGTTGTCCGAAGCTGGTTTCTGATAAAAATTATGATCTTTATGATCATTTTCCTTCTCTTGAGTTGGTGAGTTTTCTAAGCTTAACTAGTTTGCTCATACTCCTCGTCCTTTGGCCTTTTTCAGAGACCTGGTTGTGCGTCCTGTGGACGATTTTTGAGGGACAAGTTTGGCCCTCATCTCTGTTTTCAGTGTAGCCCCTGTGGTCCCTTGCTTAATTGCGAGATATGTAAGCACTGGGGGGGCGAGCTAATGTCCGAATTCTTGTGCTTGCAGGCGAAGGACAAGGTGGAGGAGGAGAAGAAGAAGCTGAAAAAAGAGGGTGTAAGTAAGAAGGGTAAGAGGAAGGCCTCGTCCGCGGTGGACATGGAGGCCTTCCGGACCGAGATGTTGGGAGAGATGAGGAGGACAATCAAGGATTTGGTTCCAGAGTTGCTTCGTGGCATGCTTCCTGGACCAAATCCTTTATTGACCTCATCATCTGCTTCGGAGCAGGTAATCCCCACCTCTGAATCAACGTTCCTTAGTACGCTTCCGTTGTTTGAAGATTCAGAGGTGGCCCCATTAGAGGGGGCGTTCCACGGCCCTGGCAGCAGGCTTATTGCCGCGCCCAATAGGGACCGTGGACGGTCGTCGCTGGAACCCGCGGGCTGCTTATCAGTCCAGGGGTATCCGCACACCGCGGGTGCCAGTACCTCGTATGACACCTTCCCTGGCCAGTCCGGGTTAGCTCTCTTTGCTAACCCAGAGTCTAATCTGTCTGGCCAGGAGGATGAGGATTACCTGTTGGGGTCGCCGTCTGAAGACGTGGCCATGGATTATGACGTCTGTCCACCCCTCGCGGGGAATACAGGCGCCTTTTTCCACGGTTCTACTCTCCCAGGGGTAGAATCCACGGTTCAGACTGTGGCCCTGGGCGCTGAAGGCCAGCGGTACCGCATACCTCGGCTTGCCGAGAGTGTCGCTGGTGCTGGCCGGGGCCGTGGTGGGGCGGTATATGCCCCGCGCTCTACCACGGCGCCTGCTCCTGGTCAAACCAGTGATATTAGCATGCCGGTATTGTCAGGCCCGCATGTTCTCCCTGGCTTGCCAGGGATATCAGCGTACCCGCCGTCAAGCTCTGTTGCGTGCGCTCAGGAGGAAGACGAAGGCCCCCGTCTTGTAGAGCGCTCGCAGCTAGCCACGGAGGAGGATTGGTCTGACGCTTGCCAGTGGTTGGTGAGTGTTAGACCAGATCTGCCCGTGGAGCACTCGGCTAGCCAGCGTGAACACAGGCTGTGGTTAGCTGGTAAGCCTACTGCTAACGCTATGCCTTCTCTGCCGCTGGCAGAGCATGTCGTTGACATGTTCGAGGCGGCGGAGACGTCCATTAAGTCGAGTGGACGTCTCGCTAAGGCCCCGCGCGAGGTGGCCAGGCGTTGCCGCATCGTGCCCCTGGACTACCAGCGGTACGGTGTGGTACCAAAGCCGAGCGTGGATGACCGCGCGGCTTTGGGTGAGGATGCGCGGCCAGGCTCCCGTTCTGACACGGGAGTCTTGTGTTCGAACGCGTTGCGTTCGGCAAATGCCGCGTTGCGTGATGCGGAGGAGAGTGGGAGGGCTTCGATTGCCGCTCTGTCCCACGTCTCCCAGCTGTTACAAGGGGTAGTAACAGCATCCGCACCGCGCCAGCCAAGTCCGGTCACAGTCCAGCGAGCCATCCAGGATGGTATCAACCTGGCTCTGGACTGTATGACGCGGGCGGTGACCAGGAGTGTCCGGGCAAGGCGCACTTTTGCCTTGGATAATCTGTGCCCGTCCCAGGACCTCTACAATAGGCTACTACGTACGCCTATGACAGGTCCTGGTCTCTTTGGAGGTGAGGGATGTAGACACCTCCAGGAGACGGTTACTCTGGTCAATAACCAGAGGGCGCTGCACGAACAGTTTGAGGTGCTTCGTCGTGCCAACGTTCGCGCCGCACCCCCTGCGTATCGTCCCCTGCAGGCTCGAGGTGGTAGTGGCCAGGTCAGAGGCCAACCACCATCGCAGCGCCGGCCTCGGCCGCGTGCGATTCGGCCAGCAGCGAGGGGGGCGCAGGCTCCTCAGGCGCAGTCAGCCAGGCAGCCGCCCGCGCACCGAGGGGCGCGCGGTGCTGGTCGTGGCGCGCGAGGATCTGGGCGGGGTAATCGTTCCTGATGGGACGGTTACCGCGGTGAGAACCGCGCCGGTGTTTCTGGCAAAGGAGACAGTGCCGCTCTTGCACTCCTTATGTCCACCTCTATCCCTAGGTGGACCGATGGGAGGCCGACTAGCCGACCACATGCAAGAGTGGGAACGGTTAACTCAGGACCGTTTAGTCTTGCGATGGCTTTCAGTCGGGTATCATCCCGATTGGATGACAGGCCCGCCATCGCGACTGTCTCTAGTGCCGATCTGGACTCCAAATCCGAGAGATCCAGATCAAAGGTTGTGTATCGAGGAGGAAATAAATTCCCTCATACAAAAAGGAGCTATTCAGCCGGCACAGAGGTGTCTGGGCTTCTATTCAACCCTGTTCTTAGTAACAAAGAACACCGGAGGGTGGAGACCAATTCTCAACCTCAAGCCATTGAACAAGTTCATAGAGACGCCCAGTTTCAAGATGGAGACTGCGCTCGGTGTTGGCGGGGTTAGAGAGGGGAATGTGGACAGCGTCGATAGATTTGAAGGACGCTTATATCCACATCCCCATACACAGGAGTTTCCGTCGCTTCCTGAGATTTGCATTCCAGGGCAGACAGTGGGAATTCAGGGTGCTACCCTTCGGAATTTCCACGGCTCTTCGGGTTTTCACCCGTGTGGTTCTTGCGATCACCGCATACCTCCGCAGGAGAAGCATAGCAGTCCACACGTACATAGACGACTGGCTGTTGAAAGCGCACACCCGGGAAAGTTTGTCGGCCAGTCTGGAGATTGTTTTGAAAACTCTCACAGACTTAGGCTGGATGATCAATTTCCCAAAATCAGAGCTGACTCCATCCCAGAAGTTTGTTTACCTGGGGATGTTCTTCGATCTAGAGACAGGATATGTTAATCCTACTCAGGAGAGAGTTCAGAAACTCATCTCATTAATTCAGTCAGTGTGCGACAGTCGTCATGTCCTGGCACGGGTTTACTTGAGAATGCTGGGGTTGATGGTTTCATTGGAACCAGTCATTCCTCAGGCCGCCTTACGCAGGCGGCCGATCCAGTTATTTCTCATGACACAATGGACCCAGAGTACAGGTTCGCTGGACTCGAATGTGTCAGTGTTGGCGCCTCTGATTCATCACCTGCAATGGTGGTTGGACACAGAGAATCTCTTGGTGGGGGTTATGCTAACCCCTCCCCACCCTCAGGTGACTGTGTATACAGATGCATCGATGGAGGGCTGGGGAGCTTGCCTGGAAGAGTCCACGATATCAGGGCTTTGGAATCTGGAACAGTCAAAGGAACATATAAATCTACTGGAGCTAAGAGCAGTAGTCCTGGGCCTGGAACATTTCTTACAGAAAGTTCAGGGCAAGATTGTTCTTATTCGTTCAGACAACTCAACAGTTGTGACTTACATAAACCGCCAGGGCGGAACGAAGTCGCCCAGTCTCTGTATGATGACATGGAGACTGCTTTGTTGGTGTCTGGATCACCAGATTACCTTGAAAGCAGTTCATATTCCGGGAAGGTTAAACCTGCTAGCAGACTCATTGAGCCGAAGGATGAGTGTTTTACCCACGGAATGGCAACTAAATCAATGTGTGGCGGATCGTCTGTTCGACCATTGGGGGAAACCCAACATCGATTTGTTCGCAACGAAGAAGAATGCGAAGATGACGACGTACGTCTCTCCGATTCCGGATCCAAGCGCTTTCGCAACAGATGCGTTAGCTATCAGCTGGGGGAGAATGTATGCATACGCATTCCCTCCAGCAATCCTGATTCCAAAAATTCTTCAGAAAATCAGACAAGAGGAATGCCAAGTGCTTCTGATCGCCCCGGATTGGCCAAGCCGATCATGGTATACGGATCTGCTGGACCTTCTGGTCTGCAATCCGGTTCCTCTGCCTCTGATGGACGATATTATCTTCCAGGGCAAGGCCCTTCACAGCAATCCGTCAATGTTCAGATTGACTGCGTGGATGTTGTCAAGGAATCTAGAATTAAGGAGGGCTTTTCTGAGCAAGCAGCCATGTTTATGGCCAAAGCCAGGAGGGGGTCAACCTCCAGAGCATATAATTATAAAATCAACAGATTTGCAGAATGGTGCTCAAAAAGATGTATTGATCCAATGGATGCATCTATTCAGGTAGTAGCTGATTTCCTCTGTCGCCTCTATGATGCCTATAGCCTCAAGCCTAACTCTATTGCTGGTTATAAGTCAGCTTTAATGTCTGTTATTCCTTGCTTGGCTAAGAGGGGAAGTGATGAAGTGAATACATTAAATGTATTAATTAAAGGCATGGGCAATCTAAGACCAAGGAATCCACCAGTGATTCCGTCTTGGAGTTTATCGCTAGTGCTTCAAGTACTAGGTGATAAGCCGTTTGAACCACTTAGTTCCATTTCTATGAAACTATTAACACTGAAGACTGTGTTTTTAATTGCTGCGGCCTCGGCTAGGCGTAGGAGTGAGATTCATGCCTTATCAGCCGAGGATGACCGTTTTGTGGTTTCAGGGGAAGGCCTTAAGCTGCTACCTAGGATTAATTTCTTGGCTAAAAATCAGTCGTTGAAATATCCAGGTCAACCTATTGTTTTGCCTGCTTTGACTAGATATGATCCTAATTCTAAAGCATGGTGTCCCGTCCGGGTGCTTTGCCGGTACAAACAACGTACGGCGGTGGCGCACCGACCAGTCGGCGTTATGGGTGTCTTATATTGAACCCCATGGCAGGGCTTCTAAGGACACCATTTCCAGGTGGATTGTAGAATGCATTCAGTTTTGCCATAAATCCGCCACCGGGAAGCAGGTTGACGTGGCCAAGGCTCACAGTGTCCGCGGCGTAGTGACATCCACGGCCCTATTTAATGGGGTCCCGGTGGATGATATTATGTCGGTGGCTCAGTGGCACTGTGAGTCAAGTTTTACAGACCATTATCTCCGTGACACCTCTAATCCTCTCGCCTTGTCGATTTTGAAAAAATAACTTGCCATATATTTTTGATGGGGTTTCCTCATTGCTTATATATTTCACAATTAATTTATGGAAACAACCACTAATTTGGGACTGCATCGTGCTTCACCAATGGGAAGAGGATGTCAGCAGCCATTTCAACAAGGTCAGTCTTGTGTATGTGTTGTCCATTGTTGATTGTCTTGTCACGTTACCCGTTATTAATATGATGATGGTTTTGTGTATTTATTTGGTTCATTGTTGAGAGTATACGAAAATGGAGTTTTTTCGTCTCTGTCCTGTAGTACATGGCACTTGTACGTAGAGAGCGTATAGGACATTGAGGTCATTCGACTCTTCCTCCCAGGAAGGAGGGGGGGGGGGGGAGCGCATATGACATTCGGTCATCTCTCATACATCGGGGGTGTTATCCGATGGTTAGTCAAATCCTGACTGTTTTTTCATACAGTTTCAGAAGTTTAAGTGCCTTAAACGCAGAAAAGCGTATAGGGATGAGCTGGTCTTTTGACCTCGCCTCCCTCCCGCCGAATTCACTGTCGAATTCTGGCAATATCAAAAGTATTAGGGAGGTAAGTATACTCTTGATGTGAAATAAACGAAATCAAGGATTTCTTTTTTCACGAGAGAGTTGATACTTACCTCCCTAGATACGGACCCGGCCTCTCCACCCCACAGAGGCTCGGTCTTCAGGCTCTTTATAGTTGCATGTGTATCAGCCAATAAATTAGACAGAGGAAGTGCTAGTCTGCGCATGCGCGGTGGTGGGGCTGGCATCTGCCAGACTATGCTCTGACTCCCTGCCCAGTAGGGGCACCTAACTGTTTTAATCTGAGTGTTTATTGAGTGAAAGCCAATATTTAGCAATATCAAAAGTATTAGGGAGGTAAGTATCAACTCTCTCGTGAAAAAAGAAATCCTTGATTTCGTTTAACTAATCATAAAACATGGCACAATGCAATTGTTGTAATTATTTTAGTTAATAGCATCTATGTTTGACCAAAATATAGATGAGCCAGTTTGAGAAATATGTTGCTTTAGAAAACCACTGCACTACACTTAGAAAGCACTGCACTATTATATAGGGAAGTCACTGCGCCATACCAAGATGAATTTTCAATCCTCTTCGGCTGTTCGGGTCTCGCCAGATGGTATCGATAGTGTTCAGAATTTGTACTCTAATGTTTCTAATAGCATACTAATTGTGGTTTCTGAATGCTTGTTACTATCTGGCAATTAGCCTAGAGGCATTTTAGTGGTTTCATCAGCGATACTAATTTTTGTTATTTTAGTGTTATGCTTGCAATTCCCATTTGAAGAAAAGTTTGTAGTTCTTTTCAGATATTGCCAATACTAGTGGTTTTGAAAACGTTATACCTCCCAAACCCACTTCCACCAGTACATTACGATTATTAGAAAAAATTGTGATTAGTGATCACGATTATAAAAATTGCATAATCGTACAAACCTACTTTCACATCATGAGAACATACTTACCTCCCTCCCTAACACTCATGATAAACAAATACATGTATATCGGCTCTAAATTCAATAATATTCAGAATAATAAAACGTTAGGTGCCCCTAATGGGCAGGGGAATGTACACAGTCATGCACATGTCAGACCCCACCTACTGCGCATGCGCATACTGGTACTTCCATTTTCTAATATATTGGCTAACAATCAACATTTGGAAAACTTTCCAAGCTCTTTATTGAGAATTTTCACTATTTATTATCATCAATTTCCATAATGGTTGATGCAAAATCGTCGGAGGAGTGCTCTTCATCCATTAAGGTGATATTGTTCCATATATTAATTAAGACGTGTAACTTTTATATGTTACCAGTTTTCGTTCGCGGCCGACTTGGCATTACCGCGTTTTTAGGCACTGGGAATCCTTGTTAAATTCTCCCAGCGCCTAGGTCTACTAATCCCTTGTGTCTTTGTGTCCACAAGATCATCTATGAATGATAAGAGCTCCTGTTCTTCACTCGGAGATTGATCACGTCTCTTTTTTTCTGACTTATCATTATGATTTGTCTAAGGGTTGGAAATATAGGACGAATAAATATCTCCCTCTTGTCCCATCCCCTAAGAGAAAGTCATACAGACTCGTTTGCCTGTGCTCAGGATAAGGGAGTTTATTAGTTATGGCACCTAATTATTTGAAAATATTTAACAATTTTTGCTGCCCGCTTTATTGCACTGTATTCTCTCTTGTGTGTGCATGGGTTTTCTCGGATATATAATTTATTATTATATTATTCTTGAGTAATGAATGTATGCAGTCACTAGGTATTTCTTGCATTCATTTTCTGATATCTCCTCTCCTTGAAGGGGCTGTTACATTGAGGTTTGATGTCATAATCAACCAGAGACTTTTTCTCTTTCCTTGATGTCATAATCTTAGTTTAGAGAAATCAAATTGATGTCATTATCATCCTTTGTTATGAATGTGGAGAGATATCTAGATAGTCATAATCTTTCTCTCATCTTTCTAACATTCTTAATAGGGTTTCCCTGGTTGTTAGCTCACCTGACCAGAATGGCCAAGTGAGCTTATGCCATGGCGACCGTCCGTCCGTCAACCTTTTTATTTAAACGACTTCTTCTCAAGAAGCACTGGGCCGATTTCAATTATATTTGGCAGGAAGTATCCTTAGGGCATAGGGATCCAAGTTTGTTGAAATGAAGCCGATCAGCCAATTTGGCCGGCGAACATCTTGGATTTTGGCCGATTTTAGGAAATACCTTTAAAAATCTTCTCCGAAACCGCTTGCTGGATTGAAGCAAACCCCGTGAAATATGATCTAGGGCAAGAGCTGAACCAAGTTTGTTCAAGGGAACCTGATTGCTCCCATGGTTTGGCGGCCATCTTGGTTGACCTAGTTTTAGCGAAAATGACTTCTCCAGAACCGCTGAAAGGATCGTGTCGAAATGTGGCAGATATGGTTAGGGAGTAAGAGCCATTAAAATTTGTTCAAGGGAAGTTGATCCATCAAAAAACATGGGCACCATTGGTCAATCAAAATGTAGCGTGTTTGACGGCCATATTGGATTTTTTTATTTGATGGATTTTGAGGCCGAAATTGGTTTTATGTGTGTTTTTGGGTATTCTGATCTCAAGTTTGCAATTTTCGAAACTCAGATAAACGGTTTGGTGGCCATCTTGGATCATTTTCCCACCAAAAGCTCCCATACTAAAGCAATAGAAAATTTAAAATGTCTTCTCAAGAACTGCTAGGCCGATTTCAATTATATTTGGCAGGAAGCATTCTTAGGTTGTAGACAGTCAAGTTTGTTCAAACGAACCCAATCAGCCAATTTGTTCGGTGGCCATCTTGGATTTTGGCCGATTTTTAGAAATGTCTTTAAAAATCTTCGCCGAAACTGTTTGAGCGATTGATTAAAAACTTCATTTAGGGCACAAGCTGATCCAAGTTTGTTCAAGGGAACTTGATTTGCCAAATGGTTGGGTGGCCATCTTGGATGTCCTGGTTTTCATGAAAGCAACTTCGTCTCCAGAGCCACTGGACAGATTGGGGCGAAATTTTGGAGATATGATATTGATGACTAAGGACCATTAAAGTTTATTCAAGAGAAGTTGATACATGAAGAAACATGGCCTCTGTTTTCTTGTTACAAGTCTGCTCAACTCATTAGAGTTTTACTTATTGTTAATGACCATTCTAGTTGAGATGTTTATGGTCTAGGGGAGCGATACAGGCCCCTTGGGCCTCTTGTTTTTTGTTATTGTTTAGCAAGAGAAGACATCTGTCCCTTTGGGGTTGTCAGTAATAAAAGTGGGTGTCTTCTCTCTTGAGTTTGTTTTTTGTATTTACAAACTAAAATACTCATTCTCTTCATATGCCTACCTTTCAGAAATCATCATGTCCACAATGTCTACGGCATCTGAAGGCTAGATTCTTCCCCCACCCTTGCCCATCTTGTGCAGACTGTAGGCTGTCCAACAAATGTGGCATTTGTAAAGAGGTGGTGGGGATCTAACCTCTAAATTCCTTGGTTCGCAGGCTAGACTGATGGTTGAAGACCGCAAGAAGGTGAAGAAGGAGGGTAAGAAGGCCTCTGAGATTGGTGAGCTCGAGGCCTTCAAGGTAGAATTAGTGAGTGAGATGCGCAGGACTTTGAAATACCTGATTCCTGACATGCTTCACGGCATGTCAGGCACAGGTGTTTCAACTTCCTGTGCATCGACCTCAGTGCAGGTAGCCCCCGTCCCTGGATCATGCCTTACTAAATCGGACAAAGCTTTCAGTGATCCAGGGGCGGCCGTTTTGGACCCAGGTTTGAGGTTCGCATCGCCTGGTGATCCAGCGGCACGAGCAGCATCAAGCGGGACCCGACCAGCGGGCCTGACCACGATCACTCGCCGAGTACCCTTATCATGTGCCTTTGGGGATTCTCCTGGTCTGTCTGGGTTAGTGTTTCTAGCTAACCCAGAGTCTAACTTTCCTGACCAGGAAGATGATGAAGACTACCTGCTCGACCCACAGGATGATCATGAAGACATGGATGCGAGCGTCTACACTCCTCTCATGGGGAGCGTGGCCATTCGCACCTATGGTTCTGTTCCCTTGGGAGCAGGTTTCATGATTCAAACTGTGGGCCGATTTGGAGCGGAGGGCTGTCCGTATAAGATACCATGCTTAGCCGTGGAATCTCATACGGACGACCCGGACCGTGCTAGTGTGCATTATGTCCCTCACACGAGCGCGGCCTCAGTGTGCGGCCTGCCCGTGGAGAATGTCATGCCAGCCCTCGCAGGCCCGTATGCATTCCCGGGGCAGCCAGGTACGTCTGTAGCCTCCTACACGGCCCCACCTTCGAATGCCATTGAAGATGATGAGGGCCTGTTGCTCGTCAGCAATTTGCAGGTGGCCACCGACGAAACTAATCTGATGCATGCGCATGGCTGCTCACTGTCAGGCCAGAGCTCTCCGTGGACGAAATGATGTTTACGGATGCATCGATGGAGGGATGGGGAGCTTACCTGGAAGAAGCCATAATATCAGGGCTTTGGCATCTGGATCAGTCAAAGGAGCATATCAACATGCTAGAATTACGGGCTGTAATTATAGGCCTGGAACACTTCATAAAAGAAGTGGAGGGAAAGTTTGGGTTGATACGTTCAGACAACTCAACAGTAGTGAGTTACATAAACCGCCAGGGTGGAACGAAGTCGCCCAGTTTCTGTATGATGACATGGAAACTGCTTTGCTGGTGCATGGATCATATGATCAACTGGAAAGGAGTTCATATTCCGGGAAGGCTGAATCTGTTAGCAGAACTCATTGAGCCGAAGGATGACCATTCTGCCTACGGAATGGCAACTAAATCAATGTGTGGCGGATCATCTGTTCAATCATTGGGGAAAACCCAACACAGATTTATTCGCAATGAAGAAGAATGCGAAGATGTAGATTTTTCCGATTCCAGATCCAAGCGCTATCTCAATAGATGCACTAGCTATCAGTTGGAAGGGAATGTATGCATACGCATACCCTCCAACAATCCTGATTCCAAGGATTCTTCAGAAAATTAAGCAGGAGGAATGTCAAGTGCTTCTGATCACCCCGAATTGGCCAAGCCGATCATGGTTTACGGATCTGCTGGACCTTCTGGTCTGCAATCCGGTTCCTCTGCCTCTGATGGACAATATTATCTTCCAGGGCAAGACCCTTCACAACAATCCATCAATGTTTCAATTGACTGCATGGATGTTGTCAAAAAATCCACAGTTAAGGAGGGCATTTCTGAGCAAGCATTCAATTTCATGGCCAGAGCCAGATGGGGGTCAACCTCCAGAGCATATAATTATAAAATCAACAGATTTGCAGAATGGTGCGCAAAGAGATGTATCAATCCAATGGATGCATCTATTCAGGTAGTAGCTGATTTTCTCTGTCACCTGTATGATGCCTATAGTCTTAAGCCTAATTCTATTGCTGGATATAAATCAGCATTAATGACTGTTATTCCTTGCTTGACAAAGAGGGGAAGTGATGAAGTATGTATTCTAAATACTCTTATCAAAGTTATGGGCAATCTCAGACCGAGAAATCCTCCACTGACACCATCATGGAATCTCTCTGGTTGTTCAAGTTTTGAGTGATAAACCTTTTGAACCACTTAGCGCTATTTCTATAAAATTATTGTTACTTAAAGCTGTATTTTTAGTTGCGGCAGCATCGGCTAGACACAAAAGTGAAATTCTTGCCTTGTCTGCTGAGCCTGACCATTATATAGTTACAGGTGAAAGCCTTAAGCTTCTACCGAGATTGAATTTCTTGGCTAAGAATCAATCTTTAAAATACTGGGTCAACCTATTATTTTACCTGCCTTAACCAGATATGATCCTGGTGCTAAAGCATGGTGTCATGGCCATGCTTTAAATAAGTACAAGAAAAGAACTCGGGTTTGGCGGACCCATGCTCCCTATGGTTGTAATATACTGAACCCCATGGTAGGGCATCAAGAGACACTATTTCCAGATGGATAGTAGAATGCATTCAATTCTGTCATAAGACAGCCACTGGAAATCAGGTAGATAGAGCCAAGGCTCATAGTGTCCGTGATGTGGTAACTTCCACGTTATTATTTAATGGTGTTTCTATTGAAGACATTATGTCAGTAGCCCAGTGGCACTGTGAATCAAGATTTACCGACCATTACCTCCGTGACACTTCCAACCCGCTCGCCGTCTCAGTCCACAGAAAATAATGTAGAGGCTTATATTTGTAATTAGTTTTCCTCCTCTGCTATTTACAAATATCACATTTGTTGGTAGGGAATCCCTACTATTGCTGGTATCATTCTCTTCATCCGGTGGGGGAAGAGATGGTTTCCGCACCCAAGACATCAGAGGCCAGTATTTGTGACCATTTTGTGTTTTGTCTTGGTGATGGTGTCATGTTTTTATTTAATATGGTGATGGTTAATGTCTCTTAATTGTGGTCCTTTCAGAGAGTTTTGAAAATGAAGCAATTCTTCTTTTTCCAATGTCTAGTAATACTTTCATCAAGTATTAGATAACGTGCTAGTCATTTAGAGCAGCATTTTTTCCTAACCTTCCTCAGAAAGAGGGGGTAGGGGGGTTGGGGGTGGGGAGCGCATTTGCCTTTTGATCAATCTCTTCATCGGTCGATTATCCGATGCAAAATTCTATTCCTGGTTGTGTTTCAGACACAATTTCAGATGTTTTAGATCTCTTGAAAATTCAGAGCTAGTCTCTTCGAGGGTGTACTGGTTTTCATGACCTTGCCTCCCTCCCGCCAAATTTACTTTCATATTCCGACTTTTATCAAGAGTGTTAGGGAGGTAAGTATGTTCTCATGATGTGAAATAAGAAAATTTATCAAATGACATACTTACCTCCCTAACAGGATCCCGTCCTCTCCACCCCACAGAGGCCTGGTCCTTTGGTTATTTGAATAGTTGCTTCTATGTCAGCCAATATTTAGTAACGGAAGTACCAGTATGCGCATGCGCAGTAGGTGGGACAAGACATGTGCATGACTGTGTATGTCTCCCTGCCCAGTAGGGGCACCTAATTTTTTATAATTCTGAATATTATTGAATTTAGAGCCGATATACTAGTGTATCAAGAGTGTTAGGGAGGTAAGTATGTCATCTCACTCGTGAATCAGAAATTTGATAAATTTTCTTATTTCATGACGGAACTTCATCATTGTGATATCAGCTAACAAGTGACATATTTGATTATGATGTCAGATACTTGAGTGACAGATCAGATCCATGTATTAACCCCTTCCCAGATAAATCCCTGAATAAGTCGATTCGTTATGATATAAAACTTATCCTGTTGAATATTTTAAAATCAATTTGACTGGAAGCAGTTCAGCAACGGCTTCAAGTCAAATTAATTTCAAAATTTTCAAGTTTTCTTGTAGAGCTGCGTTGAAAATGAGGTATGGGGAATTGATCAGTGAAAGGGTTAATACAGAATTGTTTAAATGAGTATGGCGAGGATTCACAACATTCACATTTTTACAGTTCAATATAAGACAGACAAACAATATGCCCTTGGGACATTTACTTTACAGTCTAGATTTCTCATCACACATGGTACATCTACTAGTATTCTTATTTGCATAAAATAACTTTGAATTTCTTTGTAGCGTGGCTTTTCATCAGACTGGCTTGGTAGCATCTTTAGTTCAGCAGTGCTGGGGAATTCACTAGTGGCCATTGTTGCTGGATGGGTAGCTCAGCTGTTTGCGGATTCTTTTGGATTTGTGTAAGCGGTTATAATACACATTTGTTTACTCTGCTTCTGTGATGGCTACAGTACAGTGGTTAGTTACCTTTAACCTTTAACACTCAAGACATCCAAAAATGGCTTCTGTAGTGGTCTTGGAGAATGTCCATTTGCAGATGAAGAGGAGACTCTTTTTGAAATTTTATCACTGGAATGACTGGCTCGATAACTGAGCCAGTCATTCCAGTGATAAATTTTAAAAGATAGTCTTCTCTTGGTCTGCAAATAGACATTTTCTATGAGAAAATTGAAAGTTTCTTGAACAAATGAAATTGTTAAAGGGTCAACAAGTTCTGTGTTTTCTTTGAGAAAATCAAAATTTTCTATCGAAAAAATATGAGGATTAACCCTTTAATGACTAAATTTGTTCAAAAAATTCAAATATTTACTTATTGAATGTCCATTTGCAGGCCAAGAGAAGACTATTTTTGAAAATTTACCACTGGAATGACTGGCTCGGTTATCGAGCCAGTCATTCCGGTGGTACATTTTCAAAAATAGTCTTCTCTTGGTCTGCAGATGGACATTCCTCATGACCCCTGCAGAGGCCGGTCTTGGCCGGCTTCGTCATGAAAGGATTAAAGGCTTGACAGGAGCACAAGTTGTGGGTGTAAAATGTGCATATTGCACACCTCTTTCCTGGTGCCAAAATAAGTTTGGCGTACAAAGTGCCCGGAAAAAGATTTTAGCATGCCACAAAATGTGTCTCGCACTTTAAACGGTCAGTTTTCTGGGTCATCTTGTGTTGATGTCAGAGCGCCATACTTGTCAATATAGTAATTCATTTAATCTGAAGAATCATATCTATGGAAAAATCATTTACAATTCATTCAATAGCATGTTGAACATTTTGTAGCTAATCTGATTGGAATTAACAGGCTCCAGTCGAATTAGTTTCAAAAATATTCAACTGCTTGTAACATGGACATGTATTCTAGAAATTTAAATTCTGCATACCATGTTTTAAATGATTGACGTAATATTACTATTTTCTTACTTCAGAGCCCCATTTGATGTGTCTATGGTGGTTCTGATTGTGATGAATGTAATCATTGTGTCCACATGGACGGAGAACTACGGTGATTCCAGTATTGATGTCCGCCAGTCATTCACCAATGCCATCAAAGCAATTAAAACAGGTAACATATTCAGCTAGTATGTATAATTTGTATTCTGAAAATCACTTCTCATGTGGTAAATCATTGTACCTTTAACCCTTTACTAGCTTGAATATCAAAATGCATGCTTACTGTTTGTAGGTCAAGAGAAGACTATTTTTGAAAATTTACCGCTGGAATGATTGGCTCGGTTATTGATCCAGTCATTCCAGTTGTAAATTTTCAAAAATATGTCTTCTCTTGTCCTGCAAATGACCATTTCTCAATACCACTGCAGAAGGTCAGCTTGAGTGTTGCAGGGCTAATGGCTAAATTTGTTCAAGTACATCAAAATACTTGGTTATTGAATGTCCGTTTTCAGGCCAACAGAAAAGTGTTTTTTGGAAATTTACCACTGGAATGAGAATGATTGATGCAGTTATCGAGGTAGTCATTCCCATTGTACATTTTCAAAAATAGTCTTCTGTTAGCCTGCATATGAACATTCCTCAAGACCCCTCCATAGACCTGCTTCGCCCTGAAAGGGTTAACCAAATGATTTGAACTCCATAAAAATCTGAATTTTTTTTGTGGTGTAGATACCTTTCACAATGGGTCATGATGAAAATCCAAAATGACCACCAGGTGGACATGTTTAAAATTGGTTTCCATGGAATAGCGCTCTATAGCTTTAACTGGTTGACCAGTCCGTAGCTTTGGTCAGTTGACCACTAGAAATCCATTGTCTGTGGTCTGGGGAGGATACCTTTAAAGACACTATTCAAATTGTTTTCAAAGTAGTTCTACATGAAGTGAGGGATAGCTCAACATACATGGATGAGATTTGTCCTATTTTTATAGGAAATTATTTTTTGCTCACCAGATTCATAGGAAATCCAGTAATTTTGAATTGCAGAAATAGTGTATTCTTTTCCCATTAATGGTCACTATTGGTCAAGAAAATCTAAATTTGTGTTTAGTGAATGTTCATTTGCAGGCCGAGAAGACAAATTTTGACAATTTATCACTGGAATGACTGGCTCGGTTACCGAGCCAATTATTCCAGTGGTAAATTTTCAAAAAATCCATCCATGTCCTGCAAATGGATATTCCTCAGGACAGTTGCATAGACTTTTTGACTCGGCTGCCAATTAAAAGGTTATTTGGTTTAGGAGATAGTGTCAATTTCTATGTCAAGAAGGATTGACGCTTCGCATCGAGCCATTTCCTATTTTTTCTTCGAGATCAATCACATCCCTGCAACATAGCAATCAATATTGTGTGCAGGGCATGGAAAAAACACCTGAAGGGAACTTCACCAAACTTGGCATGTGCCACCCTTATAGGTCCGAAGAACACTATTAAGTACGGCTTTGAAAAGTCAAAAGTCAAGTCACAGTGACCCAATTATGGGCATTTAGTTCCATTTCTCAATATTAAGTCAAGTTCTACTAAAGGAATCTTCATCAAACTTGGCACTTTATGCTTCCTGTGGGTGTCCGAAGAACTCAATTAATTTTTGTATCAAAAGGGCAAGGTCAGAGTGACCCAATTAAGGACATTGGGTTGTATTACTGGATGACAGCTCAATTTATACTAGAGGGATCTTTACTGAACTTGGCGTGTGTATTGATTGCCATTGGGGGTCCGCAAAACTGTTACCATATTAATTTTGTGATAAAAGTCAGGTCATCTCGACCAATTAAGGAAATTATGATTACTTTTAATTCAAATAATCTGACCTTTATGGCCGATTAAATATCATCAGCACAGTCTTCTTCTTCTTTTCGATCGCTGGTATCACACTTGGAGAGCCGTTCTCAAGATGAAATCTGTGGTTTTCTGCAGTTCTTCCACAGGCCCATACAGCTTTTCAAGAAAGGAGGTTGACAAAGGCCAGATCTCTTCTCTCAGCAGCTGATACGTACTGCAACATTGAAGTATGTGCTCTGTGGTCTGTTCTGCTTCTCCACAAGGACAAGCGGCCGATGTCGTAAGGTGGAACCGCCTGTACATGTGTTGGTTTAGTCTGTTATGTCCAGTTCTGAGACGAAAAATGGGCACTTGCTCTGGCCTCGAGAGATGATGGTAGGCATCTTCTGATTGAGGTGTTCTACAGAGTGACTTGATGATAGTCTTAATTTCTGTATGCGTAACCATGTTTTCTGTCTGATTCTCTTCTGCACCCACCTTTGCCATCTTGTCTGCTTCCTCATTTCCTTGGACTCCACAGTGTGAGGGGATCCACTGCAATACTATCCGAAAGTATTTGATGGTTTGTAGTGCTTCTTCAATTTGTGGCAGCTTACCTTTGGTGATAGTCTCAAGGACGGAGCGGGCATCAGATAAAAAGACAATCTGTCCAATAGGGTCTGCTGTTCTGCTGATGGTATTAGCTGCATGGACCAGTGCTTCGACTTCAGCTCTGTAGTTTGTGCAGTGTTTGCCTGTCGGTATTGCAGCTAACTCATGTTGTCCGTTTGGATACTGTATGTGCAGTCCGGCACCTCCGCTCCTAATTGCATCTTTGGCTGATCCATCTGTGTAGATCCTTATCCATGTCTCCTGAGGGTACATTTCTTCCAGCATGGCTAGGGTCAGGGCCTTCTTGCTCACATCACTGCGTTCATCTTTGGTTGTGAGATGAAGTACTGTGGTTCGAATAGCTATGCTCTCTAGTTTGTTTTCTCAGGGTGGAGGATCAAGGGTGTAGTTTGGGTCTTCTATTTGTCTTCTATTTGTGCTGGCAAGATTTCTGGGTGTTTCCCTTGAAGTGCTTTTGTCTCTTTCACAAAACTTGATCTTTTAAGTCTTCCCGATGACAGCTGTGCTTGCCTGATCTTCATCGGGTGGTTGTTGAACGATTTGAACTTTGCAGCTTGGATCAGTGCTTTGCGTTCCCTTCCTTTACTAAGTGGGGGGATGCCTGCTGTCTGCTCCATTTTTTCTATTGGTGTTGATCTCATTCCACCAGGGATGATGCGCAGTGCCTGGTTTTGTACTCTGTCGAGGTTCTGTTGATGAGATTTAGCTGCTGTCATCCATTAGCTGGATCCATACTCAAGGTGTGGTTGTACGGCACCTAGGTAGATGGTCTTGAGGATCCTTTCATTGGCACCCCACTTTGTTCCTGCCAGCTTCCTCATGATGTTTAGCTTTCTTCTGGCCTTTGCCTCTGCATTCTGGATATGCTCCTTTCATGTTAATCTTCTGTCATAGGTGACTCCCAGGTATGTCTGCTGGTCCTCGTACCCGAGTGGAGTACCGCCCAGTGTCAGATTGCCAACCTTGGTTTTGGTGGACAGTGAGAATAGCATGGCTGATGATTTTTCTTTGTTGATGGTAATACACCAGCGATTGGCCCAAGCTGTAATTCTGTCCACGGCGAGCTGCATTCTGTACGTGGCAGTCATTGTGTACTCCTCGGTGCACCAGAGTACGAGGTCATCTGCATAGAGGGCTGCTTGGATCCCATTGGACAGCTCTGCTACAATATCATTAATGAAGAGTATGAATCATCACAGTCCATATTTGCATACATAAATATGCATTGCATGATGGTGGTCGGATGGGATGGTGGTGGGGTGGGGTCATAATTTCAGCAATATCTGATTGTCTTCTTGTTTTGCTTATTTTACACAGACCGCAAGATCTTATGTCTTGGGCTTATACAGTCACTATTTGAAGGCAGTATGTATACATTTGTCCTGGAATGGACACCTGCCCTATCCCCTCCAGTAGCTCCAGTGACGAGCTTGCCTGACATAAAAGCACCATCAGCATCCACAATATCTGGTGCATGATGGTGGTCGGATGGGATGGTGGTGGGGTGGGGTCATAATTTCAGCAATATCTGATTGTCTTCTTGTTTTGCTTATTTTACACAGACCGCAAGATCTTATGTCTTGGGCTTATACAGTCACTATTTGAAGGCAGTATGTATACATTTGTCCTGGAATGGACACCTGCCCTATCCCCTCCAGTAGCTCCAGTGACGAGCTTGCCTGACATAAAAGCACCATCAGCATCCACAATATCTGACAGCACATCCGGACATAGGGGCATTATTCCACATGGTGTAATATTTGCAGCTTTTATGGTATGTATAATTATGTTAACCCTTTCCTGGCCAACATTGCTCAAGAAAATGTACTTATTACTTCGATTTTTCAATATCCATTTGCAGGCCAAGAGAAGACTATTTTTGAAATTTCACCTCCTGGAATGACTGGCTCGGCTATCAAGCCAGTCATTCCAGCATGTCCAGTGGTAAATTTTTTTTTTAATCTCTTTCGTCTATAAATGGCTATTCCTTAACCCTTTAACCCTCATATCAGGCAAAAAAATGGCTTCTGCAGTGGTCTTGAGAAATATCAATTTGCAGACCAAGAGAAGACTTTTTTTGAAAATTTACCACGAATGAGCCAGTCATTCTAGTGGTAAATTTTCAAAAATAGTCTTCTCTTAGTCTGAAAATGGACATTTTCTGTGAGAAAATTGAAATTTTATTGAACAAATTTGAATGTTAAAGAGTTAAGACCGCTTCAAGGGCCGGATTCACCATTGCCTTAAGTCAACTGTCCTTTATAAATGTTATGTCATTTAAATTAATATTAAACCTCTTAATAATCAAGCCGGTCAAACATGGCTTTTGCTGTTTCTGAGAAATGTTCATGTGCCAGCCAAGAGAATACTATTTTTGACAGTTTATCACTGGAATGGCTGACTCGAATAAATCAATCCTGATCATATAAAATTTGTAAAATAATATGATGTCTCATTTAACCCTTTACTGATCAATTTTGGATGTCGAGCCAGTCATTCCATTGGCAAATCTTCAAAAATAGTCTTCTCTTGGTCTGCAAATGGACATTTTGAATGAAAAAGTTGAAATTTTCTTTAACAAATTTGAGGGTTAACGGTTTAAGACCAATGAAGAGGCCATTTATTTTGGCTGGCATGCCTGTTAAAGTGTTAATTATACTAAGTCTTGTAATTGTGTAGTGGCTGTATTCCTCAAAATTACTTATAGTTTCCAGTAAACATGATTCAAATATCTATACACGTGCCTTTTAAAATGGAATACCATGTATGCCGATCCTAAATGTTTTTCCATATTTGGTATCATTCTGTGAGTGGATATTCATGTGTTTTCTTGCAGGTGGCTGTCATGATAGGTTCATCTTTATTCAAGATGTTTTCACAGTACACTTCTATTGAGTCATTCATGAGGTGATGTAGTGTGCCAATATATAGGATCTGCATATATTGTAATGGACTGAATCTTTACACAATAAAATTGTAAAGAAAGGATAATAAAGAAATATTAGTTACCTCTCCGGGATGTAGAAATTGTTTGAGTGTTGCCAGCGACTGTAAGTTAGTGCTGAAGAAGTGACCGAGAGATGGTTACGAAAGCTACACTCAAACAATTTCTACATCCTGGAGAGGTAACTAATATTCTTTTGTTATGAATCATCCTGGGATCAGGACCAACCTTTTCGGAAATAATAAAGTCGTCCATGTCTAGTTATGTCCAATCCAATTCTAGTTAACCCTTTCACTGACAAATCCCTGAATAAGTATTATTCTTTAAGATATAAAACTTAATCTGTTGAATATTTGGAAATTAATTTGACTGTTCCAGTCAAATTAATTTTAAGATATTGCAGGGGTGTAGATTTACCTCATTTGGGCACACCACCTATCTGGTCCGGAATCCATCAATGCTCCTAGAGACTGGAGAATTTTGAAATCTGAGAGATTGATTTTGAGCCATTTTAGTTTTAATAGTACCAACACAGAAGACTACGAAAAATATGGCCGCAACACGATCATACACTTTGAAAACCTAAGCAACCAGTTAGATTCTCTACTAGAAAGTTACAACAGAGCACTACAACAAGACACGACATCTCTGCTTGCACCAAGAGAGTAATCAAAGAAAACACAGAGGATCCCTCTCATGACTGATTACCACCCACAAAGCATTCACCTTAAAAGGATTATCAACAGACACTGGGACCTTCTACACACAAGTCCGAAATACCAGGACACTTTCACAGAAAAACCTCTTTATAGAAGGAACCCAACCATCAAAGACCAACTTGTATGCGCCTCCTTTAAATACCCTAATAAAAGAGGATTCCATGGAAGATCTATTCCAAACAAAATAGAACCATGTCAAAAAAACAACTCTATTTTTTGCAATCGGCTAGGAAAAGAGAAAACTTTCTATATCACATATACAAGATTAAGCTACCGCTGCCACGCCAGGATGTATTGCACCACTAGAAAAGTCATATATCGATTGCTCACATTGTTCTGAATGCAATGTTCAATATGTGGGTGAGACAAAACATGAAGTCCAGATACATATCAAAGAACACATCAGAGATACCAAAAATAAAAGACACACCAGTCTCGCTACATTTTAATTTGCCGGGCCATGATACGAACTGTATCAAATATAGGGTCATTGAAGTCTTCCGCCACGATCCTGACAGCAAGGGACAAACAGCTCCATGCAAGGACCGTGAATCTTACTGGATCCACCAACTACATACTATGGATCCTGTAGGCATTAATCACGCAGGTTGGTAACCCTTACACCCTGTGTGTGAGCAACCATATAAATTAAAAGATAAAGTGGAGTTCAAACGATAGAATATTGACATCAGAGTGATAATGGTTAATCACATCTGATTTCTCTCAATCACTAGATACTGCAAGTATGTGTAAAGTTAATTATTATACATGGAAGGAAGAAATATGTTACATTTCTAAAGAATAGTTTCAGTCACAATTAATTGTCTGAAAAAGTTTGCTGTATGATTCTTCTTTCGTTTCAGATTTGTACTTTTTGTATCCGGGTTAGCTTTGCTCCCAACGATTCTTTTCCCAGGGGTGAGTAATTTTTTCACATCAAGAGTATACTTACCACCCTGATATGCTATGATATTTCCTAAATATCGACCTAGCTTCAATAATACTCAGAATTAAAAAGAAACCGCCCCCACTGGGGAGGTTACACAACTGACAGACCAGCGGATGTGCAGCCCAAACTCACACATGCGCGGGGCTGACTCATTCTCTTCTTAAAATATTGACCTGCCATTGTAACACGCCTTCTAACCTTGCTTTTGCTTTCTTTCTTTTTGAAGCTTTGAGTTGTTTTGCAACTTATTTTGATTGAATATTTGTATGTATGACGTAGGGTTGCACGATTATTCACTTTTCATAATCGCGATCATTTAAGAAAAATAATCGCGATCATACGATTAATCATGAACTATATTAACTACGTCAATGCTGCTTAGAGGACGTTATTATGCTACTGCAGATTGTAAGAGTATGGGTTAGGCACATGGGTATACATACATGGACAGAATACGCCAGTTGCTGATTGCAAACAAAGGAATGTATCAAGATTTTTCTAGATGGAAAACGGAAAGTAACGTATTTCGTTTAATTGTAGCCTATGCTCTAATAGAAGTCCACCCCCTAACTTTGACATATGAGCTCCAATGACTTCTTAGCAGTTTCAAAATGGCAAAACTCTGTATTAGAAGCCCACCCTCAGCAGATAATTTGTGAGAATAGCGTGTATAATAATAACAATCGTGTCACAGGGTGTGTCTACTTAAGACAGATCTCTGCCCTGATACATTTCCGGCCCCTCTAGAAGTCAATACTGGCCTCGGATTTGTAAATCTCGACCACCTATACTAATAGTAGGCCACGTATGTTCAAGATATAATAAAGTTTATTCCACACTTTTGTAGTTAAAATGCGCTTAAAACAGTCTTGGCGTGATTAAATAGCTTCCTTATAAATATATTGTAAGACCAAATTTATGTATCAAACAAGTACGGGAGAAAATGTGCATCAATTTTGTAACGCCGATCAACATTGAATGATCCAAATTGAATTATTACGAACGACAATATCGCCGGTATCTTAAGTTGGCGAGCCAGTGGATCTTTTGCGATGGGAGGCGGCGTGTTCTCGCGAGATATTATACGCTAATGGGAGTTTATCAAACGGGTATCCATTATTCAGATCAGTATAATAAGCAGTTCCTATCGCGCAATGATAATATAAAGAAATTCCCGAGTTCCGAGTCCCCGATTCCAGAATATTTATATCCGAGTACTCTCTCTAAAATAAACTTCAATTGGAGGCGAATCACGTGATTTGTATTTTATTCGTGACGCCATTTTATATCAAATTGTGGATTAATTTTGATGTAATAAACGACCTTTATTAAAGGATACGCAATATTTAGGCACTCAAATCAAATAATTTCACATCCCCGGGGATGTTTTGAGGTATACATTAAACATAGGCGTAGGCGGTGAGAATTTTTACGTGAGAAAATGCGTTGAATTTCCGTAGTATCAGTTCTAGAACTTTTTTGGGAAAACCATTAGCGCATAACTATTCAGAGAATGGGGAACGCGGGATAAGCGTGTGTGATTACAACAACAATGACAAATAGCGACCAAGTGAACAATCTTTATTCATCTAAAACTAATCCTGAGTCAATACAAACAAATCAGTTATTTATTTATTTAGTTTATTTAATCATTCATACATTCGGCTGATAGCCGGATGTTTGTTTCCATGCTTGGTAACGCGAGCAGAGTTTCACAAGCATAAAAGTGTCTTGACAAAAATTTCAACATGGCGATTATACGATTATTTCATTTTATAATCGTCCACGATCATTTTGAATTATATAATCGCGATTAATCGAATAATCGAAAAATCGTGCAACCCTGGTCTGACGCTGCCAAGTCACCGCAGGATGCTCCCGGTCCAAGCCATCAGGTGCACTTTAGTAAATTTATTGATAAAAAATGTGTGCGTTGACTCGGATGGTGATTCGCGCTAACTTGTGGATACATCCTTATTAGGCTAGCTCTTTTGGGGGGGGAGGCCTATATATTAGCTAACGCATGTTGTGCTTTGTTTTTCAGACACATGAGCTGATATTTGAAGTGTATCCTTTATTTTGAACAATATTTATACTTGGTTTCTGGGTCCTTAGAATTTATTATGAGTTTGCAGAGGGAATTATTACCATAAGGAGTAATTTTTCTGCATTTCCCCCCCCCCCCAGCACAGGGTTTTGGATTCAGGATCAGGTATTCCTGTTGTTGTTCATCAGACTTCACTCGCCCTCAGAAGTCATCTTATGAGGTTTATTTAGGAGAGAGAAAAAATTTCAATCATTTTATTTCTAAAAATTTTAGAAATTTTTTGACTGAGTGTTGAGTTATTTATCTTTCTTGATGGTTTGCATAGGTTCATTGTGTTTATAAAGTTCAATTACTAATGAATCTTTTTTTTAAGCTGTGAAGTCTAAAAGTTTGCCTCTCAAGTATTCAAGTTCAAATTCTAATGTCTGCGTTGTCTTCTTAAAGAACTATAAGAAGTTTTAGGATTTGTTTACCTTTTGTCAGGCCTATAGTCTTTTACTATGGCCCTGGCTTATCCTTTCTGTTGATAGTCAACGTTTTCCTTATGGATCTTATTAGCCTTCTGCAATTGGTTTTTTGGTTCGTCATAACTAAGAACTAATTGTTTCTGTTTTGTGTCGTTTCAGAGGGTAATTGAGAACAATTGCCTTTAGGACCGTTTCGTGAAGGCCCACTTTTTCCCTCATGACTGCACTAGGTGCAGTATGTGCGGGCCCCTTCTAAATTGCCATGTGTGTGAGTCGTTGCCGGTGGAGGTGATGACTGATTTTTTAAATCAGTAGTTGAAAGACCAGGCGGCAGACGAGAAGAAGCATCTGGAAAAAGAGTGTTGTAAGAAGAGGAAGGCATCCATGCCAGACATGGAGGCCTTCCGTCTTGAAATGATGGGAGAAATGAAGAAGACAATCATGGATCTTGTCCCGGAGTTGCTTCGCAGCTTGCTTCCCGGGTCAAGTTTGTCATTGTCTTCTTCATTTGCTCCGGGAAAGAGTGTTCCCGTCTCTGGGTCTGGTTCTCTTAGCAAACCAGTTTTCGTTATAGACCAAGAGATGGCTCCCATTGGTCCGGCGTTGAGGCTTGCCTCGCCCGTGGACCCGGGAGCGAAAGCCATGGCCTCGGGCGCTCGCTTATCAAGTGTTCTAGAGCAGCCTAGGGATAAGGGTATCAGTGCCTCATGTGATACCCCTCCTGCCCAGGCCGAGCTTGATCCCTTTTCAAGCTTGGCATCTAATCTTTCTGGGCAGGAAGAAGAGGACACTGTTATGGCCTACTGATGAGCCGATGGCCACGGAAATGGGTACCCATCGGCAACCTTTTCCATGGAACTACTTCGGGAGTAGGTTTCACGGCTAAGCCGGCTAGGAGCTGATGGCCGTCCATACCGTATCCCTCAGCTTGCCGAGAGTTACCGTGAGGAAGGCCCAGACTATGATGTCATGCCTTTAGCCTTCCCCCCCCCCCCATGACGCCGTAGATCCGGCTCCTGGAATAGCCACTGAGAAAACCATGCCGACCCTCGCGGGTCCGTATGGCTTCCCTGGCTATCCAGGAGTATCTTCAGCTCCGGCCATTACCCCACCAGTGAATGTGGTTGAGGACGACGAGGGCCCTAGGCTCGTCGAACATTCAGAGGTGGCCACCGAGGAGGACTGGCTGGATACTTGCCAGTGGCTGGTGAACATCAAGCCAGAACTTCATTTGGATCCACCGGCCTCCCAGCGGGACCAGCGCCCATGGTTGGGAGGGAAGCCGGTGACGAGCACCATGCCATCTTTGCCGTATGCGGCGCATATCGTTGATATGTTCGCTGCGACAGAGATGTCCATTCAGCCGAAAGGACGCCTTGTGAAGGTCCCTCGCGAGGTGGCACGGCGTTGCTGTATAAGTTCTGATCTGTATCAGAAGTACGGCGGTGTCCCAAAGCCTTGCATGGATGACCATGCGGCTTTGGGCAAAGACACGCAGCCTGGGTCCCAGTCTGACACGGGACCCTTGTGCGCTAGCACCCTGCGCAACACCAATTCCGTGCTGTGGGACACGGAGGAAAGTACGAGAGGAGCCTTCTTGGCTCTCGCACGTTTCCCAGCTGCTACAGGGGGTAGTAGCAGCATCCGTGGCACGCCAAACTTCTCTTTCAGTCCAGAGAGCCATTCAGGATGGCATTAACCTGGCTCTGGACTGCATGATGAGATCCATAACCAGTAGTTTACAGGTGAGGCACACATTTGCCCTTGACAATTTGTGCCCCTCGCAGGACCTGTACACTCGGCTTCTTCAGACTCCGATGGCAGGTCCAGGTTTGTTTGGAGGTGAAGGATGCCTGCACCTCCAACAAACCGTAAACCTGGTGAACAACCAGAGGGCGCTGCAAGAGCAGTTTGAAGTGTCCCACAGGGAGCATGTTCGAACAGCGCCCCCTGCCTTCCACCCATAGCAGGCTAGAGGTGGTGGTGGCCTTGTCAGAGGCCAACCACCTACGCAGCATCGTCCACGGCAATGCCAGCGTAAGCCAGCTAGGGGGGGAGGGTGTAGCGCAGGCTCCTCCAGCACAACCCACCAGACAGCCCGCATACCAAGGTGCGCATGGCGCTGTAGAGGAGCACGGGGTTCTGGTCATGGGAGCCGAACCTGATGGGTCGGCTCTTACAAAGACCACACCAGTGCTACTAGGACAGCCACCAGAGACAGGGCTTCTCTTGCACTTTTCGGGTCCACCTCAATCCTTAGGTGCACCCGTGGGAGGTCGTCTGGCTTTCCACATGCAAGAGTGGGAGCGGATTACTCAGGACCACTCAGTCCTGCGATGGCTTTCAGTCGGTTACCATCCCGACTGGATTTCAAATCAGCCATCGCGCCTGTCTCTGGTTCTGTTCTGGACTCAAAATCCAAGAGATCCTGATCAACGGTTGTGTATAGAGGAAGAATTTCAATCCCTCATACTAAAACACGCTATTCAACCCGCACAAAAATGTCCTGGTTATTATTCAACCGTGTTGCGAGTGACAAAAAGCACTGGAGGGTGGAGACTAATTCTCAACCTCAAACCTCTCAACAGGTTTATCCTCACACCAAGTTTCAAAATGGAAACTGTACGAATGGTGTTAGCAGGATTGAGGAAGGGAATGTTGACAGCATCAATAGATCTAAAAGATGCTTATTTTCACATTCCCATTGCGAAGAGCTTTCATCGGTTTCTGAGATTTGCATTTCAGGGCCGCCAATGGGAATTCAGGGTTCTCCCATTTGGTATATCGACGACTCCTCGGGTCTTCACTTGAGTGGTCCAAGCTATGATGTCATACCTCCGCAGGAGACACATAGCAATCCACACGTACATAGACGACTGGCTGTTAAAAGCACACACTCAAGAAAACTCTTACAGATCTAGGCTGGATAATCAATTTTCAAAAATCAGATCTGACTCCATCCCAGAAGTTTGTTTATCTGGGCATGTTCTTCGATCTAGAGATAGTATATGTTTACCCATCTCATGAGAGAGTAGAAATACTCATCTCAGTCATACAGTCAGTGTGCAACAGTCATCATGTCCTGTCACGGGTCTACTTGAGAATGTTGGGGTTGATGGTTTCTTTGGATCCAGTTATTTCTCATGGCACAGTGGACCCAGAGTACGGGTTTCCTGGACTCAAAAGGTGTCGGTGTTGGAACCTCTTATTCACCACCTTCAATGGTGGATGAAGAGAGAAAATCTCCTGGCGGGGGTAACGTTGTCACCTCCCCACCGTCAGTTAACGATGTATACGGATGCATCAATGGAGGGATGGGGAGCTTGCCTGGAAGAAAACAAAGTATCAGGGCTTTGGAATCTGGATCAGTCAAAAGAACCTATCAATCTGCTGGAAATGCGAATAGTAGTCTTAGCCATGGAACACTTCCTAGAGAAGGTCAAGGGCAAGAGTGTTCTGGTTCGATCAGACAATACAACAGTAGTGACTTACATAAACTGTTAACGAGGGTTTTTCTGAGCAAGAGCCATGTTTATGGCAAAGGCCAGAAGGGGGTCAAACTCCAGAGCATATAATTATAAAATCAACAGATTTGCTGAATGGTGCTCAAAAAGATGTATTAATCCAATGGAAGCATCTATTCAGGTAGTAGCCGACTTCAAGCTTAACTCTATTGCTGGCTACAAGTCAGTTTTAATGTCAGTTATCCCTTGCTTGGCTAATAGGGGAAGTGATGACGTATGTAATCTAAATACTTTAATGAAAGGCATGGGTAATCTAAGACCAAGGCATCCTCCAGTGAGAACTTGGAGTTTATCATTAGTACTTCAAGTATTAGCAGATAAACCTTTTGAACCACTAAGCTCCATTTCCATGAAAATGTTGACGCTTAAAACAGTTTTTCTGATTGCTGCAATTTCAGCCAGACAAAGAAGTGAAATACATGCCTTGTCAGCAGAGCCAGACCATTTTGTGGTGACAGGGGAAGGCCTTAGGCTTCTACCTAGAGTTAACTTTATGGTGAAAAAACAGTCTAAAATATCCTTGTCAGCCTATAGTTTTACCCACTTTGGCTAGGTTTGATCCTAATTTAAAGGCTTGGTATCCAGTCCGTGCATTAACACGTTATAAACAACATACACAGGAATGGCAGATGGACCCTAGTGCTTTATGGCTATCTTACATTGAACCCCATGGGAGAGCTTCTAAAGATACCATTTCTAGCATTGCCACAAAGCCGCCACGGGAAAACAAGTTGACATGGCCAAGGCTCACAGTGTCCGTGGCGTAGTAACATCCACGGCTCTGTTTAACGGAGTGCCGGTGGATGACATTATGTCAGTAGCACAATGGCACTGTGAGTAGTTTTACAGATCATTACCTCCGTCACACGTCTAATCCGCTTGCCTTATCGATTTTACATAAACGTTAAATCTGTATATATTTGTAAATATTGTATATAAGGCCATTGACTCACACACAGTGCAATTTAGTGGGTGAATCTCCACTTTTCCGTACTGTACCTATCATCGCCAGCGGTGATTAAAGGAAATCTCGTCAAAATAGGTTAGTCCTATATTTGGTGATGGTTATTTTTTGTCACATTCTTTATTACTTACTAAAATGGTGATGGTTTGTGTTCTTTGTAGTTCCATCTGAGAGTATGCGAAATAAAGCTTCCGTCCGATGACTTATAGTACTTTAGCACGAGTACATAGAGAGCGTATAGGACATTGAGGTCATCGCTCCCGCTTTAAAAGAGGGGGGAGGGGGCAGCGGATGTTAAACAGTCATTACTCTTAACATCGGTCTTGTTATCCGATGTCCAAATCATTTCCTGATTGTGTTTACATATGCAATTTCAGATGTTTGTTGTGCTCTAAAAGCAAAAGAGCTTGCTCTTCCAAGGATGAGCCGGTCTTCTGACCTTCGCCTCCCTCCTGCCGAATTTTGTTACAAATTCTGGCTATATCATAGTGTATCAGGGTGGTAAGTATACTCTAGATGTGAAATAAACAAAATCACAGATTTCTTTTTTCACGAGAGAGTTGATACTTACCACCCTGATACGATCCCCACCTCTCCGCCCCACAGAGGCTCAGTCTATCGGTGTTTTATGTTGCAATTAGGTTAGCCAATATTTTGGAATAGAATGAGTTGGCCCCGCGCATGTGCGAGTTTGGGCTGCACATCCGCTGTACTGTCAGTTGTGTAACCTGCCCAGTGGGGGCAGTTTCTTTTTAATTCTGAGTATTATTGAAGCTAGGTCAATATTTAGGAAGTATATAGTATCGGGGTGGTAAGTATCAACTCTCGTGAAAAAAGAAATCTGTGATTTCGTTTATTTCGTCTAATGCATAGCAGCCCTACCTATAATATATGATTATATGCCTGGAATACTTTAGCACATGGTATTAGGCCTCAGAATTAATATTCAGCTGACCCCACTGATTAGGAACTATCCTTATTTGACAGCTTCTGCAATTATTGTTCAGCGGGTACATTGCAGAACTTTAAGCCTATTTGAATTGAATGAGGGAGTTTTATATCATTCAGTTCACTGTATGCTTATGACAGTGATTTGGAGGACCATAGCTTCACCTATTAGTTTTAGATGCCACAAATATACCTATTGGCTCGGTATTATTGTATATTGTACAGTCCTATATGATTGCTGTTTATTAACATTAAAGCTATGGTCGTTTTATCATCCAATCCATCTCTTTGAGTTGTCTATCATTGCTTGCCCTGGTTGTCCACCATATCACATTAATTGACATTTTGTTACGCCTGTGGCTAGCTGCTGGACTGGATACATCCCACTACATTAAAATAGTGGTATTGTATCAAATTTGTCTTGGTTCTATGGTTTTGGATTTGCCCACGTATACCTGTCTGTGATCGAAAAATTAACACCTTATTGTAAAATCTTTCATATATTTTGGTATACTGGCTAAAAACAGCATTTACACCCTAATTAGCACATGATATGAATGAATGAATGTTTTGTCCATTGTTATATATATATATATATATATATATATATAGATATATATATATATATGTGTGTGTGTGTGTGCGTGCGTGCGTGCGCGCGTGCATGAGTGTGTGCGAATTTTCAACTCCCTACCTTATTAACCTTTTGATGTTTAAGTCAGGCCAATACTGCCTGTGTCAGACTGTCTATCAAATTTTTGACATTTTTGACAAAGCTGCCTAAATCGGAACTATAGCACATCACACATGTGTAATGTGAAATATGTTACAATAAAGTGTTGATTTTGCGATAACAGAATAGGTAGCCTACATAATATGGGTGAAATTTTGGCTGTGTAAGTGCAAAATCATTGAAGCGGAAGTTTATTTAATTCAATTTTTACGCGACCGGTCTATACAATGGAGCGTTCCCTGTTATCTATCAACAGATGTTGCACGTTTTGCCATTTGTTGATAGATTACAACCAAATTTGACTGATGTTTTGGCAAATGCAGGCAAAATATATTTGCGCTATGAATTTGATGTTTCCACATCTTCAAAAACTAGAATTAGGACATATCATACATCAATACATCAGAATTTTCATGCGCTATAACTCGATATTGCATGGTATAATATCGTAACCCCTAGTTTTATCTACAACATTGCCATTATTTAACCCTTTAATGGTCAAGCCGGCTAAAACCTGCCTCCGCAGTGGTCTTGAGGAATGTCCATTTACAGGCCAAGAGAAGACTATTTCTGAAAACTTAACACTGGAATGACTCGCTCGATAACCGACCCAGTCATTCCAATGGTGAATTTTTAAAAAGTCTTCTCTTCGCCTGCAAATGGACATTCAATAAGAAAACATTTTGATATTCTTGACCCGATTTAACCATTAAGACAAGTGTTAACTGGATATTATTACTGGTTCATTGTGTCTTATTTCAGAATCAGCTGATTATATTCTGTGGGTTCCTCGTATTTGAAATCTGTGTGGGAATCTTTTGGCCATCACTAAGTACAATGAGGGGTACATATGTACCAGAAGAAAGTAAGTAAACTATCTGTTTAAATCACCTTTAATAATACAAAACTGAACAGATTTACCATAATTTTGTGTCTATATTGTGCACTAATTGATAACACGCAGCGCAAAATATGAGCCAAAAAAGTCTTATAAAGGTATATAACATGCAGGCATAGTTCAGAAAGATTGCAAAACATTTTCTGATGAACGAGAATTGGTACCGTAAAACTCAAAGGCTGTAAATTCTTTAAAACCAAACCTCTGAGAAAGGGTGGCGACTTCTATTAGGTATATTTCAAGAAAAAAATTGAACAAGAATGATACAAAAAATAACACAAAATTAGAACACATTTAATATTTACCACGCTGGAAATTCTTACCATCTTACGCCTATGCTTAAAGCTGAAGTTATGAAATTAAGAAATATTTTTAGTGAAAAAAATAGTAAGTGAATTAATTATTCATGTTTGCAATTTGTATCATGTAAGCGTCCACCATATTGTTTTGCGGCGGCCATTTTCTTATACCTACACCTCCAACGTAATAAAAGAGCTCGTCATCCGTCTTCTGTATGTCCGTCCATTCATCTGTCTGCCCGTCACCAACTATGACGGCTCATTTTGTTATTTCTTGACGGATTGACACCAAAGTTAGTCACAACGTTAATGGCCGCATCTAATATCTGTGTTGTGAAAATGAAACTGATAGGATGGCAAATGCCAGAGTTATCTCTCCTTAAATATTTGCAGTCTCACTTTCATAGGGCAAATACAGGTTTGTTCCCACCCACCTTCCATTGATTTATCACCATGTCAGATTTTATTGCCAAACTAGATATTAAATTCCAATTAACAGATTAACCTTTCCAATACTGCCGAAATATTTAAGATATGTATTATGTGGTCTGACATCTATGCTCTTAAAAATATTTTGAAATGTATTTGATCGAAATTTGTTGCTGCCTTAGGCAGCAATGAAAGTTGTTGCTGCCTAAGGCAGCAATGACTTTCAGTCAAATTATTTTTTTAATCAACTCCAGGTCACCCTACCCCTGCTGCTAACTTGGTGATTCAGCCAGATGCACATGTGTTAAATGGATTGTGTGGTGGTGGGGAATAACCTGCTCTAAAGCCCACCTACCTGCCTTTAGAGACCATTTTCTTCAATTGTATTTAAACCTCTAGTAACCGTCTGACTGAGTTTTTGCAGACGACATATTCCAAAGGTTATATCTCTGAACCTGATAAATATTTTGAAAACAATTGAACTGAGAGATGTTGGTGGCTAAGCCGCCAACAACTTTCAGTCAAATTCCACCACCACCAACAACAACCCTATTCCCCCAATTGTACCCCCACCCTACCACACCCCATCACTACTACTACTACTACTACTACTACTACTACTACTACTACTACTACTACTGCTACTACTACTACTACTACTGCTACTACTACTACTACTACTGCTACTACTACTACTACTATGACGATGATGACGACGACTGCTGTCACTAGTACTACCACGACCGCAACCAAGACTGCAACCACGACAATGATGATAATGTCGACGATGATAACAACAGAGGTATATCCAGGATTTCGGAAGTCTTTATGGGATCGAAATCCCTCCTTGTTTATGGAGCGCCATTTTTGTTTCCATCATCATCCTCATCATCAGCACTGTTGTCGTCATCATCGTTGTCACCTTGACCACCACCACCACCAGCACTACCATGTATCATCATCATCATCATTATCATCATCATCATTATCATTATCATCAGTCATCATCACTGTTGTTCTTGTTATTGTAGTCCCCACAACAACCACGACCACCACCACCAGCACCACCTCCATCATCCATCGCCGCCACTACCTCATCTCGTGTTCTGATTGATTGATGGATTCGATCTCCAAGTGTAATTTCATTAGCTCTTGTTCTTGTCAGTGCTTTTTCTCTGTTAGCGGTCTTCCCCATCACCTTAGTGTTCTGATCAGGGTTATATTGTTTTGAGGTTAATTGTGGTTGATAGTTATCCTTCACATGTTGAAACAAGCTCGATATACTCTCACTAGCTGCGAGTACAAGATTTGTTTATTTTCCAAATTTCACGTACTGTGTTAAAATTTGACCCAAATAGGACCCTTAGTTCCCGAAATATTCACAGATCCAGTGGTTATTCGACCTGGATCAGGATTCTTTTATCTGAAATATGGCTGAAAATCGTCTTGCATGGCAACTTCATTTGATGTGTTAAAATTTTAGTCAAATCAAGTATTTTTAGATATTTTCCGGTATGTGCTTTTGTGATTGGCTAACTGACTAAGGAGATGGCGGTTTATTGAACTGCGATCGGCAGCTAACCACGTATAAGATATACCATGTGTCTGCATGCATGCATGCATGCCTGCCTGTCTGTATATCAGAACCATTTGGTAGAATTCAACCAAATTTGTTATGTGAGCTACCCATATGATATTTGGCTCTAGGACCTATGGCCAGGGGCGTGGTCAACAGTTTACTTATAAACATCTCGATCTTTGCGATATCTCAACCAAAATCATTCAGTGAAATTCAATCGAATTTGCTATATGAGTTATCCATATCATTATCTCAGAGATGAGGGAAAGGGTGGGCTGGTGGGGGTGGAGAGAAATTTGGCTAAAACGGTGTGAATTTCCGATGAGGCAATTTAGTTTTTCTTGTTGCAGTTGTTGGTGGTGATGGTGGATGTGGTTGTGGTGGTTATGGTAGTGGTGGTTTGTATTGATGGTGCTTCTTGCAGTAGTGGTGGTGTTTGCTATTATAAGTGTTCTATTGATATTGGTGCTGGTTGAAATTGTTATTGTGATGATGGTGGTTCTGAGTATCTTTTACAACAGCACCACGACTGTTCGGCAGCATCAGTGGCTGCGGTGTCAGCAGCGATAGTGGCAGCGGCACGTGTGTGAGTGTGCATGTGTGTATGATGATGGATGTGGCATAGAGTTGCTTATTAGTTCCCTCTCACCAAACCACAATATCCTTTTTTGTTTCAAAAATCACGTTCTATTAGAACAAGAGGTGTTCAATTTCCAACCCAACATCTCTGAGAATGGGGGTGGGTTTATATTAGAGTTTTCCCAAATAAGTTTTGTAAAACTGATACCACGGAAATTCAATGCATTTTCTCTTGTAAAAATTCCAACCGCCTACACCTATGTTTAATGTATACCTCAAAACATCACTGATGAAGTGAAATTATTTGATTTGAGCACCTAAATATTGCATATCCTTTAATAAAGTTCGTTTATTACATCAAAATTAATCAACAATTTGATATAAAATGGCGTCGCGAACAAGTACAAATCACGTGATTCACCTCCAATTGAAGAGTTTATTTTAGAGCGAGTACTCAGATACAAATATTCTGGAATTGGGGACTCGGAACTCTGGATTTTCTATATATTATCATTGCGCGATAGGAACTGTGTATCATACTGATCTGAATAATGGGTATCCATTTGATAAACTCCCGTTAGTGTATAATATCTCGCGAGAACATGCCACCTATCGCAAAAGAGCCGCTGGCTCGGCAACTTAAGAAGCTGGCTATATTGTCGTTCGTAATAATTCATCTTGGATCATTTAATGTTGATCGGTGTTACAAAATTGATGCGCAATACTGCTTGTTTGGTACATAAATTTGGTCTTAAAATATATTTATAATAAGGAAGGTATTTAATCACGCCAAGACTGTTTCATGCGCATTTTGACTACAAAAGTGTGGAATAAACTTTATTATATCTTGAATCTAATAGGTGGTAGAGATTTACAAATCTGAGGCCTGTATTGACTTCTAGAGGGGCCGGAAATGTATCAGGGCACAGATCGGTATGAAGTAGACACCCTGTGACATGATTGTTATTAGCTCACCTGGCCTTTCACCTGGCCTGAAAGGCCAAGTGAGCTTATGCCGTGGCGACCATCCGTTGTCCGTCCGTCATCCATCCATTGTCCATCAACTTTTTCTTTAAACGACTTCTTCTCAAGAACCACAGGGCCAATTTCAATTATATTTTGGAGGAAGCATTCATAGGGCCTAGAGATCTAAGTTTTTCAAACAAAGCGGATTGGTCAAAATCCAAGATGGCCGCCGGCCAAAATAGCCGATTTTTAGAAACACTTTAAAAAATCTTCTCTGAAACTGTGAGAAGAATTGATTCAAAAATCATAACACATCATCTATTGCAACGGTAGACCCAAGTTTGTTCAAGGCAACCTAATTGGACGATTTGCCTGGTGGCCATCTTGGATGACCTAGTTTTCGCGAAAACGACTTCTCCCGAACCACTGAAGGGATAGACCTGAAATTTGGTAAATATGCTTAGGGACCAAGGTCCATTCAAGTTTGTTCAAGGAAAGTTTGTACATTAAAAAACATGGCCGCCATCAACCAATCAAAATCTAGCATTTGTTGGTCATATTGGCTTTTTTGTATTTGATGTATATTGATGGCAAAAATTGCTTTATATATGCTTATCAGTGTGGCGAGTTCAAATATGCCACTTTCGAGACTTTCGGATAAATGGTTTGGCTGCCATCTTGGTTTGTTTTCCCGCCATCGGATCCCATAGTAAAGCAATGGGCCCATAGTAAAGCAATGGAGAATTCTTTAAACGACTTCTTCTCAAGAACCACTGGGCCGATTTCAATTATATTTTGGAGGAAGCATTCATAGGGCATAGAGATCTAAGTTTGTTCAAACGAAGTGGATCGGTCAATATCCAAGATGGCCGCCGGTCAAAATGGCCGATTTTTAGACACTTTAAAAAATCTTCTCCGAAACCGCAAGAGGAATTGATTCAATACTCATAACACATCATCTATGGCAACGTTAGACCTAAGTTTATTCAAGCCAACCTTATTAGCCTATTTGCTTGGTGGCCATCTTGGATGACGTGGTTTTCCCGAAAACGACTTCTTCTCCCGAACTGCTGAAGGGATAGAGCTGAAATTTATTAAATATGCTTAGGGACCAAGGGCCATTCAAATTTGTTCAAAGGAAGTTTGTACGTTAAAAAACATGGCCGGCATGAACCAATCAAAATTTAGCTTTTTGGCGGGGTATAATGTAATCCCGCCGTCCGTCTGGGCGGGCGGGCGGGCGGGTGGCAGTGGTTTCCGGATGATAACTCTGTTACCATTTGTCGGATCGCATTGAAACTTGGGTGGTTGGACTTGCTCTTGGGAAGAAACCTATCGAAATCGACGATGATCTGAAATCCAAGATGGCCGCCAGCCACCGGCGGCCATCTTGAAAATTGGTTTCCGGATGATAACTCCGTTACCGTTTGGCGGAGCGCATTGAAACTTCATAGGGTGATTGGACTACGTCTGGGCAAGAAACCTTGAAATCTACGATGATCCGAAATCCAAGATGGCCACCAGCTACCGGCATCCATCTTGAAAATTGGTTTCCGGATGATAACTCAGTTACTGTTTGTCAGATCGCATTGAAACTTCATAGGGTGGTTGTACTAGGTCTGGGGAAGAAACCTATCGAAATCGATGACGATCCGAAATCCAAGATGGCTGCCAGCCACCGGTGTCCATCTTAAAAATTGGTTTCCGGATGATAACTCCGTTACCGTTTATCGCATCACTTTCAAACTTCATAGAGTGGTTGGACTAGGTCTGCGGAAGAAGCCTATCGAAATCGTCAATGATCCCAAATCCAAAATGGCTGCCAGCCACTGGTGGCCATCTTGAAAATTGGTTTCCAGATGATAACTCCGTTATCGTTTATCGGACCGCTTTTAAATCGTGTGGTTCAACTATGTCTGGTGAAGAAACCTATCTAGATTGACAATGATCTGAAATCCAAAATGGCTGCCAGCCACTGGTGGCCATCTTGAAAATTGGTTTCCAGATGATAACTCCGTTATCGTTTATCGGACCGCTTTTAAATCGTGTGGTTCAACTATGTCTGGTGAAGAAACCTATCTAGATTGACAATGATCTGAAATCCAAGATGGCTGCCAGCCACTGGAGGCCATCTTGAAAATTGGTTTCAGGATGATAACTCCGTTACCGTTTATCGGATCGCTTTGAAACTTCATAGAGTGGTTGGACTAGGTTGAGGAAGAAACTTATCGAAATCGACACTGATCCAAAATCCAAGATGGCCACCAGCCATGGGCTGCCATCTTGAAAGTTGGTTTCTGGATGATATCTCTGTTACCATTTATCGGATCACTTCCTAGGGTCGGTGGAATATGTCTGGTGAAGAAACTTATCGAAATTTACGATAATCCAAAATCCAATATGGCCACCAGTCAGCGGCAGCCATCTTGAAAATTGGTTTCCGGACGATACCTCCTTGACTGTTTAGCGGATTACTTTGACACTTAATAAGGATTACTGGTCTGAGGAAGAAATAAATATTTTCTGATAGCTGTCATTTATTAGTTTGTCATCATGGCGGGGTATTATGCGCCGTTTGCGGAGCTCTTGTTGTATTTGATGTATTTTGATGGCGAAAATTGCTGTATATATGCTTATCAGGGTGGCGAGTTCAAATATGGCACTTTCGAGACTGTTGGATAAACTGTTTGACTGCCATCTTGGTTTGTTTTCCTGCCATAGGCTCCCATAGTAAAGCAATGGGCCCATAGTAAAGCAATGGGGAATTCTTTAAACGACTTCTCAAGAACCACTGGGCCGATTTCATTGAAATCATTGGAGCTCATATGTCAAAGTTAAGGGATGGGCTTCTATTAGAGCATACACTATTATATTAGGAATTCCAGTCCGTGAGATTTTATAAATCTTGATGCAGACTACAAAGGTGCTCAGCAGACTAGACCTTACTATTTGTCTAGCACGCATATCTTTGATGTGCAAATGAATATCTTTGATATGCAAATAAACTAATCGAATTGATCTACACACAGATCGATGACATCAGCGTTGTTGGCATTTTCAAAATGTCCCAGAGTTTGTGCAAGGTGGAATAGCTGGCCTGAGAGGGAATAACTACTCGATTTGTATCAGATTTTGAATGGATATTTATCCTGGATGGGATTGAATGTAATTATCAACATATTTATTTAATTTTTGTGTCTTCATTTCGTGATTTCTCTGTATTTTATTTGAAGAAACATTGATATTGGGGTTCTAGTCCTTAGATGCGTTACACACGAGGCATCAAAAACTAAATGGGGCGGATTTAGATTTGACGAGCTCTTTTATTAGGCTGGAGGTGTTGGGAAAATAAAATGGCCGCCGCAAAACAATATGGTGGACAATTACTTGATACAAATTACAAACATTAATAATTAATTCACTTACTATTTTTTTACTAAAAAAAATTCCTAATTTCATAGTGACCCTTCAGCTTTAATGTATACCTTATATACATCATCGCGGAGTGAAATTATTAATTGGGACCGCCTAAATATTGTGTATATTTTAATAAACATTGTTTATTTCATCAAAATTAATCCAAAGTTTGACACAAAATGTTGCCAAGAAAAAGTAGAAATCACGTGATATCTTCTGCTATAGGACGAGTTTAGGTTGTTACCCGAGTAGCACGAATACGCTAGTAGTAGTACCCACTTAGAGACTTGCGCAATCCACATAAATAGGAGGGGAGCTTAGAGTAGCTACGAGAGTGAGGGCGTAAACTCGCTCTATAGCTGATTAATACTCAGTAGAATGTAATGTAACCAAGTCGGCCGGGATGAAATCGCCCAAGTGAACAAAAATCTTGCCAGTAAATATACTGCCGAATACATTTACTGATTAGGTAATAGTGAATTTATTGTTCAAATTGTTTTAAAAACATCTCCTGGATATATTTATTATAAATTTTGCGATATTGGCATTTGCGACTTTGCAAAATCTGTTTTTATTTGGGAGGTCTCCTTCCAGTCCAGATAAAGTTCAGTGGAATGCCTCTAATAACAAAAGAGCTTTAATTTGGTCGTCCAACTTAAGAAGGGATCTAACCTCATTGTATTTCTGCTGGTTTTGGCTGAATTGACCAGTAAAGGGTTAAATGTGCTGTTGGAGTTTTCAACTTAAAGCATGCAATTGTTAAATAGATGATATCTATATATATATCTGGGCTTCAAAAATGTCCATATTGTCCGGACATGACCGAGAATTGTCTTCAATGACCGGTAAATGTGATGTCCAGTCGGACAGCAATGTATGTATTTTGTTAAATCATTGTGAATAAAAAATTCTGCCGGCAATTTCCATCTTATATTCTATGTAATATTTGTAAATCTTACGTCTATCATTCTTAAATGATGAAATAAAACTTAAACTGACAAGTCATTGTACATGCATTGTCGTAAACCAACATAAAATCACCCAAAACAACATAAGAAATACAATGAGGTTAGATCCCTTCTTAAGTTGGATGAGCAAATTAAAGCTCTTGTGATTGGAGGCATTCCACTGAACTTTATTTGGACTGGAAGGAGACTTCCCAAATAAAAACCGATTTTTCAACGCCGCAAATGACAATATTGCAAATTAATAATAAATATATACAGGAAATAATGTTTTTAAAACAATTTGAGCAATAAATTCACTATTACCTAATCAGTAAATGTAGTCAGCAGTGTATTTACTGCCGAGATTTTCGTTCACTTGGGCGATTTCGTCCTGGCCGACTTGGTTACATTATATTCTACCGAGTATTAATCAGCTATAGGATGAGTTTATGCCATCACTGTCGTAGCTACTCGAAGCTCCCCTCCTATTTATGTGAATTTCGCAAGTCTCTAAGCGGGTACTACTATTAGCGTCTTCGCACTACTCGGGTAACAGCCTAAACTCGTCCTACATGTATCTATGATTACTGTATTCTGCATACATCCTACAGCTGCAATCAGTCCTTCTTCGCTTTTTCCCACTGTGTCTTGTCCTCAGCCAAAATCCTTAGCTTCCTCAGGTCCATTCTTGACTTGAGTGTACCTAATCCTGCTTTCTTGAGGTCACCTCGTAGCACGCTTAGCAGATTTATGCAATGACGTCCTCTCCTGGCTCTGTATTTGCTGCCTTCGAGTAGGGCGAACTCCAAGGCTCTCTGCGGGTGTGTCTTCTGGCATCCTTAGCACATGGCCAAACATGGACCATCTTTTGCTTGGAGACTTTTACAGAAAGCGGCGGCGTATTACACATCTTGTATAGTGCATCGTTGGAAATTATGCTCTCTGGCCATCGGTGTCCAGTGATGGTGCATAGGTGTTTGCGGTGGCAGGCATCAAGTTTGTCTAGAGCTGCCTTTGGAGCTGCCCAGCTGTTACAGTTATACATCATCAAGGATACGCAGGTTGCATTGTATAAACATAGTCTTTTTACCAAGGGTATGTTTGATCTATGAATCCATAGCTTCCAGAAGGACTGGAAAGCTATGTTCCCCATGATGCAGGGTGCAGCAATGTCAGCAGTGCTGCAAAGCAGTGACCCCAAGATTTTACTTTTCCTCCATGGTTCGCCGCCACGGAGTGGATCGTGATTTTCTTTAGTTTCATGCTTTGTAGATAGGTATATGTGGGTGAACTCTGTTTTGGATTCATTCATAAAGAGATTCTCAATTTTTAGTTTGCTTGCAGCTATTCGGAGAAGTTCGTCAAGGGGTTTCTTTTCCTCATCTATAAAGTCCACATCGTCGGCATATTCCATCTCTAGCGGCATGCCCAGTATTGACACCGGGGGTGGGGGTGGGGGGTTTGGGTGTGTGTGTGTTGTTTGGTCTTGTGGAGTTTTCCCGCACGGATTTCAATGCAGCAGCCAGGTAACAGGTGAAGAGCACAGGGGATAGACCATCTCCCTGTGGCGAGCCGATTGATGTCTCAAACTCTACAGACTTCACTGACTTGACTCGTACTCTCAGCTTGGTGTCTGCAAGCAGTAGTCTCACTAGTCGTAGCTCATCTTCATTGCAACTGGCCTGGCATAGTACATCTAGGATTCTTTAGCGTTTAATTGTGTCGAAGGCTCGTGACATCTCAATGTCCATTTTGTGGAAATCCCAGTGTTTGGACATGACTACCGACACAAGCATGCATTGAGCCCATATAATGTCTGCGCAGCTGCGTCCACATTTGAAGCCACTTTGACATGATCCGGTGAAGTCATCGATCTTGGCTCGGATGCGGCATAGAGTAACATTGGATAGGATTTTCTGTATGCTGCTAAGGAGCACAATCGCCGCAGATTGGCTGGGTGCTCAGGTGGCTTCTAGGGCTTTGGTAGCGCGATAAGGATGCCTTGGCCTACAGCGTCGATGGGAAGGTGGTGCATAAAAGCTGAATTGATTGTGTGCGTGATCGATTTTGAGATAATGTCACTTGCATATTTGAATAGTTCATTGCTCATGCCATCAGGTCCAGATGCACATCCATGTTTCAGGGCTTTAAGTGCCTTCTTAACCTCTGCTGTATTAATTGGTGTTAGTAATGGCCTGGGGTCTCCTGAGAATGGGTGCAAGGGCTCATCATCGTGGTCAGTGAACTGTTCCTTGAACCATTCTCGAATTGCCTTAGCTTTGCCCTAGTCGGTCCCGATACGTAGTTTAGTGTGATCTTCACTTTGGCCACTTCGATGGATGCACAGATGTAACGCTTTCCATTCTGCTGACAGTTTTACTACGAGTGTCGTCAGTATACCTAGTTCTGTTGTTTGTTAGAACACCTATGGAGCTAGTAGCTGATGATTCAATAGATATCAGTATTTTGGTTAGGGCTTTGTTTGGATCGGAGCTGACGTTAATGTTAGCTATCTGCTCCCCGAGGGCCTTTTTGTATGACATTTGAGTCCTATAGCGGAAGTTATCATGTGATTTCTGTTTTTTATCGGCACCATTTTATGTCAAAATTTGGATTAGTTTTGATGAAATAAACAATGTTTATTAAAATATACACAATATTTAGGCAGCCCCAATTAATAATTTCACTCCCGCGGATATAAGGTATACATTAAGCATAGACAAAGATGGTAAGAATTTCTAGCGTGAAAAATTGAATGTGGTCTAATTTTGTGTTATTTTTTTTATGCATTTTTTACTATTTTTTCTTGAAATATACCTAATAGAAGTCACCACCCTTTCTCAGAGGTTTGGATTTAAAGAATTTACAGCCCTTGTCCTATTAGAAACCGCAGTTACTTCACTCACGCTCCCCCACCCCTTTCCCGAAGTGGCATGTCCAGCTGAGAAAATTCTGTTTCTGAAGCCCTTATATATATATATATATATATATATATACAATAGTGTATAATAATGTATCTTGCTTATTATTTTCTCATCTTGCAGCTCGAGCTACCATAATGAACTGCTTCAGAGTTCCTCTTAATATGATAGTGGTTGGAGTATTATTACAGGTATGCAGGCCCAAATTTTCAAAACAAATTGGTTAACCTAAAATAATTTAGATGATTTTCACCACAGGTAACCTATCATAGAAGATAATCTTTCACAGATGAAATCCCTTTACAAGTACTTGCACATATCAATTTAACGACAATCATACCATATATTTTGAAAATAGTTAGACTGCAAGTTATCCAGTCAAATAGTGTTCAAAATAATCAACAGAACAGTTATTAAGTATCTGAAAAATTTCTAAGTGTTTCGGCGGTACGTTCGAATGAACTAATGTCTTTGAAGAAATTTACAATTTAAGAAACATTCTGTTGGCTATTTTGGAATTAATTTGACTCGGAGCTATGGCAGCAACAGCTCCAAATCAAATTAGTTTCAAACTATTCAACAGTTGTTACCTTGAAATCTAAATTCTTGGAATTCAGGTTTTAAAGTTTCAAATCGATTCCAACAAAAGTGGGAGGAGCTAGGCTAGAAATGGGCAGGGCATAGGTATAGTATAAGTAGCTCTGTACATTAAGTTTTGACATTTCTGACATGTTCATATACCTCACAACTAGAGGGTATACCTATCGCTTGTTTAACCCCTCTTGTGTCAAGAGCACCTCAAAGCGCTCAAAATGCTACTTTTATCAATTAACCCTTTCATGTGTCAAGATTTTTAAAGAAAATTCAAATATTTGCTCCGTGAATGACCATTTGCTGGCCAAGAGAAGTGGGTTTTTTGTAAATTTACAACTGGAATTTATTAAAAGATTTTTTAAAGAGTTGGTATTTTGACCGGCTTGGTGATTACAGGGTTAATTGTATAGGAAATCACAATTTTTGCTTAGTCAGTGTCCATTTGCAGGCCAAGAGAAGACTATTTTTGAAAATTTCCCACTGGAATGACTGGCTCAGTAACTGAGACAGTCATTCCAGTAGTAAATTTTCAAAAATAGTCTTCTCTTGACCAGCAAATAGACAGACCTCAAGACTACTGCAGAGGCGGTGTTAGCATTATAAAGACAAGTTCACATAAGAGTGGTTAAAACTGATCTGACTTTGTTTTGTTTATGTTACAGAATTTGCCGATGTCAACAATATTCAAATGTTGTGTTGTGTTTTTATTCATGGCATCACTCTTTCAGCACTGGTTGTATAGGTCAGTACGATTTGCAAACATACTCGTTAAGATTTGATAGTCAAATTTGGTTAAGAAAATTTAAATATCTGCCTATTGAATGTTCATTTAGAGGCCAAGAGAATAAAAATTTTGAAAACTTATCACTGGAATGACTGCATGGCTCAGTTATCGAGGCAGTCATTCCAGTAGTCAATTTTCAAAAATTGTGTTCTTTTTCTGTAAATGGACATTCCACAAGACCATAGCAGAGGGTGGTTTGGCCGTTTTGATTGTTAAATGATTAAAGAGATACGGCACTAATCTCATCTCAAATATTCACATTTTATTGTTAGATCATAGCTTACATAATAATATTATTATATTGTTAGAAATTTCAAATAATTCACTATTCCACAAGAATTTGCTTTTCAACCCTTTTAACACTCAAATTTTAAATCCCATTTTCTATGAGAAAATGTTTATTTGTAGACAGAGGTTACTTTTGAAAATTTACCACTGGAATGACTGCCTCGGTTATCGAGCCAGACATTCCATCGGTAAATTTTCAAAAATAGTATTCTCTTGGTCTGCAAACGGACATTTCCCAAGATCACTGCTGAAACTGTTTTTGGCCAGCTTTAGTGTTAAAGGATTAAAGATAATGTTGGTTCGTGGGCATCGCCATTGTCTCTCCTTATGCAATAGTCTCTGATGTCATGTAGGTGCAGGTAAAAAATCTTCTTTATCACATCAGTAAAATTAGTTTCAAAATATTCGTCAGCTAACTGTAATCTTGCTTTTACATCACACTGACAGTGTTTCTCGTGACATCTACATATGGAGCGATCTCAAGGACCCACACCATGAAATCTAGGTGTCGCCAGCTGAAATCTGTGGGTGCCAAACTGAAATCCCACGCAGTATTTCTCATCCATGCTAAAATGAGAGTGCCGTATTCAGCTTAATAGTAGCCTATGCTCTAATAGAAGCCCACCCCCTAACTTTGACATATGAGCTCCAATGATTTCTGAACTCTGTATTAGAAGCCCACCCCCTAACTCAGCAGACTGTATAGGGAAATTTTTCTTAAGAGAAAATTTGTAAGAATAGCGTGTATAATAATAACAATCATATCACAAAACGAGCTTTATTAAAGGACACGCAATATTTAGGCGCTCAAATCAAATAATTTCACTTCCCCGGTGATGTTTTGAGGTATACATTAAACGTAGGCGGTGGGAATTTTTACGGGGGAAAATACGTTGAATTTTTATAGTACATAGTACCATATTTCGCTTAATAGTAGCCTAGGCTTCTATTAGGACAAGAGGTGTTTCAATTTCCAACCAAACATCTCTGAGAAAGGGGGTGGGCTTATATTACAGTTTTCCCCAAAAAGTTTTCTAAAATTGATACCACGGAAATTCAACGTATTTTCCCCCGTAAAAATTCCCACCGCCTACGTTTAATGTATACCTCAAAACATCACCGGGGAAGTGAAATTATTTGATTTGAGCGCCTAAATATTGCGTATCCTTTAATAAAGGTCGTTTATTACATCAAAATTAATCCACAATTTGATATAAAATGGCGTCGCGAAAAAATACAAATCATGTGATTCGCCTCCAATTGAAGAGTTTATTTTAGAGCGAGTACTCGGATATAAATATTCTGGAATCGGGGATTCGGAACTCGGGAATATCTATATATTATCATTGCGCGATAGGAACTGAGTATTATCCTGTTCTTAAAAAACGGGTACCTATTTGATAAACTCCTGTTAGCATATAATATCTCACGAGAACATGATGCCTCCCATCTCAAGAACCGCTGGATCGCCAACTTAAGACGCCGGCTATATTGTCGTTCGTAATAATTCAATTTGGATCATTTAATGTTGACCGGCGTTACAAAATTGATGCACATTTTCTCCCGTCCTTGTTGTTTGGTACATAAATTTGGTCTTAAAATATATTTATAAGGAAGGTATTTAATCACGCCAAGACTGTTTTACGCGCATTTTGACTACAAAAGTGTGGAATAAACTTTATTATATCTTGAACATACGTGGCCTACTACTAGTATTAATCTAATAGGCGGTCGAGATTTACAAATCTGAGGCCTGGATTGACTTCTAGAGGGGCCGGGGAATGTATCAGGGCAGAGATCGGTCTGAAGTAGACACACCCTGTGCCATGATTGTTATTATTATACACGCTATTCTTACAATTTTGCTCTTAAGAAAAATTTCCCTATACAGTCTGCTGAGTTAGGGGGTGGGCTTCTAATACAGAGTTTTGCCGTTTTGAAACTGCTAATAAATCATTGGAGCTCATATGTCAAAGTTAGGGGGTGGGATTCTATTAGAGCATAGGCTACTATTAAGCGGAATACGGTAGGTTATACATTATATCATACTTGTGCTATTTTCTGTTGCAGATTAAGTAAAACATTCAGATCTGGAGTTACAAGCGAGAGCAACATTGCTAGAGAAGAAAAAGTAGAACTTATCTAAATAGTGAAAGCTTCAGCAGGAACAGCTTACAGCAACATTGTTTTAAAAACATGTCTGGTCACAATATAATACAATCTCATAATTCTCTTGTATAAATTCTAAATGCCCTACGTCTCCAATAAGGGTTATAACATAATCATTAGCTGTCTGTATCAGTTACAAAGAAATCTGGAAAACGTTGTCGGCACTGGCAGATATCAGTATTAGCATGCATGATAATTATTATCGCTATTGAAATTATCACATTTTAAATATTGTGTGGGTCATTATATCTCAATCGTCATAATCCACATTGTCATCATCGTTGTTGTCGTCGTCGTCTTCATCATCATCGTCATCAATCATTTATCACGTTAAACTTGATCCATTCCAGAAATAGTTTTTTGAGATTTCACTATGTTTTATTCCAATGTACATCGATCATCCGGGTTGGTTGGCTTCTATTTCTTCACCTGTGCCCTTTCCACCAATAGACCTAACGTCAGGTAGTATCTCTGTCTTGATGAATAGACGAGTGACCCTGGTCCCAATCAAGTATCACAATCTTGCTTGTGTTTTATATTCAACTGGTACATTGATGAAGTACTTTAGGCGTAAGCAAATTCTGTAAATAATAGAGGAATCCAGTTTTATCTATGCCCCGTAGGGTTGGGCGATTTTTCGATATTATCGTCAATATCGCGATATACCGAATACCGATACCGAAATCGTCATAATTTCGAAAAATCGTAAATATCGTCAATACCGACAGGACGATATTGCACTTTTAACTGTGAGCATAATATAAAGAACTAAGTTAGAAATGTCATACTCTTACCTCTATTCGGTTCATAATAGTCTTTAAGTAATAACCCAGTCTTTGTCTAAGGTTATAAAAACTTAATAAACTCTAAAATAATCTGTGTTCATTCAATTCATGGTTTGTTTGCGCTAATAAAATGATTTAAAGTACAAAATAATCCTTTGTTGTTCACTTTTCATAATTACATAAATAGATGATGCCATGTTTTTTCTTGCCTCGTTCTGAGTATTAGTCAGTGGGGAATACCATTTGCACTACCCACATTCCATTCTGATGACGTCATTACTACAGGTCAAGCTATTTATCCATTAGTCATTGAGCTGCATGGTTAAACATTCTTCTGACCGTGAAAGATTTAGACTTTAAAACATTTTAGGTCGATAGGAAACCACACACACTTAATCCCTTATCAATACCACAGCTTGAAACGGTGGGTGAGGGGGAAGTTAATCTCTTCCTTTACCGTTATACGTTTTTATGTAACTTTATACAATATATTTAGCATTTTTAAACGAATCAGATCAAAATTCATTCCACATATAACATTACGGATTTATTCTAAGTGAGAAACGTCCTTAAAATAAAGAATTTAGGCCTAATTATGTCCAGTCTTCTATCTGTTGTGGTAGTCTTGCCTGCAGAGTTAACTGGGTTAATTTCATACATCCCGACTACGCCTTGAGATCAATGGATAAACCCGCTAAGTAGTGAGCGAATTTGAATAGGTCTAAAATGGGGCAAATTAGTATTTAATATTACAGACCAAATAAAATCTGATATAATTGTTTCCAGTCTTCACGCTGGTTCTCGTTCAAAATCATGCAGTGTTATTTTATTAATTTGCATCGTCTATACTAGCGGCGGGCGTAATAACAGCTGTCGGAATTATGCAGTCTGAATTCTGATTGGCTCAAGTATGATACGGCGGCCAATCAGATTTCGCTCTGCAGAATTCGTTTCTGCGCAATGAAGTTAATGCGTATTCCTTGCTCAATCTTTTGACAGTTGTCGTGAGGTAAAGATAACACAAAATACAACACAAGAACAGAAGAAAATCCTTTATTTTTCTTATTTGTGATGAATACGGTTAGTTTCATTACTTTCGTTGTTTTAAACTGTATATTGAAGGATGTCAAAGTGTGGAATTACGTGTATTAAATCATGGCGATCTCAATTTACGGTTTCAATGCAACAAATTTAATGAAAATAACTTGCAGACACCACCAATTTGAAATACATATGTTATTCTATGTTTACACCCTAACTCCACACCCCACCCAAATGACGATATATCGTGATACCGCGGTATTTTAATGAGAAACCGATATCGTCATGCCTTGAGCAATATCGCCCAACCCTAATGCCCCGCCCATCTTTAGCTAAGCTCCACCAACACTTCGAATGTGTTGGGATCGATCGATCTCTGAACTCCTGATTATCAATTTCCAGAAAACTATGCAGTTAAGAAGTTGAATATTTTGAAGCTAATATGACTGGGTGCTGTTGCTGCCTATGGCAGCAACATCACCCAGTCAAATTAGTTTCAAAATATTCAACATCATATTCATTAAATAGTAAAGACATACAATTTGTGCAACAACGCTTAGTCCATCATCAATTATACATTCATGACGGACTTAGCTACATCATTCATGACGTAATTGATTATGACGTCATGTACCGGTACTTGATTATGATGTTATATGATTGACTAAGAAACTGGAATCCTCCATTATCAGGACTTGTTATTGCTGTCACCTTTCTTAGTCACTACGAATACTGATCTTACCATTATATATACATAAATACTCTTATGTATTTATATTACATATTTTTTATATAATGCATTTACTTATATTTAAACTGTGGCCTTGATTACTTAATTATGCAAAGCCCAAATTTGGAATAGTTAATTTGCCTGTTTGCTGGCTTTTACTACGTAAAAGCTACTGTTTACCACCTGTTTGTTAATATGTACATTTATCTGTCATTAATATGAACTCTTTACTGTTGTTGTTTTACACTGGCTGTTGTTTTATCCATTCTATCACATGATCATCGTTGTTATGCTGATGATAATTTTGTAAGATTATATATATTTACCATGTTGCATCTTCTTACCTGATTAGTTTAATGGCTAAATCTGGTCAAGAAAATCAAGGTATGTGCATATTGAATGCCCATTTGCAGGCCAAGAGCAGAGTATTTTTTTTTATTTACTACTATTCAAGTGGTAAATTTTTAGAAATAGTCAAAGGGATATTCCTCAAGACCACAGGCCCGTTTCATCATGAAATAGTTAACCTAATAGCGGTCACAAGTAATCATAGAAATATGCATTTTCTCAGGAAATGTCCAGAAGACCACAGGGTTTTATCAATCATTATACCAATGATAGCTCGACACAGCAATCCAAATTGAGCCCGTTGTCCAATCTGGAAATTTCTCAGGACATTAAGGTTTTTCAAAAATGTCAGGTACCAATAGGCTCCACCTGCAGTCCCAAGCCTCTGGTTGAAAATTTCCCACTTGAATAACTGGAGCAGTTATCGAGCAAATCAATGCATATACTTTATGAGATGCCAGAATGAATTAATTTTTCAGAATATTGCTCAAATTTGGCATTCTCAAAATTATGAATGAAAAGGATTTACATTCAAATAAATGAGTCTAGAACGCTCAAGATGATACCAGCCCATACATTATCAATGGGATTTCTAACTAAAAGACTATTGATTATATTGCTTTATCTTATGTGATGAGTTTACTGCTACAGTACCGTGGTTGCTCTGCAAGCTTACAATCTCCTTAACATAGCCTCATCGCATATACTGATGACATACCATATAACACTAAATAAATTAACCTGAGTAATACAGGCGGCTAAATGGAGAGCATTCTTCATTGAAAGATTTCTGAAGAATTACAATTTATTGCGTGTGGGCAGGCCACGGCCATTGTCGTTGGGAATGAGCTGGCTGACCTTGACTGCTATTGACAGGAAAGGGTTAAGGCATTGTCTTGTTCAAGCTAGTATATTCAAGCCTGGCTTTTACCATTATTTTTAACCCTTTCATGGTCATGATATGTCCAGAAAATTGAAATTTTGGCAGGAATGTGCATTTGCAGGCCAAGAGAAGACAATTTTGAAGATTTACCACTGGAATGACTGGCTCGGTTATCGATAATCCTAATAGATTTTCAAGAATTATAATTTTTTGAGAATGTTATCCCCTGGGCGGTGCTGATGAGAAGACCTTTTCAAATGTATTTGACGTCTCTTTGGAGGCAGTCAGTTCATTTCATTTACAGTGATATTCCAATAAGAGAGCATCTGATTCCTCATTTGGATTTTGGGGGGATCGTACTCTTCTCTTAAGAGGTGTTCCCCTGGTGAAGTCCTCCCCAGAAGCGATTATTTTCACAGATGCCTCCCAGGAGGGGTGGGGAGCAGTCTGGGATTCCCTGTCAGTTTCAGGCCTTTGGTCCCTGAGCAACCCATATCAATGTCCTAGAGTTATGGGCTGTCAGGAAGGCTCTCCTTTTGTCGGCGAAGCGAGTGAGGCCTCAAAATCTCGATTCAAACAGATAATTCCACGGTGGTCTTTTACATCAACAGGCAGGGGGGAACTAAGCTTTCCCTTCTTTGCATGCAAGTGTGGAATCTTCTTGTGTGGTGCCACAAGAATCAGATCTTTCTCGTTGCAAGCCATGTTCCAAGCAGGTTGAATTTTCTTGCGGACCAGTTGTCGAGGCCCAACAAATTTGCTCACATGGAGTGGCAGCTAAAGAAGTTGGTTGCCAAAGCGATTTTCCTCCTTCTGGGGCGTCCCCATGTAGATCTATTGGCGATCTCTCTCAATGCCCAGATCTCTTGTTAGCGGTGGACGCCCTGTCTCAGTCCTGGGCAGGGATGTTAGCGTACGCGTTCCCTCCGACAATTCTGATTCCATTGGTGTTGAAGAAGGTCAGGGATCAAAATTCTCTTAGTAGCTCAATTTCGGCCAAAAAGTATATGGTTCGTAGACCTCGATCTTCTGGTGGATTTTCCTCGCCCTCCAGAATCCCCAGACGTTCTGTCTCAAGTCAGGGGCAAGTGTCTTCACCCATTCCGGAACTCTTCAGTCTGTGTGTCTGGAGGATTTCGAGCGTTCAGTCCCTCCGATCCCATTTTCTTCAAGATCTCATGAAAGTCTCAATTCGGCTAGGAGAGTTAACCAGACGCGTTTACAAGGGTAGACTTAAAATTTTCGGAGATTGGTGTTCCAATAAAGGTTTCCTGCCAGATTCTGTTTCTATATCCCAAGTGTTAGATTTTTTGTCTTATCTGTCTGATTCTTTGAATTTATCAGCTAATACTGTTAGGGGATATAGATTTTCTTTCGCTTCTTCTCTTCCATGCCTTTTAAATGCTGATGTCAAAGACACTAAGATTTTAAATGGTTTTATTAGAGGTTTGCATAACATTCGTCCTCCAGTGGCTAAGCCTTTACCCCCTTGGAATTTGGCATTGGTCCCTCAGATTTTGGCTGTTAGTCATTTTGAACCAATTGGTTCCATTAGCCGTAAACTTTTACCTCTTAAAGCCGTTTTTCTAGTCGCATCCGCTTCAGCCAGGAGAAGATCTGAGATCCACGCTCTTTCCGCGGAGAAGGATAGAGTTATTGAGACGGGGGAAGGTTTAATTCTTTATCCCAGAAGGGGATTTTTATCCAACCGTTACTCTGCTAAACCGATTATCATGAAATCTTTAATGTCTTTCTCGCCGTCAGATAAATTCTGGTGTCCGGTTAGAGCTCTTGAGGCTTATAAATCTTTTACCGATTTTAAAAGATCTGTTAAAACCCATCTATGGGTTCCGTACGCGGAAGAGGTGGCCAGACCTGTTTCCAAAGCCACTATTGGTAGATGGATATACGATACTATTCGAATCTGTTACGAGATAGCTTCATCTGGTGAAATCCAATTGGCTCATATTAAAGCCCACAACGTCCGTGGAATGACTCGCCTTATTTGTCGGTTCATCCTTAGATAATGTTATGCAAGTGGCCGGCTGGAAGTCCGTGAAGCCTAGGCTTCTATTAGGACAAGAGGTGTTCAATTTCCAACCCAACATCTCTGAGAAAGGGGTGGGTTTATATTAAAGAGTTTTCCCAAAAAGGTTTTCTAAAACTGATACCACGGAAATTCAACGCATTTTCGCCCGTAAAAATTCCCACCGCCTATGTTTAATGTACACCTCAAAACATCACCGGGGAAGTGAAATTATTTAATTGGAGCACCTAAATATTGCATATGCTTTAATAAAGGTCGTTTATTACATCAAAATTAATCCATAATTTGATATAAAATGTCTTCGCAAAAAAATATAAATCATGTGATTCGCCTCCAATCTAAGAGTTTATTTTATTAGAGTGAGTACTCGGATATAAATATTCTGGAATCGGGGACTCAGAACTCGGAATTTTCTATATATTATCATTGGATAGGAACCGAGTATTATACTGATCTGAATAATGGGTACCCGTTTGATAAACTCCCGTTAGCGTATATCTCACGAGAACACAGCGCCTTCCATCGCAAAAGAGCCACTGGCTCGCCAACTTAAGAAGCCGGCTATATTGTCATTCTTAAGAATTCAGTTTGGATCATTTAATGTTGATCGGCGTTACAAAATTGATGCACATTTTCTCTCGTGCTTGTTGTTTGTTACATAAATTTGGTCTTAAAATATATTTATAAGGAAGGTATTTAATCACGCCAAGACTGTTTTACGCGCATTTTGACTACAAAAGTGTGGAATAAACTTTATTATATCGTGAACATATGTGGCCTACTATAAGTATTAATCTAATAGGTGGTCGAGATTTACAAATCCGAGGCCTGTATTGACTTCTAGAGGGGCCGGGAATGTATCAGGGCAGAGATCGGTCTGAAGTAGACACACCGTGTGACACGATTGTTATTATTATACACACTATTCTAACAAATTTGCTCTTAAAAACCTATACAACCTGCTGAGTTAGGGGGTGGGCTTCTAATACAGAGGTTTGCCGTTTTGAAATCATTGGAGCTCATATGTCAAAGTTAGGGGGTGGGCTTCTATTAGAGCATAGGCTTCAATTAAGCGAAATACAGTACCGTTCAATCACTACGACCTGACCTCAGCCACCCCGTGTGAGAATGATTTGAGAATCTCTATTCTTTCTTGCATCTAAATTTGGAAAGTGATTCTATGTTACTCTTAGCCTCCTCTGCACATGCGCGTGTATACTTCTTGACCTAGGTCAAAGAGGAGTGAGTTCAGACTGGTATCAGTCTATTTAGGCTATATAGTTAGAGTGTACTCTACCAGAAGCCTGGTTGAGGGTACAATGTGGTCTAGGCAGGAGAGGGCATGAAAGTAAGCATAAAAATCTTTTTCTGGTGCTAAATGCAGTAGGTTTGTTTTAGCAAGTCGTGATTGAATGCTAAGTATGTTTATAATGGTTAATAAAACTACAGACCAACCCACAAGGTTGTTGGGGGTTGTGAAAGCCTCACCGGCCAAGCAAGATTTATGTCTCATTGTTGGTCTGGTGGAAGACTATGAGCGATGATGCTAGGCGCTTTCACCAGTTGTGGGTTCAATTCCCCGTCAATAGTGCCATTATAGTATTAATTGTATCACTTTTTGTCTGCAGTATTCAGATTTCATGCTCAAGTTTTAATGGGGCCAGCTACGGCTGTTGTATATCCTGTTTTAATTTTAATAAATATTTATTTGTGGTAAATGCTTATTGGGGTTGGTTAAGATTTCCTGTTAAAGATTTATTGCTGTTGGCTATGGTTATGATTTCATGACCTGGTCACATATTCTTGTTTATGCATTTACTACTGGTTGTGAGAAAATGTAAAAATAATTATTTTAATGGCTGTGAAACAAATAAGAAATTTGTGGTAGCTAACTCAATAATTCTTATATGCATAAAATATTTTTCTTTTAAAAATATTCTATAAATTTTAATTTTTGAAAATATTTTATTTTTTGCTAGTATATCTACATTAATTACTTATTGAATGTCCATTTGCAGGCCAAGAGAAGACTATTTTTTTTTTAATTTACAACTGAAATGACTGGCTTGGTTATCGAGCCAGCCATTCCATTGATAAATTTTCCAAAATAGTCTTCTTTTGGCCTTTTCTCAAGACCACAATAGAGGCCAGTTTTGGCCGACTTGACCATTTAAATGTATGTACTTGTTGAATATTTTATGCTTGGTTTGTCAGAACATGTAATCATCATATCAGTGTTAGGCAGCAGATATTACTATACAATCTCTTCTGTGTTACACCTTCAACTCTCATATTTGTTAAACAAAGTCTCAGTGGAGGATTCCAGTTTATCCATCAATCATATGATGTCATAATCAACTATGTGACATGTAGGATGATGTCATAATCAATTATGTCATGAATGATGTAGCTAAGTTCATCACGAACACTTAATTGAGGGCGGACTAAACGTTGTTGTACGAATTGTGTCTTTATTATTCAATACACATGCTGTTGAATATTTTGAAACTAATTTGACTAAATGACTTCTCAAGAACTACTGGGCTGATTTCAATTATATTTGGCAGGAAACATCCTTATATTTGGCAGGAAGCATCCTTACGGTATAGGGATCCAAATTTATTCAAACGAAGACGATCGGCCAATTTGGTGGGCAGCCATCTTGGATTTTGGCCGATTTTTAGAAACGTCTAAAAATCTCCAAAACCGCTTGAGATCGATTCAAAACTCATGAAATATCATCTAGGCTAAGAGTTAAACCAGGTTTGTTCAGGGTAACTTGATTGGCCTAATGCTTCAACGGCCATCTTGGATGACCTAGTTTTAGTGAAAACAACTTCTCCAGAACCCTGAAGGGATCAGGCTGAAATTTGGGAGATATAATTAGGGACTTAGGGCCATTAGTTTGTTCAAAGGAAGTTGATCCGTCATAAAACATGTCCGCCGTGGGCCAATCAATATGTATCATGTTTGGTGGCCATATTGGAGTTTTTGATGGATTTTGAGGCCTAGAGTATTCTGATCTCAAATTTGCCATTTTCGAAACCGTCGGATAACCAACTCCCATACTAAAGCAATGGAAAATTTAAAATGTCTTGTCGAGAACCACGGCCAATTTCAATTATTTTTGGCAGGAACAATCCTTAGGGCATAGAGATTCAAGATTTTTCAAATGAAGCCGGTCGGCCAATTAGACCGGCGGCCATCTTGGATGTGACCGATTTTTATGCTCCCTGAAAAAAAATTTGCCAGAGCATATAGTCGCCGCTTTGTCCATCCGTCCATCCACCATATATGTTTGTCTGGGGCATAGTTTCAAGACTTTTTCACATATGGTCACCAAACTTGGTATGTGGTTGCATCTTAGGGGGAAGGTGTGCGGAGTATCAAAAGTAGGTCATGTTGACCTACTTTTCATGGTCGTCTGAATATCACAGAAAATGTTTGTCCGGGGCATAGTTTCAAGGCTTTTTCACATATGGTCACCAAACTTGGTGTGTGGATGCATCCTAGCAAGAACATGTGCGTAGTATGAAAAGCAGGTCAAATGTAGGTCATGCTGACCTACTTTTCATGGTCGACTGAATATCACACAAAATGTTTGTCCGTGCCCTGGTTTCAAGACTTGCACATATGGTCACCAAACTTGGTATGTGGATGCATCTTAGGGAGGTGTGCGCCGTATGGAAAGTAGGTCATGTTGAACTACTTTTCATGGTTGACTGAATATCACAGAAAATGTTTGTCTGGGCCATAGTTTCAAGGCGTTTTCACATATGGTCACCAAACTTGGTATGTGGATGCATCTTAGGGAGGTGTGCACAGTATGAAAAGTAGGTCATGCTGACCTACATTTCATGGTCGACTGAATATCACAGAAAATGGTCACCAAACTTGATATTGATTATTACAGAAAATATCAGTGTTCATTTTGAACATAGTTTTTATATGTATTTTTCATATGGTGCCAAGCAAAGTATAAGTGTGTTTATTTTGAGACACTTAGATTTTGCTTTTATTAAGCTATCCTTAACAAATTGTTCGTTAGGGCAAATCCCGCCAGACCAAAAGAATGATGGCCCACCGAATCATTTCTACTCACCAAATTGTGGATTTAACATCATTATCCCAAACCAACAATATTTTTAAGGATGGCTTAATATGGTGAAATCTCATTGACAATTTCAAGTTTGTTTCTCTGTGTCTGAGCCACAGTTCCAAACCTTATCCTGAAGCATATGCCTTCGGGGTTATCCATTCAGTTTCTCTGCAGAGTATGCCTTCGGGGAGCATACATCAATTTATTGATTTGCCTTGTTAGAAATATATTTTTTAATCTCTGAAACCGCTTGGGGAATCGATCCAAAACTCATTAAATATGATCTAGCTTAACCAAGTTTGTTCATGGGAACTTGATTGGCCAAATAGTTTGGCGGCCATCTTGGATGACCTAGTTTTTCCGAAAACAACTTCTCCAGAACCGCTGAAAGGATCAGGCTGAAATTTGGGAGATTTGATTAGGGACTAAGTGCCATTAACGTTTGTTCAAGGGGAGTTGGTCCATCAAAAGATCTGGCTGCCATGGGCCAATCAAAATGTAGCATGTTTTTGGGTATTCTGATTTCAAATTTGACATTTTCGAAACTGTCAGATAAACGGTTTAGCGGCCATCATGGATCATTTTCCAACCAGAAATGCCCATGTACTAAAGCAATAGGAAATTTCAAGTATATTTGGCAGAAAGCACACTTAGGGCATAGAGATACATGTTTGCTCAAATGAAGCTGGTCGGTAATTTGCCTAGTGGCCGTCTTGGATTTTTGAAATGCCTTTAAAAATCTTCTTTTCCGAATCCGTAATGGGGGATTGATTCAAAACTCACGACAGGTTATATAGGGAAACAACTGAACCAAGCTTGTTCAATGGAACTCGATTACCTAATTAATACTTTAGCAGTCATCTTGGATGACCTGATTTTCCTGAAAATGACTTCGTCTCCAAAATTGCTGAACGGATTGGGCCGAAATTTGGATATGATTAGGGACTAAAGGCCATTAAGGTTTGTTCAAAAGAAGCTGATACATAAAGAAATATGGCCTCTGTTTTCTTGTTACAATTCTGCTCAACTCCTTAGGGGTCTACTTATTGTTGTACTTGTCGTTGATGACCTTTCTAGTTGAAATGCCTATGTTGCAGGTGAGTGATACGTGCCGCTTGGGCCTCTTGTTTTACAAATATGCAACAAAATATATTGACAAACCCGTCATCTATTTATCTCGGGTCTCAATTATTTTTAATTGATCTTTTCAAAATTTCCGAGCTTTCTATTAAGATTTATTAAAGTTTTATTCTACAACATTTAAAAAGCAGTAAAATAACATTACAAGTGGTATTGTTACAGTAAAAAAACATCTAAAACCAATTTCGCCAAACACGCTGCATTTTGATTGGTCCATGGTGGCCATGTTTTTTTACTTATCAACTTCCGTTGAACAAACTTTAATGCCCTTAGTCCCTAATCATATCTCCCAAAAGTAGGTCATCCAAGTTAGGTGTCGAACCATTTGGTCAATGAAGTTCTGAACAAATTTGGCTTATCTCATGTCCTAGATGATGTTTCATGAGTTTTGAATCGATTCCCAAAGTGGTTTCGGAGATTTAAAAATATATTTCTAAAAATCGACCAAAATCCAAGATGGCCATTTTGGTCGATCAGCTTCATTTGAACAAACTTGAACCCCTATGCCCTAAGGATTGTTCCTGCCAAATATAATTAAAATCGGCCCAGTGGTAAGAAGACATTTTAAATTTCCCATTGCTTTAGTATAGGAGTTATTGGCGGGAAAATGACCCAAAATGTTTATCTGACAGTTTCGAAAATGGCAAATTTGAGATCAGAAAACCCAAAAACATATATAAAACCAATTTCGGCCTCAAAATCCATCAAATAAAAAAAATCCAATATGGCCACCAAACATGCTACATTTTGATTGGCCCACGGTGGCCATGTTTTTTGACGGATCAACTTACCGTGAACAAACTTTAATGACCCTTACTCCCTAATCATATCTCCCAAATTTAGGCCTGATCCCTTTAGCGGGAAGTTGTTTTGGCAAAAACTAGGTCATTTTAGATGGCCGCCAAACTATTTGGCCCATCAAGTTCCCTTGAACAAACTTGGTTCAGCTCTTGCCCTAGATGATATTTCATGAGTTCTGAATCGATCCCTCAAGTAGTTTAAGAGGTTTTTAAAAATCGGCCAAAATCCAAGATGGCTGCCAGCCAAATTGGCAGATCGTCTTCCTTTGAACAAACTTGGAACCCTATGGCCTAAGGATGTGTCCCGCCAAATATAATTCAAATCGGCCTAGCGGTTCTTGAGAAGTCATTTAAAGGAAAAGTTGATGGGCGGACGATGGATGGACACACAACGGACAATCGCCATGGCATAAACTCACTTGGCCTTTCAGACCAGGTGAGCTAAAAATAGTCTTCTGTTGTTCTGCAAATGCACATTTCTCAAGACCTCTGTAGAATTCGGTTGAACATAGCCGATCGGACAGGCGAATAAATGGACAAACAGACTGAGGAGATTGTAATATCCCACCAATTTTATCCCCCCCCCCCCCCCCTGGAAGGAAGGGAGGGGGGAATATAGCGATCAGCATGCCCGTCCATCTGTCCCCGTCTTGGCAATGCAACTCCTATGGATTAACTTAGTTTCATCCACATTATCAGTATCATGTGCAGATGTGCATGTGCTTTTTCGCGGCCAAAAAATGTTAAATTACAATTATCTCCCCCCCCCCCCCCCCCCTTAAATATCTTAAAGCTGATACATAAATTGCATTGCCAATCATTTCTTGTCAGCGCAACTCCTCCTACAGTTTAGCTCTGATTCGTTTGAAACTTGATATGTGTTATCATTATGACATGAAGGTGTGCATGTGCCATCCCGTATACCTGTACGTCAATCCGTCTGTCCAAAATGTATGTATGTCCGTCTGTCAGTCAATCCATCTCCGACAATCATTTCTTGTCAACGAAACTCCTAGAGGTCTCAATGGATTAACTTTAAATTTCGCCCACATTATCAGTATCATGTGCAGATGTGCACATGCCTTTTTCACAGCAAAAAAAAATTGTTCATTACAGAGTTATCCCTCTTTAAATATCATAAACTGCATTGCCAATCATTTCTTGTCAACACAACTACAGTTTAGCTCCGATTCTTTTGAAGCTTGCTAAAGTGTTATCATTATCACGTGAAGATGTGCTATCTGTATACCTGTATGTCCATCCGTCTGTCGGTCCATCCTTATCAATGCAACTCCTACAGTTTTGATACAATTCTTTTGAAGCGTGATAAAGCTAGTCATTACCATCTGAAGATGTGCATGTGCTTTTTCGCGGCCAGTAAATTATTCATTAGAGTTATCCCCCTTTAAATACCTTTAAGCCGATACATGAACTGCAGTACCAATCATTTCTTGTCAACACAATTTCTACAATTTAGCTGTGATTATTTTGAAACGTAACACAAGGGTTCTCATTACCACTTGAAGATGTGCATGTGCTATCCATATGCCTGTACATCCATGCCTTTGTATAGAATGTATGTATGTCAGTCTGTCAGTCCGTACATCTCTGACAATCATTTCAAGATGTCAACACAACTACAGTTTAGCTATGATTCCAGAAGCCTCTGTTTGATTGACATTACGGCTACTTCATCCAGAAACATGGACTAGAGTAGAGAGTTGTGGTTCTTGCATTAGAAGGAATTAAATGCAAGATTAGAAATCTTTTTCTGGCGCTAAGTGTAAGTAAATTTATTTAGCAAGTAGTGATTGAACGATAAGTATGTTTATGTGGTTAATAAAATGACAGACTAACCCTAGGGGGGGGTTGTCTGTGGTCGTTATCTCCCCTGAAACATTTAAAATTCATCAAAATTGTCTTGTTCGTGCCAGATCTTGAAGAATTTTTAACCTATGCTCTCAATTCCTTTGTCACTGAATATATTACTTGAAGAAGCAGTGCTGATTCCATTTTAAAGAAATTCATCCATATCTCCCTGAGTTATCTCCCTTGAATAACTTAATTTCACCAAAATTCTCTTGTCCGGGTATAATAGTTGAACGGAATTGAACCTGCACTTACAAATCTATCTTTAAGGCGAGATGCAGTGTCAGGATTTCATTTTCCATTGATTAGTTTTTCTAAAATATTATCCTTTACATTTAACGTTACATGTATGTCCACTCTTGATCTATGTTTACCTGAAATGTTTGGATTGTGCCGTCTTCTGATGGCTCTTGTTTTCAAAACGTATGGGGATAGACAACAAAACTAGCAACTTTAAATTATCTGCTATAGATATATTGTAATGTTCATTAATAGACAAACATTATTTACAAAATGACTTATACCTTGCATCATACATCAGCAGTTTATCCTGGAGAATCGGGTAACTACATGCTTATACAATACACCTCAGAAATGACTTATTGTTGCCAAAATAAAATAAAATGCACTGTTGCATATTATGGACTTAATTTAATTGGAAGCCATTGCTGCCTAAGGCAGATCCAATTAAGTCCCAAAATATTCAACAACATTTCTTCCATTGTGTTCAAAATTCTACTGTCTGGAAACATGTTAAGTTATTTCTGAGCTGTACTGTAGCACATAATGGAGTATCCAGTTTTAACCATGCCCCACCCATCTTTAACTAAGCTTCACCCGTGTTGGAATCGATCGATTTCTGAACCCCTGATATCAATTTCCAGAAAACTATACGGGTAAGCTGTTGAAAATTTTGAAAGTAATTTGATTGGGTGTTGTTGCTGCCTACAACAGTGCCCAGTCAAATTAGTTTCAAACTATTCAACAGAATGTTTATTAAATGGTTAAGACATAGAATTCGTACAACAACGCATAGTCCGTATTCAATTAAGCCTTCGTGACGAACGCAGCTGTCATTCATAATGTCATTGATTATGACATTATCCTACACATCGCATAGTTGAGTATGACATCATATGATTGATGGATAAACTGAAATCCTCCATTACATCAGTACTCCTAGTCAAATATACATATATACAGATATTTGGAAATGCTGACAAAAGAGAACATTTTGCTGACCTACTGAGTATTGTCCAAGGCAGATCTACGGAGTATATTATATGGTGGGGTCTTTGCATGGTAGGCATGTTCTGAAGCCTGCCCGCTGTGTACATCACATTCCCTAACAAAGATATGTAGAAGTAATAGGCTTCAAGCAACACATTCTATGAGTTCAAGGGGTGGGTACACACACTCAACGCATGCACTAGTTTCAAACATGATTATTATTGCTTGTTTCTCCAACGGATAGAATAATTTTTATGCTCCCCGAAAACAGTTTCGCGGGTGCATAAATTCGCCGCTTTGTCCGTCCATTCATCTGTCCATCCGTCCGTTGGTTCACCATATATAAGTTTGTCCAGGGGCATAGTTTCAAGACTTTCACATATGGTCACCAAACTTGGTATGTGGATGCAGCTTAGGGAGGTGTGCGGAGTATGAAAAGTAGGTCAAAAGTATGTCATGCTGACCTACTTTTCATGGTCGACAGAATATCACAGAAAATATTTGTCCGTGCCATAGTTTCAAGACTTGCACATATGGTCACCAAACTTGGTATGTGGATGCATCTTAGCGAGGTGTGCGGAGTATGAAAAGTAGGTCATGCTGACCTACTTTTCATGGTCGACTTAATATCACAGAAAATGTTTATCCGGGCTAGTTTCAAGACTCATATGGTCAACAAACTTGGTATGTGGATGCATCTTAGGGAGGTGTGCACAATATGAAAAGTAGGTCATGCTGACCTTCTTTCCTCCATATGTTCGTTTCTCTGTGTCTGAGCCACAGTTCCAAACCTTTCCGTGAAGCATATGCCTTCGGGGTTATCCATTCAGTTTCTCTGCAAGGTATGCCTTCGGGGAGCATACATCAATTTATTGATTTGCCTTGTTTAACAGTCAAGAGGCATCGATTTCTAGCTATGCCCCGCCCATTTCTAGCTAAGCACCATCCACTTATTAGTGTGTTGCCATCGATTTTAAACTTTGAAACTTTCAAAGTAACTATACAGGTAAGCTGTTGAATATTTTGAAACTAATTTGATTGTGGGATGTTGGTGACTATGGCAGTAACAGCTGCCAGTCAAATTAGTTTTGAAATATTCAACAGAATGTCAGTTAAATTTTTAATTCATCAAAGACATAATTCGTGCACTAGTGGCAGACTTTTTGATTTTCTTAACAGAGCTATACAAGATTATGATTGTGATGTCAGTTAATATGATGCATTTGATTATGGCATTAGATACTTGAGTGACAGCTCAGATCCCTCCATTGTGATAAGACCATAACACAATCACGAGGACTAAATCGGGGTGAGTTTGAGCAGAAATTGGCCTTGTTACTTCACAGGAGGAATGATTGGATTGAGTGGATCATGATCGATCGTCTGATGCAGCATCAAGCCAAGAACGCCCATTCTATTAGACATAGCGAGACGAATATTGCGCTCCTGCTCGTACAGCTCATCCAGACGTAACCACTGAAAATACACAAACAAGAATTATACCATAATAATATTACAAACAGAAGATTCAGAAGTAGTCCCTTGTAACCCATAGACTAACAAAATCTCTGATGCCTAAATCCTATACATATGAATTCATCTGACATCTGGTGCTCAATTTGGAAAGTGTTTATCTGTCTGATTGCTGCAAGCCACCAGACAATAATTTCAATGGGCAATAACTCTGGGCCTGCTGAATATGCTGAAAACAATTTGACTGAAGATTGTCGGTGGCTTAGCCACCAACAACTTTCAGTCAAATTGTTTTCAACATATTCAGCATATCCAGAGTTAAACCCCATGGAAGATGTAGTCTGGAGAATTTAAGCAGGCAGACAATAAGAAACATAGTAACTTCCAAATGCCTGTGTAACATTTTGGCATCTGCGTTGGGATGAGCTTTACCAAGATTTGACATGCTATCACACATATATGTGCTTCATTAACTGTTCTAGCACGTTCACTAAGAATTAGCAGGTTAGCCGTAAAATAAACCTCAATTATATCCTGTTATCATTAGACCGCAGACAGACCAGAAATGTGGTTGCAATGCAACCATGAAGCTCAACTTTACAATGATCTATAAATCATGACTTCAAACAAAACATAAATATAGGCTTATCAATACACTTATCAACAAGAGGCCCAAGGGCCTGTGACACTCACCTGGATCATTAGCATTTGAACAATTTGCATTTAAATAGACATGATGGATAAGTCCTGAATTCTCATTAGGATTATTGAAGTAGATCATGATAGGAGCATTCCACCATAGTTTCATTGAAATCGGGCCATTGATTAAGGAAGAGTAACATTTTCAAGGATTTCTGAAAATTCCAAGATGGCTACCAGAAACATTGACCAATCAAAATTCTGCATACAAGTGTCTAGTTGCACAGGGTCCTTCCAGCCCAATTGAGCTGAAATCCACCAAGCCGTTAATGAGGAGTAGTGTTTTGACAATTTCTGGCAAATTTTTCATAAAATCTAGGATTTTGACAAAAAATTCTGTACACAAGTTCTGAAGCCTACCCACATTGGTGTTCCTGCCAAATTAAGTTGAAATCCACCAAGCGGTTAATGAATAGTAGCGTTTTGACGATTTCCGGTAAATATTTCATAAAATCTAAGATTTTCACCCAAAAAAATTGATCAATCAAAATTCTGAATAGAAGTTCTGGAGTTTACCATGATAGGGCCCCTCTATCCAAACTTGGTTGAAATATGTCAAGCAACTAAAAAGCAGCGTTTTGGCAATTTCTGTTAAATTTTTCATAAAATCTAACATTTTGACCCAAAAAATTAATCAATCAAAATACTGAATATAAGTTCTAGAGCCTAACACCATAGAATCCGTCTAGACAATTTTGGTTGAATTATGTCAAGCAACTAAGGAGTAGCATTTTGACAATTTCTGTAAAGTTTTTCAAAAAATTGGCCAATCAAAATTCTGAATAGATGTTCTAGAGGGTACCAGCATAGGACTCTTCTTGGCTGAAATCGGTCAAAGCATTGAGAATGACCATTCCAGGTGTCCAAGTTTGGGTCCAGTATACTTAACCAAACATGAGATATAAACAGAAATGTTGAGCTAAATGCAAATTGGAGGACACCGGATGATGTGCAGGGACTAGCTTGTTTTACTTTGAAAAGTCGAGCTAAAAATGGGACAGTGTCTTTTGGTAATATGTCTTGACAATATAATAACCAATCTGTATCATTATCACACTGCTTTTTGGAAAAGCAGATGGGATTATGTTTTCACCTCCGCCTGTCCCTCAGGACCATCACACACAGGTTTTCAGTCAATAACTACATTTGCTTGGAGTATCATGAAGAAACTTCATGGGAAGGTTGGCTGTAGTAGGGAACTGCACATTATTTTGTGGGTCAGTCAGTCCATCCATCCGTCTGTCCGAGTGTGTCCATCCATCTGTGTAAATTTTGGGTTTTCATTTGTTAACTACTTTTGCTTGAAGCATTGTGATGAAACTTCATAGGAGGGTTAGCTATGGTACTAGGAAACGTCAAATTATTTTGGTGGGTCAGTCAGTCCATCCATGCACCCGCCCATCCATCAGTCTTTCTGAGTTTGTGTCCGCCTGCTCGTGCAAATTTTGGGTTTTCATTTGATTTTTGCTTGGAGCATCATGACAAAACTTCATGGGTAGGTTGGCTATGGTAGTAGGGAACTGTACGTTATTTAGTGGGCTAGTCAGTCCATCCATCCATCGATCCATCTGTCTGAGTTTGTGTCCATCCACCCGTGCAAATTTCTTTCGCTCATTAAATACTTTTGCTTGAAGTATTGTGACGAACCATCATGGGAAGGTTGGCTACGGTAGTAGAAAAAAGCACCTTATTTTGTGGGTCAGTCAGACCATTCATCTGTCTACAAGATGGGCATGAAAAAATATTGACCAATGCAAATTCTCGTAAGAAGTGTTGAATCCCACTCTACGAAGATTGATCCACTTAAGTTGCATTGAAATTGGGCCATTGATTAAAGAGTAGTGTTTTAAAAGATTTCCATACACGAAAAGTCCAAGAAGGCTACCAGAAAGTCTGACCAATGACAATTTTCGTTAGAAGTGTTGACGCCTACCAAGAGGTTATCATTGCACACAGTTTCGTTGAAATAGGGCCATTGATTAATGAGTAGGGTTTTAAATGAGTTCCAGAAAATTTGTAGATATTCCAAAATGTGCCATAAAAATTGATCAATCAAAATTATGAATAAAAGATCTGAATCCTACCACCATCAGATCTTTCCAGTCAAATTTGTCTAGAATCTGTCAAGTGGTTAAAGGATTTCCAGACAATTTCAGATAATCCAAGGTCGCCGAAAAGGCTGGATTAATCAAAATTCGGAATAGACGGTCTGGAGCTGACCACCCTAGGATGCTTTCAGCCAAATTTGATTAAAATCAGTCAAGTGGTTTAGGAGGAGATACGTTTTAAAGGATTTCTGGGAAATTTTCGCAAACTCCAGTGGCTGCTGAAAAAATTAAAGTTAGAAGTTGTGAAGCATGCTGACATAGGATCGTTTCACCTAAGTGTCCATTGATTAAGGAAGAGTGGCCTTTTAAAAGATTCCAGAAATATTTTTGGAAAATCAAGATGTCCGCTAAAAAGATTGACCAATCAAAATTGTGAACAGAAGTTCTGGAGCCTACTACCGTAGGATCATTCCAGCAAAAAGTTAAGATGACACAAGAGGGGTTAATAAGATGCTCTTCCCAACTAATGGGATATCACATTAGGAAAGCTAAGGCCGGGTTCTCAATAGACAGTTAATCAGGAATAATGCCATACTTCTCTAGTGAGAACACGGCCTTAGATAATAATTTAATGTTAGTTATTCACAAAAGATCTAGCCAATACTCACTTTTATTAGCCAGATTTCATTTTTACAAGCATTTGGCTAATACAGGATATCTAGTCTCAGTAAATCATATGATGTCATAATCACACTATGTCATAAGTAGGGCGACGTCATAATTAATTATATCATGAATGACATGATTTAGTCCTTTATAAATGCTTAATAGTCTGTCAAGCTGTATGAATTTTATGTCTACTATTTAATAAACGTGCTGTTGAATATTTTGAAACTAATTTGACTGGACACCGTAGGCAGCAGCAGCACACAGTCAAGTTAGTGTCAAAATAGTTTTCTGGTAATTCAGAATTGACAGGATGCTCAAAACAATACTTTAGCAGACCTTTCCACTTTATCATCCATCCTATGACATCATAATCGACTACGCGACGTGTAGAATGACATCATAATGAATGACGTCGATAAGTACGTCACAAACGCATATTTGAAGACGGGCTATGCGTTGTACGAATTGTGTGTCTTTACTATTTAATAAATATTCTGTTGAATATTTTGAAACTAATTTGCCTGGGCACTGTTGCTGCCATAAGCGGCAACAGCACCAAGTCAAATTAATTACAAAATATTCAACAGCTTATCTGTATACTTCTTAGGAAATTGATTATTAGCGCATCCGGGGAACGATCAATCCCAACACGGCAAAGTGTGGGTGGAGCTAAAACTGGAAAGGTCAAATGAGTAGTAAAATGAATGCGTACCTGTCGGAGCCTCTCCATATCAACTTCTGCCCGTCTCAGTTTGTCCCAGCAATGATGCTTGTTGCAACTCCTCTTTCGTGTACGACAAAACTCACCAGTCGCCTCAAAGACATTGTTAACCAGTGGACACCCACACACCTGATCACTGCTTACCTAATATCATGAAAACAAAAACAGACAATTTATATAAAATATTAATTATGGGTTGACATTTGACTGTGCGGCCCTTCGGAAAAAATATATCAATGACGCCAGTATTGGACAAATTTGTCCCTGTTTAAACTAAATTATACAATTTCCTTTTTATTTTGAAAATTTATTAGTTACACCACCTGTTGCTAAATACTGTCACCTCAGGGATAAAAGGTGGCACTGCATCACGTAGCAACTAGTAGTGTTGGGAATTGGTACCATTTTTGTGATCGATGACTGGTTTTATATACTAACCAATGATCAATTAATGATTGAGCGTAACAGGTTCTCATTTTTTACCCATTTTGAATGCAGTAATTATAGCATGTTTAAGGATAATCACACCTTTCTAACCAAGTCGCATGTATGACAGATTCTTGATAATTTAAGAAATAATCTGTTGAATATTTTGAAACCAAATTGACTGGAAGCTGTTGCTGCCTAAAAATATTCAACATGTTATTGGTATGGTTGCTTTGAAATTAACATCCTATTTCAGTGCTGAAAGAACTAATGTCTTAGACTAAGGAGTAATACCATATAGTTGTAACGATTAAATTTAAATTCCTTTCCAAAAAGTATTTGTTTTCTAGCTTGACCAGCTAAAATATATTAATAAAATCGATTTCTGAAATCATGATTGATCGGTTGGTTGAACATGCAAACAAATCAATCATCGATCAAATCGATTAATCAGAACAACACTAATAACTAGTAGTAATGGTGGTGGCGGCGGTGGCAGGTAGCAGTAGTAGTAGTAGTAGTAGTAGTAGTAGTAGTAGTAGTAGTAGTTGCATATAGCTGCTTTGTACCTTCGGTTCCTTTGAATGCTCAGGGCAGAGTACTTTTAACCGCTTGCAGTATGTCTTTTGTACAACATTATAGTAGTCACAAAACATGGAGTTTCCCTCAATGCGTGTTTGGTAAATGGATCCGAATGATGTCTGCGCTTCATACTGTCAAGATACAATCAACATACAGTACGACCCATCTCACGGCGACCACCTTATGCAGGACAAACAGTTGGATACAGGTAATGCGGTACAAAATAAACGAACTCACGGATTTCTTTTTTCACGAGAGAGTTGATACTTACCTCACTAATACTCTTTGATATTGCTAAATATCGGCTTTCACTCAATAAAACACTCAGATTAAAAAATTAAGGTGCCCCTACTGGACAGGTAGTCAGAAGACAGTCAGGCGGATGCCAGCCACCGCGCCTGCGCCGACTAGTACTTCCTCTGACTAATTTATTGGCTGACACTGCAACATTACAAGAGCCTGAAGACCGAGCCTCAGTGGGGCGGAGGCCAGGTCCTTATTAGGGAGGTAAGTATCAACTCTCGTGAAAAAAGAAATCCGTGATTTCGTTTATTTCACTTCAAAAGTATACTTACCTCCCTAATACTCTTTGATATTGCCAGAATTCGTCAGGGAATTCGGCGGGAGGGAGGCGAGGTCAAAAGACCAGCTCTTCCCCATGCGCTTTTTCTGCGTTAAAGGCACTGAAACTTCTGAAATTGTGTGGAAAAACAATCAGGAAAAGATTTGAACATCGGCTAACACAACTGATGGTTGAGAGATGACCATATGTCATATGCGCTCCCCCCACCCCCCTTCTTCTTGGGAGGAAGACTGAATGACCTCAGTCCCATACGCTCTCTACGTACAAGTACCATGTACTATAGGACAATAAACGAAAAGGCTTCATTTTCATATACTCTCAATAATGAACCACAAATAAAACACGTACCATCACCATATTAATAACGAAGGGTCACGTGACAGCACAATTAACAATGAACACCACAAAATCAAGACTGGCCTTGTGAAGTTTGGCGGCTGTCATCATCTCCCCATTGGTGAAGACTGATGCAGTCCAAATAAGTGGTTGTTTCCATTGATTAAATGCAAAATATATTTTTAAAAATGAGGTAACCTCATCAAATATGTACACCTAAATTATTTTTTCAAATTCGATAAGGCGAGAGGATTCGAGGTGTCACGGAGGTAATGGTCTGTAAAACTTGACTCACAGTGCCACTGAGCTACCGACATAATGTCATCCAAAGGGACCCATTAAATAGGGCAGTGGAATCCACTACACCTCGGACACTGTGTGCCTTGGCCATGGCAACTTGTTTACCTGTGGCAGATTTATGACAAAATTGAATACATTCAACAATCCACCTGGAAATGGTGTCCTTAGACACCCTGCCATGGGGTTCAATATATGACAACCATAACACTGACGGGTCCGTCCGTCATTCCTGAGTACGTTGTTTGTACCGGTTTAATGCTCGGACTGGACACCATGCTTTTGAATTAGGATCATATCTAGTCAAAGCTGGCAAAAATATGGGTTGACCTGGATATTTCAGACTGATTCTTAGCCATGAAATTAATCCTAGGTAGAAGCTTAAGGCCTTCCCCTGTAACCACAAAACGGTCTGCCTCGGCCGATAAGGCATGAATTTCACCTCTACGCCTAGCCGAGGCCGCAGCAATTAAAAATAGTTTTACGTGTCAACATTTTCATAGAAATGGAACTAAGTGGTTCAAAAGGCTTCACACCTAGTACCTGAAGCACTAGAGATAAACCCCAAGACGGAATCACTGGGGGATTCCTTGGTCTTAGATTGCCCATACCTTTAATTAAAGTATTTAATGTACTTACTTCATCACTTCCCCTATTAGCCAAGCAAGGGATAACTGACATTAAAGCTGATTTATAACCAGTAATAGAGTTAGGCTTGGGCTATAGGCATCATACAGGTGACAGAGGAAATCAGCTACTACCTGAATAGATGAATCCATTGGATTAATACATCTTTTTGAGCACCATTCTGCAAATCTGTTGATTTTATAATTATATGCTCTGGAGGTTGACCCCCTTCTGGCTTTTGCCATAAACATGGCTGATTGCTCAGAAAAGCCCTCCTTAATTCTAGATTCCTTGACACCATCCACGCAGTCAATCTGAACGGATTGCTGTGGAGGGCCTTGCCCTGGAAGATAATATTGTCCATCAGAGGCAGAGGAACCGGATTGCAGACCAGATGATCCAGCAGATCCGTATACCATGATCGGCTTGGCCAATTTGGGGCGATCAGAATCACTTGGCACTCCTCCTGTCTGACTTTCTGAAGAATTTTTGGAATCAGGATTGTTGGAGGGAATGCGTATGCATACATTCCCACCCAGCTGATAGCTAGCGCATCTGTTGCGATAGCGCTCGGATCTGGAATCGGAGAGACGTACGTCGTCATCTTCGCATTCTTCTTCGTTGCGAATAAATCTATGTTGGGTTTGCCCCAGTGGTTGAACAGACGGTCCGCCACACATTGATTCAGTTGCCATTCCGTAGGTAAAACACTCATCCTTCGGCTCAATGAGTCTGCTAACAGATTTAACCTTCCTGGAATATGAATGGCTTTCAAGGTAATCCTGTGATTCAGGCACCAGCAAAGCAGTTTCCATGTCATCATACAGACACTGGGCGACTTCATTCCGCCCTGGCGGTTTATGTAAGTCACTACTGTTGAGTTGTCTGATCGAATTAGAACACTCTTGCCCTGAACTTTCTGTAAGAAATGTTCCAGGCCCAGGACTACTGCTCGTAATTCCAGTAGATTTATATGTTCTATTGACTGTTCCAGATTCCAAAGCCCTGATATCGTGGATTCTTCAAGGCAAGCTCCCCACCCCTCCATCGATGCATCTGTATACATCGTTAACTGAGGGTGAGGAGGGGTTAGCATCACCCCTGCCAGGAGATTCTCTGTCTTCAACCACCATTGAAGGTGGTGAATTAGAGGCTCCAGCACTGACACATTCGAGTCCAGTGAACCTGTACTCTGAGTCCATTGCGTCATGAGAAAAAACTGGATCGGCCGCCTGCGTAAGGCCGCCTGAGGAATGACTGGTTCCAGAGAAACCATCAACCCCATCATTCTCAGGTAAACCCGTGCCAGGACATGATGACTGTTGCACACTGACTGTATTACTGAGATGAGTATCTGAACCCTCTCCTGAGTAGCATAAACATATCCTATCTCCAGATCGAAGAATATTCCCAGGTAGACAAACTTCTGGGATGGAGTCAGCTCTGATTTTTGAAAATTGATTAGCCCGCCTAAGTCTGTGAGAGTTTTCAAAACTATCTCCAGATTTGCTGATAAACTTTCCTGGTTGTGTGCTTTTAACAGCCAGTTGTCTATGTACGTGTGCTGCTATGCTTCTCCTGCGGAGGTATGCTGTTATCACAAGAACTACCCTGGTGAAGACCCGAGGAGCCGTAGAAATTCCGAAGGGTAATACCCTTAATTCCCACTGTCTGCCCTGGAATGCGAATCTCAGGAAGCGACAGAACCTCGCTATAGGAATGTGGAAATAAGCATCCTTCAAATCTTGGACATTCCCTTCTCCAACCCAGCCAACACCGATTTCACTGTCTCCATCTTGAAACTGGGTGTGTCTATGAACTTGTTCAATGGCTTGAGGTTGAGAATTGGTCTCCACCCTCTAGTGCTTTTTGATACTAGGAACACGGTTGAATAGAAGCCCAGACATTTTTGCGCCGGTTGAATTCCTCATTTTTGTATGAGGGAATTTATCTCTTCTATACACAACCGCTGATCTGGATCTCTTGGAATTTGAGTCCAGACTGGCACCAGAGACAGTCGCGATGGCGGGCCTGTTATCCAATCGGGATGATACCCGACTAAAAGCCATCGCAAGACTAAATGGTCCTGAGGCAACCGTTCCCGCTCATGCTTGTGGTGGGCCAATCGGTCCACATCCCCCCCCCCCCCACTGGACCACCTAGGGAGAGAGGTGGCCGTAAGGAGTGCAAGAGTGGCACTGTCTCCTTAATAGGGCAGATATGTGAAAAAGATGTTCCATTCTGGCAGAAAGCATGAAATTTGGCATATAGGTTGTTTAAGGTATCCTGATCATAATTAGATGCGGTGCCACATGATTCTACCAAGGGAACCCATTCAAAATGACGGATTCAAGATGGCCGCCTTTCCAGCGGAAAATTTGCATTACTCAAGCTCTAGACGCAGTAGAGAGATGGGATTAATGTCAAATTAGGGGTTTCACGGGTCAATCGTTATAATTCTACTCACTACAATACTCTAAATATCAATCCTTCCATAGCGACCACCTGTGTTTGATGTCAAAAGATGGTGGCTCTTTAAGATGTGTTATCTAAAAGATCCATCTCTTGAGAACAAAAGCAATATAGCATCTAGAAATAGTTTAAATTACTTGATTTCTTAATATCGAACCAAGTAATGGTCATTATAGATACGTTCAATACTCCTATTACAGTATCCAAGGCTATACATGATGCTGTTGATTGTTGAATCATGATTCACAGACGTCACACGCACTGTGCACCGCATGAGCACAACTGTGTACAAGGCAAGTTGGATTTATAACATTTGCATCTGCCAGTGCAATTACTTTTGCAAGCACATTTCACGAGTTCCCGGCATGCCTTAGATGCGTCTGCAAGCAAACTCCATTGCGGTGACCAAGTGTCTCACTCTCTGACCCAAGCCCAGTCAGCTGGCGATGGCGTTTTTGCATTTGCGTGGAGTGATTGGCCCCAAAGATGACCTGCCTGGAACGCAGCACGTTTGGTGTGTTGCAGCAGAGCTGCACTGGTCGGAGGAATGTTTTCTAGCTCCCTGTTGCCAAAACCGAAAAGCCGTTTTTGTGCCTCATTAACCTTTGACAATGGTGATGTGCGTTTGTACAGTAGTACGACAAATCTCTCCAGCGTTTCCATGTCATTGTCACACAGAGACGCCGGGACATCAGACGTCTCCTAAATAGTGACTTGAATAGATCTGAAGTCCTCCAAACTTCCCATGCTGTCTTCTTGCCAATCCCACAAAATGCAGACACAGTGTCACACCCAGAGAAAGCATGCATAAATAGCAGTCCTTGTGACGCTTCTGCACCCAAAACTGTTGCAATGGTCTGAGCTGATACATAGCGGAAGGTCTTCCCATGGCCAAATGCGACCCAGAGATCACACTCATGAAGAAAGTTTGCTGTCTGTATGGCTAGGACTATGACATCTGTATCTGTAGCATGAATCATTATTGTTCGATAACCTTGGTGACATGCATGGAAGGCGTGGAGAAACATTCTACCATCTGCTTCATCTTGCATGCATGGCGCGAGTTGTCAGACGTCATGCTCTGGCCTCATCAGCACGTTTTCCTCACGTGTTGTGACGAGGATCTTTCCTTCTGGTAGCTCGAATGACTCCAACGTATGTGCGAGAAAGGTGAAGAGGCCTGTTTTGTTTGCATCAACTCGTAGGAAGATTCTCCAATTTTGAGGGAGTCTTGTACTCGATGCAACACGAAGAGCTTCACCATGTCCCCGTAATTCTCTAGCATGTGTCTTCAAGCTTCCAGCCTTATACACGTCTCATACAACATCCAATCTTTCAACCGTCTGTAGTTGTCTATCAATATGTGGGAGGAAGACATGCGCTGCAAAATCTCCAAATGTGTTCACAACCACGTTTGATTTCTTGGGATCTAGATTATGCATCATAGCTGCTCCGTCAATGATCTTCACTTCAACCTCTGGACAATCAGCTGCACGAGCTACTAATGCTTCCAAACATCCCATCAGATCTGATTTGCTGCCTTGGCGCATTGCATTGCGTTGCTCTCAGCAAGTGATGGGGGCCATGGATGATTCACATGCTCAAAGAATGAATCAAGGTCTCCGTCTCTGGATTGGCAGGAAATGTACAGTCTAGAGAATAACTGTACATCTCTCTTCATTGCAACAAGCTTCTTGTTGGTTCTGGTACTCTTCCTCTGTTTTGATTTGAACAAAGCCAAATTGTTCTTTTGGATTGGGTCATATACCGATCTTGATGATACAGATAGTCGATCTGCGACGAATGCGTGGTACTTTCTGATGCCTAGTTCTTCTGCTGTTCGGATCGCATTCACTACGGACTCGGACATAATGACTTTGGTATCTAGAGTCACTAAGTCAAAACTGTTATCTAAAAATGGGTTTCCCATTTCCTCGATTGCATCACTAAGACAAATTGTGTTTAAAGCAAACAATTTCTGCTTACTCGGAATCTGCTCATGGTGACAGTTATCATTGATATTTCTGTGTGTATGTTTCACTTCGTACTCGCTGATCATCCTTCCTATTTCTGGGCCTGACACCATCCATCATTTCAAAGCAGCTTCATTTTCTGTGATATATATTTAAATAGTCAGTGTGAGTTTAGGAAACTACAATAATTATATGGAAATCTGCAACGAAATAATGCTTGGCGAAGCGAGGGGCTGGCATACAATTACTTTTACTGGAGAAAACGTGTAGACCAATTGTTTTGAGTAGCGAAAACTTGTTTCTAAAATGTTCTGCCCGGAACATGTGTGTACAAATGTTTAGCAATAATACTACTAATTTACAAATGTTACAACGACGACGACGACGATAATAATAATAATAATAATATATTTTTCAGCCTGTTTATCTATTTAGAGTATTGTAATGGGTAAAATCATAACCAGTGACCCAAAAAACCCTTAATTTGACATCAATTCCAGCCCTCTACTCCATCTAGAACTTGAGTAATGCAGATTTTCCGCTGGGAAGGCGGCCATTTTGAATCTGCCATTTTGAATGGGTTCCCTTGGTAGAATCACGTGGCACCGCATCTAATTATGTTCAGCATACCTTAAACCACCTATATGCCAAATTTCATGCTTTCTGCCACAATGGAACATCTTACCTCAAATTTGTTACATATCCGCCCCACTACCTTGGCCAGAAGCACCGGAGTGGTTCTCACCGTGATAACCGACCCATCAGGCACGATTACCACGACCAGATCCTCGCGTGCCACGACCAGTGCCACGCGCACCTTGGTGCGCGGGTGGCTGCTTGCGCCTGAGGAGCCTGCGCCACCCCCCCTCGCTGCTGGCCGAATCGTGCGTGGCCAAGGCCGACGCTGCATTGGTGGCTGGCCTCTGACCTGGCCACCGCCACCTCAAACCTGCAGGGGATGATACGCAGGGGGTGCTGCGCGAACGCGCTCTCTGTGGAGAACCTCAAATTGCTCGTGCAAAGCCCTCTGGTTATTTACCAGAGTGACCGTCAGAGTTGCCCTTATGCGTCCTTTTGCGCATATATACGCATAAAAATGGCAGAGGGACGCATAAAAATTAACCATTTGCGTCCCTGAGGACGCACGAGGGACGCAGTGAAAAAGTGTAACAGAAACTGGTAACTTTGCGTGTGCTTAATTATCGATTATATTATCATGTGTGCATATTTATTTGTGCATGTTTTTACTTTAAGAAATATACCTAATGCATTGTGTGTTCAATAAAAACGAACTTACTGCGTTGTTTAAGACTATGATTTGTTGTATGTTTTATTGCACAACTCACAGTTGTTAATGCCCATAAATCAGGTTCAACCACCACATTTAATTGTAAACACAATCCCCAAATCATCCTTAGTATTCTATTTGATCTAATTTTGATAAATAATGAGTTTACAAGCCCGATGTTAGTCGCCTTGTTTGGCCTACAAATTGCACAAAATACCCGCCATGTTTCTGTCTGTTGTGCTAAACGTCAGTGTGACGCGTCAGTATTTGATTGGATAACAGCGGAATCTCCCTCTAGAGGAACTCATGCTTGAGAAATCCAATACAACTGATCAAGCGTATACAAATGTGTCTGGGCGTCTTAATCGTTTCACAGCTCAGAACATTGGACAGATCACAAAGTTGTTATAACTCATATGCTGAATATTTTGAAATTAATTTGCGCATGCCTACTTGCCTAAAGCAGCAACGACTTACAGGCGAAATATGTTTTTCCATTTACTTATCAAAGTATCTAAATGGATGAAGGAATATATGGAACTTTTACATTTGAATGGTCATTTGACGGATTAGCGGCGGTGTCTGTGTATTGCTGTTTGAATAACGGTATCAATAAGCGCTATAAGCCGTCTTTTATTTAGCAATAGCGGCTGATTGATTGACTGATGGATTAGTGTTTATAATGTTTAACAATACTCGATCATTAGGTGTTCCCAATTTCTCAACTCAAAAGCTCATCCCAGCAACGATGTTCAACGATATCGCCATTTTTCCAAACAGCGTATAGCTCAAAGCTCCCTGATACAAGCATCCTTATTGGATACACGCTAATGCGTTATCTATGCTTCAACCAATCAGCAATCGCGTTACATAGTTACTCCCTATGAATTAGACATATCAGGTTGTTGGCTGATATATTTTCACTAATTACGCATTTTAATCTGATTTATAGATTATTTTTGATAAATTATTGTTTTGTCTGATCTTAGCCTATGTATTCCACTATATTTAGTCATTCCAGTTACATTATAAAAAAATACGCGCGCATTATATCGAAGTAGGTTAAGTCGTCCTTGAGCAAACTCGCCACAGGTACTCATAATTTTTCAAATCATCCAAAGTCAAGTTACGGTTTTATAGAAAAACTAATGCAGTGGTCTTAGCTAATTACTAATATAGTGGTCTTTGGAAATGTTAATCATACAAGGTTGTCAATGTAGGTTGGTTGGTTGGTTTATCAGACAACAAACAAGTACAGTGCTTTAAGTTATTGTTTATTGATATGCAGTTCAAATGTCATTAGTTAAATATACAATGGCCATTTCAATATGTCAACTTTAGCCACGATTGTAGATCACAGAATACATATTTTTGAAAATTTACCACTGGAATGACTGGCACTGTTTAGAGCCAGTCATTCCAGTGTTAAACTTTCAAAAGTAGGTATTTTGGTGATCTACAATAGTGGCCAAAAGTGTTACGTGCTAAAGGTTAATAAACTATGCATAGTTAATATTCTCTATATACACATTAACATTATTTACACAATGTCATAACTAGTGCTTTCAACATGTTTAGATCAATGTGTTGTGTTTATTTTAAGAAAAAAACATGGGACCCCCATATTTCAGATGAGGACCCCATGGGACCCCCAGATTTTACAGTGGGACCCCCAAATCTGAGTGTGGGGTCCTTGGGACGCCCAAAAATCAGATGTTGTGGGCAACACTGGTGACCGTCTCCTGGAGGTGCCTACATCACTCACCTCCAAAAAGACCAGGACCTGCCATAGGCGTACGCAGCAGCCTATTATACAGGTTATCTAGAGAAAACGTGCGCCACGCCCGGACACTCCTGGTCACAGCACAGGTTAAACAATCCAGAGCCAGGTTGATTCCATCCTGGATGGCTCTCTGGACCGTTAACGGACTAGGCTGGCGCAACGCGGATACCGTTACTACCCCCTGTAACAGCTGGGAGACATGAGAAAGCGCTGCAATAGACGCTCTCCCACTCTCCTCTGCATTACGCAACGCTGTATTTGCTGAACGCAAAGTGTTCGAGCACAGCGCTCCCGTGTCAGACCGGGAGCCCGGCCGCGTGTCCTCACCTAACGCCGCACGGTCATCCACGCTCAGCTTAGGCACCACACCGTATTTCTGATACTCATCAGATACGATGCGGCAACGCCTCGCCACCTCACGAGGGGCCTTCGCGAGACGTCCATGCACCTTGATGGACGTCTCTGCCGCTGTGAACATATCTACAATATGTTCCGCCAACGGCAGAGATGGCATTGCGCTAACAGCCGATCTACCTGCCAACCACGGGCGGTGATCCCATTGGCTGGCCGACTGTTCCACAGGCAGGTCTGGCCTGACGCTTATAAGCCACTGACAAGCGTCCGACCAGTCCTCTTCTGTGGCTACCTGCAAGAGCTCTACAAGACGAGGACCTTCGTCTTCCTCCTGAGCGTTCGCAGGCGTGCTTGAGGCTGGATAACCTGACACTCCTGGCAAGCCAGAGAAAACATGCGGCCCCGAAAGAGCAGGCATGCTAAACTGACTGGCTTGACCAGGAGTAGGCGCCGCGGTATTGCGTGGGGCGCTTATCACCATACCACGGCCCTGGCCAACACCTGCTACACCATCGGCAAGCCGAGGTATGCGGTAGACCTGGCCACCAGATCCAACCAGGGCCACCTTCTGAGCCGTGAATTCTACTCCTGCGTGCGTAGAACCATGGATAATGTCGCCTGTATTCCCCGCGAGGGGTGCACAGACGTCAATGTCCATGGTCACGGCATCAGAAGGAGAACCCCGCAGATCCTCTTCATCCTGGCCAGAAAGATTAGACTTTGGGTCAGCGAAGAATGCTAACCCGGACTGGCCAGGAAAGGTACCATAGGAGGCACTGGTACCTGTGGTGTGCGGAAAATCCTGGCCTGATAAGCAGGCACCAGGCTCCAGCAACAACCGTCCATGGATCACCGGCGCGGCAAGTCTGCTGCCAGTGTCCTGGACCGCCCGCTCCAATGGGGCCACCTCTGAAGCTTCGAAAACTGGTAGGATCCTAGAGAAACCAGATTCAGAGGCAGGGATTACCTGCACCGAAGCAGATGAAGAGGACAACAAAAGATTTGGTCCAGGAAGCATGCCACGGAGCAACCAATTTGGAACCAAATCCTTGATTGTCCTCTTCATCTCTCCATATCCACAGAGGACGAGGCCTTCCTTTTACCCTTCTTACCAGCTACCTCTCTCTTCGCTCTTCTCTCCTCCTCAGCCACCTTCTCCTTAGCCTGTAACGATAAAAAAAATCCTTCATTAGCTTAGCACCCCCCCACCCACCCCTGTTTACATATATCGCATTTAAGCAGTGGTCCACAGGGACTGCATTGGAAACAGAGATGAGGGGCGAAACGGTCTTTCAAGAAACGACCACACAAAGGACAACCACGTTTCTGAAACAGGCCAGAGGACGAAGACAATGAGTATTTTAGTTAAAGAATTAGTAACTCAAAACCAAAATAAAAAGGAGAGAAAAAGTGGTCATAAAGACCACCTACAAAGATAATAAACCAGCGTTGGGCAAAACTTTAAATGTTAATAAAGTGCAAGGCTGATTATGACGTCATAACTTAAAAAATAAGAAGTTAAATCGATCCGAAACAAACATCCAGGTGTAAGGACGAATTGTATTCATATCCAGAACATCCTAACTAGAAAGGATAGAACATACCGGCTATACAAACATCAGATAAACAATGATAAAATGGCAGCAGATTTCATAAATATTTTCAAATATAATTGAAGTGTCTCATATCATAACTAGAATACCTGAGTCTTAAGCATAGACAAACCATCCTCTCTGATGCACTGAAAACTCCACCAACACTATGACCTCTTAACTCTCTCCACCTTTACAGGGAAGAAAGTGGACCAAGAGGGCAAAGTGAGAAGACCTTCTTCCGAGGCCTCCAACTCACTGGGCATAGATTTTGGTTAGATAACCTAACAATGTTAGTAGGAAATGGAACCTTGGTGGAGAGAAAAACAAACCCGCTGACGATGTGCTGTCCTGTTCAATCATAGATAGATACCTGTGGACATAAACACAAAGAGAGATTAGTATTTCATAGCGCCATTTAGAAATAAACCAGTTATTTTAGGCGCTCATCACAATAAACATGAGTCCCGGAAACACATTACAACGGGACAAACTCGCTGAAATATAACTGAAGTCACCTGATGAATAGGTCCTGGGCCCTCCTCTGGAGACATAGCGCCTTTATGAAGATCAGACATCATTCACTAGGTAGATTTCAATACAACTTTTCAGAAACAAGTTCAGAAACTTTAGAGCAAAAAATTGCATGTGAACCCTCCGCCAATAAATTAGCAAAGAGGAAGTACTAGTCGGCGCATGCGCGGTGGTGGGGCTGGCATCCGCCTGACTGTCTTCTGACTACCTGCCCAGTAGGGGCACCTTACTTTTTTAATCTGAGTGTTTTATTGAGTGAAAGCCGATACCTAGCAATATCAAAGAGTATTAGGGATGTAAGTATACTCTTGAAGTGAAATATTCCTTTTGGTGCCAAAAGATGGTGGCTCTTTGAGAGAGGTGATTAAAAGACCACATGTCTTAAAGAGAGGTAATCTTATGGTTTATAAAGATATCTGGTCTTTCAAACAGGTCTGACTCCAGTTAAACTGGTAATAAACGACACACAAAAAACATGATCACAATTAAAGTTAAACCATCACGTTAACTCTTTAGCCACTGCAAGCCACCAGGCAATAATTTCAATGAGCAAAAATCTATGACTTGCTGAATATTTTGAAAACAATTTGACTGGAAATTGTTGGTGGCTTAGCAACCAACAACTTTCAGTCAAATTGTTTTCAAAATATTTAGCAGGTGTAAAGATATCACTTCTGGAATATGTTGTCCGCAAAACTTGGCAGCCAGATGGTTAAAGCAGAATATTTCGATACTAATACCTTTTAATTTGAATCACGACCGCCAGGAGCTAAACATTAAACAAAATTTCCACGGAATTAAGTCCCACCTGCCTCATGTTTGTCACAGTGGCATTAAACTTTGACCATGTGATCCCATGTACCTAAGTTGTGTTCCATTAGGGTTAAGCAATCCCGAAATATAACACGATAAGATCTGCTATGCCTAAAAACTTAACATTGAAAAATAACAGTTTTGTAGAGGTCAGAATGACCATGACCTTCGACATTGTGATTTCAGTGTCAGCACGCTGCTTCCTAACATTATAGGTAACAATGTATTCAAGTTTAGTTCCAATAGGACTAAACAATCCTGAAAGATAAGCCATTTTGCTTTTAAGTTTGAACAAAGTTTTGTATCAAGGTCACAGTGACCTTGACCTTTGACCTTGTGAAACCACATAGCCAGGTTTGATTGCAATAGGATAAACTGATCCTGAAATATAAGCTGTGAAGTTTTGATAAACGCCAAGAATTAACATTGTTGATGGCGTTGCCGGAAAAGTGACACATATGTCTCGCTTTCTGCTTAGCAGGCGAGACAAAAACACTGAACATTTTTCATTCAGTATAAAAAGAAGGCTCTATGTATTTAGCACATGGTTGTTCGTGTTGTCTATATGTAGGTAAACATTATCTTTTGAGAGCTCTCCTGTTGCCTGCGGTTGCCATGATCATGTTGCTTGCCCGCTGTACACTCGGCAAAATCGGAGGGAGCTTTTGAGAGGTTCAAAATACAGAAGCGATCTTTCGGAGTGGTCTCGAGAATCGTCCATCTACAGGGCATGAGGACTATTTTTTTAGGTTTTACAACCGGAATGATTGGCTTAATAAAAGAGCAAGTCATTCCAACAGTAAATTGTCAAAAATAGTCTTCTCTTGCCATGCAAAAATTTATATTTTCTTGGCCAATCTTGACAATTAAGACTTTTTTTGAAATTTTATCACTGGAATGACTGGTTTGATAGCCTAGCCAGTCATTCCAGTGATAAATCTTCAAAAATAGTCTTCTCTCTTGGTCTGCAAATGGACATTTATTATAAAATTGTCTTGACCAAATTTGGTCATTAAAGGGTTAAGACACAAATTGTTACTAGTCCACAGGATGGGTCAATAGACTTTTCCAATTTATCCATCCACCATATGACGTGTAGGATAACGTTATATGATGATGTCATGAATGATTCGAAATAGTCTGTCTTTAACGCTTCATCCGACACGTTGTACGAATTGTATGTCTTTACCCTTCAATAAACATTCTGTTGAATATTTTGAAACTAATTTGACTGGACACTGTTGCTGCCATAGGCAACAACATCGCCCAGTCAAATTAGGTTCAAAATATGTAACAGCTTACCTGTATAGTTTTATGGAAATTGATAGTTAGGGAGTTCAGGGATCGAGCGATCCCAACACGAGCGAGGTGTGAGTGGAGCTTAGCTAGTGATGGGCAGGGCATAGCTAAAACGGGAAAGGTCTATTAGAGAAAATATTACCACCCCTGATGAATAGGCCCCTTCTCAATCCCTGAACTAGCATCATACATGATCTAATGAGCTACTAGTGAATGCTTACTTTAGCAAAGCATTTCTCCATGTGTTTAAGTGCAGTTTTTGGATTGATCTCCTGGCCACATGTCACACAATATACACTTAGATCTGTCTCATCATCTGTATCTATACCCTGAACAACATACAAGAGATTTATTACACAGAAATCTGAGTCGAAACATGGAAATCAACAGTTATTGTTTGACAAATTGGACTAGGACCATAAGTCAAATTAGCTTGAAATTCAAAATAGTTATGAGGTAAAACAAAATGGATGAATCTGATCTGTCACTCAAGTATATGATGTCATAATCAATTACATCACATGTACGAATTGTATATTTACTATTTAATGAGCATTCTGTTTAGTATTTATATACTGTAACTATGCAGCTAACCTGTTGAATATTTTGAAACTAATTTGACTGGACAATGTTGCTGCCATAGGCAGCAACAGACTCCAGTGAAATTAGTTTCAAAATATTCAACAGGTTAGTTCCATAGTTACAGTGAAATCGGGATACCGGGAATTCAGGATTCAAAGTATATAATTCAATCCCAACAAACGCAAAGCATGGGTGCAGCTTAGCTAGAGCTGGGAAAGGCATAAGTAAAAGTGTATTCATCCATTTAAGAAGCAGATACATAGGTGACTTCTGGTATATCTGGAGAATGACTTTCATTGCAATGTCTGTGGTCATCGTAATATCTATCTTGGTTCTCAAAACTAAATTTATTAAAAGCAGTCTTTGTTTATGCATTCTAAGAGATGAGTAATCAAAAGTTTTGTAAAATTTGGCCAACAAAATATTGAAAATTTCTATGGAGAAGACACTTAAAAATAAAATAATGAAATTTGAGACAGCATTTGTCTGCTTTAAATTCTTAAAATACTATCAATGTGTTTAAAACTGCGCCCACATTCATACATTTTATATCACTGAATTACGCCTTCAAATCTTTACAAGAAACCTTGTTTTCATTTTTTGATCGGCGCAATATTTGTAAAGTTATAGTCTTGGGAGAATGGGTAACAGCACCCTATTTTTCTGGGTTTTTTTAAATTATGGCTGTGAAAAACAAGGCTATTTAACCGCTGAATGTCTATAATTAAATGAGCTAGTAATACGATACAATGTCATATTACAATCACATATATCTGTGTGTCCGGAGCTGTATCTAAACAACTACTGATCTGATTTGGCTCAAATTTTAACACAACTACTGATCTGATTTGGCTCAAATTTTAACACAACGAAGAAACTTGTGTTGCAAGAGGATTTCCAGATGTTGGCCATGATCCGTATGAGAGACCCTGAATTCAAATCTGATTAAATTCTGGATCAGCGGATATCTCGGAAACCACTCGTCCGATTTGGCTAAAATTTTAACATAGGAAAGGGTGTGACCATACACTACAATTCCAGAACTTTGTGCGTGATCTAGTAAGATCCGGGAAAAAATTGGAAAATCAGAAAACTTTTACAGTGTGACAATGACGGGAGGGTGAGGGTCCGCAATCTCTGATTGCTCTTGCTATTTTCTGTTATCATGAAGTTACATCACACAAATATAGACACGTCGAACTAAAAATAGCGACCATTTACAGTTCTACTTTAGGTAAAAGTTGCCATACAGCTCCTGAGTGTCGCCTTTTAACCAGCCTAATACCTCTTGCTCTGGCGTAGCTTTTGCATGCTTTGCTCTCTCTATCAAAGCATCCAGCTCTTTATGTTTTGCGTCCAGCTCATGCAGCTTTGTTCTTGCATCTAACTGCTGTTTGCGGATCTTTTCCAAAGCCTTCTTGTTGCCCTCCTCAGCTATGCATTGACTACTCTGCCATTGCTGTATCTTGGGAGGAAGCAGCTCGTACAAGCGACTGTGAGAGTTGAAATTTTGACAAACAATAAAAACATAATTAACCGTTTAATGGTTAAGTCAATCCAAACCATCCTCTGCAGGTGTCTTGTGCATTGTTCATTTGCAGGCCAAGAGAACTTTTATTTTAATTTACCAGTGTAATGATGAGCTTGATAACTGAGCCAGTCATTCAGTGGTAAATTTTCAACACAAATTTTCTTGACAGATCTTGACCATGACTTGACTTAATAACTGATATCATGCACATAGCCTAGAATTCACATATTTACTGTTTTGATCATGCAGTAATCTCATTTTCAAAATGATATCATCTGAATAGCCTTCACAATCAGAAATCAGCACTTGTCAAGAGTTTTGACACATTAAGCCTCTAAGCATGACAATTTTAATTTTAACAATATTTTACGAGAATGATATGATTTGTCGCTATAAACTTAATTGCATGTCAAAATCTTGACACTTGCCCTTCCATGGTCAGAGCATGCTAAGTGTCACCATATGAAATTCAGACACAAAAATCATTTTTCTAACAACAAATTGTCAGACTTTAACAATTTAATCATCAAGAATTGTCAAGATAATTAAAATTTCCAGGTTTGTGAATGTCCATTTGCAGGCCAAGTAGACCATTTTTGAAATTTTACCATTGAAATGACTGGCTCGGTTAACCCTTTAATCATCACGAATTGTTAAGATAATTAAAATTTTCGGTCTGTGAATGTCTATTTGCAGGCCAAGAGATTATTATTTTAATTTTACCACTGGAATGACTGGCTCGGTTATCGAGCCAGTTATTCCAGTGGTAAAATTAAAAAAATTGTCTTCTCTTGGCCTGCTAATGGCCATTCTTCAAGATCACTGCAAAGGCTGGTTTTAGCCAGCTTGACCATTAAAGGGTTAATAAGTGTTTGAATCACAACTAGGGAAATGTTAGTATTTTTTTTTGGGGGGGGGGGGGGTGAAGAGCGGGAATGAAGCTCTAATTTAACAAGAGTTCAAACTTCAAACAACATTCACATCACAACTCACGCTTTTGCTAGCTTCAAACCACATTCATTGGAGCAGTATTTGGACTGCGGTCTGGCTGCTTCAACACATCCTGGCCCATAGCACTGCCTTGATTTAATGTCAATGGAAACACTTCCTGAAGACAGATGCTCAACACAACTTTTACTGTGGGATCGCGGCTTTGTGCTCGACTTTCCACTCTCTGACGACTTTTGACGTGATCGCTTTGGAGATAAATTGCGTTCTTTTCGTTTCATTTTTTCCCGCTTTGGTTTTTTCTTGAGTTGGATAGTATCAGCCGCCTTCAGAAATGAAAGAGGAAAACTATGAGAATGGGTGATACCAAGATTTTTAAAGCGATACGCCTTTCATCCCAAATTCCATACTTTATGGAATAACAATTCTGTTGAATATATTTTAATTAATTTCCCTGCATACATGTCAAACTAAATTAGCCTTAAAATATTCAAGTTTGCCTGTATGGTTGCTTTCCACCACACTGAGAAACTAGATTGAGTGAATTTGATTATAAGTGCCATATTTATAAGTGAATGCACTCGAGGGAGAAGCCGACTCACGCCTTGACAATGTACTTAGTGACCCCCATGACTTATACAGGTGATCTGTTCACCTCAAACTCAAATAAATCATGAATTGTCGTAGTAAGAAGACGTGTTCTAAATTTGGTGATTCTACTGTCTTGCATTCCAGAGTTATGGCCAAAAATGTATATTCCAGTATGCACATAGTCACCCCATGACCTAGATATCCACAGAAATGTGTATTACGGTATTCACTAAGTGACCCCCATGACCCTGATGTCTGTCATTTTGATCCCAAACTAATATCTTTTTCTAGCCACTTACAATATGAATGCATGTGTCAAATCTGGTGATGCCACATTCTTGCATTCCTGATTTATATCTAAAAAAACACTTAGTGACCCTCTGATATAGATATTTGAGCTTTTGACATGACACAAAATGGTAGTTCTAGCCAACCACAATATGAATGTATGTTACAGCTTTGGTGATTCTACTTTCTTACATTGCAGAGTTATCGACGGAAATGTGTTTTCCAATATGCACTAGGTGACCCCCTGACCTCAATGTTTGAACTTATGCCCCAAACTAAAGTTTTTTCTAGCCACTCATAATATGAATGTAGGTGCCAAATTCTGTGAGGCTATCTCATAGCCAGACAGACAAACAAACAGATGGCACCAACAGCAATGCTCACACCAGCCTTCGGCAGCATGAGTAACAATAACTTATTTTATTTTCTGGGGAATTATGATCATCCGGGTACATTACTATGAGACTGGAGCCCTTCAATCTATTCTGCTGAACCCGTTTGGCTGCAGTGACTGGCTTCAATCATACAATTCACCCAACAAAACAACATTGTTGGAATATTACAACTTACTTTTCTTTTTGGAGAGGAATGAGAGAAGCGATTACGGGTACGATTCTCATCTTGGGATTGGTCGCTGAAAAGGATAAAAGACAAACAATTAGCAGCAAAAGTGGCGTCAGTGCCATTACCATCACACATCACATGTCAAATTGTTTTCATTGAATTAGACAGGTACTATGTAGCTTTACAGTGTAAATTACTCACGTGGAATATTAAGTAACTGACTCAGTTAGTTAAATGAGTCCCATTAACCCTTTAATGGTCAAGCTGATGAAAACTGGCCTCTACAGTGGTCTTGAGAAATACCCATTTGCAGACCAAGACTATTTTTCAACTTCGTAATTTAACATTTTTTAAACAATCTGCACGAAATGAAATCATCACATGTTATGATTTCTTTCGCTTCATTACTTTGAGGTACTCAAATTAAGTCGATAAAAGTATACAATTTAAACAATTTTATTCAGGCATTCTGGTGTGAATATGCACCTTTAACAATCTGTCCTTTTAGCTCCGATGTAATCTTAGAAATCTGGAAATTAATCCTATTTTTGTAATTGTTTAGTATCAGCACAACAAATTCTACCGTGGCAAGTTCTGGTGAATGTTTTTAACATAACTGGATTGGAAGATATTGCTGCCGTAGGCATATTGCTGCCTTAGGCATATTGCTGCCTTAGGAAGCAATGTCTTCCAATCCAATGGCCCTTTCCATTTTTAGCCATGCCCCATCCATCTTTAGCTAAGCTCCTCCCACACCTCGCTCGTATTGGGATGGATCGATCCCTGAACTCTCTGACTATCAATTTCCAGAAAACTATACCGGTACGATATTGAATATTTTGGAACTAATTTGATGGGGCGCTATTGCTGCCATGCACCAGAATCCAGTCAAATTAGTTTCAAAATATTCAAATGTTTATTAAATAGTAGAGACATACAATTGGTACAACGTGTCAGACTCTTAAGAGCTAAAGATGGGTCAAATAGAATCATTTATGACGTAATGATTATGATGTCATCCTATGCACCACTTAGCTGATTATATATGACATCAGATGATAGATAGATACTCTGGAAAGGCGAATAACTGGTATATCGAGTCAAATTATTCTCTATATAATCAAGAGATTTTAAATCATAGCATACAGTAACATTGATTAACGATACATTTAGTGTCACCATGAACTATGCGAGCAACACTATTGAAATGGACGAATTCACTTATAGCTATGCCCCGCCCATCTCTATCTAAGCTCCGCCCATGTTTTGCGCATGTTGGGATTGATTTATATACTTTGAATCCTTAATTCCCAGTATCTCCGTTTCATGGTAACTATACAACTATCCTGTTGAATATATTGAAACTAATTTGAATGGGGTTGTTTCTGCCTATCAGCAACAGCACACAGTTAAATTAGTTTCAAAATATTCAACAGAATGTTTACTAAATGGTAAGGACATCCAATTCATACAACTGACGGACTATTCCAGGTTTATGACGGAGTATTTCTGTCAATTATGATTGTGACACGTGACGTAATTTATTATGACATCATATACTTGACTGACAGATTGGATTCCTCTATTATAATCATCCTCTGTCTGTCTGTCTCTCTGCCTGTCTGTGTGTCTGGTTAAATATCAGTAACTCAAAGTGAAGGAGTGATCCTCCGCAAACATGGATGCGAGGTGCCCCATATGGTGTTGAAGAACCCTTTTAATATTGGGGTCAAAAGACTAAATCTCATGGTCATTAAGAGGGTGGGTAGGTGAGGCGTGGAATCATCTGCATACTTCTTCTACAATGTACTTACTGTGAGTGTTCTGTATACTCAGATTCCGTCACAGATGTCACTGTACATGACTGACCCTTTTCACCCTCACCTTCTTGTGACTTAAGTCCACATATCAACAATCCCTAGCAAAAGACAAGGATCTATGATAGTTCATCGGAAATAATTATAATATACAGCAATAAATGAAGTGTTCTGGTTAAACCTGGAAGTCATACGAATTAATATGTACAAGAATGATCGTTCGCTGAAAACACTCGCCTATTAGTGCTTACTCTCTTGCACACACGCACCCACGCATGCATGCACGCATGCACACACACACACAAATGCACATACAAACACACGCACGCATAGATGTACGCGCACGCGCTTGTTAGTTGACATATTCTTTCTTGTTACAGTACTGCTTAGAAATAAATTTATATATTTCCAAAACAAAATACACCCTACCGTCGGATATTTTGAATATAATTCAGCTTTCCAGAGTATCCATCTATCATCTGATGTCATAACCAGCTAAGCAGTGTGTAGGATGATGTCATTATCATTATGTCATAAATGATTCTATTTGGCCCATCTTTAACTCTTAAATAATCTGACACGTTGTACGAATTGTATGCCTCTACTATTTAATAAATATGCTGTTGAGTATTTTGAAACTAATTTGCCAGTTTTCTGGAAATTGATAGTCAGGGAGTTCAGGGACCGATCGATCCCAACACCAGCGAGGTGTGGGTAGAGATTAGCCAGAGGTGGGTGGGGCTTAGCAAATAAAATGTTTTGAACATAATTGGATTGGAAGATACTGCTGCCTAAGACAGCAATATCTTCCAATTCAATTATGTTCAAAACATTCACCAGAACATTTCTTACTAACTGACATGATTCTGTTTTTGTTCTGTAAACATTCTGGCCTATTTATGAGCTGTACTGTACATAGATTTGTAGTGCTAACTGGATTAACACACTCAATCACACAGATATATATATATATATATATATGTATATATACTCACAATACTTACAAAGTTAACACACTGGCGCAATCTGCATTTCTGTCTTAGTCTGTTCATGCCACCAAATTTCTTCATATCCTAGAAAATATAGTGAATATTGCAATTAAATACAAATACAATCAAACTATTTCGTAATATAATGGAACTATGACACGTTTATATACGGATGCTTCCTATGTACACGACTATCTAGAAAATAGGACCAATGGCTCTGTAGCTTCCTGGCGCTAAGTGAGACAACCAATGGAGGATTCCAGTTTATCCATTAATCACATGATGGCATAATCAACTTTTAAGATTACGTCATAATCAATTACATCATGCATGACGTAGATAAGTTCATCATGAATGCTTAATTGATGGCAGACTAAGCATTGTTGTACAAATTGTATGTCATTAGTATTTAACAAACATGCTGTTGAATATTTTGAAACTAATTTGACAGGGCGCTGTTGCTGCCATAGGCAGCAACACCACCCAGTCAAATTTGTTTCAAAACATTCACCAGCTCACCTGTATAGTTTTCGGGGTATAGCTAAAACTGGATCCGTCAATTACTAGCAGGCATTGCAATGGAGTAATCTGATCTGTCACACATGTATACGACGTCATAATCAAAATATGTCACAAGTTTGCTAGCTAATGTCATAATCAAATGATGCCTACAGGTCACACACAAAAGTGACAGAGGTCTGACAGCAACCATATGAATTGTATGTGTTTGGTCAATGTACAATTTAATACTCATTCTGTTGAACATAATTTTTTGAAAGTAATTTGACTGGGAGCTGTGGCTACCACAGGCACTGCACCAAAATTGAAGCCAATCTGAAGTGAACCCCATCCCCCCACACCCTAGGGGTAGGGCCAAATGTAAATGTGCCCATCCACTCCATATTGATATGGGTAACTGACATGCCAAATTTAGTTGTACTCCATCCCGTGGTTTCGGAGGAGTCAAAACATTAATGTGAGAAAGATTAATTTGATCAGGAGAAGCAATCTCATAACAAAGACGGATGGTCTCAGAAATCCCTGACAAGTGACCTTACAGACAGGTCTGGCTACCTCTTCCACATACGGAACCCAGAAATGAGACGGATCGGATCTCTTAAAATCAGTACGACGCTTGTAAACTTTTAAAACGCTGACAGGACACCAAAATCTGTCAGATGGCGAAAAGGAAGTTAAAGATTTTAAAATAATCGGTTTAGCTGGGTAATGGTTAGATTGAGTTTTTGATAAAAATCCCTTCTAGGATATAATACTAAACCGTCCCCAGATTCTATAAATCTGTCCTTCTCGGCGGAAAGAGCATGAATTTTGGATCGGCTTCTAGCAGAAGCAGGCGCAACCAGAAAAACAGACATTAAAGTTAAAAGTTTCAAGCTAATAGAAGAGATAGGTTCAAAATGATGTCCTGCCAAAACCTGAAGAACCAGAGCTAGATTCCAGGAAGGCAAAGGTTTAGATATTGGTGGGCGAATATTGCATAAACCTGTAATGAAACCATTAAGAATCTTTGTATCTTTGACATCAGCATTCAATAAACTTGGAAGCGAAGACGCCAAAGAAAATCTATACCCTCTGACAGTGTTAGCAGACAACAGTAAAGAGTCAGAGATAAGATAAAAATCTAACACTTGGGAAATAGAAAAAGAATCGGGCAGGAAACCATGGTCTGCACACCATTCTCCAAAAATTTTAAGTTGACCCTTGCAAACTCTGCGGGTCGACTCCCTCCTGGCAGAATCAATGATATCCTGAGATCTTGAAGAAAATTTAATCTCAGGGATCGCACACTCGATAATCTCCAAACACACAGACTGAAGATTCCTGGGTTTGGATGAAGAGATGTGCCCCTCACTTGAGACAGAAGGACTGGGGAGACTGGAAGAAGACAAGGGAAGTTTACCAGGAAATCAAGATCTACAAACCAAATCCGCTTTAGCCAAAAGGGAGCTATCAGAAGAACTTTGCAGATCTGGACCCTGACCTTCCTCAAGACCAAAGGAATCATGATTGTTAGAGGAAACGCATAAGCGAACATTCCTGTCCAAGACTGAGACACAGCCAACGCCTGATTGTCCGGAAAAGGTGACATGAAAGAGGATATCTGAGCATTCAGACAGGTCGCAAAAAGATCTACATGGGGACGATCCATAAGATTGAAGATCGCTCTGGCAACCGACCTCTTTAACTGCCACTCTGTGTGGGTGAACTTGTTGGGATGAGACAGTTGGTCCGCAAGAAAATTCAGACTGCCTGGAACATGAGAGAACACTAGAGAAATCTGATTCTTGCGGCACCACAAGAGGTTCCACACTTCCATACAAAGGAAGGATGACCTCGATCCCCCCTGTCTGTTGATATAGGAGATCACCGTCGAATTGTCCGATCGAATCGAGACTTTGAGGCCTTTCACTCGATCCAACCATAAGAGGAGAGGTTTCTTGACAGCCCACAACTCCAGAATGTTGAAGTGAGCTGCCAACTCCTCCACAGACCAAAGGCCGGAAACAGACAGGGAATCCCAGACCGCTCCCCATCCCTTTTGGGAAGCATCTGTGAAGATAATCGCCTGTGGAGAGGACTTGACCAGAGGGACACCCAACAGAAGCAGAGAACGATCCTTCCAAAATCTAGATGTGGAATAAGGTGTTCTCTGATTGGAATCTGACGGTAAATTGAGTGACATGACAGTTTCCAAATGACATGAGGTACATTTGGAAAGGTCTTCTCATCAGTGCCGCCCAAGGAATAATACTCTCGACGGTGACCATCAAGCCTATCACTCTGAGAAAGAAATTGGCTCTGACCATGGAAGAGGAAGACAGAATTTCCATCCCTACTGAGATGGCTTCTACTCTTAGGTCTGAAGGGAAAACTAGACCCAGAGCCAGAACCTTTGAAAGCAAATCTCATGAATATTCTGAACGAAGGGTGGATGAGAACAAGGAAGTAAGCGTCTTTTAGGTTTATGGAAGCGGTCCACATGCCTGGACTCAGACTGGCGATAATCTGAGAGATTAAACGAAATCTAGGATTTCTTTTTTCACGAGAGTTGATACTTACCTCCCTAATACTTTTGATATTGCTAAATATTGGCTTTCACTCAATAAACACTCAGATTTAAAACAGTTAGGTGCCCCTACTGGGCAGGGAGTCAGAGCGTAGTCTGGCGGATGCCAGCCCCACCACCGCGCATGCGCAGACTAGCACTTCCTCTGACTAGATTATTGGCTGACACACATGCAACTATTAAGAGCCTGAAGACCGAGCCTCTGTGGGGTGGAGAGGCCGGGTCCGTATCTAGGGAGGTAAGTATCAACTCTCTCGTGAAAAAAGAAATCCTAGATTTCGTTTATTTCACTTCAAGAGTATACTTACCTCCCTAATACTTTTGATATTGCCAGAATTCGAAAGTGAATCTGGCGGGAGGGAGGCGAGGTCAAAAGACCAGCTCATCCCTATACGCTTTTCTGCGATTAAGGCACTTAAACTTCTGAAACTGTAAGAAAAAACAGTCAGGATTTGACTAACCATCGGATAACACGACCGATGTATGAGAGATGACCGAATGTCATATGCGCTCCCCCCCCTCCTTCCTGGGAGGAAGAGTCGACTGACCTCAATGTCCCATACGCTCTCTACGTACAAGTGCCATGTACTACAGGACAGAGACGAAAAAGCTCCATTTTCGTAACTCTCAACAATGAACCACACAAATACACAAACCATCACCATATTAATAACGGGTAATCGTGACAATACAATCAACAACGGACAACACATGAACAAGACTGACCTTGTTGAAAATGGCTGCTGACATCATCTTCCCATCGGTAAAGACTGATGCAGGCCCAAAAAAAGTGGGTGTTTCCATAAATTAATTGTGATATATATAAGTAATGAGGAAATCACCTCAAAAAATATAAACCGATTTATTTTTTCAAAACCGACAAGGCGAGAGGATTAGAGGTGTCACGGAGATAATGGTCTGTAAAACTTGACTCACAGTGCCACTGAGCCACCGACATAATATCATCCACAGGGACCCCATTAAATAGGGCCGTGGATGTCACTACGCCGCGGACACTGTGAGCCTTGGCCACGTCAACCTGCTTCCCGGTGGCGGATTTATGGCAAAACTGAATGCATTCCACAATCCACCTGGAAATGGTGTCCTTAGAAGCCCTCCCATGGGGTTCAATATATGACAACCATAACGCTGACTGGTCGGTGCGCCATGCCGCCGTACGTTGTTTGTACCGGCGCAGCGCCCGGACGGGACACCATGCTTTAGAATTAGGATCATATCTAGTTAAAGCAGGCAAAATAATAGGTTGACCTGGATATTTCAACGACTGATTTTTAGCCAAGAAATTAATCCTAGGTAGCAGCTTAAGGCCTTCCCCTGAAACCACAAAACGGTCATCCTCGGCTGATAAGGCATGAATCTCACTCCTACGCCTAGCCGAGGCCGCAGCAATTAAAAACACAGTCTTCAGTGTTAATAGTTTCATAGAAATGGAACTAAGTGGTTCAAAAGGCTTATCACCTAGTACTTGAAGCACTAGCGATAAACTCCAAGACGGAATCACAGGAGGATTCCTTGGTCTTAGATTGCCCATGCCTTTAATTAATACATTCAATGTATTTACTTCATCACTTCCCCTCTTAGCCAAGCAAGGAATAACAGACATTAATGCTGACTTATAACCAGCAATAGAGTTAGGCTTGAGGCTATAGGCATCATAGAGGTGACAGAGGAAATCAGCTACTACTTGAATAGATGAATCCATTGGATCAATACATCTTTTTGAGCACCATTCTGCAAATCTGTTGATTTTATAATTATATGCTCTGGAGGTTGACCCCCTCCTGGCTTTGGCCATAAACATGGCTGCTTGCTCAGAAAAGCCCTCCTTAATTCTAGATTCCTTGACAACATCCACGCAGTCAATCTGAACATTGACGGATTGTTGTGAAGGGCCTTGCCCTGGAAGATAATATCGTCCCTCAGAGGCAGAGGAACCGGATTGCAGACCAGAAGGTCCAGCAGATCCGTATACCAAGATCGGCTTGGCCAATCCGGGGCGATCAGAAGCACTTGGCATTCCTCCTGTCTGATTTTCTGAAGAATTTTTGGAATCAGGATTGCTGGAGGGAATGCGTATGCATACATTCTCCCCCAGCTGATAGCTAACGCATCTGTTGCGAAAGCGCTTGGATCCGGAATCGGAGAGACGTACGTCGTCATCTTCGCATTCTTCTTCGTTGCGAACAAATCGATGTTGGGTTTCCCCCAATGGTCGAACAGACAATCCGCCACACATTGATTTAGTTGCCATTCCGTGGGTAAAACACTCATCCTTCGGCTCAATGAGTCTGCTAGCAGGTTTAACCTTCCCGGAATATGAACTGCTTTCAAGGTAATCTGGTGATCCAGACACCAACAAAGCAGTTTCCATGTCATCATACAGAGACTGGGCGACTTCGTTCCGCCCTGGCGGTTTATGTAAGTCACAACTGTTGAGTTGTCTGAACGAATAAGAACAATCTTGCCCTGAACTTTCTGTAAGAAATGTTCCAGGCCCAGGACTACTGCTCTTAGCTCCAGTAGATTTATATGTTCCTGTGACTGTTCCAGATTCCAAAGCCCTGATATCGTGGATTCTTCCAGGCAAGCTCCCCAGCCCTCCATCGATGCATCTGTATACACAGTCACCTGAGGGTGGGGAGGGGTTAGCAAAACCCCCGGTAAGAGATTCTCTGTATTCAACCACCATTGCAGGTGGTGAATCAGAGGCGCCAACACTGACACATTCGAGTCCAGCGAACCTGTACTCTGGGTCCATTGTGTCATGAGAAACAACTGGATCGGCCGCCTGCGTAAGGCGGCCTGAGGAATGACTGGTTCCAACGAAACCATCAACCCCAGCATTCTCAAGTAAACCCGTGCCAGGACATGACGACTGTCGCACACTGACTGAATCAACGAGATGAGTATTTGAACTCTCTCCTGAGTAGGATAAACATATCCTGTCTCCAGATCGAAGAACATCCCCAGGTAAACAAACTTCTGGGATGGAGTCAGCTCTGATTTTGGGAAATTGATCATCCAGCCCAAGTCTGTGAGAATTTTCAAAACAATCTCCAGATTGGCGGACAAACTTTCCCGGGTGTGCGCTTTCAACAGCCAGTCGTCTATGTACGTGTGGACTGCTATGCTTCTCCTGCGGAGGTATGCTGTGATCGCAAGAACCACACGGGTGAAAACCCGAGGAGCCGTGGAAATTCCGAAGGGCAACACCCTGAATTCCCACTGTCTGCCCTGGAATGCAAATCTCAGGAAGCGACAGAAACTCCTGTGGATGGGGATGTGGAAATAAGCGTCCTTCAAATCTATCGACGCCGTCCACATCCCCCTCTCCAACCCCGCCAACACCGAGCGCACCGTTTCCATCTTGAAACTGGGCGTCTCGATGAACTTGTTCAATGGCTTGAGGTTGAGAATCGGTCTCCACCCACCGGTGCGTTTTGTTACCAAGAACAGGGTTGAATAGAAGCCCGGACACCTTTGTGCCGGCTGAATAGCTCCTTTTTGTACGAGGGAATTTATCTCCTCCTCGATACACAACCTTTGATCTGGATCTCTCGGAATGGGAGTCCAGACTGGCACCAGAGACAGTCGCGACGGCGGGCCTGTCATCCACTCTGGATGATACCCCACGGAAAGCCATCGCAAGACTAAACGGTCCTGAGTTAACCGTTCCCACTCTTGCATGTGGTCGGCTAGCCGGCCTCCCACCGGTCCACCTAGGGACCGCGGTGGACACAAGGCATGCAAGAGCGGCACTGTCTCCGTCGCCATACACACCGGCGTGGTCCTTACCGCGGTAAGCGCCCTGTCAGGAGCGATAACCACGCCCAGATCCTCGCGCGACCCGCCCCGCCCCGCGCGCACCTCGGTGCACGGGCGGCTGCCTGGCTGACGGCGGCTGAGGAGCCTGCGCCCCCCTCACTGCTGGCCGAATCGCACGCGGCCGAGGCCGGCGCTGCGACGGCGGCTGGCCTCTGACTTGGCCAACACCACCTCGAGCCTGCAGGGGACGATACGCAGGGGCCGCGGCGCGAACGTTAGCACGACGCAGTACCTCAAACTGTTCGCGCAGCGCCCTCTGGTTATTCACCAGGGTGACCGTCTCCTGGAGGTGGCGACATCCCTCACCTCCAAAAAGACCAGGACCCGTCATAGGCGTACGGAGTAGCCTATTATACAGGTCCTGAGACGGGCACAGATTGTCCAGGGCAAATGTGCGTCTTGCCCTGACACTCCTGGTCACCGCCCGCGTCATACAGTCCAGCGCCAGGTTAATACCATCCTGGATGGTTCGCTGGACCGCGAGCGGGCCTGGCTGGCGCGATGCGGATGCCGTTACTACCCCCTGTAACAGCTGGGAGACGTGGGACAGAGCGGCAATCGAAGCCCTCCCACTCTCCTCCGCATCACGCAACGCGGTATTCGCCGAACGCAACGCGTTCGCGCACAAGACCCCCGCGTCAGAACGGGATCCTGGCCGCGTATCCTCACCCAAAGCCGCGCGGTCATCCACGCTGGGCTTGGGTACCACACCGTACCGCTGGTAGTCCAGGGGCACGATGCGACAACGCCTGGCCACCTCGCGAGGGGCCTTCGCGAGACGTCCACTCGTGTTAATGGACGCCTCCGCCGCCTTGAACATGTCAACGACATGCTCCGCCAGCGGCAGAGAAGGCATAGCGTTAGCAGTTGGTTTCCCAGCTAACCACGGCGTGTGAACACGGTGGCTAGCCGACTGCTCCATGGGCAGATCAGGCCTAACGCTCACCAACCACTGGCAAGCGTCATACCAATCCTCCTCCGTGGCTAACTGCGAGCGCTCTACAAGACGGGGTCCTTCGTCTTCCTCCTGAGCGCAAGCAGTACTTGACGGCGGGTACGCTGATACACCTGGCAAGCCAGGGAAAACATGCGGGCCTGACAGCACCGGCATGAGAATATCACTGGTTTGACCAGGAGCAGGCACCGCGGTAGAGCGCGGGGTATATATAGCCCTACCACGGGCCCGGCCAGCACCAGCTACACTCTCGGCAAGCCGAGGTATGCGGTACCGCTGGCCATCAGCAGCGCCCTGGGCCACCACCTGAACCGCGGACCTTACTCCAGGGTGAGTAATACCGTGGAAAAAAGCGCCTGTATTCCCCGCGAGGGGTGCACAAACGTCTTCATCCATGTCCGCGTCGTCAGACGGCGACCCTAGCAGGTAATCCTCATCACCCTGGTCAGAAAGATTAGACCCCGGGTCAGCAAAGAGAGCTAACCCGGGCTGACCAGGAACGGTGCCATAGGAGGTACTGGCCACCGCGGCGTGCGGATACCCCTGGACTGATAAGCAGCCAGCGGGTTCCAGCGACAACCGTCCACGGTCCCCTATCGGCGCGGCAATAAGCCTGCTGCCAGGGCCGTGGAACGCCCCCTCTAATGGGGCCACCTCTGAATCGTCGGACAACGGAAGCGGACTAAGGAAAATCGATCCAGAGGCGGGGATTACCTGCTCCGAAGCCGATGATGAGGACAATAAAGGATCTGGTCCAGGAAGCATGCCACGAAGCAACCCTGGAACCAAATCTTTTATTGTCCTCCTCATCTCTCCCAACATCTCGGTCCGGAAGGTCTCCATATCCACCGCGGACGAGACCTTCCCCTTACCCTTCTCACTTACAACCTCTCGTTTCCGCTTCTTCTTCTTCTCCTCCACTACCACCTTGTCCGTCGCCTGTAAGCAGCACAAGAATTCGGACATTAACTCGCCCCCCCAGTGCTTACATATGTCACAATTAACCAATGGACCACAAGGGCTACATCGATAACACAGATGCGGCCAGAACTTCACATGCATAAAACGTCCACAGGACGCGCAACCCGGTCCCTGAAACAGGGCAAAGGACAAGGAGTATGAGCAACTAGTTAAGCTTAGAAACTCAATCCAACTCAAGGAGAAGGAAAACGATCATAAAGATCAATATACATCAAAAACCAGCCTAGCGCTTGAATTGCTAATAAATACATAGCCAGCTGATTATGACGTCATTAATCCCGTGACAGGAAAAATTCGATCCCAACAAAACATCCAAGTGCAAAGACGAATTGTATGCTGAATGGATAAGTTGACTACACAACCATCAGATACATATAGATAACTCTTTACTGGCAAAAATGTTAATTATCTCCCTTTGATTGTTTACAATAATTAACATCACCACATTATCAATAACTAGATACCTGACACTTTGTATAGACAAACCATCCAACGTGACGAACCGGAAACTCCACCATCTGCACGCCTCTTAACTCTCTCCACCTCTTATGGGGAAGGAATTGGATCAAGAGGGCAAAGTGAGAAGACCTTTATACCAGGCCTCCAACTCACTGGACATAATTTTTTCATTTGGTTAGATAACCTAACAGTGTTAGTAGGAAATGGAACCATGGTGGAGAGAATACTAATTCTCTGGTACTGTGACGTCACAACCTAGCGTCATACAGACCTGTGGACAGAAACAGAAAGAGAAATTAGTCCTAGGTAGCACCGAGTTGACCTAAACCAACTAACTAAGGCGCTTATCACGGTAAACGCGAGTCCCGGAAACACAATACACCGGGAAGAAAACTCGCTAATTTTACTAGAAGTCACCTGATTTAAAGGTCCAACGTCCTCCGGTGGCGAAGTGTATCCTCCCGCCATCCAAATCAGGTCTTATCACTTCCAAAATAACACCAATAAAAACGTTAATGAGCAAGAAAAGCTTATGACTGAAAAACATGTGTGTTCTCTTTGCCAATAATCTAGCAAAGAGGAAGTGCTAGTCTGCGCATGCGCGGTGGTGGGGCTGGCATCCGCCAGACTACGCTCTGACTCCCTGCCCAGTAGGGGCACCTAACTGTTTTAAATCTGAGTGTTTATTGAGTGAAAGCCAATATTTAGCAATATCAAAAGTATTAGGGAGGTAAGTATACTCTTGAAGTGAAAAGTCTCCATCTTGAATTTTCGAGTTAAGATGAGAATGTTTAACCTTTTCGGATAGATTATCGGATGCCATCCACCCGTCTTCTTGGGGACAAGGAAGAGTTGAGTAGTAGCTCGGGTCTCCTCTCCATAAGGGAACCTCTTCTATGGCCTTCTTTAAAATCATCGACTCCAACTCGTCCTCTAAGGCCCTCAGCTTCTCCGGGATGAAAGGAACCGGAGTCCACTTGGAAAGGAGGGAAAAAGGCGGAGGATGAGAGATCCAGGAAGGTGCATAACCCCAGTGGAGTTGATCTATAAGCCAGGAGTCCTGAACGAGGGTCTGTCAAGTCTCCCAGAACAGAGACAGGCGCCCTCTTACTGCCACGCTGGGAAAAAAGGGAATTCACCGACGGATCCAAAGGCTTGGGAAGAGCAAGGGATAAAACTGAGAAAAGAGGAAAGAATAGGCCTACCCAGGCAGAGGCCATCCCTTCAAACTCTTTTACTCTGGTAACCTCTAAAGGAACGACCTCTCGAACTAGATCTACGGGAATAAGACTGACCCCTTCTCGCCTGAGGAGGGGTTGGCTGGACTTGGGACCTAGGGCGATGAGAGAAAATGGAGTCAAATCGATCCTCCTCTGCGGATCGGACTTGAGAACCAGAAGAATGATTGGAGTTGGTAATTATCCTAGACGGATAAGCGCCAAACTCATCAGGCCTGAGACTCTTCCTCTGGGGGAGGAATTAGGACTTTTAACAGAGGAAGTCTCTCTTCACAGAAGGCTTCAAGACATAAATCTGATCTCGAAGATACCTAGCGGATCTAAGACGGTCAGATTCAACCCGAAGAATATTAGATGAATCTTGACCAAACATATCCTGGCCAAAGGGAGTATCCGAAATAAGATTACTCCTAAGACTATTCGAAATGTTAACTTCGGATAGCTTTCTAGATCTTCTCTTGGATGTATTGAAGCCTACCGATCTACAAACCAAGTTCAAAGAGCCTCTAGAAACATTGGCCGGAGAATGAAAAACCTCAGGAGGGACCTGATCACCCCTCTCTTGAACTTAAAGATGTTGTGAGGACTAGATACCCGATCGCTTTGATTAACTTGACAATCATAATACAGACTCTCCTTTACTAGAAGAACAAAATGCTTTTTAAATTTTTGTAATCGGCCCAGCCAAAGCTGAGATAAGCATAACCACCTTGACAACCAAGCATTTTTAGCTATTGCGCTACAGTTGTGACGTCACACCGGGATGACACCAATTCCTATTAGTCTAGATTATTATCTCGGGGAGCATAGCTATGCTCTCTACTGCTGCACGTATTAGGCACCTATGCACCTATTCTTTGACAATTCATTGTTCACACAGGGACACTACATTGTTCGAGATCCACAAAGGTTCAATAATATCGAAGTTGATGATATTTTTGCTGATTAAACTTAAAGGACAGACCTCATGGTCACGGTGCCTGACATCATAATTCTAACGTATAGGCCTGTTAGAGATGACAGTAACATCGGATTTCGTGTACGTGAATTAGGCTATATTTAATCAAACCCACCCACACACTTCTTGGAATACAATTCTACAAATGCATATATATCTTATCTTTCTGGATTGACTGCAGAGATTTTGCATAGATGATAGGCATGCATGTACACAAATGTACAACTTTTAAAATGATAGTTAAGTACCACTCAGTGCACATACGATTGCAATTTACCATTGTGTAGGCTTATGAATAAATTTATGATTGCAGTATATAGCAGTTACTCCAGCTATGTGTAGTTATAGGCCTATTATTATACGAATATAGCTATCCATGAAACCATAAAAAATGAGTAAATATCATAATAGATTTAAAAAAATCATGATTTTTATTTCTTGAAGACTTAGCTTCAACCTGACATAATTTATGTTATGGTAGGTGAAGTCTATCCTGTTAAACGCACGTTTTAAAATATGTTACCTTTGTACTACAGACAGAGAAATATTGACCCAGCTCACAGCGCCGTTCCCGGTGTGACGTCACAGCGAGTGGTGATGTGATTCAGATTGAGGCATCATTTAATCTCGTTATTTGGGCTGCCTAACATATTTTTCTCACTCCAAAGTGACGCTATTGTGTTTAAATAGTGTAGTAGACCATAAAATTAATTGAAACTCGTTATCAACCACAAGTCCTCACAAGACCTTTAAAGAACAGCTTCCGAAAGAAGAGCTAGAAATTTTGCTAACTTAATCTGAGCCCTACATACAGATTCCCATCTAAAAAGGTCCGAAGACAACTTCAACCTTTGTAGAATCTTTCAAATTTGACGAAAGAACCTCCCAAGCAGGACCATTAAGAGAGGCCACTCTAAGAAAAACATCCTTAGGAATCTGAACTGGCAAATCTACCTTAGGAGTCAGAGTAAAATCCTACGAATGACCCTCATTCATGTAGAAATTCATGTAGAAATCTAACATGTCAATGACTAAGTTATCGACAGGAAGAACGCGAGGAACAGAAGAAGGATCAGATGAAAAAAAAGCGAACCCAAAAGGTGGGTTAATCGAAAATTCATCTTGAAGACGGAGAGACAGACAAGAAGCTATCCATTGTTGAGTCGAGGACCAATCATCTGCAGAGGCCCTGATCGGGTAAAACCTCCTCAGATCCCTAGTCCTGACCGATCCAGTAATAGGATTCGTGGAAGAATGTATGGGAGAAGGAGGAGGACAAAGATCAGAATCCAGAGACTAAAGAATAGTAAATCCTAGAAGAGGAAGGAGACCCTAAACCTCTAGAAGAAAGAGTAGCAGAGACAGACAAAGGTTGGGAAACCGAGGAAACCTGATCCGAACGAATGAAATCAACATCATTTCTCTGACTAGAGATAAAGAATATGGATCTAAACAACTTGCAGAAAATCTGGAAAGAATAGAAAAACTAGCTGAAACAAAAGAACGATTGAGCGAGGAATCACGGATTACAGAAAACAAGGAGAAGTCTAAACCGGAATCAACAATTTGAAATTCTAGTTATGGAGAAAGAAAGACAGACACAATAGGATCTAGATGATCAAAAGATGAAGAAGAGAAAGGAGGAAGAGAATAATTAGAAGGAACAGAGGAGGAAGAGGAAGAGAAGACAGGGTTCGAAGAACTAAGATTAGAATAACCTGAAGAAAGGAGAAAAACCCTGGAGGAGGAGGAATAGATGAAGACTGAAAAAGAGAGGAAGATTTGGAAACATGACCAGAGGAAAAATCTCTGGCAGACAAAGCAGAAAACGAAGAGGAGGAAGATGGAGGAAGAAAACTATCTCCCTTAACTGACGAAGAAGAATGAAGCTAAGACCCAGAAACAGATAAGGGAGCCTGAGATAACACATCATGAAAGGAAGGAGGAGAAGAGACCACAGAAAAAGACTGAGCGAGAGACGAAGAATGATCAAAATCCTGACTAGTTAAAACCTGATCTGGAAAAACATGAAAATGATTGGAATAAGAACTAACAAAAATATTATTATTGTCCAAAATCAAATCCTAAGAAACCAAAGGCACATTCGAAAAAAGAGACCTATTAGAAGAAGAATCTGAACGATTAGGCAACTCATAACCAGATGCGCGAAAATAACTCCCGGAAGGAGTACCAGTAAGTACTGATAAACCAGAAATGGCAGTAGGATGTTTAGCTGGATCTAAGATAGATAGTAGAGACATACAATTTGTACAATATGTCAAACTATTAAGAGTTAAAGATGGGCCATATAGAATCATTTATGATGTAATGATTATGATGTCATCCACGTTGCTTAGCTGATTACGATGTCATATGACATCATTACTCTGGAAAAATCCATCGGATTAGAAGACATTGTTGCCTTATATTCAACAGTACTTTTTATTTTGTTTTGAACTATTTAAGTTATTTCTGAGATGTACTGCTGAGTGTTGTATCATGAGTCTTTATCTGAGTTACATAGTTTAGAACTCAGACATTCCTGAATTTTAAATTGAAGCTTTAAGAAGAATTAACTTAGTATAAAAACAAGGTCAGTTTACAGATTTGTTTGGCTTCCTGGATTTTTTTCAGATCACGCCTAAAGTTCAGAATCCTGGTCACGCCCTTTTCTGTGTTTAAATATTTGCCAACTCAGACCAGTAGTTTCCAAGATATCCACAGATCAAGAATTTGATCCGATCCGGATTCTTTTATCCTTCATCCAGACCACAGAAAAGGTATGGAAATCCTCTTGCATGACAAGTTCCTTCGTTTTGTGAAAATTTGAGCCAAATCGGACCACTAGCTTTTTTTAGATACAACCCAGAATAACCTTTTCTGAATGAGTCACTGATTAAGGGGTAATAATGGTATATTGAACTTCTCCCGGAGCTAAAAACAATCTGCATAAAGGCTACTGTATAAGTACAGCTAACCAAAACATAAACAAGAGGCCCAATAGGCATTGCCATTTCAACTAATCTTACTTAAGTTTTACATCAGTGTCACTTCCAATGACTTTCAGTCAAATGGTTTTAGTTTTCGAGATATTGACAACAATCTCTGGACTGTTTTTTTGCATTAGTGATTTTGAACAATGTTTAAGCGAAAATAGATGATGTCAACGCTAACAACAGCTGGTTTCTTAACTGTCTCACTGCTGCAAGCCAGTGCAGTCAACAATTTCAATTTTCAAAAGCTTTTGACTTGTTGAATATTTTGAAAACATTTCGACTGAAAGTTGTTGCCGGCTTAGCTACCAACACAACTTTCAGTCCAATTGTTTTCAACATATTTATCAGGTTCAGAGATATAACCTTTGGAACATGTCGCCTGCAAAAACTCAGCAGTCAGACGGTTACTAGAGGTTTAAATACAATTGAAGAAAATGGTCTTTAAAGTCAGGTAGGTGGTCTTTATAGCAGGTTATTCCCCACCACCACACAATCCATTTAACACATGCACATCTGGCTGAATCACCAAGTTAGTAGCAGGGGTAGGGTGAGCTGGAGTTGATTTAGAAAATAATTTGACTTAAAGTCATTAGGCAGCAACAACTTGCATTGCTGCCTAAGGCAGCAACAACTTTCAATCAAATACATTTCAAAATATTTTTAAGAGCATAGATGTCAGAGCACATAATACATATCTTAAATATTTAAGCAGAGATGGAAAGGTTAATCTGTTAATTGGAGTTTAATCTACTTTGGCAATAAAATCTGACATGGTGATAAATCAGTGGATGGTGGGAACAAACCTGTATTTCCCCTATAAAAGTGAGACCGCAAATATTTAAGGGGTGATAACTCTGGCATTTGATGTCCAATCAGTTTCATTTTCACAACACAGATATTAGAAGCTGACATTAACATTGCGACCAAGTTTGGTGTCAATCCGTCAAGAAATAACAAAATGAGCCGCCATTGTTGGTGACGGACAGACAGATGGACGGATGGACATACAGAAGACAGACGGGGTCATTGCTATACGACAGCTGACTGACAAGTAATCTGAGTTAAGAAAACCAATTTCGGCTTCAAAATCCATCAAATAAAAATATTGAATATGGCAGTCAAACACGCAAAAATTTGATTGGTCCACGGCGGCCATGTTTTTTACCTATCAACTTCCCATGAACAAACTTTAATGGCCCTTATCCATAATCATATCCCCAAAATTTCAGCCCGATCCGTTCAGTGGTTCTACAGAAGTCCTTTTCACGAAAACTAGGTCATCCAAGATGGCCGACGAACCATTTGGCAAATCAAGTTCCTTCGAACAAACTTGGTTCAGCTCTTGCCCCATATGATATTTCGTGAGTTTTGAATCGATCCACCAAGCGATTTTGGAGATTTTTTAAAATCGCCCAAAATCCAAGATGGCCACCGGCAAAATTGGCCGATCGACCTCCTTTGAACAAACTTAGATCTGTATGCCCTAAGGATGCTTCCTGCCATTCTGGCCAGGTGAGCTAAAAACCCTTAAATGATCCGCAATAGTAAGGCCTATCTGACCAAAGGGAAAGGATCTTTGCTTACTAAGGTCATATATACCAGCCTTGCACTTTAGCTATAAGCATGCCTTCATTGAAAGGTGCTCAATTAAATACCTTGCAGAAATCACAGCGGCCGCAATCCGATGTAAAATGACACGCTATACATTCTCCACAGCGACGACTAGACTTCGTACCTTTGCTCTGTAAATAAAGTTATTAGTATTATGTGGTGAAATTTAATACGGCAATTGTTTCTCTTTGCGTTAGCGCCCAAGCTTTTTGTCTTAGCTCTACATATTCTTTAACATCTCTATTGAGTCACATGTTTACTTATCGATATGGAGAGGATACATACATACAGCCCAATAATATTGAACTCAAGCGGTTAACCCTTTAATCATCATGTTAGAACAATAAAAGCTTAATTTCTGATCAGTGAATATCTATGTGAAGGCCAAAATTTGCAACTGAAATGACTGGTTCATTTATTGACACGGTTGTTCCTATAGAAAACTCCCAAAAATAGTCTTCTTTTGGCATGCAAATGGACTGCTAATAAACATTCCTCAAGACCATTGTAGAGGTCGGTTTTGGCCGGCTTGACCATTAAAAAGTCAGAAGTCAAGGGTCAGTGAAATAAATCATTTATGCCAAATGCCCAGAACCATTTAAAAACAAATATAGTTGAAATCGATGGCCCCCCCCCACCCCCTTCCCACTGTGGATCATAGTATTATTGACCATGTGAATGGCAACCTCACCAAGTTTCCTAAAGACCATTTCCATAGAACTCGAGTTATCTCAATATAATTTCCTTTATTGGGTCACTGTGACCGTGACCGTTTTACCAAAAAATCTATATGGTTCTTTGGATTCATAAGGACAACATTCTACCCGAGTTTATTAAAGATCCCCTCAAAAGAACTTAACATATCATCAAGAAACAGAACACAATTTCATTAATTGGTCACTGTACCCAAGTTGATAATGTTCTTCCGGCACATACCCCCCCCCCCCCCTCAAATGCAACCTTCCCAAGTTTGGTAATGATCCCTTCAGTAGCGCTTGAGTCACTATCAGGAAACACTATATAATTTCTTTAATTTGGTCACAGTGACTATGACCTTTTGGACCCAAAATCAATAGGGCTCTTGGCAATGCCAATGGCAACTGCCCATTCAAGTTTGCTAATGATCATTTCAAATAAAATTTGAGTTATCAATCAGAAATGCAAAAATTTCCATAATTAGGTCACAATGACTTTGAAGTCTATCCTTTTGACCACAAAACCGATAGGGGTTTTCAGACATCCAACTAGACCATCACACCCTAGAGTGGTAAAGATCCCTTCAATAGAACTTAAGTTATCATTAAGAAATGCAACATATTTTCCTTAATTGGGTTTGACTTTCACCTTTGACATATTGACATCCTTTGGACCCCAAAAAGCAATCTACAACCCAGGTTTGGTGAAGGTCACCTCAGTAGAACTAGTTATCCCACTGGATAGACAAAACAAATGCTACATGGGGGTGGTGGGGGTGGGGGGGGGGTGGTGTGTGTGTGTGTGCGCGTGTGTGCGTGCGTGTGTAATAACATAATTTACGACAGTTTATCCGATTAATGTGCTGCTGATTTCATATTATTATATTACCCTGTACCACCAAAAGGTCTACATTTGGAGTCCTTGGAGTCACCTGTGAAAAACCAAGCTAGCCAAAACCACTTCTTCAGTGGTTTTGATAAATTTCCTTTCATAAACCAAGCGAAGACTGGGTTTTTTTACCACTGGAATGAATGGCTTGATGACATTGTTAAGATCACAATGGCTTGCACAGAAATTTGTCAAATTATATGGCACCTATTTGATGTCATGCCTCAGGATTTTTCTGATTGGTTGAGAAATAAATCATGCACACTTTCCTAGAACAAGTACAGTACAGCTTAGAAATAACTTAAAAGACACTGCTGAATATTTTTAGCATAATTGGATTGGAAAACATTGTTGCCTAAGGCGGCAAATGTCTTCTAATCCGATTTGTTATGTTCAAAATATTCAACAGAACATATCTTACATCACGTACAAAATTTTGCTAACTACCATGTCTCTCTTTTAGTTAACTTATTTCTGAACTATACTGTAGAATTGAGAAATGTATCAAAATTTCACTATTTAAAACGGAATATATAACTTTGATGGCATGATAAGAACAAGAAAATACCATGAATCTCCTATATATGACTATGACCTGTGCTCAGAGAACATATTCATTCAATTAATAGAACCTATTGATAAATTGGGTGCTCGGTGACTCAATCATTAGGCCAAAATAAAAAAAATAGTTTCGTTTCCACCCTGGTGAAATTCATCTTTTTTTTCACCTGGGCGGGAACAAAAAAAAAATTTCTACCTGGCATAAGTGTTAAAACATCCATACATTTGTCAAACTATACAAATTACAATGTTTTGAAGGCCATTTGTATGCAATGTGAATGCCTTTTGCTAATTATGACATGAAAAACATGACAAATTTGGCAATTACAACCATATTTAATGGACAAATATTATGACCTTTTTAAAATAAATTAATAATTAAAAAAGAAATTAATTTCCTCTCTCCCTACTTTTTTCCCACCCAGTTTGCAGGAAACGCAATTTGTTTATGGATAGCCTCAGTGATGCTTAATCATTTAATGGTCAAGCTGGCCAGAACCGGCCTCTACAGTGGTCTTGAGAAATGTCCATTTGCCGGCCAACTGGACTATTTTTGAAAATTTACTACTGGAATGCCTGGCTCGATATCCTAGTCAGTCATTTCAGTGATAAATCTTCACAAACAGTCTTCTCTTGGCCTTCAAATCGACATGCAATGAGTAAATATTGAAATTTTTTTTAACCATTTTAACCATTAAATGGTTAATGAGAACACAGAATTTACAAACCTTTTCAACCTTAACATTCCATAATCACAATTTCCAGGCAACCATATGATAAGATTGTTAATATTTTGAAAGGAATTTGACTGGAAGCTGTGATAGACAGCAATTAACCTCCATGCAAAAGCCTGGACATTGAAGGATAACTAACCTCATCTCTTGATAGCTATTCAGGTGATCTAATATGCCAATCATAAACTATGCAGGTAGTTCAAAGCTTTTTATCAATCCGCTAAAGAAAGATGTTCAGGCTTTAGTAGGTAAATGTTGGTGCCTTTCTACACTCTATGGTGGCTGTCATGACTTACCTTTTGACCAATCAGAAAAAACCTCGCGTGCCGGCCTCGGTATATACGCTGGGTCATATAGGTGCCAGTTCATATAAAAGCAATCATACAGGAAAGCTGTTGAATATTTTGAAACTAATTTGACTGGAAGTTGTTGCTGCCATAGGCAGCAATAACTTCCAGTCAAATTAGTTTCAAAATATTAAACGGGATAAGTGTTGCATCATAAAGAATGTAATGCATTGGCACTTGCATGACATCACACGCTATCGCTTGAGGAGACAAAATGGTGGCGACCACTGTTCAACATTTACATGATATTACAAAGCAGATAATTGTGATATAGATAAGGAAATATGACAGGATATGAATGATATGGAATCTATAAACCCTAATCTATTGGGACAATACAACTTCTAAGATGAGATTAGCATCCCTTTAATCAATCAAATATTTCATAATTTAGCATACAGTGTGGAAAAAGTAAATTTTGATCAGGATGAGTTACCTTTTCCTTGTCATGCCGTCGTGTATAGAAATGATGATCTGTGTCGCTTGAGTCACTCCGTTCTAGCTTCTGTTTAGGAATCTTTGTGCTTTTATACCGGATTTGCAATGTATGATCTTTTCCTGGAACAACAGAATTAAATTTGAAAGTTTATCAATTAAGAAATTATTATTATTATTATTATTATTATTATTATTATTATTATGGGTGTGTATTGCATGATACAGATCATTAAATGACTAAATGAAACAACCTAGTGAGAAGTGACGACTTACATCTCGTCTGTCTTGAATAAATGATATGGTGATGACTTGCATTAAATACAAAATACTTGCATAGTAAAGGTTATAGCTGTAATCACTTCCAGCAAAGGAAAATATGAAACAAAACATTTTGTCAATATTTTGGCATATGTAACAGTGCAATAAAATACTGGCAAGCAAAAATCTCAATCTCCATGTATTCGCAGATATTCTGGTGTAGACTAAAATATGTGATGAAATAAAATGAAAATAATGAAATAATTCATGCTATTAAGTCATGTCAGTATTTACTTTAAAATCTAATGGCTAACCATGGTGTACCTCTGTATTGCAATTCAGCGGTGCCGATACGCTACATGTATCAACTAGCTTTAGTATGGCGATACACCATACGCATTGTGCATTGTGACGCCCCTAATTATATATATTATTATTATTATTATTATTATTATTATTACCCCTGCATCTGGCACAGTAGAACTTCTTGATACCCTTGGCATCTTTCTGCGTCACACCAATACAATCACCATGGTACCACTCGTTACAGCGGTCACATCCACTAAATAGTTCAAAGTAAAAAACATTTCTCATGTGCACTCATTGTCATGTCAACACACAGTTAGTGTAGGCTTGTGCGATTCTCAATGTGAGCGATCGCGATCGATTACTTAAGAATAATCGGGATTACTCGATTAATCAGCTTCAGTACAAATGGATCTTTCCAGAGTATCCATCGATGATTTGACATCATATGACATCATAATCAGCTAATAATAATAATAATAATAATAAGTACATTTATAAAGCGCTGAATCCATGACAATGCGTGCTCTAAGCGCTAGTGCGTAATAGCTATATCTACTGAGAATATGCTCGTTTGAAAAGGGTGGTTTTCAGTTGTGATTTGAAAATATCTAATGATGCTGAGTTTTTTAGACTAAGTGGTAGATTGTTCCACTCGGTGGGAGCTGCATAAGCGAAAGTTTTGTGGCCATATGTAGTAGAATTTACTTTTGGGACGTTTAGCAGCATCTGATTGACAGATCTGAGTGATCGACCAGGCGAATAGGGTTGTACTAGTTCAGTTAAGTATGCAGGGGCTAAGCGACGTGTAGGAAGGCATCACAATCATTATGATTCTATTAGGCCTGTCTTTGACTCTTAATAGTCCGACATGTTGTAAGAATTGTATGGCTCTACTATTTAATAAACATGCTGTTGAATATTTGAAACTGATTTGACTGGGCGCTGTTGCTGCCTATGAGTGCTGTTGCTGCCATAGGCAGCAACAGCAGCCAGTCAAATTAGTTTCAAAATAATCAAAAGCTTACAAGTAGTTTTCTGGAAAATTGATAGTCCAGAAGTTCAGAGATTGATCGATCCCAACACGAGCGAGGTTTGGGTGGAGCTTAGCTAGAGATGGGCGGCGCATAGCTAACAAGAGTTTTAGTGAAACTCAACATACGCCTGCAAACATACTTGTTTGAGGAATGATAAATGTGAATAATTAGTCTGTTTGAATCTTAAGCTTTGTAGAGGAGATAACACCAGTTGGTGTATGCGAATATATCTCACTGAAACACCAATACAACCGATCACATCTTGAAACATGTTTATTTTTATACCAAATTTTCCAGCGGAAACAATATTTCTAATGAATTTAAATTTTTTCAAAGGAGATATCATGTGATGTGGCCCGCACAAGAAAACATTACAATAACAAAAATTGACCCGAACAAGAAAAGGTTGACAGATTTTAATCTTTCAAGAAAGATAACTTTGGCAAATATGGGCAGCTTTTGCCCTTCATCTATCCATATTAGACCCAATGAAAACAAGAAAACTTTGACAAATTTTGTATTTCAAGGGAGATAACGCTGGCAATTATGGGGGATTTTGCAGAAAGGAAATCATGACACTTCGTCTATATCTAACATATCTGCTGGGAAAAAAATTGTAAATGTATAGGTTCAAAAGTCTTCAAGATCTGGCCCGGACAAGAAAGTTTTGATGAATTTTAATCTTTTATGGGAGATAACTCTCACGAATATGCGAGGATTTTGTCGAAAGGAAATCATGAGACTTCGTCTATACCTTACACATCTGCCGGAAAAAAAATGGCGAGTGTAGGTTCAAAACTCTTCGCGATCTGGCCAGGAAAAGAAAATTTTGACAAATTTTAATCATTCAAGGGAGATAACCCCCGCGAATATACGAGGATTTTGCCAAAATGAAATCATGACTCCCGCGAATATAGGCGGATCATGCCAAAACAAAATCATGACGCTTTGGCTATACGTACATCTTTTGGAAAAAAATTTGTGAGATTTGGATCATGACCACCGCGAATATGGGCGGATCATGCCAAAACAAAATCATGATACTTCGGCTATATATACAATTTTTTTTTTTAATTTGTGAGTGTGGGTTCAAAACTCTTCGAGATCTGTCCCGGACAAGAAAATTTTGACAAATTTTAAGCTTTCAAGGGAGATAACTCTAGCGAATATGGGAGGATTTTGCGGAACTGAAATCATGACACTTCACCTATACATAACACATCTTCTGGGAAAAAAAATTGTCAGTGTAGGTTCAAAACTCTTCGAGATCTGTCCCGGACAAGAAAATTTGGACAAATTCTAAGCTTTCAAGGGAGATAACTCTAGCGAATATGGGAGGATTTTGCCGAATCGAAATCATGACACTTCGTTTATAGGTAATATATCTGCTGAAAAAAATTTGTGAGTGTAGGTTCAAAACTCAAGATCTGCGCCGGACAAGAATCAGACGGACGGACGGAAAGACGGCGAGCGCCATCACATAATACGACCCCGCTTTGCCCGGGCGTATAAAAATGGGAAGGTCCATTACCAAGACATCACACCAAAAGCATATCAATAACAAAAGCCTCAATGGTGTTTAGAAATGTCAATTTTCAGGCCAAGAGAAAATATTTTTGAAAATGTATCGCTGGAATTCCAACGATACATTTTCAAAAATAATCTTCTCTTGGCCTGCAAATGGACATACATTTGCTAAGCAAAATGTAAATTTTCGTGACCAATCATATTAAAGAAATATTTTATGCAGTAGAATTATTCACGATAATTTGATTATTTAAGTTGATAAAAGGGTACCCTTTAATGATCGAATTTGTTTAAAAATATTTCTATTTTCTCATAGAAAATGCTCATTTACAGACCATGAAGACTATTTTGGAAAATTTACCACTGCAATGACCGGCTCAGTTATCGAGCCAGTCATTCCAGTGGTAAATTTTCAGAAATAATCTTCTCTTGGTCTGCAAATAGATGTTGCTCAAGACCACGGTAGAAGCCATTTTTGGCTGATATAAGTGTTAAAGGGTTAATGTTACTGAAAATGGAAATTTATTGGAACAACTGTTCTAGAGTGGTTAATATTGAATTTTGTCATCCCATATAAACCTACATCATGAATCTACTACAGTCAGATGATCTACAGATGCAGTACTTGACATCATCATCTGTGCCAGTGTTATCTCCAGAGTCCATTTTCTTCAGCAGCTGTACCACCTTAACCTGACGCTCAGGCAGAATAAACTGATGAGCTATCACTTCAGGCTGAAAAGATGAGCAACAAAATTAGTACATAGGACATCCAGTGCTTGCGTGCGTGCGCGCGTGTGTGTGCATGGGTATGCTATCACGACGATTTTTGGAAATGAAGACGATAATGATAAAATACTGCAATTTTCCCAATATAACCAGGAACTCTACTGCCTGTGTGTGTATGCACGCTGCACGCGTGTGCACATGCATGTGTGTTTGTTACCAAATTAATGGTTAAGCCATCAATAAAGTCATGAATCTAGTTTACCCATCAATCATATGATGTCATAATCAAATTATGTGACACGTACATGTAGGCTGACATCATAATCAAATACATGTAAGTCATGAATAATTCGATTTAGTCGGTCTGCAATGCTTAATAGTCTTTCCAGCTGTACAAATTGTATGTCTTTACTATTTAAGAAATATTCTGTTGAATACTTTGAAGCTAATTTGACTGGGCGCTATTGCCGCCGCAGCACCCAGTCAAATTTGTTTTAAAATATTCATCAGCTTACCCGAGTGTACGGTTTTCTGGAAGAGATTCAGAGTGCAGGGATCGATCAATCCCAAAATGGTGCTTAGCTAAAGATTGGTGCGGGATAGCTAAACCTGGATTAATCTATTGTCTTGAGGAATGTAAAGTTGCTTGAAATACCTTCAGCAAGTCTTGCAACATTAACTACTGATTATTTTGATAACAATTTGATTGTAAATTGTTGCATCCATGATCTTTAGCCAAATTGTTATCAAATCATTACCTAGTGACTTGTATTATCAGCTTATTATTTTGTCAACAATTTGACGGAAAGCTGTTGCTGCTATTGGCAACAACAGTTTTCAGTAAACCTGTTATAAATATATTTGTTGTCACTTGCACCATAGGAAATATACAAAGTCTACAATTGAAATATGCTATGCACTTACTATGCGCTCACCTTAGAAAACAGCAGAAGAATGACTAACACTAGCATTACAAGAATGGTTTTATACCAACAATTGTGCACAGACGAAGACAATAGAATCTAAAATAATGGCACCAGCACATATCTATCTAAAATGGTGGCTACACTCCTAGTTATTTAGTGTCCATCAAGTAACAAAGTCGTAAACTCAGTTAGGATACGTATCCTTTATCAATATATGAGAACATTAATGGTCCTTTTAGAATCTCTAATCATATCGCCCATATTTCAGCCTAATCTGTCTAGTAGTACTGGAGAAGTTGTTTTCAGGAAAATATGCTCATTCAAGATGGTCACTTAAACATTTGGCCGATGAAGTTCTCTTGAACAAACTTGGTTCAGATGTTGCCCCAGATGTTGTTTCATGAGTTTTCATTGAACCCCAAGCGGTTATGGATAAGATCTTTAGACGTTTCTAAAAATTGGACAAAATCGAAGATGGCCTCCGGCCAAATTGGCCGATCGACTTCCTTGCAGCGAACTTGGATTTCTTTGCCTTAAGGCTGCTTCCTGACAAATATAATTTAAATCACCCCAGTAGGTCTCAAAGACGTTAAAAATGTTCTGTTTTAGTATGGGAGTCTTTGGTAGGAAAAAAAATCCAAGATGGCCACCGAACCGTTTATCAGACCGTTTTTAAGCGGAAATTTGAAATCAGCATACCAAGACACTCATAAAAACAATTTCGGCTTCAAAATCCATTAAATAAAAAAATCCAATATGGCTGCCAAACATGCTATATTTTGATTGGTCCACAGCAGCAATGTTTCTTTATATATATATATATATATATATATATATATATATATATATATATATATATATATATATATATATATATATATATATATATATATATATATATATATATATATATATATATATATAATATATATATATATATATATATATATATATATATATATATATATACACATGTGCAAAAGTTAAGCACCAGCAAAAACAATAGAACGTAGAAACATGATGGTACAACTAGGCTGCCATACTTTTTGTCCCCGCGTTAGCAGACATAATTCCAAGTACGAAATGCACATGCATGCATGACTTCACGCCGCTTGATGTCCGTGCGTGGCGGGAAACAGCACACGTGTTCAGTTATGTAAAAGTCCAGTTTGAGGTGTAGAACATTACATACAGATTTAGGCGACAAGATTAGGAATTTTGTGTTCATGACCGTGGTTTATTTGTACAGAGAGAATTAGCTCTTGATTGTAAACCGCTATGGCAAGACGAAGGTTAAGTGATCGTGTGAAATGGCAAATCATAGGCATGCATACCACTGGTATGTCATGCAGAGAGATTGGCAGACAGCTGAACATTAACCATACTGTAATCAGTCGTTTGATTGCAAAACATGGGCAAACTAACGAGGTGAAGGACAGGCCTAGATCTGGAAGACCGAAGAAGACTACTGCCCGTGATGATCGAGCCCTAGTACGCCTTGTTAGGAGATCTCCATTCACCAACAGCAGAGTGCTCAGCCAGCAATGGGAAACGCGCAATAGAGTGTCAATGTCTATCGTCAAAGGGAGACTGTATGCTGCTGGCATGAAAGCTAGGAGACCTGTCAGACGTCCTCTCCTCACTGCACACCACAAAGAGGAGCGTCTGAGGTGGTGCAACGAAAGAAGACACTGGAACATGAGATCCTGGAGACGGGTACACTGGTCCGATGAAAGTCGGTTCCTGCTTCATGCCACAGATGGTCGAACTCGTGTATGGAGGTCCAGACGCACGGCGTACGACCAACGTAACATCATGGAAGAAGTTCCATTTGGTGGAGGTTCCGTTATGATATGGGGGTGCATCTCATTTGATTGTAAGCTGGATCTGTTGACTGTACCTGGAACACTAAATGGACAAAGATATCAAGATTCCATACTGGATAGAGTTGTGGTCCCTCATTTTGTAAATCATGCACCTGGAACCCACCCTATATTCATGGATGACAACGCCCGACCACATCGTGCTAGAGCTGTGCATGAATACCTCCGCCAGAATGCCATCGAAACCCTACCATGGCCAGCAAGGAGCCCTGACATGAACCCTATTGAGCATATCTGGGACATTCTGGGAAACATGGTGAGAAGGAGGGATCCTCCTGTGCAGAACCTACAGGAATTAACAGACGCACTCCATCTTGAATGGCAACGAATACCACAATGGCGTATCAGTCGGTTGGTGACCAGCATGAGACGTCGTGTCCAGGCCGTCATCCAGGCACAAGGTGGATATACCCGGTATTAATAATGACAGTCTCAAACTCGTGCACAGATGTTAAACTTCGTTTTCAGACACCATTAATGACAATCTAGCCACGTGTGTCAACTGTAGGGCAATAGTTGTCAGTTGTGTCAACGTAACCATATTCAGGCCTCGTTTTCAAGTTCAAACAAAAACATACAGTGTTTCCCCACCATCATAATCAGCATTCCTCTAGTTGCATTATTACCTCTTGCACTAAGATGGATGGGTACATAAATGTTTATGCTATTGCTTTCTTCATAGCACATGAATATACCCTCGCATGTGCGTAAAAATAGGGTGGTGCTTAACTTTTGCACAGGTGTATATATATATATATATATATATATATATATATATATATATACTGCTGAAATACTGGCTAATTGATTATCCTCCATGCGAGAAAGTTATCCCTGATTAGTGGGGTACTAAGTCTATGGGAACATTCAAAATTGGGGTAATGGAACATGCTGCGGTAATGAAACGTGCTGCACTTCATGCAATTAACACGGCAAACAATTTAACTTAATATCACACAATTTTTAATTAACAAAAATGTGCTAGGTGTTTATAAAGCAGTACCATGCAAATGTGTGCGTACGTGCATGTGCATGTGCATGTGCATGTGCATGCATGTAGATATAATATATATATATAAATTAATATAATTCTATTTCATAGTTCAGCCACCACGCCACCCTCTCCCACAATGATAAGAGATGACTTAACCTCTGAAATTCCAGTGTCTCAACTACATAGGTAAGCTGTTCAATATTTTGAAAATAATTTGACTGGATGCAAGAGCTCTTTTAAAAGTAAAATTAGTTTTAAATTATTCAGCGTAATCTTTCTTACATGAAAAGGAATTTGTGATATCTGGTCAGGATCGTTTAACCCTTTAACACTCATATCAGCCAAAAACGGCTTCTGCAGTGGTCATGAGAAATGCCCATTTGCAGACCAAAAGAAGACTATTTTTGAAAATTTACCACTGGAATGTCATTCTTTTGGTGTGCAAATGGACACAGAATAAGCCAATATGTTGATTTTCTATGAGAAAATTGAAATTTTCTTGAATAAATTCGAGGGTCAAAGGGTTAAAGAGTTAATGACCAAACTGACTGCCAGACGGAATCCTTGTCAAGCAGACATTTTCAGATGCTGGACTTAAGCAATTGATGAATCCAGTTTATCGATCAATCATGTGGTGTCATAATCAACTACATCATATGTAGACTGCCATCATAATCAATTATGTCATGAATGACGCGATTTAGTCCATCTTAAACGCTTAATAGTCAGGTTGTACGAATTGTATGTCTACTATTTAATAAACATTCTGTAGAATATTTTGAAACTAATTTAACTGGGTGTTGTTGCAACAACAGGGCCCAGTCAAATTAGTTTTAAAATATTCAACAGCTTACCTGGATAGTTTTCTGAAAATTGATAGTCAGGGAGTTCAGGAATCAATTACAACACGGGCGAAGTGTGGGTGGAGCTTAGCTAATGATAGGCGGGACATAACTAAAACTGGATTCCTGATCATTCCTCCATTAAAAGCTGGCTTGACCACTAAACTTAAATATATTAAAGGTTTAATCAAAGTTGTACATGCATTTTAAGCTGACCATCCAGGTGCATGTATCTGTACAATGTAAACTTTATTCAATATCTTAGAAATCAATAGAGGGATGCATCTCTAGCTATGCCACACCCATCTACAGCTAAGCTCCACCCACGCCTTGCATGTGCTGGAATTGATTTATATACATTGAACCCTGACTTCTCAGAATCCCATTTTTAAGGTAACTATACAGGTAAGCTGTTGAATACTTTGAAACTACTTTGCCTTGCAACAGCACCCAGTCAAATTAGTTTCAAAATTTTTAAGAATGTTTATTAATTAGTAAATCCATCAAAGACATCCAATTCGTAGACTTAACCGATTATTTCAGCTTCATGATCGAGTATGGTTTGTTACTTATGATTATGCCGTCAGACTACATGACTGTGACAAAATTGATTATGTCATATATTGAGTGACATATTGGATTCATCCATTCCTCTGTGCGAACCCTGTGTTGTCATCTACAAGCATGACAGACAAGCCATAACATCCAGACCCTGAAGCATCTATACACGTATGTATATACAGCATGTGGCAAGTTTCAATTAAGCAAGCTTCCATCCCAATATAATGCATAGACACAACCACCTTGCAGACAGCGTATCATTTATAACATGAATAAAATATCATTGAGATTAATTTACATAAAAATAGTATATCATATGCAAATAAAAACCACAAATAACATATACTACATTTGCACATTTGTTCAACCAAAGCTGATCTGCATTTAGTATATATACATTATGTAGAAGGCAAGCAGGATGCAGATAAACAGCAAAAAACAAATGCACAGTTTGAAAATAATTCTAGATTGAGATGCGTAGAAATTGGGCAGGACTAGAAATATTTGTGGATCGACACGTCTGATACAGGAGTAAGAATGAATTTGTATTACAAATCTTACACTAACCCTTTCAGGTCAATAAGGCCGAAAATGGCTTCTAGCATGATCGTAAGAAATGGCCATTAGCAGGGCAAGAAAAGATAATTGTTGAAAATTTACAACTAAGATAACTGGCTCGATAACCGAGCCAGTCATTCCAGTGGTCAATTTTCCAAAGTTGTCTTCATTTGGCCAGCAAATAGGCATTCTTCAACACCACCGCCCTGGCCATTTTTGGGCCGGCTTGACCATTAAAGTGTTAAGTACCTCGTCTATGTTAAACCTTTAAACCCGGATTTGTTCAAGAAAATTTCAATTTCCTCATAGAAAATGTCCATTTGCAGACCAAGAGAAGAATATTTTTGAAAATTTACAACTGGAATGACTGGCTCGGTTATCGAGCCAGTCACTCCAGTTGTAAATTTTCAAAAATAGTCTTCTCTTGGTCTGCAAATGGACATTTCTCAACATCACTGCAGGAGCCGTTTTTGGCGGACACGAGTGTTAAGACATTAATTTCACAACAAACAGTGATGAACCATGTGTGCTACGATCCTCAAGTCTGGGAGGCTGCATGCAATGTGTGCTCTGATCAACAAGTTAAAACTTAGTGTAATAATGAGAACTACATACACTACAAAAGTCAAAGAAATGACGGCAGAAACCAAAATCAGGTCCAAAACGTCCACTCCGTTTTTCTTACGGCATTTCTCTCACCACTCAGAAACAGATATCAGGTAGAGCAGCGGCCTTAGAAAAAACTAAAACTGGAAAGAGGATATCGACATGCAAAGAACAGGTAACAGAAAGTTTCATTTTAGGTTTAGAGATGTTAAATGAATGAATTTGTAAAATGAGGTGAGTTTACATGAAATCTAAAGCAAATGAAAGTTATGACAAAAATCACAGAAATGCATGTATATTAGAATATTAAGACAAAAATGCACATTATATCATCATACATATAGCAGATTACATGTATATTTACATTCAGGACATCATAGAAATAACTTTAAATGTTTCTAAATTCGAAAACATAATAAAGCGCTCTATTGAATATTTCTAAACATTATAATTTGATGGAAAGACATTGCTGCCTAAGGTACCAATGTCTTCTAATCAAATTAAGTGCAAAATCTTCAACAGAACATGTCTTACATCGTGTTCAAAAATGTATTAAAGCTTTAACCCTCGCATTTGTTCAAGAAAATTTCAATTTTCTCAATAGAAAATGTCCATTTGCAGACCAAGAGAAGAATATTTTTGAAAATTTACAACTGGAATGACTGGCTCGGTTATCGAGCCAGTCACTCCAGTTGTAAATTTTCAAAAATAGTCTTCTCTTGGTCTGCAAATGGACATTTCTCAAGACCAGTGTAGAGGCCGTTTTTGGCTGATATGAGTGTTAAAGGGTTTAATATGTTTCTGATTTTGTTTTGAAGATATGTTAACTTATTTATAAGTTGTACTGTTCATAGATAACTTAATGTGTTCGACTCTATTATTACTAATAATTATTATGCAACATTCTTTGCGATCAATATAATGATTATGTACTAAAATAGATTTTTTTTAAATTTTAATATGAAAGCATAGTCAAATTAGTTTCAAAATTTTCAATAGCTTTCTTTTTTTTAAACTTGCTTTGAAATAGAAAAGTAGTTTTCATACCTGTATTAGCGCAAGAAACGAAACCCGATTTCTATGAATACTCGATTAACCGTTACCACTCTGCAGTCAAAATTTAAAAATTTCACCTTAATTTAAAAAGATGAACTGGTATTCATTCAACATCGTCCACCAAAATTGTTGAAAATGTACAACAATTTCATTGCTATTGATGAGGGAAAAGACAAAATATTGACATCAGAGTGGTAGGGTTTAAAATGAGTTAACCATCTAACATATTTAATGGTCAAACTGACCAAAACTAGCTTTTGCAGTGGATAGAATGTCCATTTCCAAGCCAAGAAAAGAATCTTTCTTTTTTAAATTCTCATTGGAATGACTGACTCAATAACTGAGGCTGTCATTTTCCAATGGTAAATTCTCATAAATAGTCTTCACTTGGTCTGACAATGGACATTCAATAAGGAAATATTTTTGAAATATTTTTGATTTTCTTGACCAAATTTGACCATTGCAGTCTAAGAGAAGGCTATTTTTTTTAATTCACAACTGGAATGTAACTGGCTTGATTATTGATCCAGTCACTCCAGTGGTAAATTTAAAAAAAATAGTTTACTCTACCCCTGCAAATGGCCATTCCTCAAGGCAGTACAAAGGCCGACTATGGCTGGTTTCATCGTGAAACGGTTAAGATTTCAGGGTTTAAGAGGTTAAGATATCCTCTTACCCATTTCATGGTCAAGACCGTTTAACAAAATATACAATTTTCCATACCATTTGCAGGCCAAGAGAATGTTTGTAAATTTATCATTGCAATGACTGCCTCTGTTATCGAGCCTTGCCTTCGAATGATAAATATTCCAAAATAACATTCTCTTGGCCTAGAAACATGACCATTTCACAAGACCACTACAGAAGAAGATTTTGGCCAGCTTGGTGATTAAGTGTTGAAACAGAAATAGAAGAAAATTGTTGCCAAGTTTCGTAGACATTAACTGTGTGAGGAGAAGTTTCGTAGACATTAACTGTGTGAGGAGAGAACCGCATTGTATACGTCAAATTTATTAAATGTTGTCCCTTTACGTGCAGACTAAATACTGCTCACTCTAATTTAATATTTATTAATTTTCTCTCAAGTAATTAGAGCTAAGCATTAAATGAAATTTTTCTAAATAATTAGACAACAAAAGATAGTTAAATAGAGATTCACCAAATACTTACTGCGACAGAGCTACATGTTGGTTCCGAGACATCTGCCTCACTGGAGCTCATTGTGTCGCCTGTCAGAAATGCTCAAGCTGAAAGCTGTGGCTCGGCTAGGTAGTAGTAACACATACAAGTGAACTGAAAATAATCATAGGAATAAGGAATTATGTGAAATGAAGGATTCCAGTTCATCCATCAATCATATGATGTCATAATCAACTACATGACGTGTAAGATGACGTCATAATCAACTATGTCATGAAGCTCATCATGGCACCTTTAACTGATGATGGACTAAGTGTTGTTGTACAAATTTTATGTCTTTATTGTTTAATAAACATGTTGTTGAATATTTTGAAACTAATTTGACTGGGACATGTTGCTGCCTATGGCAGCCACATATGGCCGCAACAGCACCCAGTCAAATTAGTTTCAAAACATTCAACAGCTTACTAGTACGGTTTTCTGGAAATTAATAGACAGTGAGTTCAGAGATCGAGTGATCCAGACACGATTGAGATTGGGTGGAACTTGGATAGAGATTGGCGGGGCATAGCTAAAACTGGAAAGGTCCATTAAATGTATCGTCTGTTCTCCTCTCGCTATCGATGAATCTATGAATAGTGGGTCTACTTATAGTCCATTCAAAATATGATCGAGAAAACAATTTACCAATCAGATAAGTATCTAGACTTTCATTGCAATCAATAGACAATGTAGAGACAATAACCTCACGATCTCTGGATAGCTGATCAATGTCAGTTCACCGTCCTAAAATGTATTTATCCACCATGTCCCCTACTGTTTTGCTTGTTCATAACATTGATATATATTTGTGTACTTCTATTGATCACATGAAAGAAGCTGTGTTGGAAACAACTTGGAGTATTCCTGATTACCCCCTACCACTGCCACAACGGTGACCTTCACCTGATGCACATACGCATGGGTAAACATATGTGGACATGTACTTTTTTGGATCAAACTTGTTGGTCCGTGTATCCTGCAACCAACTTGTGAATTAAAAGCGATGTGGTGGCTTTAGAAAGTGCTACAAAAAATTATTAGTATTAGGCTTAAGCGTCAGTGAATTTTATTTAGGCATATCACTGCCGCTTTGCGACTAGTCCCAATATATGCATTTATGTTTCTAAACAATAAATATATGCTTGAAAACGTTCGATTGGTGGTCAATAAAAAATCTAATTGTTTTAAAAGATTCAGCAGGTCCAGAGTTATGCAGATGGAAATTATTGTCTAGTGGCTTGCTGCAATCAGATAATTAAAATATATGTCATTTAAATTAATGGTACTTACTACTTAATGGTGGTTTCCAGTAATGACATCAAAATCATTGTGGAATTTTACTTCCCAATCCAAATTATTGCTACAAACTATGGGTGCACAAACTTTTCGTTATTCCGATATATCATATCACGGTTTTCTGCTATATTAAACTGAAAATAGTGAAAAATTGTGAAACAATAAAGATCACAATTTTTAAATATATTAAACTAAAATCATTGAAAATGATTTTGGCAGCAAGCCATAGCAAAGTACCTTCTTTGAATTTGAGCTTTGTATGAAGTATTCCATTTCAAATCCACAAACGCTAATCATGCCATTGATCGCATCAAGACATTTCTTTTTTGATTTCAAAAGATTAATTGTTAAAGTCATATGAAGAAAGGCACACATTTTCGAAACAATGTTGCCGAAAGTTGTTGCCGAGTTAGGCAGCAACAGCTTATGATATTATATCAACCAGAAATGTGGCTGCAATGCACCCATGAAGCTCGACTTTATGACTTTGCAATGAATTATGAAGCTTGACTTCAACCATAAAATAAATATAGAAGGCTTATCAATGATCATGACCATTGACCTGTTGACCACAAATTAATTGTCTCATCCCCTCTCATTAGCAAGTGTCCAAGTTTGGGTGTTCAGTATTAGTAACACATGAAATATAAACCGCTAAGTTGAGGTAAAAGCAAATGTTATTGTTGAGAAAACCCTTACTTTTTGTTATTATCACACTGACCTTGATCTTTTGATGCCAAGGTAACTGTAAGGAAGGATGTTTCTGAATGTGGTCCATGTATGTATAACCAAACATGAGATATTAAAACTGCTACGTTGAACTAAATGCAAAACATTATGATCAAAACTAGGATTTAGCATATAAGGAAACAGTGACCTTGACAGTTGACATTTTGACTCCAAGGTGTCATGCGTCATTTCCACTTGTGATAAAGAAGCATGTGTCCAACTTTGGCTCCAGTATGATTTAGCAATTTACATGAGATATACACAGTTGAGCTAACCACAAAAAGTTACTGTTGAAAAAAAAAGACCACATGAATGACCTTTGACCTTTTGACCCCAAAGGATATTGTATTATTATAAGGAATGATGTGTCTAAGTTTGGGTACCGTATGATTTAAAACCAAACATGAGATATGAACTAGTAAGTTGAGCTAAATGCAAAATATTAATGCTGAAATAAAGTCATTTACCAATATCACAATAATATTGACCGTTGCCTTTATAGCCCAAACGTCATTGTGTCATGCACTCTCCCCATAAGGAAGTATGTGTCCAAGTTTGGGTGCAGGAAGATTAAGGAAACATGAGATATGAACCGTTAAGTTGAGCCAAGCACAAAATGCTAACGTTGAAAAAAGCTTAAAGTATTTACCGATTTCACAATAAGCTTGACTTTTGCCATTTTGAGGCAACATCATTGTGTGATGCTCTCCAATATAATGAAGTATGTGTCCATTATCGGGTACAGTACACTTAAACAAAGCTGAAATAAACTGCTAAGTTGAGCTAATTGCAAAACGTTCATATTGAAAAAGTTTTTACCAATATCCCAGTGCCCTTGACCTTGGACCTTTTGACCCCAAGGTCATTATGTGATATTCCCTCATTATATGGAAGTATGTGTCCAAGTTTGGGGCCAGTATGAGTTGAGATAAAAACTGCTAAGTTGAGCTAAATGGAAAACGTTAATGTTAAAAAAACAAGGTTTTTCCCAAGGTCACAGTGAACTTGAACGCTGACCTTTTGACCCCAACGTCATTGTGTGATGTTGTCTCATTATAAGGAAGTATGTGTCCAAGTTTGGGTTCAAAATGATTAACCAAACGGGAGATATAAACAGAAAAGTTGAGCTAAATGGATAAACGATCAGTTCTGGTCACAAGTCCCCAGACCAGGGCCTTTTAGTACAACCCCAATTTTTTTAATGCAAATATTGTACACTCTTTTAAGAAATCCCCCAACAGACACCCCTTTAGTGGGTTGGTCTGTAAATTTTGTAACCACTATAAAAACATACTTACCATTCAATCACTACTTGCTAAATCAATAATCTGCATTTAGCTACAAAAATAAGATTGTTATGCTCGCTTACATACCCCCTTATGCCTATTCCATCATCATGCATACCCTTAACCAGGCTACTGGTAGGGATCACCCTCAGCATAAGCCCTGATAGAGACTGGCACCAGTCTGTACTCACTCCTAGGTGACGCCTGTCAGTAAGCAAGCCCACGCATGCGCAATAGATCCCAACTAGGAAACAGATTCACTTTTCTAAATTTAAGTGCCGTATATCCTGAATAGATTCTCAAATCATTCCCTTGCTTGGCTGAGGGCGGGTCGTAGTGAATGAATGCTAAGTATGTTTTTATAGTGGTTAATAAAACTACAGACCAACCCACTTAAGGGGGGGGGTCTGTTGTGGGTTGTTATTACACCACAAAAACATCTTGACCGTTCAATCACTACTTGCTAAACCCACAGATTTGGTCAGTGCCCCACTTTAAACACAAGGTGGGAGGAGATTAGCGAATCCATAAGCAAGGATAAAAATCAAACAAAACATAGCCAAATGTTAATAACATAACATAATGGTGCATCTTAATCAATCATACAGTGATTATCAAACAAGGAAAACTTTAAACATAAAGAAATAAATAAAAATCAAAGAACGACTCTCATCATTTCACGCAGACGCACAGTGTTAACGAAAATGGTGGGATGTACTTGGTAAATGGTCTTCAGCCTTTTGTGTTAAAATCGCGATATTTCTAAACAAGAGTTTTAGTGAAACTCAACATACGCCTGCAAACATACTTGTTTGAGGAATGATAATTGTGAATAATTAGTCTCTTTGAATCTTAAGCTTTGTAGAGGAGATAACACCAGTTGTTGTATGCAAGGGTGATAACTCTGGAAATTATGCGGGGATTTTGCAGAAAGGAAATCATGACACTTCGTCTATACCTAACACATCTGCCGGGGAAAAAAATGTAAATGTGGATGAATTTTAATCTTTCAAGGGAGATAACTCTCACGAATATGCGAGGATTTTGTCGAAAGAAAATCATGAGACTTCATCTATACCTAACACATCTGCCAGAAAAAAAATTGCGAGTGTAGGTTCAAAACTCTTCGAGATCTGGCCATGAAAGAAAATTTGGACGAATTTTAATCATTCAAGGGCGATAACTCCCGCGAATATACGAGGATTTTGCCGAAATGAAATCATGACTCCCGCGAATATGGGCGGATCATGCCAAGACAAAATCATGACACTTCGGCTACACGTACCACATCTTTGAAAAAAAAATTGTGAGTGGGTTCAAAACTCTTCGAGATTTGGATCACGACTCCCGCGAATATGGGCGGATCATGCCAAAATAAAATCATGACACTTCAGCTATATGTACCACATCTTTTGAAAAAAAAATTTTGAGTGTGGGTTCAACTCTTCGAGATTTGGCCTGGACAAGACAATTTTAATCTTTCAAGGGCGATAACTCTGACGAATATGGGCAGATCTTGCCGAATCGAAATCATGACACTTCACCTATACATAACACATCATCTGGAAAAATTGTTAGTGTGGGTTCAAAACTCTTCGAGATCTGTACCGGATAAGAAAATTTTGACAAATTTTAAGCTTTCAAGGGAGATAACTCTAGCGAATATGGGAGGATTTATCGAAATCATGACACTTCGTCTATAGGTAATATATCTGCTGAAAAGAAATTGTGACTGTAGGTTCAAAACTCTTCGAGATCTGTCTCGGAGAATAAAATTTTGACAAATTTTAAGCTTTCAAAGGAGATAACTCTAGCGAATATGGGAGGATTTTGCCGAATCGAAATCATGACACTTCGTCTATAGGTAATATATCTGCTGAAAAGAAATTGTGACTGTAGGTTCAAAACTCTTCGAGATCTGTCTCGGAGAATAAAATTTTGACCAAATTTTAAGCTTTCAAAGGAGATAACTCTAGCGAATATGGGAGGATTTTGCCGAATCGAAATCATGACACTTCGTCTATAGGTAATATATCTGTTGAAAAAAATTTGTGAGTGTAGGTTCAAATCTCTTCGAGATTTTCTCCGGACAACAATCAGATGGATGGATGGACGCACGGCGAGTGCCATCACATAATACGACCCCGTTTTGCGCAGGTGTATAAAAAGGAAGCCGCTGCACTCTAATCTTTTAAATAAAAGGAAGTAAAAGTAGACTCGGATTTCCATCCTGCGACTTGCATTACTTCATCTAAAGAAGAGCCAGCGAAAAGAGCGAAAGAGGTATCCATTCATCTAACATCATGAGCTTTAATGTGAGAAAGATTAATTTGATCAGGAGAAGCAATCTCATAACAAAGACGGATGGTCTCACAAATCCATCTGGCAATAGTGGCCTTAGAGACAGATCTGGCTACCTCCTCCGCATACAGAACCCAGAAATGGGACGGATCGGATCTCTTAAAATCAGTACGACGATTGTAAACTTTTAAAACTCTGACAGGACACCAAAATCTGTCAGACGGAGAAACGGAGGTTAAAGATTTTAAAATAATCGGTTTAGCTGGGTAACGGTTAGAGTTTTTGATAAAAATCCCTTCTAGGATATAATACTAAACCGTCCCCAGATTCTATAAACCTGTCCTTCTCGGCGGAAAGAGCATGAATTTTTTATCGTCTTATAGCAGAAGCAACCAGAAAAACAGACTTTAAAGTTAAAAGTTTCAAGCTAATAGAAGAGATAGGTTCGAAATGATGTCCTGCCAAAACCTGAAGAACCAGAGCTAGATTCCAGGAAGGCAGAGGTTTAGATATTGGTGAACGAATATTGCCTAAACCTCTAATGAAACCATTAAGAATCTTTGTATTTTTGACATCAGCATTCAACAAGCATGGAAGCGAAGATGCCAAAGAAAATCTATAACCTCTGACAGTGTTAGCAGACAACTGTAAAGACTCAAATTGCTAAGATAAAAAAACTAACACTTGGGGAATAGAAACAGAATCGGGCAGGAAACCATGGTCTGTACACCATTCTCCAAAAATTTTAAGTCGACCCTTGTAAACTCTGCGAGTCGACTCCCTCCTGGCAGAATCAATAATTTCCTGAGATCTTGCAGAAAATTTAATCTCAGGGATCACACACTCGATATTCTCCAAACACACAGACTGAAGATTCCTGGGTTTGGATGAAGAGATGTGCCCCTCACCTGAGACAGAAGGACTGGGGCGACTGGAAGAAGACGAGGGAAGTCTACCAGGAGATCAAGGAGATCTACAAACCAAACCCGCTTTGGCCAAGATGGAGCTATCAGAAGAACTTCGCAGATCTGGTCCCTGAGCTTTCTCAAGACTAAAGGAATCAGAATTGTTAGAGGAAATGCGCAAGCGAACATTCCTGTCCAGGACTGAGACAGGGCGTCCACAGCCAACGCCTGATTGTTCGGAAAAGGAGACATGATAGAGGAGATCTGGGCATTCAGACAGGTCGCAAAAAGATCTACATGGGGACGATCCATGAGCCTGAAGATCGCTCTGGCAACCGGCCTCTTTAACTGCCACTCTGTGTGGGCGAACTTGTTGGGACGAGACCACTGTTGAATTGTCCGATCCAATCAAGACTTTGAGGCTTTTCACTCGATCCGACCATGAAAGGGGAGCCTTCTTGACAGCCCACAGCTCCAGAATGTTGATGTGGGCTGACGACTCCTCCAGGGACCAAAGGCCGGAAACAGACAGGGAGTCCCAGACCACTCCCCATCCCTCTTTGGAAGCGTCTGTGAAAATAATCGCCCGAGGAAAGGACTTGACCAGAGGAACACCCAACAGAAGCAGAGAACGATCCTTCCAAAAATCTAGATGGGGAATAAGGTGTTCTCTGATTGGAATCGGATGGTAAATGGACTGAACCGACTGTTTCCAAAAGGACATGAGGTACATTTGGAAAGGTCTTCTCATCAGCGCCGCCCAAGGAATAATACTCTCGATGCTGACCATCAAGCCTATCACTCTGAGAAAGAAATTGGCTCTGACCATGGAAGAGGAAGACAGAATTTCCCTTGCTTCTAAGATGGCTTCTACTCTTAGGTCTGAAGGGAAAACTAGACCCAGAGTCAGATCGAATGAAACGCCTAGGTGGGTGAAAAGCTGCGAGGGAACTAAGCTTGATTTTTCGAGATTTAATATCCAACCTAGGCTGCATGCCATACTGCAGGCCTCTGGAATTATTACTGACAGAATTGAGGAAGACTCTGCTTTTACTAACCAATCGTCTATATAAACATGAAGGTGAATAGAACGATGGTGTAAGATTCCTGCCACGGCTGACACTAGACGAGTGAAGAAGAAAGGGGCCGTGGTCAGGTCGAAGGGCATGGCTCGAAACTGCCATACCCGACCTTTGAAAGCGAATTTCATGACTTTTCTGAACGAAGGGTGGATGAGAACATGGAAGTAGGTGTCTTTTAGGTCTATGGAAGAGGTCCACATGCCTGGACTCAGACTGGCGATAATCTGAGAGATGGTCTCCATCTTGAATTTTGGGGTTAAGACGAGAATGTTTAACCTTTTCAGATTGATTACCGGACGCCATCCACCCGTCTTCTTGGGGACAAGGAAAAGAGTTGAATAGTAGCCCGGGTCTACTCTCCATAAGGGAACCTCTTCTATGGCCTTCTTTAAAATCATCGACTCCAACTCGTCCTCTAAGGCCCTAAGCTTCTCCGGGTTGGAAGGAACCGGAGTCCACTTGGGAAGGAGGGAAAGGAGCGGAGGATGAGAGATCCAGGAAGGTGCATAACCCCAACAGAGTTGATATATATAAGCCAGGAGTCCTGAACGAGGGTCTGCCAAGTCTCCCAGAACAGAGACAGTCGCCCTCCTACTGGAATGCTGGGAAAAAGAGATTGCATCGATGGATCCAAAGGCTTGGGAAGAGGAATGGATAAAACTGGGAAAAGAGGAATGGATAGACCTACCCAGGCAAAGGCCATCCCTTCAAACTCTTTTACTCTGGTAACCGCTAAAGGAATGACCTCTCGAACTAGATCTAGGTCCACGGGAATAAGACTGGCCCCTTCTCGCCTGAGAAGGAGGGGCCTGCCGGACTTGGGATCTAGGGCAATGTGAGGAAATAGAGTCAAATCTATCCTCCTCCGCGGATCGGACTTGAGAACCAGAAGAACGATTGGAGATGGTAATTATCCTAGACGTATAAGCGCCAAACTCATCAGGCCTGAGACTCTTCCTCTTGGGGGAGGAATTAGGACTCTTAACAGAGGAAGAGTCTCTTCGCAGAAGGCTTCAAGACAGAAATCTGATCTCGAAGATCCCTAGTGGATCTAAGACGGTCAGATTCAACCCCAAGAATATTAGAAGCTTGACCAAACACATCCTGGCCATAGGGAGGAGCCGAAATAAGATTACTCCTAAGACTATTCGAAATGTTAACTTCGGATAGCTTTCTAGATCTTCTCTTGGATGTAATGAAGCCTAACGATCCACAAACAGAGTTCAAAGAGCCGCTAGAAACGTCGGCCAGAGAACGAAAAACCTCAGGAGGGACCTGATCACCCCTCTCCTGAGCTTTAAGAACAGCTTCCGAAAGAAGAGCTAGAAAATTCGCTGATTTAATCTGTGTCCTACATACAGATTCCCATCTAAAAAGGTCCGAAGACCATTCAACCTTTGCAGAATCTTTCAAATTTGACGAAAGAACCTCCCAAGCAGGACCGTTAAGAGACTGAGCAGAGGCCACTCTAAGAAAATCATCCTTCAGAATCTGAACTGGCAAATCTACCTTAGGAGTCAGAGTAAAATCCTTCAAATGAACCTCATTCATGTAGAAATCTAACATGTCAATGACTAAGTTATCGACAGGAAGAACGCGAGGAGCAGAAGAAGGATCAGATGAAGAAAGAGCGGACCCAACAGAAGGTGGGTCAATCGAAAATTCATCTTGAAGAGGGACAGACAGACAAGAAGCTATCCATTGATGAGTCAAGGACCAATCATCTGCAGAGGCCTCAGATCCCTGGTCCTGACTGATCCAGTAATAGGATTAGTGGAAGAATGTATGGGAGAAGGAGGAGGACAAAGATCAGAATCCAAAGAGGCTAAAGAATCATAATTCCTAGAAGAGGAAGGAGAACCTAAACCTCCAGAAGAAAGAGGAGCAGAGACAGACAAAGGTTCTGAAACCGAGGAAACCTGATCCGAAGGAATGAAATCAACATCATTTCTCTGACTAGAGGATAAAGAATATGGATCTAAAGAACTTGCTGAAAATCTGGAAATAGAAAATCTAGCTGAAACAAAAGAACGATTGAGCGAGGAATCACGGACTACAGATAACAAAGAGAAGTCTAAACCGGAATCAACAATTTGAAATTCTAGTTATGGAGGAAGAAAGACAGACACAATAGGATCTAGATGATCAAAAGATGAAGAGAATAATTAGAAGGAACAGAGGAGGAAGAGAAGACAGGGTTCGAAGAACCAAGATTAGAATAAACAGAAAAAGGAAGGTGCGAAAAACCTGGAGGAGGAGGAATAGATGAAGACTGAAAAAGAGAGGAAGATTTGGAAACATGACCACGGGAAAAATCTCTGGCAGACAAAGCAGAAAACAAAGAGAAGGAAGATGGAGGAAGAAAACTATCTCCCTTAACTGACAAAGAAGAACGCGGAGATGGACCAGAAACAGATAAGGTAGCCTGAGATAACACATCACGAAAGGAAGGAGGCGAAGAGACCACAGAAATAGACTGAGCAAGAGACAAAGAATGATCAAAATCCTGACTAGCTAAAACCTGATCTGGAAAAACGTGAAAATGATTGGAATCAGAACTAACAAAATTAGTATTATTGTCCAAAATCAAATCCTGAGAAACCAAAGGCGCATTCGAGAAAAGCAACCTATCGGATGAAGAATCTGAATGATTAGGCAACTCATAACCAGATGCGCGAAAATATCTTCCGGAAGGAGTACTAGTAGATACTGATCAACCAGAACTGGAAGTAGGATGTTTAGCCGGATCTAACTGACCCGGAAAAACACACCTTAAACCGGAAGCAATACTACCGGAAGCGGAAACTGCCAAACCGGAAACGGAAGTTTAGCCGGATCTAACAGACCCGGAAAAGCACCTCTCAGGCCAGAAGTAGATACACTACTACCGGAAACAGAAGCGGCAAAACCGGAACCGGAAATGGCAGACGGATGCTTGACCGGATCTAGCAGACCCGGGAAAAACACCACCTAAACCGGAACCGGATGAGCCGTTACCGGAAACGGAAGATGAAAAAACCATATGATCATGAGACCCCGGATGTTCAGCCAAACTAGAAACAATCACAGAGCTCATATCCGGACGCTCAGTCAAACCAGCAGCAATACCGGATTTAGAATCGATCATTGCAAACCGATCGTGATCGCACGTAAACTTGACCATTCTAAAGTTTCCGGTACCATTTTTAGTACGCAGCACCCAGAACGAGATGCGCGAATTAATGAAAAAATTTTCTTCACATAAACATCCGAGCGACCGGGTGTGACGTCACCCGCTCGGATCCTACGGAGAACGACGTCAGCCGATATTCGTGTTAGAAATACTGTAGCAAACACCTATTTTCATATCTGCCGATCACCTGTTGGGGTTTAAAGAAGGCGATCGTCTGGCATATATCGTTGTTAGCACACGTCCCAGATTCTTTGGGTTCAGAAATTGGGACATGCGACACAGCGAAATTTAGAGACGTATGTCTTTTAACTATGGATAATAAGGAATGATACAACCTGGTTATCATCGGCGGTATTCTCCATAGTATCCAGTTAAATCCTTCAAGAACGCACAAACTATCACTTTACAGATAGACTTAGATTTCTTTAACAAAAGACACTAATGATGTTAAATCCACAATTTGGGTAGTAGGAATGATTCGGTGGCCCATCTTTCTTTTGGTCTGGCGGGATATGTCCCAACGAACAATTTGTTAAGGATAGCTTAATAAAAGCAAAATCTAAGTTTCTCTAAATAAACACACTTAGACTTTGCTTGGCACCATATGAAAAATACACATAAAAACTATGTTCAAAATGAACAGAGATATTTTCTGTAATAATCAATAACAAGTTTGGTGACCATATGTGAAAAAGTCTTGAAACTATGGCCCGGAGAAACATTTTCTGTGATATTCAGTCGACCATGAAAAGTAGGTCAGCATGACCTACTTTTGATACTCCGAACGAGTACTACTGAACGAACGGACGGACAAAGCGGCGACTATATGCTCCCACAAATTTTTTTTCGGGGAGCATAAAAACCTCAACAACACCACTAAGTATACAATAAACATAACGTAGGGAGAATAGATTTCATTGTAGGCATGATTCCTGTATCAGTATCGATCAAATATGTAGCTGAACTTCAGCGCAAAGCTATAAAAACTTAGACTGGATAGCAGGTCAACTGTTCTGCTTGCAGAATATTTGAAAAGTGAATCTGTTTCCTAGTTGGGATCTATTGCGCATGCGCAGGCATGCTTAGTGGCAGGCGTCACCTAGGAGTGAGTACAGACTGGTGCCAGTCTCTATCAGGGCTTATGCTGGAGGTGATCCCTACCAGTAGCCTGGCTAAGGGCATGCATGATGATGGAATATGCATAAGGGGGTATGTAAGCAAGAATAAAAATCTTGGCAATATCTTTCTCTTTATCATGCTTTGCATTTCTAGTTAGTGTTTTTAGTTTATTCTGGAGATGGGTGTACGCAAGTCTATCTACTTCATTCCAGGTTTTCAGATATTTTGTCCCAGTTTTGTTTTTGTTCTTTATTACTTTTAGAATTCTGGGTGTAATTGGTGCTATTTTTCTGTTCCTGTTTTTGTTAAAATTGTACCTTGGTATGTACTTATCTTCTGCGAGCTGTAGTCTTCTGCCGAATATGGAGAACATGTCTTCTACTTCCTTATCTTTGAATAATTCTTCCCAGTTGATATTTAACTCATTTCTCATAGTCTCCTTTATCATAGTTTACTCACCAATCTCATATTTGTCTATACACTGGAGATTGCATGTAATGACCCCATGGTCATTGCATCCTAGTGGACTGCCATACTCAATGTCGGACACAAGATTATCATCATTACATAAAATTAAGTCAAAGATACTGGGATTATTATTTCCTCTTAAGCGGGTAGGTTTGTCAATTTTCTGGATGAGAAAGCAGTCTCTGAGGCATTCTAAAAATTGATCCCTACCTTCAGTTCCAACCCATGATTCCTATTGAATTTTCCAAAAGCTAAAATCACCACATATCAATATGTGTGAATAAACGAAATCTAGGATTTCTTTTTTCACGAGAGAGTTGATACTTACCTCCCTAATACTTTTGATATTGCTAAATATTGGCTTTCACTCAATAAACACTCAGATTAAAACAGTTAGGTGCCCCTACTGGGCAGGGAGTCAGAGCGTAGTCTGGCGGATGCCAGCCCCACCACCGCGCATGCGCAGACTAGCACTTCCTCTGACTAGATTATTGGCTGACACACATGCAACTATTAAGAGCCTGAAGACCGAGCCTCTGTGGGGTGGAGAGGCCGGGTCCGTATCTAGGGAGGTAAGTATCAACTCTCTCGTGAAAAAAGAAATCCTAGATTTCGTTTATTTCACTTCAAGAGTATACTTACCTCCCTAATACTTTTGATATTGCCAGAATTCGAAAGTGAATCTGGCGGGAGGGAGGCGAGGTCAAAAGACCAGCTCATCCCTATACGCTTTTCTGCGTTTAAGGCACTTAAACTTCTGAAACTGTAAGAAAAAACAGTCAGGATTTGACTAACCATCGGATAACACCACCGATGTATGAGAGATGACCGAATGTCATATGCGCTCCCCCCCCCCCTCCTTCTTGGGAGGAAGAGTCGACTGACCTCAATGTCCTATACGCTCTCTACGTACAAGTGCCATGTACTACAGGACAGAGACGAAAAAGCTCCATTTTCGTAACTCTCAACAATGAACCACACAAATACACAAACCATCACCATATTAATAAGGGGTAATCGTGACAATACAATCAACAACGGACAACACATGAACAAGACTGACCTTGTTGAAATGGCTGCTGACATCATCTTCCCATTGGTAAAGACTGATGCAGGCCCAAAAAAGTGGGTGTTTCCATAAATTAATTGTGAAATATATAAGTAATGAGGAAAAAACCTCCTCAAAAACTATAAACCGAGTTATTTTTTCAAAATCGACAAGGCGAGAGGATTAGAGGTGTCACGGAGATAATGGTCTGTAAAACTTGACTCACAGTGCCACTGAGCCACCGACATAATATCATCCACAGGGACCCCATTAAATAGGGCAGTGGATGTCACTACGCCGCGGACACTGTGAGCCTTGGCCACGTCAACCTGCTTCCCGGTGGCGGATTTATGGCAAAACAATGCATTCAACAATCCACCTGGAAATGGTGTCCTTAGAAGCCCTGCCATGGGGTTCAATATATGACAACCATAACGCTGACTGGTCGGTGCGCCACTCCGCCGTACGTTGTTTGTACCGGCGCAGCGCCCGGACGGGACACCATGCTTTAGAATTAGGATCATATCTAGTTAAAGCAGGCAAAATAATAGGTTGACCTGGATATTTCAACGACTGATTTTTAGCCAAGAAATTAATCCTAGGTAGCAGCTTAAGGCCTTCCCCTGAAACCACAAAACGGTCATCCTCGGCTGATAAGGCATGAATTTCACTCCTACGCCTAGCCGAGGCCGCAGCAATTAAAAACACAGTCTTCAGTGTTAATAGTTTCATAGAAATGGAACTAAGTGGTTCAAAAGGCTTATCACCTAGTACTTGAAGCACTAGAGATAAACTCCAAGACGGAATCACCGGTGGATTCCTTGGTCTTAGATTGCCCATGCCTTTAATTAATACATTTAATGTATTTACTTCATCACTTCCCCTCTTAGCCAAGCAAGGAATAACAGACATTAATGCTGACTTATAACCAGCAATAGAGTTAGGCTTGAGGCTATAGGCATCATAGAGGTGACAGAGGAAATCAGCTACTACTTGAATAGATGAATCCATTGGATCAATACATCTTTTTGAGCACCATTCTGCAAATCTGTTGATTTTATAATTATATGCTCTGGAGGTTGACCCCCTCCTGGCTTTGGCCATAAACATGGCTGCTTGCTCAGAAAAGCCCTCCTTAATTCTAGATTCCTTGACAACATCCACGCAGTCAATCTGAACATTGACGGATTGTTGTGAAGGACCTTGCCCTGGAAGATAATATCGTCCATCAGAGGCAGAGGAACCGGATTGCAGACCAGAAGGTCCAGCAGATCCGTATACCATGATCGGCTTGGCCAATCCGGGGCGATCAGAAGCACTTGGCATTCCTCTTGTCTGATTTTCTGAAGAATTTTTGGAATCAGGATTGCTGGAGGGAATGCGTATGCATACATTCTCCCCCAGCTGATAGCTAACGCATCTGTTGCGAAAGCGCTTGGATCCGGAATCGGAGAGACGTACGTCGTCATCTTCGCATTCTTCTTCGTTGCGAACAAATCGATGTTGGGTTTCCCCCAATGGTCGAACAGACGATCCGCCACACATTGATTTAGTTGCCATTCCGTGGGTAAAACACTCATCCTTCGGCTCAATGAGTCTGCTAGCAGGTTTAACCTTCCCGGAATATGAACTGCTTTCAAGGTAATCTGGTGATCCAGACACCAACAAAGCAGTCTCCATGTCATCATACAGAGACTGGGCGACTTCGTTCCGCCCTGGCGGTTTATGTAAGTCACAACTGTTGAGTTGTCTGAACGAATGAGAACAATCTTGCCCTGAACTTTCTGTAAGAAATGTTCCAGGCCCAGGACTACTGCTCTTAGCTCCAGTAGATTTATATGTTCCTTTGACTGTTCCGGATTCCAAAGCCCTGATATCGTGGACTCTTCCAGGCAAGCCCCCCAGCCCTCCATCGATGCATCTGTATACACAGTCACCTGAGGGTGGGGAGGGGTCAGCATAACCCCCACCAAGAGATTCTCTGTGAGCAACCACCATTGCAGGTGGTGAATCAGAGGCGCCAACACTGACACGTTCGAGTCCAGCGAACCTGTACTCTGGGTCCATTGTGTCATGAGAAACAACTGGATCGGCCGCCTGCGTAAGGCGGCCTGCGGAATGACTGGTTCCAAAGAAACCATCAACCCCAGCATTCTCAAGTAAACCCGTGCCAGGACATGACGACTGTCGCACACTGACTGAATTAACGAGATGAGTTTTAGCACTCTCTCCTGAGTAGGATAAACATATCCCGTCTCCAGATCGAAGAACATTCCCAGGTAAACAAACCTCTGGGATGGAGTCAGCTCTGATTTCGGAAAATTTATCATCCAGCCCAAATCCGAGAGAGTTTTCAAAACAATCACCAGATTGGCCGATAAAGCTTCCTTGTCGTGTGCCTTTAACAGCCAGTCGTCTATGTACGTGTGGACTGCTATGCTTCTCCTGCGGAGGTATGCTGTGATCGCAAGAACCACACGGGTGAAAACCCGAGGAGCCGTGGAAATTCCGAAGGGCAACACCCTGAATTCCCACTGTCTGCCCTGGAATGCAAATCTCAGGAAGCGACAGAAACTCCCGTGGATGGGGATGTGGAAATAAGCGTCCTTCAAATCTATCGACGCCGTCCACATCCCCCTCTCCAACCCCGCCAACACCGAGCGCACCGTTTCCATCTTGAAACTGGGCGTCTCGATGAACTTGTTCAATGGCTTGAGGTTGAGAATCGGTCTCCACCCTCCGGTGCGTTTTGTTACTAAGAACAGGGTTGAATAGAAGCCCGGACACCTTTGTGCCGGCTGAATAGCTCCCTTTTGTACGAGGGAATCTATCTCCTCCTCGATACACAACCTTTGCTCTGGATCTCTCGGAATGGGAGTCCAGACTGGCACTAGAGACAGTCGCGACGGCGGGCCTGTCATCCACTCTGGATGATACCCGACGGAAAGCCATCGCAAGACTAAACGGTCCTGAGTTAACCGTTCCCACTCTTGCATGTGGTCGGCTAGCCGGCCTCCCACCGGTCCACCTAGGGACCGCGGTGGACACGAGGCATGCAAGAGCGGCACTGTCTCCGTCGCCATAAACACCGGAGTGGTTCTTACCGCGGTAACCGTCCCGTCAGGACCGATAACCACGCCCAGATCCTCGCGCGCCCCGCCCCGCCCCGCGCGCACCTCGGTGCGCGGGCGGCTGCCTGGCTGACGGCGCCTGAGGAACCTGCGCCCCCCTCGCTGCTGGCCGAATCGCACGCGGCCGAGGCCGACGCTGCGACGGTGGCTGGCCTCTGACTTGGCCAGCACCACCTCGAGCCTGCAGGGGACGATACGCAGGGGCCGCGGCGCGAACGTTAGCACGACGCAGCACCTCAAACTGCTCGCGCAGCGCCCTCTGGTTATTCACCAGGGTGACCGTCTCCTGGAGGTGTCGACATCCCTCACCTCCAAAAAGACCAGGACCCGTCATAGGCGTACGCAGTAGCCTATTGTACAGGTCCTGAGACGGGCACAGATTGTCCAGGGCAAACGTGCGTCTTGCCCGGACACTCCTGGTCACCGCCCGAGTCATACAGTCCAGCGCCAGGTTAATACCATCCTGGATGGCTCGCTGGACCGTGACCGGACTTGGCTGGTGCGATGCGGATGTCGTTACTACCCCCTGTAACAGCTGGGAGACGTGGGACAGAGCGGCAATCGAAGCCCTCCCACTCTCCTCCGCATCACGCAACGCGGTATTCGCCGAACGCAACGCGTTCGAGCACAAGACCCCCGTGTCAGAACGGGAGCCTGGCCGCGCATCCTCACCCAAAGCCGCGCGGTCATCCACGCTGGGCTTGGGTACCACACCGTACCGCTGGTAATCCAGGGGCACGATGCGACAACGCCTGGCCACCTCGCGAGGGGCCTTCGCGAGACGTCCACTCGACTTAATGGACGACTCCGCCGCCTTGAACATGTCAACGACATGCTCCGCCAGCGGCAGAGAAGGCATAGCGTTAGCAGCCGGTTTCCCAGCTAACCACGGCCTGTGGTCACGCTGGCTAGCCGACTGCTCCACGGGCAGATCAGGCCTAACGCTCACCAACCACTGGCAAGCGTCAGACCAATCCTCCTCCGTGGCTAACTGCGAGCGCTCTACAAGACGGGGTCCTTCGTCTTCCTCCTGAGCGCAAGCAGCAGAGCTTGACGGCGGGTACGCTGATACACCTGGCAAGCCAGGGAAAACATGCGGGCCTGACAGCACCGGCATGACAATATCACTGGTTTGACCAGGAGCAGGCACCGTGGCAGAGCGCGGGGTATATACCGCCCCACCACGGTCCCGGCCAGCACCAGCAACACCCTCGGCAAGCCGAGGTATGCGGTACCGCTGGCCATCAGCAGCGCCCTGGGCCACCACCTGAGCCGCGGACTCTACTCCAGGGTGAGTAAAACCGTGGAAGAAGCCGCCTGTATTCCCCGCGAGGGGTGCACAAACGTCTTCATCCATGTCCACGTCGTCAGACGGCGACCCTAGCAGGTAATCCTCATCACCCTGGTCAGAAAGATTAGACCCCGGGTCAGCAAAGAGAGCTAACCCGGGCTGACCAGGAACGGTGCCATAGGAGGTACTGGCCACCGCGGCGTGCGGATACCCCTGGACTGATAAGCAGCCCGCGGGTTCCAGCGACAACCGTCCACGGTCCCCTATCGGCGCGGCAATAAGCCTGCTGCCAGGGTCGTGGAACGCCCCCTCTAATGGGGCCACCTCTGAATCGTCGAACAACGGAAGCGGTCTAAGGAAAACCGATCCAGAGGCGGGGATTACCTGCTCCGAAGCCGATGATGAGGACAGTAAAGGATTTGGTCCAGGAAGCATGCCACGAAGCAACTCTGGAACCAAATCCTTTACTGTCCTCTTCATCTCTCCCAACATCTCGGTCCGGAAGGCCTCCATATCCACCGCGGACGAGACCTTCCCCTTACCCTTCCTACTTACAACCTCTCGTTTCCGCTTCTTCTTCTTCTCCTCCTCTACCACCTTGTCCGTCGCCTGTAAGCACAAGAATTCGGACATTAACTCGCCCCCCCAGTGCTTACATATGTCACAATTAGCCAAGGGACCACAAGGGCTACATTGATAGCAAAGATGAGGCAAGAACTTATCATGTAGAAATCGTCCACAGGACGCGCAACCCGGTCCCTGAAACAGGGCAAAGGACGAGGAGTATGAGCAAACTAGTTAAGCTTAGACACTCAAACCAACTCAAAGAGAAGGAAACGATCATAAAGATCAATATACATCAGAAACCAGCATAGCGACTTGAATTGCTGATAAATACATAGCCAGGCTGATTATGACGTCATTAATCCCATGACAGGAAAAATTCGATCCCAACAAAACATCCAAGTGCAAGGACGAATTGTATGCTGAATGGATACGTCGACTACACAACCATCAGATACACATAGATAACTCTTTTCTGGCAAAATTGTTAATTATCTCCCTTTGCTTACTATAATTAACATCACCACATTATCAATAACTAGATACCTGACACCTTGTATAGACAAACCATCCAACGTGACGAACCGGAGTACTCCACCACCTGCACGCCTCTTAACTCTCTCCACCTCATGGGGAAGGAATTGGATCAAGAGGGCAAAGTGGGAAGACCTTTATACTAGGCCTCCAACTCACTGGACATAATTTTTCATTTGGTTAGATAACCTAACAGTGTTAGTAGGAAATGGAACCATGGTGGAGAGAAAACTAACTCTCTGCTGCTGTGATGCCACCACCTAGCGTCATACAGACCTGTGGACATAAACAGAAAGAGAAATTAGCCTTAGGTAGCACCGAGTTGACATAAACCAACTAACCAAGGCGCTTATCACGGTAAACGCGAGTCCCGGAAACACAATACACCGGGAAGAAAACTCGCTAATTTTACTAGAAGTCACCTGATTTAAAGGTCCTAGGTCCCCCTGTGGCGAAGTGATCCTTCCTGCCATCCAAATCAGTGACTATCACTCCAAAATAACACCACTTAAACAGTTTAAGAGTAAGAAAAAGCTTTTGCACAAAAAGACATGTGTGATCTCTCTGCCAATAATCTAGCAAAGAGGAAGTGCTAGTCTGCGCATGCGCGGTGGTGGGGCTGGCATCCGCCAGACTATGCTCTGACTCCCTGCCCAGTAGGGGCACCTAACTGTTTTAATCTGAGTGTTTATTGAGTGAAAGCCAATATTTAGCAATATCAAAAGTATTAGGGAGGTAAGTATACTCTTGAAGTGAAATATTCTTTTGTGTTACTAGTAACACTGTGCAACAAATTGTTCATTAGATTGTTATTTATTTCACTACTGTTACGACTTCTATAAATTACCCAAACTAATAAATTTTCATTGGCGTCTAGATTTATTTTAACAAGACAGTGTTCCTCGAAGTCATTATTTAGCTTGAGTCCATTAGCTCTCAATTCTGGCTTGAAAAATATCATAATGCCCCTTCAAGTTTGTTATGAGAAGTTGTAGGAAGATGTCATATCTAGGTATAGCCATTTCCTATTTACTGGGTATAAATCTAAAAATTTTAGGGAACACTTCTGTTGTTAGAATTTTATCTGGCTGTTTTTCCATACCATCTATTCTTGCTTGGAATTCAGCACGTTTGTTTAGCAAGCTATCATCATTGAGGTACATGCCTTTCAAACTATTCTCAAACTTTTCCACTACAGAGAAATGATTGGATTTAGGATTTGGGCCATAATGGCAGTGAGTTTGCATGACTATCGTTGATTTAACAGATGGCTTACCAGGTTTTGGATATGTTATTTGAGTAGTACTTCGGTTTTTTGCCTGAGTTGTTGTTATAGTTTTTTGCTTGGGTTGTCTTAGGATTTGGGCAGGCTTGAAATTGAGATAGTGTTTTAGATAATATGGGAAGAGGCACATCCTGATTGTAAAAGACCTCATTTTGTTTTAATGTAATCAAACATTCATCAGATAATTGGTTGTATCTGTTGCTTAGTTTTAGTGGTTTGGCTGATACTGTATTGTGAAAATAGCTGGTTACCATATTGTTCTCCCTAATGATCTCGCACCTAAAAAATCCTGGGATATTAGTTTTCTTAGATGAGTACTAGTTCGGGTTGAGTTATTGTTAGTTGCAAGGTAATTGATAATGTTATCAGAGAGTAATCTTACTCCATAGTAGTTAGGATGGATATAGTTTCTGAAAAGTTCTGCATTGGCTTCACCATTGTGGTTCACAAACAATTCTGTATTATTTACAAATACTATATTATGACATATGGAAAGAGATCTGAGCATGTCGTTGAACTCCATGACAATGTTAGTGGCATAGTTATTACTACTGTAGGTTGTGGCAGTAGAGATGACACATATAACTGAATACCTGGTGCTAGTGTTTTAATTTTTTCAATTAGTGCATCATAATCATTGATCATGTCAGGCACTTTCTGCCTGCCAATGTCATTGGAGCCTACATGTATGATAATGGAATTGAATGTATCCATTGATAGCAATTTCTCTAGCTGAACACCTCACTAATTCTGGCACCACCATAAGACTGAACTGTAATGTCCATGGTTTCAGTCGACATATACCTGCCACTGAGCTTTCTCAGGGTATACGTCCCAATAATTAAAGCTTTGTTACTTTTACTCATACTTGTGTGGGTTGGTGGCAGTTTGTTTTGTAACTGTCGGCTTGCATTGTTGTATGTGCTGGGTAGCAGATCTGTTTTGGGGCTGACTGATAGTGCTCATGTTATGGCCGTTGCTTGCAGCGACTTGGCTGTAGCTTCTGTTCCCAGGCTTTACAGTGTCGGTATTTACAGCATAGTTTGTATGTGTCAGAGCAATGTTTTTGATATGCCACACCGCCTGGAGACATCCTTATGGCTATCTGCCTGTTATGGGTGCCAATACTGTTTGGTTTGTGCTGAATAATGTGATCGGCAAGATCATGCTCGGCTAGGCCTGGAGGCCCTATGTTATGCATTTCTTGTAATTGTGGGTAATGATCATGTGTCTGAGTTGATGTCAGTGTGATATGTTTGTCGGTTTGGTTAGGTCTGATATTAAGTTTGTTGACCATAGCATGATCATGTGATGCGATCTTATTTATGCTAATAGCTTTTTCTCACTTGATTTCGCATATCTGATCTTGCAGTGAGTAATGGCCTTGTCTGATCTCCTCAATCTGCTGTAACATGCAGATAATAGTTCATTTGTGAGATCTATGGGCTGTATTGTGTCACTCTGATTGGTATTACACACATTCTCACAGTTAATCAGATTACCATCTTTTCTGTTCACAGTAGGCGTGTTGTTTACATTTGAACCTCTACCTGATTTCGATGATGACTGTGAAGCTGGAGATGAGGTTGTTGGATTGTTGGTGCATATATCAAGGGATATAGTTGGATCATTACTGATTGTGGTTTGCCAATATTCTTTGCTAGACAGTAACATGTCAGGCTAGGAATTCGGTGATATGGTCTGAATTTGGAGTACAATTCTTGCGGGTAAACATTCATTTGGATGATGTCAGTGCAGAAAGCATTAAGAGTGGTAGCACTGTACATGTATAGTGTAACCATTGCTTACATGTATAGCATTTTATCATAAATTTGTTGTTACCACTTCCACATATATACTGTTTTGTTGTGCCAATTGTTGTGATCGTTGAAGAGATATGTGACGGTGTGCAAGTTGTATTTTCCTGGTTGTCTGTGTTAGTGGTAATGCTGGTGTCAATGACTGGTGTGGTTGTTTCTGTTTCTTTGGGGTCCAGTGTGTTGGTACTATCTATTGAAATGTTAGTGGCATCATGTAGGCTTGCGCGATTTTTCGATTTAATCGTGAAGTTTGATTTATTCTTAAAATTGCAATTTTTATGATGTAATTGAGGAAGAATCAGAAAATCGTCAAAAATTTCATGTTTGTTTAAAATCTGAAGCGTGTACTTTTCCGTCACATTTTATCAGTACATGAGTACAATTATAATCTATTCACGCCTGTGTTCATTGTGTTTATATCCCGCCGTGCCACGCATGTGTCGAATAATTACTAATCACAACACAAAGTGCTACGATAAACAAGCTAACAATAGCGAGGTAACACCTTTGTCATTGAGAAAACCAGCTAGTTACTCTGTCGAATCGCCATATAATTTTCTTTCTTTCACTGCAGATGCTGAGTCTGTCGTGAAATACCAACTATATACTTAGTTGCAGAGTATTAGGCAATAATCAGTGAACATAATTCTTTTTAATTCCAGAGTTAGCAATTTCAGGCGGTGTAATAATTTTTCCTTTCTGATTCGGTTGTCATGTCTAATTAAAGAAAATAAAGCAACAGCATCACAGATTGTTGTATTTTGAACTGTGCGTTCTGTTGATTACTCTTAAATGTAAATCATACATTCTGAAAGCAACCATAAACTGCACTATAGGACGAGTTTATGCCGTTACTCTCGTAGCTACTCAAAGTTACCATCCTATGTATGTGGATTGCGCAGTATCTCCCCAGGTTTTAATATTAGCATCTTCGCGCTACTCGGGTATTGACCTAAACTCGTCCTACAAAGGGTGACTGGCTATAAGCGGAAGCTGATACATAACGCGATTTATATTTTTTCTCGACGACATTTTATGTCAAATTTTGATGAAATAAACAATGTTTATTAAACTATATGCAATATTTAGGCTGTCCCAATTAATAATTTCACTCCCGCGATGATGGATATAAGGTATAAGCATAGATGTAGGATGGTAAGAATTTGTTGCATGAAATTGTGTTCTAATTTCGTGCTATTTTTGCATCATTTATTTCAACTTTTTCTAGAAATTCCAAGTCCCAGTTTTCGTGACTTGTCACGTTACCCCGGTTTATACTTTTGGGAATTTGGACCTACGATTTAATCGGAAATCGCGATTTTTAAAGTAAGATCGATCGCGACGTTTCAAAGCAAAAATCGCGCAAGCCTAGCATCATTAGGTCTGTTTTCCACAAGTAGCTACACTGCTTAGTCTAAATTTTGAAAAGTGCTTGTAGAAACAAACATCACATGGGAAGTCATCACACTGCCGGTTCATTACTGACTTATGTTTAAATCCACAGTCGTAGCAATTCATTACTGTCTCAGTCCAACTGCTTCATCTGTAAGAATTAAATCTATGTGAGCATAGTTGTATGCACAAATGTTGTGTTAGCCTATGTGCACAGACAATTCACAAAAGGATAAAGCAGAAAACAGGTCGGTGTGTCTTACTGTAACAGGCAGCTTTGTATATATTGTTTTTTTGTTAGAAAATACGGGGTAGGATTGTATCAATACATGTCTATAATTTTAACCTGTTATTTTATTTCAGCAGACTGTGCTTCCTTTGTTCTTTTAACTATTAAATTGTATTAAATATGTCCATTTATTGACCTCGGATAACTAAGTTCTTAGCGCCGTGGCTTGGAATTTCGGTACTGAGTTTTATTCACTTACTAACCAAGCACACAAACAACAAAGTTACCATTATCACTGTAACTATTCGCACACTGAAAAGACAAATTTTTGACAGACGCAAGATGGATATTTTTACATCGACTACAGGTCAGTTTAACTATTTGATATAGGATTTAAGTATTATATTTGTACACGGAATATGCCAAACTATATAATTACACACAGTAATAGCCTGGTTAGAACTTTTGGTAGCTAATAAATATGAATGAATGACTATTGAATGAATGGATGACAGGATGAATGGATGAACGGACATATGGATGTGAACGAGTGAATGAGAACGAATGTCTAAACAGATAAATGTCTGATATATGATTGGATAGACAGATGAATAGATGACAAAAACATAAATGTGTAGTTGGAACCGACCATTGTAATTAAGATTTATTTATAATGGTTTTCTTCAACTGTTATTTACTTGTATTCATGACAATATGTTTACAACCCTTTTTCTCCGGGTAGACCTCCGGGTAGATATATATTCTTTCTTAAGTGGAAGCATTGCCTGCTTTGATAACCAAGTTATGTCTCAGTTGTTAATTGAAACAGCTTTCATCACCATGGTTACCAAAACAAACAATGGCGTCTAGGTTGTATATAATATTGCCTGCTTTGATAACCAAGTTGATGTCACTGTTGTTAATAGCAACAGCTTTCATCACCATGGTTACCAAAACAAGCAATGGCATCCATGCTGTATATAAATCTAGGTAATGGAAACTCAGCGGCCCAACAGTTAATTTTTCTACTATGAAATACTCTACCATAGCTGTCATTTGTTTTTAGATGACGCATTACGCCCCAGTATTACCCACCGGGTATGCATCCATAGTATTTCGTTTCTTGTCACATACTGACACATGACCACATGGGTCAAAATGTTCACTCTTCCACTCGTTTTTAAGACCTCAAATTGCTATGGATGACTTCAAATTTAGGTGAGGTCATCCATGGATGAATTCAAATCCTGGAAATTTGTATTGCTTATTATGAAAGGATGACCTCAGTTCAGTTTGGATGATCTCATTAAATGTGACATTGTTGCCATGGATGACTTCAAATCTTCAAACATTTTGCCCCCTGCACGCACACACACACACACACTAGGGCATCACAGTATTAGAAAAATGAATACCGGTCTCGATATCAATTTCCATATCGGTATACCTTTAACATCTGTATTATTGCGACTGGCAAAATAGAGTGAGGCTTGGGTAGCATGATTCCATATTCAACGTATATCAGCGCTCCTGAAATAATTGCTGAACTTACAAATTTGCACAATAAAATCAAGAAATTACATGAATCCTAATATTAAACGCTAAATTATAACTTTCTTCAGTTAACTCATCATTAGTTCCAAAATCAGCCCTACAAATGATTAGAATTGGCCCCAAAATTACACCTATTTCCGCGATCTCCACAGAGATGCACCTGCGTGGAGATCGCAGTGATCACCTCGTCCCGAATAAACTCGCCTAATGAGACTGCTAACAGCTACAGCTTTTGATATTTGACCGACAAATATCAACCGTATGAGTAAAAAATGTTGGATAATGCATGTAAACATATGTTTTACTAATTTTCCTGGCTACTTGTATTGATATATGCCAGAATAATAAATAAACATTCCACAAAGACCTGTGCTAAATTAGACAAATTTGCAATGGGACAAAAACACCAGGAATCGTGGAAATCTCCGCGCAGGCGTACAACTTAGCCATTATACCACTTACTAAATAGACCACCATATATGCTGCTAATACATAGTCATATGCTCGCTCGGCATTAGAGTAGCTTGTATCGATCGATATCTAGCAAACCACCAACATAAGAAGGGAATAGAGCTCACAGGGATTGAGAAGTTTTTCTATCGTCGGGTCCTCTTTACTTGGGCCGTTTGGCGGTCACTACAAGGTTGTACAATTCTGCGAAATCTCTAACTAACCAGGCTGTAGTAATTGAGAATTGAGATAAAATATTATGATGCAAAAATTCATTTGAAATCGATTTTCTAGCAAACAACGGGCCGAAATTATCACATATTAGCGCAAGAAAAGATATATGTTAGACATTTTTAACCATCCCCTGTCCTATGAGGTTAATTAAAATAAGTTTTATTCTATTTTTTTCGAGAAGTGTAGTCTTATAACTAGCCAATTTTCATGGCAGTAATCGTTAATTTATCAATTTCTCTAGCCTCTAAAAAACATTTTGACAGATAAATAAGAAAATAATAAGTGTGGTCGCTAAATACAGGTAAAAGACCATTTTCCCATACCAAAAGCAATCGCTTATCTGATTAGACAGATATACTATTGAATTTTGCTGACGGAAAGCAGATTATCTGCCTAAACAGAATGTCATACCGGTTTTATGTTATATCTCGATATTTTGGTATCAGCAAAATCCTATCGGTATGGCGATGATACCGGTATTCGACATAATATCTGTATATCGTGAACCCCTACAACTCACGCATGCATGCACTCACGCATACACATACATACGCACACACACAACACACGCATGCATGGGCTCACTCACTCACGCATACACATACATGCACGCGGGCATCCATGCATGCACACGTGCACGTATGTACACGCGCACACACAAGTATGCATGCAACGGTTATTAATATACCATTGTAACATGTATATATAATTGCATGCACATGAGGTGAGGCAATATGAATGTATTAATTTATTGTATTCATAGGGTGTCGTCTTGATCATCTTGGCTGTCATGATAGAATTGTGTTCCTTTGTCATTGATTGTCATAAGAGCAATACAAAACGTCCTCTATCCCCATAATCTGCGTTGGTGTTATTTTGGGAGAACCCCCTCCAATGCAAGTCCGATTACATTACCAACTATAAATAAGGCCCGAATAATGCCATTCTACTAAGATGCATCCAACTAAGTGCCAGCTTTACCATTGCCAAAGGTCGCTAGGTGAGTTTTGCTGTACTAATGCTCTAACAGGTACCAGCCAACATACTGTATATCTCCACACACATTCACCCAGGCCAGGTTGTGTGTCCTACCAAACATGAGGCTTCTTGATCTCGATTAGTTATGGCGAAACAGCCAAAGGCCATTATTTTCTCTGCGCATTCGTCAAGTAGCTGGTTTAGACATGTTTTTTGCCTCTGATTAATTATGTAAATTTATTTGTATTTTCTGACCTGCTTAGAAGATCCTGTGATAGTTTGTTCCAATCCCTTACTGGGAATAAAGCTGAATTTAAAGACGCCAGTTCTTGCGTAAATTTGGTTGAAGTGGCTGTTGCGCACGTTTTTCGTTTTCTGAATTGGAGTCTGTAGACTGTCTAATGATATCTTTGCTTGTTGTTGTAGACCTTTGTAGAACAAAATAATGTGGTTTTGTCTCCTTCTGTCTGAAAATGGTGGGAGTTTTAGCGTTTCCATTATATTTGTCATACCGCCTGGTTCGTTTATTTTACGGTTTATTTTTATTTTTATGCACATTTTATTTTTTGCCAGTTACGAAATTGACAAAATTTGTTGATAAAATTCCTACTCTTATATTAAATTGCCAAAAATGTGCTTACATCCTCGAAAACTCATTATCACATGATACAAACAGTAAAAATAAGGCGAGCTACTAATCACCGCCCGCGACCGCCCGTCAACGTCTGTGGGTTATTTTTACCGTCCGTGGGTTATTTTTACCGCCCGCAAGAATGTCTGTTGCAAAAGACACTAAATTTGACGCTTTATTTATATCAGTAGACTATTCATTGAAAAGAAACCAACATATTTAATATGAGGGTTAAGGCCAACTGGTATTTTAAAATTAAATTGGCTAATTATTATATCGGACATCAACAATTTTTAGTCAATTTATTTTCAAAATATTCAAGACTGGTATGTGCCCGCCACCACCTGCAACCGCCCGTTGGTTATTTTTACCGTCCGTGGACCGACCGCGGATAGACTTACGTGGCAAAAGACACTAAATTTGACTGGACGCTTTATTTATATCAGTATATATATATATATATATATATATATATATATATATATATATATACTGTTCAATATTTACAGAATAGTGCATGCTCGCACGCACACGTACTCCTATATGCACGCACACCCGTATGCACTTGGTTACAAAGTATGTATACAATATGTACACAGACTAACTATATATATATTAGGGCTGCGCGATATACCGATACCATATTTAAAACCGATATCCTGCACTGACGGTTTCATAACCGATTATAAGAAATAAATATCGAAAAACCGAATATGAACATATTTTCGGTTTTTCGTATCAGGATTGTTAAAAATAAAAGATACTAACGAGCATGAAAAGTGTAATGAATAATAATGACCATACTTTCCTTTCCATTAAGCTACGTTCGGGGCAACTAATAACTGAACGTGGCCCCAATTGCGCATATTGTGTAACTCCATGTAACTCGCTGTACGCCGAGAGAAATCAAGCAGCGAATTAATTAAATAAATATCCACTCGTCTTTTCTCTGGTAGTCTCCGATAAATTTGCAATATAAAACACAATACTAACGCGGGAATTTGTCATTGAAATTTGTATCGGGGAAAACATTTCTAAACAACGGCATCCATTTTATTTACGTCACCGGCTAATTAACATAATGCAAAGTTGTCCCAAAACTAAATCGCCCGAATGTTTAAAACGTTATCTTCTATACACAATATCATATTAACTAATGAAATTCGCGTTCGCAATATTACAGTTAATATTTTCTTCAAGGCATGATTTCGTCGCCGGGCTGAATTGGAAATGAAAGAAGAAAGGGAGATAATTACATCATAATTAATTACAATCACGTGATTTACGTCTTTTCGCAACCTGTTTTGCTGATGATTTATGATTAATTTTGACAAAATAAACGATGCTTATTTAACTGTGCGTAATATTTAGGTGGTCTAATTAATAATTTCACTCCCGCGATGATGGATATTATGAGGTATATAAGGCATAAAATGTTACGAATGTATCAGGGCGTGAAAATACGTTCTGTTTTCGTGCTATTTTTTATAATTAAAATTTTTTGTTTCATGTCCATAAAACCGATATTCGGTTAAAACCGATATGAAGTCATATCGAAACCGATATGGCTGTAAGCCACACCGCGCAGCCCTAATATATATATAATCGAAATGTAGATTTTACAATTTACGAGCAGTTCTTGTCTTCGATGACTTCAACCTTTTTTGTTGTCCCGTTTTTTTTAGCTGTTTGTCGCATCTTCGGAATGGTAAGCTGTCCTGTCCGTCAGTCGATGTTACGTAATTGTCACGTTTGGAAACTCCATTTATAAATTCATCCCACAGTTTTTCCTTCTCCTCGTCCGTCTTTGAGTTCCACGACATTTGTGATACTTTAATTTTCGCCATCCAAGGGGCCAATTCAAAATTCCCCAACCCATAAATTGCACGTCTCATGTCCACTTTCTGCAACCTCACAATGTTATGAAATTTTTTCTACTAAGTCAGGAATTTTCTGCATCTTCCAGTTACATACTAATTTTAAAATATGATTCAGACTTTCACAGGAATTATTTTTCCAGTCCATGGGTAGCCATTTATGGTTCTGTAGTGGTGTGTAAACATATTATTTAATAGTACATGTCAAGGATTTAAAATAGGGGACAAATGACCAGAAACGTTCTGAATAGTTATTTTCCAAGCCCATAGCTTTTTTGTCGAATTCATAATCATCGTTTGATGATAAGAGTCCATCTGAAATGAAAATGTCAAGAATTATTTCTTTTTTAGTTTTATCATTAACGCCGACTTTTGATTTTAAAGACCGTTTAACATTTTCCTCGAGGTGACGTCTACAAAGAATTGTTCGGAAGAAAAACAATTTTTAATAGCCTTTGTTAAAGCCTTTTCCTCATCCGAACCTAGCAATAACTGTGTCCCGCTAGCTTACATACCGCCGATATCGCCGTCTAATTTGCTCTGCAAGTGAGAAAAGAATTTGTGGTAGGTTTCATAGCATCCGGAATTAGTTTCAAATTAGTTATTCATCTCATCATAAATAAATTTCTATTTTGTGGCTGCAGGCTAAATGCTAAAATTGGTCTTAAAAGACAGAAGGTCGCTCAATAGAGCTCGGTAATATCAATAACGTAAAACAATATTGATATAAATGATGCTTGACATTTAAAAAAAAGTTAATGACTATTTTCACTGGAACCTGGTACTGCCATAGACGGCACCAACACCCAGTGGAATTAGTTTTAAATTAGTTATTCCTCGCATCATAAATAAATTTAAACAATAGCTGCAGGCTAAATGTTTCAAGTGGTCTCAAAAGACAGATGGTCGCTCAATAGAGATCGGTAATATCATTAACGTAAAACAATATTGATTTAAACGAAACTTAATTTAGTCTAACTATTGGACACGCATTGCCTCCAAGATATGAATAAATAAAATACGAATTCCATGTCCTTGAAGAGAAGATAATCCAGAAAATAACTTGGAAAATTAATTGTACAATATATCAAAAGTAAGTAAATGCGCAAGACTTCGCCTACCAATACCAAAACTATAATTAGGCAGAGAATCAGAATCAGAATATTTTATTGGCATGAATCTACATACATATAGATATAACCAAACATCAAGTGACGTGAAATATGTACATGACGGACAGAATATGAGTATATGAATATATAAAAATATATATGTATATAAATATGCAATCTATATTATTTACTACAAACAATTTTAGCTAATTTAATTATCACTAAGTTACTAAAACTTTATACTTTGACACAAATTTCTGTACAACAAATGGTAAACTTTGAAACAAATTTTAATCAAAATGTGTAAACTTTGAACCAACCTTGAAACAAGAATACTATTTTGGTAGAAAATATTAGGGTTTATTTTATATATCTAGTTTGAACACCATAAAACACACACCCTGCGGAGGCCCTGCCCATAGGAGGAAAATATGCAGAGTAGCATTCATAAGCTCATAGCCGTCAGACTCGAGAGATTTGTGTGTGCTATGACCTTTGATATTACCTATATGGTCGAGTTGCTTAAATTCGTGAGTACCGAAATTCGTGAATTTGTTTTTATCTGTCTCGTTCTATGATGTAACGTGGCATGGAACGCATCTACACAGTAGCCGCTTTTTGATTGACAGTTCTGAACCTTTTGACAAAGTTTTGAGCAAAATGCGGTCAAAACAAGAAACTTTTCATACAATTACTGATGGTAGTGATAAAAATTGCAAGATTCCTTAATGCACTTTCTTAGATTACTTACTTGCGCTTATTTAGCACCTAAAATGAGCAATTTTCACAATCCGAAGTTACCACCTGCTTTGGTTACATATTCCCACCGCATCAGATTAGACTGATTGACGGTAGCACGTCTAAATTTTATTGGAGAGGCTCTAGAGGAAGGGGTGGGTGCTTATCAATGATTTACCAAAATGTCAAAATTAACATAAAGTGCACACGTGGTTTTGTTAACGATAGAAATTTTTTTATTCTTCCCTTTATGCCTGCTGAACATGTTTTAAAGACCCTAAGACGTTAGTTCATTTCTTCAGCTCATTAATATTTATGAATTTCATGTGACGTCACTACCTAACGAAAGCGGCATCCATTTGGGTTTTTTTCTTCTCTTCAAATGTATAAACTGCTTTTATAGTTTATACATTCATTTGTAGGACTAATTTATGGGTTAAAACGGGAAAAATTAGCAGTTGAAACATTCAACAAACCAATACCTTGATATTTAAGGATTTACAAGCATCTACCAGACAGCTGAAGATGCATAATCACCAATTCATGAAATTCGGTACCGCTGTTTCACACATAACCTGGCGAGGTGAGTCAGTTCAGATGCTTGGAATTTGTTTAAAAATTAAAGTTTTGTGCTGAAATTTTTGCATTTGTATTCGGAAGTGTTATTTTACATTGTGTTAAATTTGTGCGCAGATCTGTTTAAGAGTTTTCTTTCACGAGTGCATTACTTGCTTAGATTCACGAACTTCGGTACCCATAGTATAATTCATTGTAACGTAGTAGCTCCGAGAAAATTTGATTTCGAAAACTGGTGACATAAACAACAAACGTTGTTGGTAATTAATTTAGCAAACAAACAACTCCGTAGATAGATTGTATTAAAGGCTGCACATTTGACAAACCATGTAGAAAAAGTATACGCCCAAATTAACTTTTCTTGTTCTAGATCGTACTCCTCCTTCTTCTTCTTCTTCTTCTTCTTGTATCGGAGATTCCCTCATGTGAGGCACCGACAGTAAGCTCGTCGTCAGCGTCAGCAGAACAATGTTGGTCATGAATCGAACAATGACCCGCGATATTGAAGATGCTTTCCGGTATTTGTTGCATCCAACTGATTAAAGTCTCAGAGGTGAACACCCTACTATTAGTCGCTAATATTCCGTACTTAAAATATGTAGATAAAATCCGCAAGACGTAAACAACACTGAGACACTAGCGAAATCCTATTTAATAGAGCTTCTTGTTGTGTAAATACCGCCGCTCGAATATGATCCAGGGCATCATAATCCTTTAGGCGAACCTCCGTGACGGAGTAGTTCCTATTATATTATAACTTTAACAGTACATATCAGGCAAACTGTACACATTGCGCTAGGTATTTAGATCTATACACAAGGAATTGACTATTGAATTTTCATCGATTATCAATGTTCAAACCGCAGGATTTGTCATGTGTTGTGACCTTAAATGTGTAGTTCAGTTCTTCTGTATGTATCATCCTCCACTTGATTAGAGCGCCCACAACAACGTGTGGTAATTATAAAATATAAACTTTGAAAGGTCTTCTAAATTGCAAATTATCACAGTGAAACAAATCAAAATGTCAATGATTCCAATTAATATATAAATCATGCAGTCTCTGTCTGTATAACTTTGGCAAATTACTGCTGATAACGTATGCTATTGCGAGAATAGTATCACAGTTCACAGTGTACATCATAGCAGAGTTGTCTAGAGATAATCTCAACTTGATGACAGAGATCTGGAATATCTGTGATTATTCCTGAATCCATTAGTACCGTGCAGTCGATGATCAATTTGGCTAACAGACGGACATCTCTACAAAGCATCATCCACATGTGACCACCTAATTGTTGTTCAATGAGAGTTTTATGTTCCAACATGGGGGAGCTGCCCCCCCCCCCCATTGCCCTTTGGGCACGAGGTGGTGGGGCAGCTATGCCTTTTATCCATTTCTACATACAAAATTAGAATTTAGCTTAGAACTTCCAAAAAATGATTTCAATTTGGTTGTAACGTGTTTTCGCATTCTGCTCACAACGTATTATGGGAGTGCTTTTAGGCTGGAGATATCTTTTTTTCTTGCATAAAATGGTTCTACACCAGAGAAAAAATACAAACACCTTTCTCTCCCAGCAGCTCGAGACGTGTAGGCAAATGTCCTGCCAGCATTCCTCCACCCTGACTATCATGTTCTACTCAGAAAGCTAACATGGGCATGGAATTACTATGTGTACCCAGGTTTTCACATTCAACTCATAAGTTTAATGGTGAAGCCCTGTGCGTCCTGGTTTCTATTTTCAATTCACAGCACTGTAAGTCGCTATTTATGTGGTAGTGGTTACCTGTGACATATTCACTACTTTATTATTGATGTGTTTTGTATGTTATCATTCTTGTGATACTTCAAATCGGAACACGTTCCATGCATTTTGCAAGTAAAGGTAAAATAGGAATATGACATAATGGTATCCCACTCTCCCTTAATGCCTTAGTTGTTATAGAATAGAATATATGTGCGTGATGGGCAGCTGGGCGCAGCCATGTGCATGGTAGCTCGTACAAAGGGGCTATTCCCGGCGACACTCATGGAATACTAGAATTGACAACAGCTCTCAAAATCACATTTTTAAATTGATGCATGATGCGTATGCTGTATGCAAAGGTATAAAGAATGTGTATATGTAGTTCGGATCGACCGGGCGGGTACCGGCCATACCAGCCAAGCTGGGTACGTGCCGCCCATCCTGGATTCGTTCCCTGAACACGTCCCCCTAGGTAGAGCCATAAGCGTATATGGGCCTATGAGAGAGATCGCGTTATAAAAACGACTAAGTTTGTTAAAGCGCATAGTGCGCATGCGCATGCTTGGATGCTATTTTTGATAGAGCACGTAGTTTACGACCAAGATAGGATGATGCTTTTGGTGTACCGAGATGGTGCCTTGTAATCCTTTTTAATTACCTGTTCCCGCTCAATCTGGCATTAATCAAGACCAGAATTCGACAGGGTTTTCCAAATCTGTAAACCATTTCAAAATCGGTTAAGAAATGGCTGAGTTATCCATGGAAAACCCTTCTTGATTATCTTCAAAATATTTATATGACGTCATAACCATGTGGACGCAGAACTTCTAGAATGTTCTAGAACATTCGCCAGCATTATTATCAGCTGCGCGCTGATTTGATGTTGCTCGAACAATCATTGGTTGGAGCCTTTGGTGGATGACTTGCCGGATCTGCCGGCCACGCCAAAAAGTAGTATTTCAACCGTCCCCGCACTGATGTCGTGCAGGTCCTTCTAACTTTTGACCGCAGCAAGTAAACTTTGCCCGGTACGTCTTCAGAGCTGGCTGACGTACCCAGCACCATTAAGCTTTGTTTTGTATCTTCATCTGCATCTAACAACACCCACTTGTGATTGGGTTGTTGTCAACTTCCATCCGTACCATCGGTGTACGGGAACTTTCTTCACAGCAGCAGTGCTATTGTATCTCTTACTGACTACTCGTTAGACATTCTGTATTGTGATTACGGTCCTGAGTTCGATCCGCTCCCATCATGAGCAGCTTGCGGGAATCCTGTTTGCGGGAAACAACCTGCGGGAACTTTCCAGCTTCCTGAGAATGCATCAACTCACGTCAACCAAAGAATGACGTATCAATTTCAGTAACATGATAGCCAAACTTAAGAATGGCTACCGAGTATTCAAGTAACTATACTTAATATTTTAATTATTCCGTTACTTATATTTCTGATAATTATATTGCATCCGTATAAATGGTCCCGATGACTAAAATGTACCGTTACGGTCTGAGGACCACGAGTTATAATTTCTGTATATGTTTATAGTTATTCTCATTTTCTGTAAAGTATTTTCACTAACCGCACCATAGTAGGTTCGTTAACCTGTACTAAAGATATATAATTCTGATCATTTTATACTGTATTGATTGTTCTGGTTAGTTTATATATATATATATATGGCCAGTGGCCATCAGTTCATATGTTTTGTTTAGTTATAGAAAATATAGAACTGCAGTGCACGTAGGAAACACTATACAGCAACATTTATATATGCAGCACTTCCTTCCGCCACCAACAATTTTTCACTGAGGTCGCTGTCCGTTCTATAACTCTGTTTAGCCCAGCATGCTACCGACTAAAACCTTTTCTATTCAGCTCGATAGGATAGGTTTAATATGACTAGAGACAATTTCTTTGTTAGGCAATCTGTAGTATACTCCTCTCTTCCGGTAGTTGCGATAATTTAGCCCCGCACTCTGGCAAGATTCATAACTGTAAGATATTGTCTCGCTTCATGTTCCACTCAGCTTTGTGGCTTCTTAATTGTATGGATGTCCCTATCCGCACCATGGGCTGATCCGACCCTGGGAAACTATTGGGGTTTCCGAGCGGTGATGGTCAAGGTGTGGTGTCACATACATTCCCTCCGTATCTTCGGATACCTAGTAGTTAGCACTTTTGCCAATGTAGGAAAGCAGTGCGAAAACATATCTTAATTATTATTTTATTTGCTGAACAATCCTCCCGCACCGCAATGCAAAACTGGGAAACTTGTATATAAACCTAACAACAGGTTAAACGGTTAGTTCCATAGGACCCGGTGACGGGCGAGATGCGCATCCATACCGAATTCCATAAAAAATGTCTGGGCATGATATTTAGATCTGCCATGCCCTCACGGGAAGGACAATTACGGTGGATATTCGTTTCTCTTACCCCCACCATAACGATAGATCAGTTGCCTAAAAAGGCTTTTTTGAAAAGTAACCAGTGTCTTGTGACGTTTTATGTGGTTACGGAGCAAGATGTCCGGATTCTTATCCAGTTCGGAGATCTTACTAAGTAACACGTATGAGCGTTGTCTTCAGTATTGATGTCTTAGGGCATCCGTTCTCAATGACAGCCGTATCTAACAGCTAGGTAGCCGCCCGCCATTTGCAGCCTAAATAGTTCTTGTTTCTAAAAACTAAAAGCTAGCTAAGCAGAGCAGAAGGCCCGCATAAATAAAGCGGCAACTACTAATTCAGCGTACTAAGAATTACATAAGGCGGTGACGTTGGAATCCTTCAGGAATCGTTCACCCCGTCTTCACATAAAACAGCACGCAACCTTATAGTCATAATCTCACTAGGTATGGTCTTTTCTTTTTCAAGGATTTTGGTTAAATATTAGAGTGGGCCCATTTTTGCCTACTACTCTTCTCCCGCTTTAAACAGTGGCGACATTTTCCCATGATGGAGGCCCACGGGAGGCACTTGCCTCTCGCAAGGATTCAGCAACGATGGTCCACGCGAGGATAATACTCCTCACCCAAATTAGTACTAGGAGTAGTGCTCGCATGAGGCACATGATTTTTCGTCATTGCAGAGAAAATCTTTCCTTTCCTTTCAGCTTAGAGGTATAATAGCTTATATTAAGTTAATTAGTTAAGTCTCGTGTACGGGGGCCTCCCTTGCAGGGATACCTCTGCGGACCTACGAGTCTGTGTGGTAGCTCCGGGAGCCCCATGTTTAAAAGTTCATCTGGCTGTCTCTATGTCTTGTATTCTCGTATGCTCATCATTTTATCTAGCATACTCGACAGTCTGTTTTAGGTAAAATTATTGTATAGACTTATTTTAATTAGGTCACCAAATCAAATCTTGTCCATAGACCACGAAATTTCTATGAACAGGCATACTGGTGACACAAACGCTTGGGATGAGACAGTTGTGTTTAATGTTCGCGACGATGGTCGCACGGTCCCACCAGAATGATTGAGTTCCACCGGCCTTAGGAGACGGGCTTTGTTGCCCATAGGGCAGTATCGAACAGGATCCGTCACCCCGAGACCGGAAGCTAACCAGCGTCATAATTCATCGTGCACACAGCGAACTCACGCCCACACTATATAGTGAGCTCAGCTCTATACCATCTCCATTTAGCGACGACTCCCTCGATCAGGAGGTAGCGTCATACGATGGGTTTACAGCTCACATGCTCACTGACTATGCCAGAAATTCTGCGGAATCAACAACACCGCAATATAACCTGTTTTCGCCTGTCAGTGATGGCACTTTTCGGGATGCCTCACAGGCAGGAACAGAGTTTAGAATTATATCAGATGTCTGCGACAGGCCACCACCATCAGGGCCGAATCGTGGATGACCCCGACAAAGACACGATTACGGGCATGCAAATAATCCTTCAGACTATTATTGTTCGCCTGTGTCATCCACGGAGACCATATGGCCGGGTGATAATCCACCTTACAGACAACTTCCCGCACCGCCCCCTTCTAGCGCACCCCTATACTCGAGGGGGACACTGCGGCACTATCAGGAGGAATCGGCACCACCTTTTCGCCGGTACATCAGTCACGCTACACATCACGACCGTCAGCCGACAGCACCACCACAGTATGAGGAATATCAGTCCTCACCTCGGGGAGAACCTCCGCGTAATTTTCACAATATTCCACCTCCCGTCCATAGACCCATGTCGGTATATGGCTCTACAACCGGGCTGGACTCAATTAATTGGAGTACGCGTGTCCTCGTTCCTCAGCATCGGTAGCGACGGGAACCACCACCACCACAACCACCTGCACAACGACCAGCCTCACAATACTCATCAATCTCTCAGATACCCAAACCACCCGAATTTCAGCCACTTCATTCTTCCCACGGTGTTGGCTAAGTCATTCTCCCTCCCGAATTTAGTGGGGAGAATGACTGGACCAATTACAAAATCCAGTTCGAGATAATAAGTCAAACTAACCGCTGGAATGATCAGCAAATGGGTGAATCTCTCGCCGCAAAGCTTTCCGGAAAAGCCCTTCAAGTTCTTGCGGATCTTGGGACTGACTACACATCCACCTACACATAATTGGAACGAGCATTGATGGAGCGATTTGGCGACACAGCTCCCGGAGAAACCAGTCATCTTCAACTCAAGAATCTCCGACGACGCGCGGGAGAAACTCTTCCAGAGTTGGCTAGCCGAATCAGAAGGCTAGTCACCCGTGCATATCCGAGCACCAACACGGAAGGCGTAATCCATCTGCATCTCGATACTTTCATCGATGCATTGAGCGGTATACCCGCCCTGAAAGAAAAATTATTTCTAGGCGACCACAGTAGTTTGGCCCAATTAACGGCAACCGCGGTCCGTATAGAAACTTTCTGGAGTGGGAAAAGAGTAGCCGACGCCAACTCCATCCTATCAACGAGATAGAGGGTGCAGCTATCGCCACGCCCACTAATGCTTCCCCAGTTCATGACACCAACCACACAGACATCACCACCACCAGCTATACAGAATTCCAATCAGAATCAAGCGCCTGGAGGAAGGGGGCGTGCCCGTAAAGGAAGCTACCAAGGGGCCCCCAGGTGCGGGAACCAGCACAACAATAACAACGGCAACATGAAAGAACGTATAGATGAGATCAATAAACAGATCTCCACACTAAATAATTTAGTCACAACACTCAGCACCAATCTCACCACCACTCACTTTAGGACAACAAGCACCACCAACATCGCACCGCCAACAAACACCTGTTTCGGATGCAGTCAGCCCGGCCATTGGAGGGAACGGTGTCCTAACCGACCTCCCTCTACAATGCCTGCCCCCTGACTGCAGCACACTGCAACCAGAGAAGCAATCAAACTCTTAAGGGCACCGAAATATCCAGAGCCATCTCGGTTCCCGTATCCGCTTCCCGGCTCAACTGCGGCCTTCATACAACAACGTTCGGTGGCCAACAATTACCCACCATAATCAGCTTTTACACCTAGACCCAAATGCACGGCTTCACATATGTCAATGCCTACGATGTCTCCCCTATCTGCAGCCTTGCCATCCCCCTCTTTCTCCGCACATAACAAGCCTTCTTTCCTATGTAAAACGGCAGTGGTATGTTGTAGCACCTCCGCTGAAACAACGTTTTTGCAAGCACCACGTCCCGCCACCAAGACACTGAATTCTCGGTATCCTTTGGTGGTATGCAAAACATCACTCCATCCAGCATCATCTCCCACATCCACACACAGCAGCGACACGGGAGAAGCAGTTCACTCCACCTCATGGATTCGGAAGCGCCGACGTAGACAGGGAAAAACACATCCCTGTTGGCAGCACTGATTCTTCTGTGCTTCACCAAAACATCCACTGAAGCATTGTAAGAAATGGCTTGCGCAGGTGGAGCTTATCCATCATCCCATGCGCACTGCTGTCTACACCAATACAGCATACCCAGAAACGGCAACATCCCCATCATCATTGCTACCCCCAGCTCCGCCTTCACCGCAGCCCTCGCAGCAGCGGCGACGACGAACTGGCCCTTTCCTCACTCAGCCATCCACCACATTAAGAGAAGCAATTAGGAAACAGTCAGAGTACATACAGTGATTCCGTTCCAACACCATTGTCGCAGACGGCGTCATTGGAAACTCTTCCACAGGTACACTGCAAAGTAATATACAAATGTGCCTGTCTGTTTAGTGGCATTTCCATCAGTGCCACCGTCGACACAGCGTGATGGAGGAGTGGCGAGGGTGAGTCGGGGTAATTGCCGCTGATGTCACCAGGCTCCCACACACCCCATCGGGCACTCCAGCCTAAAATTAAAACAGGCAAGTTTATAAGCATCCAATCTGAAAAACCGCCTCATGCTAATTTAAAAGCTGAGGCTCCTCAAAGAAAAAATAGTACCATGTTTTTATGATGATCAGAGGCTGTTAAATGTGCTAAATTAAGACAAAGTTAACGAGCCATTCCTCCTATAATTAAAAGTACTCCCTTTATACGGGAATAATTAATCCCTAGGTATCTAGAGTAGGAAAGAGAAAACATTCCATATAGGGCTGACCGAATCACCTGTTAAAATTTCCAGGTGTGGTCATCCGCCGCCTATGACGTCACCAAATAGTATAAAAGGAGGAAGCGCGCTCTGAAACTTTGTCTTCCCGTCAAAATTCGACACCAGGTAAGAACAGATAGCATTAGGCTTCTTTCATGTCGAAAACCAAATTCTGCTGTTTTATTATTAGTTCATTATTATACTTGGCCTGGAAAGTTAACACAATGAAGAGATAGGGCATTAGGTTTTGAATAAGGTTCCCACAGCCACCTATCATGCGGGAACGAGATGTCAATCCTTGAAGATCTAGCATTATCGGATTCGTCTGAAGAAGAATCAGTACCAGTTCCAAAACGATTCCCGTGTAGCTCGTTATTAACTAGCGGAGAACCCTGTACCAGAACCTTTATGAGAAAATCCGACCACACACTTCATGTTAATAAGGATCATCTCCTCCAGTCAGCCTTCTGCGTAATATGTCAGTATCTCTACACCGCTACTCGCTACGGAGTGACCCATGCGCTCCATTATCGTCACCATGTGTTAGAAGTGACATTAGTTCCTGGGGAAGAAAATGAGGATCGTGCCGTTTTAGCCACGCGTTTCGATTCTCGGTTTCCGGTCAAAGTTTTCCCGACTGAGAAGATGGCCCGCATGAAGAACACTACTCAGAGATATCCCATTAGTCATCCTCCTCCCGCAGCTACCGTGAGCAATGTACCGGCAGCAAGACATGTAATCCCACCCACAGCAACGTCGGGGAGCGCTACGCCACTACCAGTCACTACATCTACACCGGTCCTGAAGCAGAGTAAGAAGCGAAAGTCTTCCGCAGAATCCAGTCAGGCAGCACCCACATCAGTAACCACCCATCCAACTACAGCCACTACACCCGCACCCGTAGTGTCTGAAGCAGTTTTAGCCAGTCAGCCGATATCGGTAGTCATCACGACACATGCAGGAATAGAAATTCCAAATTACACGCAGTCACCATCTCCTCCAGACCTTACCATAGACGAGGGACCGGGACTGACCCAGCCATCAGAAAGGGAACCACGCCGGAACGACCATATGCGGGAAAGAGACGTATCGCCCACACGCAGGACATTCAGCCCGTGCCCAATGTTACCGCAAATCGTCTGTTGAAATATGCTAAGTCTCGGAAGATATCATCTCCTGCTGTATCCGCTGCCGAATCATTGCCTCGGCCTACAATACAGCTCACCGCCATGCCCACGACATCCACTGCACCCACCACGACGACCACAACAACTACAGCATCAAGTACTTTAACAACCACTAGCACCATCGCTGCCTTACGGACAGATATTTTAGAACCAGCAGTAACTGTGAGAGACAATATAGACGCTCATATTTCCGCCACCATCACTTCAGACATTTCCAAAAGTGCCAGTGATAATGAACGCATCTCAGCGACCAGCCACCGTCAGTTGCGGGAACCAGACTCAATGGGGGAATTTTGCAGCAGAGGTGTGATCATTTGTGATACAGCAGAAACATCAGTGGTGCGATTCATGGAAACGTATTAATTATTACTTTATTTTTGAAATACTTTTCTTCTTATTATATATATTAGATCAATTGAATCCCGCCCCTAGGATGACTATGGTTATCCGACACAGCTGCGCATTTCAGTGCCCAACTGTGTCCCACACAAAATGAGCACTGCGGACTCCGGTGTTGTAAGAACATCGTGTGCGACGTAAAGAATACAACATCCTGCAGTACAATAATGTCATAATCCCGTCATGCAGTCTCAGCTACGCTGGGGCTGCCTGATAAACTAACTTGTGAGTTATTATTATTATTATTATTATTATTATTATTATTATTATTATTATTATTATTATTATTATTATTATTATGTTCTATTTTTCTAAAAAAAAAAAAGATGTCAGGATAGCTATGGGGTCAACGAGAGCTGCCCTTTGCGGACCCGCTGTAATGGGCCACAAATATATTTCTAATCAGAGATACGTGTTGTGTACCCTTTTATTTACCCGGGGTGCGCAGGTAATTCGGAAGTAATTTAGTAATTTACTAAATACCCATAAGGGTATGTTACATGGATCTTATATTTTATATATACACATATATTTTATATTATTATCTATTTAAAACTTAAATTGTGGTACGTTCGAGCTCGGGTGTTCTCTGCGGAGATAATGATTATCCGCACCCAAAGAGAACACACATGCGAGCCATTGTTTAGGATCATTTACTAAATAAAGTTACAGCACGCACCAAAATATTAAAAAAAAAATAAAAAAATAAAAAAATAAAAGGCTTGGAAAATAATTCCAGGTCAAAAATTGAAAACTAAAAGTATGCCTCCCCTCTCCTCTTTATTACCTCTATGTGCTCTGTCTCTTGAATACGCGTCTATTGCGTCACTACTCCTCTCCGGCCACGCACCTACCTCGGAAGTCTATAATTCCCGCCTAGTGTACGTCTGTGCGTCGATCCGCCATGCGGGGGTGGTGTAGTTTGGATTGACCGGGCGGGTACCAGCCATACCAGCCAAGCTGGGTACGCCCTGCCCGTCCTGGATTCGTTCCCTGAATACGTCCCCCTCGGCAGAGCCATAAGCGTATATGGGCCTATGAGAGAGATCACGTTATAAAAACGACTAAGTTCGTTAAAGCGCATAGTGCGCATGCGCACGCTTGGATGCTATTTTTGATAGAGCACGTAGTTTACGACCAAGATAGGATGACGCTTTTGGTGTACCGAGATGGTGCCTTATAATCCTTTTTAATTACGTGTTCCCGCCGAATCTGGCATTAATCAAGACCAGAATTCGACGGGCTTTCCAAATCTGCAAACCATTTCAAAATCGGTTAAGAAATGGCTGAGTTATCCACGAAAAAATCCTTCTTGATTATTTTCAAAATATTGCCATGACGCAGAACTTCTAGAATGTTCTAGAACATTCGACAGCGTTATTATCAGCTACGCACTGATTGGTTGTTGCTCGAACGATGATTGGTAGGCGCCTGCGCCTGTGACATCACGAGTAGTATAAAAGGAGACGCGATCCAGAGATCGAGAGCATCCTCGGCCAGGGGCCGAATAGGTTGGACCTGTACCAGCTACTATTGACAAGGCACAGATCTTTTCTCCCGTAGCTAGCAGTATCCAACCCACTGCACTAAAACAATTTTGTAACTCCCCTTACTTGCGGGAGCAATTTGGAACTTTCTAATTATTGTTCACGAATATCAAGATCTACTTCAGAACACGAACTTGTGGTGAGGCCTTTACGGCCTGAATATGTGATTCTACAGATGTAGAGGCAGCGATGTTCTTTGGTGGATGACTCGCCGGATCTGCCAGCCATGCCAAAAAGTGGTATTTCAACCGTCCCCGCACTGATGTCGTGCAGGTTCTTCTAACTTTCGACCGCAGCAAATAAACTTTGCCCGGTACGTCTTCAGAGCTGGCTGACTTACCCAGCACCGTTAAGCTTTGTTTTGTATCTTCATCTGCATCTAACAACACCCACTTGTGATTGGGTTGTTGTCAACTTCCATCCGTACCATCGGTGTATGGGAACCTTCTTCACAGCAGCAGTGCTATTGTATCTCTTACTGACTACTCGTTAGACATTCTATATTGTGATTACAGTCCTGAGTTCGATCCACTCCCGTCATGAGCAGCTTGCGGGAATCCTGTTTGCGGGAACCAACCTGCGGGAACTTTCCAGCTTCCTGAGAATGCATCAACTCATGTCAACCAAAGAATGACATATCAATTTCAGTAACACGATAGCCAAACTTAAGAAGGCCTACCGAGTATTCAAGTAACTATACTTAACATTTTAATTATTCCGTTGCTTATATTTCTGATAATTATATTGTATCCGTATAAACGGTCCCGATGACTAAAAGGTACCGTAACGGTCTTAGGACCGCTACTTATAATTTCCATATATGTTTATATTTATTCTCATTTTCTGTAAGGTGTTTTCACTAACCGCACCGTAGTAGGTTCGTTAACCTGTAATAAAAATATATAATTCTGATCATTTTATACTGTATTGATTGTTCTGGTTAGTTTATATATGTATGGCCAGTGGCCATCAGATCATATGTTTTGTTTAGTTATAGAAAATATAGGACTGCAGTGCACGTAGGAAACACTATGCAGCAACTTTTATATATGCAGCCACTAGCAATTTTTCACTGAGGTCGCTGTCCATACTATAGACCGGCATGCTACCAACTAAAACATTTTCTATTCAGCTCGATAGGATAGGTTTAATATGACTAGAGACACTTTCTTCGTTAGGAAAGCTGTAGTATACTCCTCTCTTCCGGTAGTTGCGATAATTTAACCCCACACTCTGGCAAGATTCATAACTCTAAGATATTGTCTCTCTTCATGTTCCACTCAGCCTTGTGGCTTCTTAATTGTTTGGATGTCCCTATCCGCACCATGGGCTGATCCGACCCTGGGAAATTAGTGGGGTTTCCAAGCGGTGATGGCCAAGGTGTGGTGTCACATACATACTCTCCGTATCTTCGGATACCTAGTAGTTAGCACTTTTGCCAATGTAGGAAAGCACTGTGAAAACATATTTTAATTATTATTTTATTTGCTGAACAATCCTCCCGCACCGCAGTGCAAAACTGGGAAACTTGTATATAAACCTAATGACATGTTAAACGGTTAGTTCCATAGGACCCGGTGACGAGCGAGATGCGCATCCCTACCGAATTCCATAAAAATGTCTGGGCATGATATTTAGATCTGCCACGCCCTCACGGGAAGGACATTTACGGTGGGTATTCGTCTCTCTTACCCCCACCATAGCGATAGATCAGTTGCCTAAAAATGCTTTTGTGAAAAGTAACCAGTGTCTTGTGACGTTTTATGTGGTGACGGAGCGAGATGTCCGGATTCTTATCCAGTTCGGAGATCTTACTAAGTAACATGTATGAGCGCTGTCTTCAGTATTTATGTCTTAGGGCATCCGTTCTCAATGACAGCTGCATCTAACAGCTAGGTATCCGCCCGCCATTTGCGCCTAAAATAGTTCTTGTTTCTAAAAACTAAAAGCTAGCTAAGCAGAGCAGAAGGCCCGCATAAATAAAGCGACAACTACTAATTCAGCGTACTAAGAATTACATAAGATGGTGACGTGGGAATCTTTTGGGAATCGTTCATCCTGTCTTCACATAAAACAGCACGCAACCTTATAGTCATAATCTCACTAGGTATGGTCTTTTCTTTTTCAAGCATTTTGGTTAAATATTGGAGTGGGCCCATTTTTGCCTACTACTCTTCTCCCGCTTTAAGCAGTGGCGACATTTTCCCATGACGGAGGCCCACGCGAGGCACTTGCCTCTCGCAAGGATTCAGCAATGCTGGTCCACGCGAGGATAATACTCCTCACCCAAACTAGCACTAGAAGTAGTGCCCGTGTGAGGCACATGATTTTCCGTCATTACGGAGATAATCAATCTCCTTTCCTTTCAGCTTAGAGGTATAATAAATAGTTATATTAAGTTAATTAGCTGAGTGTCGTGTACGGGGGTTGGGGGGGGGGGCTCCCTTGTGGGGATGCCTCTGCGGATCTACTCGTCTGTGTGGTAGCTCCGGGAGCCTCATGTTTAAAAGTTCATCTGGCTGTCTCTATGTCTTGTATTTTCGTATGCTCATCATTTTATCTAGCATACTCGACAGTCTGTTTTAGGTAAAATTATTGTATAGACTTATTTTAATTAGGTCACCAAATCAAATCTTGTAAGTCCATAGATCACGAAATTGCTATGGACAGGCATACTTGTGACACAAACTCTTGCGATGAGACAGTTGTGTTTAATGTTCACGACGATGGTCGCATGGCCCCACCGGAACGATTGAATTCCACCGGCCTTAGGAGCCGGTCTTTGTTACCCGTAGGGCAGTATCGAACAGGATCCATCACCCGGAGAACGGAAGCTAACCAGCGTCATCATTTGTTGTGCACTTGCGGCATGGCGAGTCTAGATCATACGCTGAAACGGCCCGACACTACCCCGCGAGCTACATATACACAATGCCTTAGTGCAGGCTCAATGTCAGTCGGGGAGTTGAGGAATGGGTCTAAGATTTGTTGTCACCCTCCTCCAGAATGGGAGGCGGGTGTGGTCATGGGGTGTGGGCTCTTTAGCAAAATGTTGAAATTAGAAGCCATTTTCTGCATTCTGAGTAATAAATCTTATTCTCTTGGACTTTTGAATACTGTAATTTGTGTATGACTATGAGCACACACCCCCCCCCCCCCCCCACAACCGTACCAGCTCCTACAGTCATGATACCCATGTTTAGCCATGTCAAGCTTTTTTAGTTCTAGCCATAAGCCACTGCCCACACGAAAACAAAATCAGTCATTTGAAGGCCTTTACTTAGTTTGAGCCTGGGCCAGATGCCCCGCCAACACCCCACGCCAATATGGCTATGCAATCATTTAATACACACTAGCGGTTCAATAATTGTTACTAAATTTACGTGGCGGCGTTGCTACCTCAGGAAACAACACCTTCCAATAATATTAGTTTTAAAAGGTTCCCCAGAATAGTTAACACCCTAAAGAATTTATTATATTTAGTAATAAACTTATCTTATATCAGCCATCCATCATCTGTCTGTCCGTGCAGAATCTGTCCACCTTTTGTCTTTAAGCGAGTTCTCAAGAACAACTGGGGTGGAAGGATCCATTAGGGTAGGATCCACGGTTGGTTCTGGGAAGCTATTAAAAAAATTATATTTAAAGATCTTTTGTGAAACTGCTTGGCTCGTTGACCTGAAACCAAAAAGCTTCATCTAAGGCAAGAGCTGAACAAACTTTCTTCACATGTTCAAAATGATTAGTCGAGTTGACTTGCGTCCGCCTTTGATAAACTAGTTTTGGCAAAAACACACACTTTTCTTCCGAAACCGGTGAAGGTATTGGGCCACAATAAACCTTTTCCATATTGGCCTATTTTGGGGAAATATCTTCCCACAAAGCATCCCTCGCAAAAATTCTGGCAGGCAAACTGGCCAGGCGATGCTCAAACAGTATTATTGGCTAATCACAACTAGGTTCAGATAGAATGCACTCTCAGCATTTATATGAAGAAGTATACGTATAGGATCATAATATTATCGAAGTCATACATCATTGGAAAGCTCATCCAATTTTCTAAACATTTTGTATTATTTTTTACATTTAACAAAAAATTTCGTAAAGCTAATTATAATTTTGAAATACACCCTATTAGCCACTTGATTTACTAAATCTAGGGACAATGTGTATTTTATATATGCTAATTAAAAAAACAACAACATAAATGTTTAGAAAATTGGATGAGCTTTGCAATGGTGTGTGATTTCAATAATTTTGTGATTGTAGTTTAGGAACTCTTTAAGATGCGTTGTCTTTTAGCGCAATACTCACCCAATGTCAGGCATCTGCTGGCTGAGCAGTTTATCTGTGAAAGAGGTATTTAGCAAATATAATTAGGAATTAGTGGTCAATCAAATCTTTTTCAAGGCAAACTGCGCAGGTTGATCCTAATAGAGGAGGAAACAACACATCTTGGTCTAGTGCATGCAGCAAAGTGTGAAGTATCCACCAACATTGAAGAAAAGATGTCAAAAGTGTGAAAAACCTTTTATGCCATGACAGGAACTGGACTTCATGGGTCTAATGGCTTAGCTCCAAAGATATGCTTTTATATATATATATATATATATATATATATATATATATATATATATATATATATATATATATATATATATATATATATATATATATATATATATATATATATATATATATATATATACACCTGTGCAAAAGTTAAGCACCAGCAAAAACAATAGAACGTAGAAACATGATGGTACAACTAGGCTGCCATACTTTTTGTCCCCGCCTTAGCTCACATAATTCCAAGTACGAAATGCACATGCATGCATGACTTCACGCCGCTTGATGTCCGTGCGTGGCGGGAAACAGCACACGTGTTCAGTTATGTAAAAGTCCAGTTTGAGGTGTAGAACATTACATACAGATTTAGGCGACAAGATTAGGAATTTTGTGTTCATGACCGTGGTTTATTTGTACAGAGAGAATTAGCTCTTGATTGTGAACCGCTATGGCAAGACGAAGGTTAAGTGATCGTGTGAAATGGCAAATCATAGGCATGCATACCACTGGTATGTCATGCAGAGAGATTGGCAGACAGCTGAACATTAACCATACTGTAATCAGTCGTGTGATTGCAAAACATGGGCAAACTAACGAGGTGAAGGACAGGCCTAGATCTGGAAGACCGAAGAAGACTACTGCCCGTGATGATCGAGCCCTAGTACGCCTTGTTAGGAGATCTCCATTCACCAACAGCAGAGTGCTCAGCCAGCAATGGGAAACGCGCAATAGAGTGTCAATGTCTACCGTCAAAAGGAGACTGTATGCTGCTGGCATGAAAGCTAGGAGACCTGTCAGACGTCCTCTCCTCACTGCACACCACAAAGAGGAGCGTCTGAGGTGGTGCAACGAAAGAAGACACTGGGACATGAGATCCTGGAGACGGGTACACTGGTCCGATGAAAGTCGGTTCCTGCTTCATGCCACAGATGGTCGAACTCGTGTATGGAGGTCCAGACGCACGGCGTACGACCAACGTAACATCATGGAAGAAGTTCCATTTGGTGGTGGTTCCGTTATGATATGGGGGTGCATATCATTTGATTGTAAGCTGGATCTGTTGACTGTACCTGGAACACTAAATGGACAAAGATATCAAGATTCCATACTGGATAGAGTTGTGGTCCCCCATTTTGTAAATCATGCACCTGGAACCCACCCTATATTCATGGATGACAACGCCCGACCACATCGTGCTAGAGCTGTGCATGAATACCTCCGCCAGAATGCCATCGAAACCCTACCATGGCCAGCAAGGAGCCCTGACATGAACCCTATTGAGCATATCTGGGACATTCTGGGAAACATGGTGAGAAGGAGGGATCCTCCTGTGCAGAACCCACAGGAATTAACAGACGCACTCCATCTTGAATGGCAACGAATACCACAATGGCGTATCAGTCGGTTGGTGACTAGCATGAGACGTCGTGTCCAGGCCGTCATCCACGCACAAGGTGGATATACCCGGTATTAATAATGACAGTCTCAAACTCGTGCACAGATGTTAAACTTCGTTTTCAGACACCATTAATGACAATCTAGCCACGTGTGTCAACTGTAGGGCAATAGTTGTCAGTTGTGTCAACGTAACCATATTCAGGCCTCGTTTTCAAGTTCAAACAAAAACATACAGTGTTTCCCCACCATCATAATCAGCATTCCTCTAGTTGCATTATTACCTCTTGCACTAAGATGGATGGGTACATAAATGTTTATGCTATTGCTTTCTTCATAGCACATGAATATACCCTCGCATGTGCGTAAAAATAGGGTGGTGCTTAACTTTTTCACAGGTGTATATATATATATATGTCATGTACATTCTTCCAATACTTCTATGTGGCCTGGAAATATTTGTGCTATCATTAAAAAAGTGTGTGTGTGTGTGCGTGTGCGTGTGCGTGTGCGTGTGCGTGTGCGTGTGCGTGTGCGTGTGCGTGTGCGTGTGCGCGTGCGCGTGCGCGTGCGCGTGCGTGTGTGCCTGTGTGCGTGGGTGCGTGGGTGCGTGGGTGCGTGCGTGCGTGCGTGCGTGCGTGCGTGCGTGCGTGCGTGCGTGCGTGCGTGCGTGTGTGTGTGTGAGCATTCATGCATGTCTACAAAATCAACCTGCGCAAAATCTCGGGACATAAGCCAAGGGTTTTTATTGTCCCGGTAGTATCAGTTGAAACTTAACAATACTCAACTTCCGGCTTCCAACAAGGCAAAAGGGATTATTTACACTGTACAGAAAAGAATACAATCTATTTACATGTGTACAATTGTTTTAATTATAGGCTTGAAAAAATAAGTTGTACCTGGTTTTAGGGTAGTTACTTACTTAACACTTACATGATTTAGTTTATGTTTCTAGCTATTTGGTTACGGGAAATATTTTTGCGTTCTTATTGTCTGTCACGAGTAGTATAAAAGGGGTGAAAAATCGAGAATCAGGAGCATCACCAGTTTGGAAGCGGGCCCGCGCAGGACCTCTGAACCATCAGGAGGATGGATGTAACTGCTGACCTACAGTGATTCTCACTTCAACCGGTGTCTTACGGATCCCAGCACAGGAATTAACAGACGCACTCCATCTTGAATGGCAACGAATACCACAATGGCGTATCAGTCGGTTGGTGACTAGCATGAGACGTCGTGTCCAGGCCGTCATCCACGCACAAGGTGGATATACCCGGTATTAATAATGACAGTCTCAAACTCGTGCACAGATGTTAAACTTCGTTTTCAGACACCATTAATGACAATCTAGCCACGTGTGTCAACTGTAGGGCAATAGTTGTCAGTTGTGTCAACGTAACCATATTCAGGCCTCGTTTTCAAGTTCAAACAAAAACATACAGTGTTTCCCCACCATCATAATCAGCATTCCTCTAGTTGCATTATTACCTCTTGCACTAAGATGGATGGGTACATAAATGTTTATGCTATTGCTTTCTTCATAGCACATGAATATACCCTCGCATGTGCGTAAAAATAGGGTGGTGCTTAACTTTTTCACAGGTGTATATATATATATATGTCATGTACATTCTTCCAATACTTCTATGTGGCCTGGAAATATTTGTGCTATCATTAAAAAAGTGTGTGTGTGTGTGTGCGTGTGCGTGTGCGTGTGCGTGTGCGTGTGCGTGTGCGTGTGCGTGTGCGTGTGCGCGTGCGCGTGCGCGTACGCGTGCGCGTGCGCGTGCGCGTGCGCGTGCGTGTGTGCGTGGGTGCGTGGGTGCGTGGGTGCGTGCGTGCGTGCGTGCGTGCGTGCGTGCGTGCGTGCGTGCGTGCGTGTGTGTGTGAGCATTCATGCATGTCTACAAAATCAACCTGCGCAAAATCTCGGGCCATAAGCCAAGGGTTTTTATTGTCCCGGTAGTATCAGTTGAAACTTAACAATACTCAACTTCCGGCTTCCAACAAGGCAAAAGGGATTATTTACACTGTACAGAAAAGAATACAATCTATTTACATGTGTACAATTGTTTTAATTATAGGCTTGAAAAAATAAGTTGTACCTGGTTTTAGGGTAGTTACTTACTTAACACTTACATGATTTAGTTTATGTTTCTAGCTATTTGGTTACGGGAAATATTTTTGCGTTCTTATTGTCTGTCACGAGTAGTATAAAAGGGGTGAAAAATCGAGAATCAGGAGCATCACCAGTTTGGAAGCGGGCCCGCGCAGGACCTCTGAACCATCAGGAGGATGGATGTAACTGCTGACCTACAGTGATTCTCACTTCAACCGGTGTCTTACGGATCCCAGCACATCTGTGGTGGTATGACACCCTCGGCTTCCACCAGTTTTTGGATGCCCCCGGACGGCCACCCTGGGTTAATAGACTAAATTCAAAGTTATGCTTCACGCACCCGGACTTTCCTAAGGGAGCCTTTCCGAGAGTGGGCCGTACGGGCCTGGGATGTGATACGGAATGTAAAGCTTGCGGTGATTCTTGGTGGATGACTCGCCGGATCTGCCAACTACACTGAAAAGTGGACACTAGATTTTGCACTGCATGCTGTGTGCATTTAATTAACTTTTTGACCACAGTCTGGTGGAACTTTGCTGGGTGCGCTGCAAGAGCTATGCGATGCATCCCGCACCATGTGCCAGTTTATGTAACTGCTTAACATTATATACCACCCTGTCTGTTAATGGGCAAACTTCAACTTTATTACTTCCATCCCCGGATGGATAACTTTCTCACGTCCGTATAAATTGTATACTAGCTACAAAGACTATCTAACAGACATTTCTTCACTCCTCTGTTTCACTGTCCTGGGTGTGTACCGTGTCTACCCTGTCTGGAGAAGTCAGCTTGTGGAGGCCTGCCTGTGGAAATCAGCTGGGGAAATCTCCTGCGGAAATCTTTCCAGCTTCAGAGAACATGTCGAATTGTGCTATGAATATGTTAGCGCCTCAATTTCAGTAACATAGTAGCATGTTCCATACCGATGACTATTAGGTACTCAAGTAGCTATACTATTGTACATTTAATTATCATTTCCGTTTATGGTACTGATGACTAATAGGTACCTTACCGGTCTTAGGACTGCAATTTATCATTTCTGTTTTACTGTGAATATTACTATTCAGCTCGATAGGATATGTTAAAGTGGCTAGGGACAATTTCTTCATCTAGGAATATATACTGTATGCCTCTTTTCCGGTTGTTGCGGTAATGTAGCCTCCCACTCCGGCAAGGTTGTGAAAAATTGACGAGTTACCTATAGGGCCTCATATATTAAGTTACTGTCTCTTTCCATGATCCACTAGCCGCATGGCTTATTAATTGTTTGGAATCCCCATCAGCACGTTGATCGGATGCGACCCTGGGAAACTATCGGAGGTTTCCGAGCGGTGATGGTCAAAGTGCTGATTTACATACATCTCCCCCATATCTTCGGATACTTGTTAGCTAGATAACCCCACCAAGGAAGCACTGCGAAAACATATAGTTAGAAATATGAGTTACTTAGTTTATTTACCATCCCGCAGTGCATATCTGGGCATATTGGAACTTAATCCTAACGACAGGTTAAAATGTTAGCTCCATAGCACACGGGCATGGATAAGATGTGGATCTTCATCCAATTCATTGCAGTGTCTGCATGAAGCGTTGGAGCTCGTCACACCCTCATGGGAAGGATGCTCGTGATGGATATCCGTCTCTTCACCCCCACCATAAAGACATATTAGTAATTAAAACTTGCTTGTGTGAAACGTAGCCATTGTCCAGATGATGTTTTATGTGGTTGTGGGGCAAGGTAGCCAGATTTTCATCGAATTTTGATGCCTTGTGTCATAACACGTACGCATGCTGTCCTCGGAGGTAGATGCTGGGTAAAGCGAACTACGGGAAGTGGGGCATCTGCGCCCGTTGGACAACTGTATCGAAAGTCAGGTAGGAATCCCTGCCACTTGCAGCCCAAGCTAGTTTCTGTTTCTAACAACTAAATGCTAGGTTAGACTGTAGCAGAAGGCCTGCATAAATAAAGCTGCATCTACCAATACAGTATCTTTGGAACTACATAAGACGGTGACTTGGGAATTCTTCGGAAATCGTTCGTCCCGTCTTCACGTAAACCAGCATGCATCACATTAATTATCATTTAGCATTTTTCTGTTGAACAAAAGAGTAGCCCTTTTTCCAGCTCTTTTCCCCCGCTTCAGCATTGAAGGCATTTTCCTGTGACAGAGGCCCGCGCGAGGCACTTTCCTCTCGCAACAACAATATTTTCTTTGTGCGCGTGCGTGCGTGCGTGCGTGCGTGCGTGCGTGCGTGCGTGCGTGCGTGCGTGCGTGCGTGCGTGCGTGCGTGCGTGCGTGCGTGCGTGCGTGCGTGCGTGCGTGCGTGCGTGCGTGTTAGGGGAATACTAGTTTATATTAAACTACTTAGTGACTTCGTTGCGGGAACTCTCTCTTGTGGGGATACCTCTGCGGATTCAAGAACCTGTGTGGTACCTCCGGCGACACCACATGGAAAGGACACCAAATAGCTCTATGTTGTGTATTATTGTGCTCACTTACTGTCGAACGATTCATCTTGTGTATAGAGTATATTAATATTTCTACTGTTTAATTATAAATTGTTCCATATCTCTAAATTAGTATGGGTAGACACACCGGTGACACAAATAGTTGGGACGACACCATGTGGTTCAATCTTGGCGGCAATGGTCACACGGCCCCACTGGAACATCAGTGTTCCACCGGCTCTAGAAGTCGGTCTTTGTATTTCTCGGAGAGACGTCATACAGGATCCGCAACCCCGTGATATGCAGCTAACCAGCAATCCCGGTCATCGTGCACTTGTGGTGCGATGGGCAGAAACGTCATAGCAGACCGGTACGTACCCCCCCCCCCCCCCCCCCCGCTAGCTACAATATGGTTTAGTGTCTGCACGTATTAAAGAATATATAAATAACTATCTAACCTAATGAAAAGTAATAACGAAGAAGTAGTAACATCTAAAATGGTGCACGACACATTACAGTTCTATACAGTACAATAAGGTCAGACTGATCTACGGCGCTTATGTGTAATCAGTGCTACAGAAAATAATATAACTATATTACACTAAAAATGGGCGCCTATTAGCCATCAGCGCAATGTTGAATCTTACAGCACAAAATAGTCTTGGTTGGTGCCTGTTAGTCATCGGCGCATTCTGGCCACTGTTTGTGAAGGTCGATGTGTGGCCGTATCAGTGTGTTGGCGAATTGGCATATTGGCGAGGTGGCGAATTGCCTAAGTGGTGAATTGTGAATTGGCGAAGTCCGATGTTGGCGAAGCTCATAGAATGAGTGAAGTAATATAAATTGCTGGCGCTTCATTGTCTCTGGCACCAACTAAACATAAGTCATTTAACAGTTTAATTTATGGCTAGGTAGAAGCACACCAAGTACCAACACATGCACGATGGGGATCTAAACCAACTTTAGAGAATTATTCAGACCATTTTCCTCTCACGGATATCTCAGCCAATACTGAACAGATTTCAAATCTGTAAAGCGATTCGTGTTTTCCAACGTATGCTGGTGTCGATTCCCACCAAGAAAGGGACCAATATTAAGGATTCCCTAAATTACTGATAGTTATATCATTGGAATGCCATTCCCCATACCCAGCGTTGTTCAGCTATCTCTTACTGGCGCGTATGCACGCTAGGTGTTCCAACGGACTCTATTATTTTGAGCTCTCAATACAGTGGCTATACGCACTGACCTATAGAACCAATGGGGGCATGGTTTGGAGCAACTCAGACCGGGCAACTTCGTGGTCCTACCCGGCTAACTTGGGTCGGTTCATACCGACAGCGATCCGTGCTAGACCGGTAGCGTGCATGTGATTCAAGTCTGTTGTAATAGATCTTTCCCACATTAGCGTATTTTGAGAAAATAACCTCCCAGAATACATTGTGCATGTACCGTTTCTGGCTGGTAACTGCGATAGCCGATGCCCAAACAGCATTACTTTGCTATTTGAATCAGATACAATGTACTTGAAGCAGGTTATATAAAGAACTAATTTCATAATATTATTGAAGTCATACACCATTGGAAAGCTGCGCCACTTTTCCATTCATTTCTGTACTCAAGTTTTGTAAAATTTAATACAGTTAACTGTAATTTTAAAATAGCCCCTATTATCCACTTGATTTAATAAATCTATGTGTAATGGTGTATTTTATATACGCAAACAGCTCAGTGAAAATGTTACAAAAAATAAGAAATGATGCATTACTGTTTAGGCAATCGAATACGCTTTCGAATAGTGATTTTAGTTTATCATAGAAACGGCTTATATAGCAGTGTATTTTATGGCAATAGCAACTCAATGCAGGTCAGCTGCTTGTTGACGGCGTTACCAGCCAGCAGTTCTTCTCTGAGCGTTGATTTAGGGGAATCCAGGCGTAATGACTTCAATGTAGGAAATGTGTATTACTATTTACTACTGTGGTGATTTGCGGTTGATATTCTGGCAAGATATTTGACGTCGAGCTTTCAGATGACTGCTCGTGTCCTGTGACTATTTGACTAACTTGAGGTGTTGAGATGGCCACATCTATTGACTGAGTAGATGCTGGCGATTTCATTGTCCGTAATGGACTGCCAGCACTCATAATTACCCTATTTGTTTGATGATTCAGTGAGTGATCAGGGCAGCTGTATGTGACATTGTCTGATTGCTAGAAGATCAATCTCTGTATCGGTAAGTTTGATACACTTGTAGTGAGCCCAATGACGACCTAGCTCACAATAAACTGCTCATGAACAGCAATTCTGTTTACATTTACTGCAGAGTGCATGAAGCTGCTCTGGACCAAATGCTTTTTTGTTTGATTTTGTCCTATGAGAATGTATGGCGTTATCCTGAGTCATGGTCGCTTCGAACAGAGGTCCTAGCTGTTGATTCCATACAGCTATATCGATATTTGAACCATTCAATTTTGTTGTGGACAACAGTCTGAGCATATACTGCAAGTCGGTAGTAAAGAAACAATGCACCCCTGTGGATGACCCATTCACCATCATGCTAAATTTGGTGTGATACATGTTGACAGAATATCATGTTGACAGAATATGTTTGGCATATTGCAGAAGCCACTTTATATGTAACATGCTCGTTAATTCCATTTTGATCTTAAGACGGGTGTACCATAACAGTACCTGATTTCTGAGCATAATCATTATAAAATTACCAGATAACCGTGTGTAGTAAAAAGTACTGTAGCTCCGGTGCCATGCCACCTGGCAAGTTCCTCTTCGGTATCCAGTGTTTCATCACCGGCCCGATGATGCCGGTTAACTAGCCTCGGTGACTGAGGGAGGGACCATTGCTGCCTACAGCGAACACCATCATATCATCCCAACTGTTGGTGTAGCCGGTATGACGGTGCATGGTGTCTTACTTACAAGAAAGAAAAGGACATAATGTCGGTGAGTCAAGGGCTGTCGTATGAGAAAGTGTAGCCTCTGGGGTGCGTATGCAGCGGTCCGTCCGCATGATGCGTGGACTAGCTGGTTAGCGTTGGTTCTCAGGGTTATGGATCGTGTTTCATGACTCTCCAGAATGTACAAAGACTGACTTCTAGAGCCGATGGAACGATAATGTTCCAGTGGGGCCGTGCGACCATTGCCGCTGAGATTGAACCACACCATCTCATCCTGGCTGTTTGTATTACCGGTATGACGGTCCATTACTCAATTTGGGAGTTAGACATAATTAATAAAATAATATAACTAAAACAAACAATGCTACTCGTTTGCTAGTATGAGAGAGAAAATATATTACATGGAATTAAGTTGGTGTCTTGTTTATTGTGGGCTCGTCAGAGGTACCTCTCCCATCTTCGAATCCGTGAGGTAACCCTGCAAGTGAGAGTCCTAGCGCAGTCACTTATGCGGTTTAATATAAACCATTATACCCCTAGCAAAATATTATTGTTGCGAGAGGAAAGTGCCTCGCGCGGGCCTCCATCACAGGAAAATGCCTTCAAAGCAAAAGCGGAGGAAGAGAGTTGGCAAATAGGGCCACTCTCTTGTTCAAACATATGCTAAGTGTGTAGTGTGGATTAACCTAGTGAAACTATGTGCTATCGTGGTGCATGCTGAATTACGTGAAGATGGGGTGGATGATTTCCGGAAAATTCAACACTGTCATCTTATGTAGATTAAAGATACTGCATTGGTAGTTGCCACTTTATTTATGCGGTCCTTCTGCTATACCCAAACCTAACCGTTACTTGTTAGGTCCATATTCCATGCTTTGGCCGCATGTAGCAGGTAGATCTACCTATCTTTTAAATACATGCCCGACTGGTGGAAATGCTCGGCATCCCTATGGTCACCTTATGGAGCATCCCCCTCAGAAAGACATCGAGCAGACATGTCATGGTGTGGCAGCTCCAGAATCATATAACGATCCTGTTACTTACCACACGACGACCACATATTACATCACTAGGATAAGACATATTTACAAAAGCATTTGAAAAGCGCATATAAATACTTTTACGATGGGAATAAGGGGATGGATATCCAACTATAGTGACCTTCCCGTGAGGGCGAGGTGGGTTCCAAGACCGCACCCAGTCACTGTGAAGAGTTAGAGGGAGATCTGTGTCCCGTCCATTACCTGGTGTGTTGGGGACAGATCATATAGGATTAACATTTTTACCCATCGTTAGGGTTATGTTAAGAATGCCCAGAGATGCACTGCTGGCCAGTTAAAATAATATAATGTTTTCGCAGTGCTTCCTACTTCGGCATGGATATTTACGCTAACTGGTATCCAAAGATTCAGAGGGGGGTGTTTGCGGAATCGACACTTTAGTCTTCAGCGCTCGGAAACCCAAATAGTTTCCAGAGTCGGATTGCACCAACGTGTCGAAGGGAGGTCCAGACAATTATAAGCCTTACAGCTGGAGGACTGCAGGAAGAGACAATCGCACATATATTAATAAGGAGGACTTAAGGTATATGGCCAATTTATACCACCTAGCCGGTGTGTGGAGTTACATTTCCGCCACATCTGGAAAAGAGGCTTACACGGATGACTCCTAATGAGCGACCATCTCTAACTACTTTTAAACCTATCCTATGTAGCTAGAATAGTCAGGTTTAGTCGATCTGATGTCAGGTTCGCTTAATGAGAACATGAATAGTGACCTCAGTGAAAACGTGATGCTGGGGAAAAGGTGATGCGGATTTATTATTGCTGTATAATGTAGCCTAGCATACTGCGGTCCTAGTATTTTATATAAAATAAACAAAACAAGTTACTAGGATGGCTGCTGCCATATACATAACTAACTATCACAGTATTGACAATAAATAAGGTCACACGACCTTGCGGTGCTTGTTAGTCATCAGCAGAAAACAAGGATAATATATACAGTAAAAATATAAACTATAAAATGTGGTCACAGGCGACCAGTCAGTACCTATTAGTCATCAGTACCTATAAATGTGAAAATACAATAATGCAAAAATAGTTAGATGAGTACCTATTAGTCATCGGTACGGAAAAAGTTCATAGATCACTGTAGATGAGGAACACGAGATGGCTCGATTCTGAAGTTGCTGGGCAGATATCCGAAGGGGAACTGTTGATGTGGCTCACTCTCAAAGACGGTGAAAAAGAACGATTGTGGTTTCAGATGTCCACTAGATAGTCATATTAATTTAAACAGTATGACAAGGAGTTTCGTACTGTACCAGAAGTTGGAAACTGCCTTGTAGGAATGAAGGGCTACAGTTGAAAGCTAAATAATGATGCATGTGCATCTTCGGTGTACACAGTACATGACGCACCACATAGCTCATGCCAGGCAAAGTCCCACTAGACTGGTCTAAAAGTTAAATGCTATACACAATACATAGTGCTGAGTTTGATTACCACTATTTGGCATGGTCCGGCAGATCTGACGAGTCATCCACCAAGAATCACCACTCGTTCCACATACTACGAGTTCTTTACATCGGGGCCACAACGCCCATCGGCAGTAAGGCTCCTCTGGTGTTGTTGGAAGCGAGAGCTTCTTCTCTTTGATTAGTTTATTTGCCCTCAGGTCTAGCCTTCCAGAGAGCATTCAAAAGTTTGGATGTGGATGGGGAGGTTGTGGGCCAGAGATTCAAGATCTCTAAGCCGGCCGACCCCACTGCAGTTACGATGAAACCCAATACAGCAGGTAGGTATCAGCGTCCTGTAACTCTCTGGCCACACAACCTTCCACCTTCTCTCTCGTTCTGGAGTGTGGTCTTGATTCTTGGTTCTTCACTCCCTTATACTCCTCGTGACGTCATAGCGAGAATGAAGGAAATTTCGATTTCCCTTTCTCCAAGATCTAACAATACATACCATTCTATTACTTCTGATAGCAAGCTATCTTGATAGCTGGCTCTAAGAATCTAGACTTAGTAGGCTTTACCGGCTCCTGTAACCGCATACCCGGTTCCCAACAAATGGGTACCCGTCTGCCAGTGAGGCTCATATTGTTTGCATAGCTACCAAACAAGAGAATACCTATGGCAGGGTCCGTAATAGAATGGTAAGTATTGTTAGATCTCGGAGAAAGGGAAATTGAAATTTCCTTCATTCTCCTTCGATCAATACTTACCATTCTATTACTTCTGATAACACCAGATTTAGTCAGTAACCTGCTGGGAAGGGGCAAGCCATCAAATGCCTCTTTACCCCTTGGAGAAAGATCTTAGACTTAAAACTTGATAAAGGGAGACCTAAAAGGACCATCAAGTTTAAGGGACCGAATCAAATTTCGTATCACCGCCCTCCCCACTTTTTCCACCTAAGAAAAGGGAGAGAACTCACAAACATGTATCTCGCCTGAAACACGAATATGCAAAGAAGGTTAACTGCTCTTTGCATATATTAGCCTGGGAATGAGCATGAATATATAAGATGAATGATCAGGATATATAAACATAATACAAAAAACTCTCAATCTTGAATTACCTTATGATTATTGGATCGGATTCCAGACGTGGAGCCTTCAACCAATCACTTGTTCGACCACCCGTGACACAATCTTGGTTGTAATCTCCTCGCTTGACCATGTCTGCCCCTAACTTTTGCATTTTCAAATACCAAAAGGGAGAAGAGCAGTGTGGCCATTTAACTATCATTTCAAAGCATCTAAAGCGAGTGGATTGGGGGAGTCTGACACATCCCTCATATAGTAATCCGTGAAAGAGGACTCACAGTGCCATTGTGCAACAACCATCATGTCCTCTAATGGAACACCATTGTAAAGGGCAGTAGAGGTGGCTATTCCTCTAACATCGTGTGCCCTTGCGCATTGGACCTGGTGCCCAGTCGTAATCCCGTGGGTAGTTTGAATGCATTCCACCACCGAACGAGAGATAGAATCCATGGATGCGGTGCCATATGGCTTCTTATGGCAGATCCACATATGTCATCATTCGACCATAACGAGTCTGTCCATCTTTTGTACTTAGTCAAAGCACGGAGTGGGCACCAGACACTGGCATCACGATCAAACCTAGTTAGTTTCGGTATAGTGATCGGTTTTCCCGGATATTTCAAAGATTGATTCTTTGACATAAACTCTGCTCTTGGCAGTAGACACAGACCCTCTCTGGAGACAATAAATCCGTCCCTCTGCTGAAAGCGCATGGATCTCACTGCGCCTTCTAGCTGAGGAAGCTGCCAATAGAAAAACCGCCTTTAGAGTCAAATGATTGAGACTAGCCGAGCGCAACGGTTTGAAAGGGTGCTTGGCTGGTACATTAAGCACTAAAGATAGACTCCAGGCTGGAATGACTACCGGTTGTCTCGGTCGGAGATTGCTCATTCCCTTCACCATCACATTTAACTGGGCCACCTCTGGACTATTCCTGTTGGCTAGACCAGGGATAACTGATGTCAAAGCTAACTTGTATCCAGCAATTGTGACAGGAGCCAGTCCTGAATAGACAGCTCACGGAGAAAGTCTGCTATTTGCTGAATAGTGGATTGAAAGGTATCAATACCCTTTCCTTCACACCAGTCTGCAAATTTGTTAATCTTGTGGTTATATGACTTGAAGGTTGACCTCCTTCTCGCAGTGGCGATGGATTTCGGGAAAAACCTTCTGAGTCGGAACGTTGTTTGATAACATCCACGCAGTCAATTTGTACATTTCGGGATGCTCGTGTAGGAAGCGTCCCCTGGCCTGGGAGATTATGTTCGGAATCTCGGGTAACTGCACTGGATTGTCAACCGGCAGATCCAGAAGATCCGTGAACCACGACCTGCTGGGCCAATATGGCGCTATTAGCAGGATCAGGCACGGTTCCTCTCTGATCTTCACTAATATCTTCGGCAGAAGAATGGTGGGCGGGTACGCGTAAGCGTGCATCCCCCTCCAGCTTATCGCCAGAGCGTCTGTATCGATGGCATTTGGATCTGGAATCGGCGAAACATAAGTCATGATTTGAGCATTTTCCTGTGTGGCGAACAAGTCCATGTTGGGTTTGGCCAATGCTCGAAGATCCTGTGAATAACTGGAGGTTTGAGAGACCATTCTGTCAGCAAAATCCTCTGTCTGCGAGACAAAGCATCCACCAGAATGGTCAATCGCCCAGGAATGTGAGTTGCTTTCAAAACAACTGAGTAATTCCTGCACCATTTAATCAAGCACCACACCTTCATACACAGTGTAGGTAACTCGGTCCCGCCTTGGCGATTTATGTATGATACTACTGTCGAGTTGTCCGACCCTATCAATATCACCTTGCCCCTGACTTTTCGAAGAAATCTTTCCAACGCCAGTTCCACTGCCATCATTTCCAACAGATTGATATGCAGCTGGCTCTCTTGGAGAGTCCATGTGTCCGAGACCTGGTGTTCTCCCAGGCAGGCCCCCACCCCTCCAGCGATGCATCCGTGTACATGGACAGCTGGGGTGGGGTAGGTGCAGCAAAACTCCTACTAGGAGATTCTGATGCTTTTTCCACCATACAAGATGCGACATTATTGGCTCCAAAACTGACACCAGCTTTGACAGGGTTTCTGTTCTCTGTTTCCACAAAGGCATCAGATACAACTGGATAGGTCTTCGCATCAGAGCAGCGTATAGGATTACCTGCTCCATGGAGACCATCATCTGAAGAAACCGCCTCACCTGAATGTGGTTTTACTATCGAAAACTCTTGAGGATGGCTAACAGAGACACCACTCTGGGCTTTGACGGGTAAACCCTGCCATCCTCGGGATCGAATCGCATAGTTAAATAAACGAACTGTTGAGTGGGTATCAACTCGGATTTCTCCTTGTAGACTATCTAGCCTAGATCTAAAAGCAATTTCAGAGTCAGAGCAGTATCCACCTCTAACTTGGCTGGCGTGTCTGCCTTGATAAGCCAATCATCTATGTAGGTGTGAAGCGCTACGTTCTCTCTTCTGAGAAATGCTGTCACCGCAAGGACCACTCTGGTGAAAACCCGTGGAGCTGTCGACACAGGCCGAATGGGAGGACTACAAACTCCCATACTTGCTTCTGAAATGCAAATCTCAGAAATCTGTGACAACTCCCATTCATTGGAATGTGGAAATATGCATCTTTCAGATCGATCAATACACACCACATTCCTTTCCTCAATCCTGCCATTACCGGCCTCGGAGTTTCCATCTGAAACCGAGGCGTATGGATACACCAATTCAATGGCCTGAGATTGAGAACGGGGACAAGGAACATGTTTGAATAGAAGTCTGGAGTGTTCTGGTTTGCTGGTTTTATTGCTCCCTTCAGAAGCAAACCTGACACTTCATTTTGAATGGCTTCTAACTTGTCTGGCTCCCTTGGTACGGGAGTCCAGACTGGTTCCAAAGACAGATTTTGTGGTACCCCTGGGATAACCATCCTAGGACCAGACTGTCTGATGTCACACATCGCCAAACCTCGACAAAATGCATGAGCCTTCCACCCACTATAGACGCATTGACGCCTACTGAGGGTGTCTGGCACGCGATCCGCTCCCACCCACCCCACCCCCTCTCTCTTGACGAGAGAGAGAGAAAACCACTTTGGTCTTGGCTTGACCGGTCTAACTGGCACCGCTGTTCCTGTCGCACAGGCGTGGTCCAGGCAGATATGAAGGGAGCCTCCGTACCCTCAGGTATGATCCTCTCCCTTCTTTCCGCCCTTTGAGGACTTATCCTTACCCTTCCCTTGGCCCTTCCCGCCTCTCAGGCGATCAGGAGCAACATTGGGGTGGGTAGGAGTCTCCACAACCTTCTTGGACTACTTTGCCGGAGGCGGCTGAGAAGACCCAGTAGAATCAGACGCAGCACTAGGCTTGGCTTTCGCCTGCTTTTATGCTTCTTCTGCTTCTTAGAAGGTCGCCTGGTTAGCGGCTTGGCCACAGCCCCTAGTGCGTGCACCTGACACACTAGCTCTAGCTGTAAATTAACAGCGAACCGATTCTGTGCGATGTTGGCAGTGTCTTCTAAGATCGCCCACACTTGGCCACCAAGGATGCTAGGGCCAGCCAGGGGCGTTCCTAGCAAACGCTCCCTGAAGGCGGTAGCCGGATGCATATGGTCAAGGACCATCTGTCTCCTAGACTTTGTCACACGTGCCTGCCCCCTTGCCAATGCGTCCATGGACAGCACCAAGCCGTCATTTACGCATGATAGCGTCACAGGTGGCACCGGGTGGCCTGCCCCCGCTTCAGCCTACAGCGAATGATGAAGGCAATCAGAGTGATTTACAGCACTCATTGCTGCTCTCACCCCCTCATCGCATAGGGTCAGGACTTCCTCATGGTGAACCTGGGATTTGTCCACCAGCGCCGGAGCAGGGCCACCCGCTCCAGCACTCTGGACCCCAAGTACCCAGCGATCATCCTCAGTGACCACTGGTAACACACCATATTTGTCGTATTCCCCCCATGGAATATGACATCTCGCCCGCACCTCCCTGGTGGCCGCAGGGAGCTGGGCCTTGGTCAGGAGCTGCTTGCTATAAATAGCATCTAACAGCTCCATAAACCTAGACTGGATCCAGGATGCAGGCAAGATCCCCGTCCTAATCGATGCAACTGCTGGACAGGGTACATCCTCTTCGGCCGTGGTCGAAACCACAGACGGGTCCACCCTGGCTAGCCAAGCCAGAGCCTCAGACCAGTCTGTCTCTGAAGAAGACACTCCCATGAACACGCCACCCACTGACGTACTCACGGCCCTACCAGCAATGGCCTCCCGGCTAGGAGCCATTGCTGATATGCCAGGAACTCCGATACCCCATGGTTCTGCTGCCACCCCATGGAAAACACCAGTCCATGGAGTAGGCCCACACGGAAAACCATGCGGACCCGTAGCAGTTGAAGAACCGTGGCCATATGCGGGCGCCAACGGTACCCCATGCGTAACCACTGGACCAGGCGAAATAGGTGCATACCACGCCTGGCCAGCCACACCCGTCACCATGTCGGTTGGCGGCAAACCAACCAGCACTGGACCATGACGGGTACCGGAGTGGCCTCAACCACGGGCGGAGCCGCTGTCCTGGCTTGCGCCAAGCCAGACAGACGGAGGGCAGTTCCATCCAGGACGGAATCGACCTCCATGCTCTCCACCCGTGGCATCTCAGGCCACATCAATCTCTCCTCCTCAGCCTCCTCATCTTCACACCCCGAAGAGTCGTCACCAGATGAGGAAACACTGGAGCCATCCTGGCGGCCACCCCTACTGGACCATCCGAAAGTGGCCGCAGAGAAACAGAACCCATCAGGCCGGAGCCTGATGGGACTGCCAGCGAGCCGTACGAGACGGCTTCCTCAGTGGCCTGTCCAGACTCCTGTTCAAGGACAGGGTCCGTACCAAGCACGGGAAGAGACTGCCCTACAACTTTCGATAGCAGGGACGGCACCAGGGTAGGAAGCATGCTATGCAAGAAGCCTTGCATAGCAGGTCCAAACCACGCAGGAGGTGCCATCTCTGCAACCCCAGACGTGGAGCGCCCCCCCCCCCCAGGGGCCGAAATGGATGCTCCACGATTTACTTTCGGACCACCTGACCCAGCCTCAGACCCTGCCAAGTCCTTCTGAGAAAGGAACTTGACCGTCATATCGGTCGGCCACACTGCACAAACATCACGATTACATTTGGCACATTTAAAGCAGACATGGTCCTTGAACACGACCTTTGCAGTCTTGTAGCACTCGTCACATGATGGCGGGGTTGGCTTGGCCTATAAACAAGCACACACCTACAATAAGCAAGTGGAATGAAACAGGAACGGAAGGCAGACAAATAATTTTCAAATATATTGACCATAAATTAATTGTAACCCTCCAGCACCCCACCCCGCAATGTTGCAGCAAAGATCGCATTAACTATGACGACAAGACCGAAGCGGACATGATACACTCATATACTGATCCTGACGGATGTATAAACGGAACCAGGAGCCATATCGCATAGCATTCAGGGTATATTTACTAATCAATATAAATTATACTCCTAACGAAGGCCAAAACGATATGTGAAGAAACAACAAAATGAAACAAATTGCTGTAAGACACAGCAGACCACACATCTTAATCAAGAATTTTGAAACCACCGATCATTGCAAACAGATCGTGATAACACATAAAACTTGAAAATTCCAAAGTTTTTCTGGTACCAATAAAGTACGCAGCATCCACAATCAGATGCGCGAATTAATGAAACATTTTCTTCACATAAAAATCCGAGATAACTCGGGTGTGACGTCACCCGCTCAGAAAATACGGAGAACGACGTCAGCCGATTTGTGTGTTAAAAACCCTATAGCCAACACCTTATTTCATATCTGCCGATAGCCTGGGGGTGAAGGAAGGCAACCAATCTGGCATATTTCGTTGTCAACACCATCCAAGATTCGGGGTCAGAAATTGGAACATGCGACACAGACAAAATTTTATAGTCCTAAGTCTTTTACAACTATGGAATAACATGGAAATATACAACCTGAATTTCAACGGCTCCTTCCATGGTAATCCAATAATCCTTTGAGAGCAAACAACTAAGCTATCACAACACTGAAAATGACTTAGAAACTTTTAAGAAAAGGCTAAGACACTACAATTGGAAAAAGCATGTAGCTCTTGTTGCTATGCAAACAAGAATGAGCCTCACTGGCAGAAAAAGTTAGACACATTTTTCCTCAACATTCCCTACCGCACGAATGTGGTGAGTTCACCACCCACCGCAACCCTACTTTTCCGCAATGCAACAGACTCGGCATTTCCCAGCTTGGAAACCTGGATGTGCCCACCACACACTACACCAGCATCACACAGCACCAGACTTCCCTACATCAATAACCGCCGTATACGGAAAACTGATCATATGGTGAGGAGCTAAACATCGCAGCCATCAACAGCACATGCCACAAGGACACCCCCACCTCTTGGAAGCGACATACGGAACAGCTAAAAATCTGCGGATGAATCGTGCGCTGCCGTGAAGTGTCAAAAGTTTTATTGCAGTTAAGGGGAGGGGGAGGGACACTGCAGTGATTACGGTGACATCTTTATCGGACATTGAATGTATTCTCTCTGTAATGGCCGAGCCTTTTAACGTGCAGGACAGAGGTACTTAGAGGGAGGATTACCAATACGGGAGCTGTCGTAACTTGAATCAGACCATTGTCGAATTTCACTTTCTGTGCCTATCTCGTACCAGCTACCGACGACAGACTGCGGTTAGTCTCTCAATAAAGATGTCTGTTATTACATGTGAATGAGATATTTATTTTTAGCTGTTCCGTATGTCGCTTCCAAGAGGTCGGGGTGTCCTTGTGGCATGTGCTGTTGATGTGCAGTCTCCTGGCTTGGTAGGAGAGGGGCTGAACTGGCACCGCGGTGATCAGGGCTAACGTCAGGAACACATGTTTCCGTAGAAACATCTGTCTGGGTACCAGTGTTACATAAAATGCCCAGCCCGAGCTCTGGCACTTGGTCGTCACTAACACACGGTTTAAGTCTATCGAAGTGGATCACTGAGGTCAGACCATCCGAGGCATGGATCCAGTAGGTCACGTCCAGCTTCTTATCTACTACCACATAGAGGCCTTTCCACTGGTAACTCAGTTTACTCGGCACGTTTACAGAATGTCATGTATCGTGAAATCAAACCATCTTTCCCGCCTCATACAGGTCTCCATGCACTGGCCGGTCATGCCATGCTTTCTGACGCTGGAGGGCAGTGGATAGAGATTCTCTTACTAACTCATGGGCTTGCTCCATCCTCTGCCACATGACCTCTACATAAAGAGAGGGTAAATTTTTCTCTCCTGGAAGTCTGGGCATGGCCAGATCCAAGGGTAAGGCTAATTCACTGCCTAACATTAACTGAGCAGGGGTATAACCCGTGCTGGAATGTATTGAAGTGCGGTATGCCATGAGCACTTATGGGAGTCATAGATCCCAATCACGACAATCAAGGTGAGTTTCCTTAGTCAACATCACTGTAATAGTTCTGTTGAATCGCTCTATCATCTGGTCACTACGCGGATGATATGGTGTTGTGCATGTTTTGACGATATGAAACAATTTGCAGAGCTCGGAGTTCAGACGGCTCTCAAAATTACTTCCTTGGTCGGAGTGCAATTCATAGGGCATGCTGAAGCAGCAGAACACTGCTAGACAGGACCTCCACTAATGTGGATGCCTCTTGGTCCGGTAAAGCGATTGCTTCTACCCACTTCGTAAAATAGTCTTGCAATACGAGGATGTATTTGTTTCCTTTATCCATCATATTCAAGGGTCCGAGCACATCAATAGCCACTCACTCCTACAGTGCACCAACAATTTTAATTTGAAGCGGTGTGGTGTAGTGCTGGCCACACTGCAGGAATCAGTGCCCATTTGAGTTTAATGGTGGCTCCGGCTGCAGTGTGCATCGGTCAGCTGTTGGAGTTGTGGTAGGAGGATGGTGTGGGCATTGCTCCTTCCAGTGGCTCAGCTGACCACATCCGAAACATGCATTGGGTGGCTGTGTGATGCTGTCTTTAACACGGGACACATTTGGTGACCCATGCCTTCACACTATCGCATATCCCGGTCCAGTGAAATCTTTGTTTTGATACGTTCCACTGTTCTTTCGATGACTAAACATCCAGCGCAGTCATGCAATTGCTCTAATATCATGACCGTATAGCGCTCAGGAATTACTATCCGGTTGTTAATGTAAACCTATATGTAATGCTCCTCAAACCTCTGATAATAATATTTAGCCACTGCAGACGATGGGCTGATAGATTCCTTAGGAGGACGTACCCCCTCCCAGATCCACATGTATATTTGTCGTGTTTGCGCGTCGGTTGACTGTTCATGAGCGACTCTCTTTGTATCCCACTCTGAGCATTTTAACTCGGGGAATCGGGGAGATGGCTGGGTTGCATGTGTCATGGTGGTGGCCACTTCGTGTTCATCCTTGAGCCTGATTCTGCTCAAGGCATCGGCATTTCCATGCACTTGCCAGATCTATAAACAACATTGATGTTGAAGGCCTTCATGCTACCTGGCCCTCCAGATATTTTAGGTCTGTGAGCCAGCATAGTGAGACATGATCTGTACGGAGTGTAAATGGGCGGCCATACAGAAATTGTTTGTGGTATTTGACAAAATACACCACAGCTAATAATTCGCTCTTCGTGGTCGCGTAATGTTTCTCAGTTTTGTTCAGTGTACGTGAACCATAACCCAGTACCTGCTCCATTCCATCTTCTGTGACCTGAGATAGAACTGCATCTATTGTGTAAGCAGATGCATCAGTGTCTAAGGTTAGGGTTAGGATGGGCAAGAATTGGTGTGGTTGTCAAATGTTCCTTCAACGCCCTGAAGAAACCTTCACACTCACTCGTCCACTCGAATGGCCGATCTTTCTCGGTGATCTGGAATAACGTGGATGCAATCTCACTAAAGTGATCGATGTATCGGTGATAGTACTGACAGAGACCGAGTAAAATTCTCGTATCTGTTACCGAAGTGGGGGTCTGCCATTCTGCTACTGCCTTCGTTTTGGAAGGTTGAGTGGCCACTCCATCTGTGGAAATTACATGACCCAGGAAGTCGGCGCTCTGTCTGACGAGGTAACACTTCTTGGGTTTGACCTTGAGGTTTGGGGTATGGAACCACATAAGAACCTTGTCCAAACTGGACAGGGTCTGCTCAAATGAAGAGCCAAAGACGAGTACGTCGTCGATGTAACAGAGACATATTTCCCATTGCAGGGTAGTTAATACTTGCTCAATGAGATGTTCGAATGTTCCAGGAGCATTGCACAAGCCATATGGCATCTTGTGGAATTGGAAAAGAATATCCCGACAGACGAAAGCGGTCTTCTCCCTGTCAGCCTCATCCATGGCTACCTGCCAGTATCCACTAGCTAAGTCCAATGTACAAAACCACTGTACTCCGGACAAGGAATCTAAGGCATCATCTATCCACGGGAACGGATACGCGTCTTTGACACTTAGATCATTAAGGCGGCGGTAGGTGATACAAAACTGCAAAGATCCGTCCTTCTTGCCTGCTAGTACTATGCGACTGGCCCAGATGGATGCTGAGGGCTCTATGATGCCTGTCCGCAACATGTCATTAACCTGGTGGTGTGCTTTCGCTTCCTTGTGAATGGGGAGACGTCGAACTGGCTGTCGTACTGGTCAATTGTTTCCAGTATTAATGGAGTGTCGCACAAGGTGGATTTCTTCCAGATCCATATCTCCTGTGGAGAAACTCTCCTGATATTTGTGTAGTATCCGCCATATGCCACGTTTGTGAGATTGCGTTAAACCAACTGTGGCGTGCAAATATAAGTCATGCATGTGTTCTGGTAAATTATCCTCAGAAGATGTTGCTGGTGTAGGTGCGGCGGGGGTGTCTCCAGTGATATCACATCCACCAAAAGGCCACAACGAACACCAGGGACTAGTGTTATTGGGTCATCTGTTCCATTGAATCCTCGGAAGGGTAGGCGATCCATGTTGGTGGTGCCCACGATCATCCGTGGACTGGCGCATTTCGAGGCAATCATGTATTCGGGGTCGGGTTCCAGCATGTGCGTGCGTGCGTGCGTGCGTGCGTGCGTGCGTGCGTGCGTGCGTGTGTGTGTTGTCTAACTGTGGTGTGGTGGCCCATATCATCTCCTCCGGTCCCGGCTCATCCATTGCTGTTAAGGCTAAAATCACCGCACATGTGTCATACAGTGATGATTCCGGTCCAAAGGGTATGTGATGGCTGTATATGTCTACCTCCTGTTGTCTGCAATGTATGATGATGGCTTCACTGGCACTGAAGAAGTCAGAGCCTAACAGGTCATCGTTTTGCATAGAGGCCACTACAACTCGCTGGATGAATTGCAGTTCCTCTATTTGTATAACGAGGTGTACCGTACCAGCCACCGGAACATCGGCTCCGGTAGCTGTCTGTAAAAAGATGTTAGTGGGCCTAAGGGGTGGCTTTCAATGAGGTGGGATGCTCTCATATAATCGCCTGTTGAAAACGGTGATGGAAGCTCCATTGTCTACTGTGGCACTGGTAGGAACTCCACTGAACAGGCAAGCACACATATATATTAGGTTAATAACAACATACTGGGCATGCTTGCCTGTTCAGTGGAGTTCTTACATTTATATATTACTGTACGGTGTGCTTGCTGAAGAGTCTCCAATGACACTGTTTGTGGAATTGCTTTTGGTGCAGTGTCATCCTGTATGTAATCAGTTTGTTTCTGTATAGCTTCCGTGAGTGCAATTGGTGGCTGAGTGAGGAAGGGGCCAAGGCGTCGTCGCTGCTGCTGTGGTTTCTTAGGCGATGACGGAGCTGGGGTTAGCAATGGAGGTGTAACTGATGCCGGAGGGCTGTACTGTGTGTTTGTATAAACAGCAGTTTGGACTGGACTAGTGTGGTCGTGACAGAGGGTTACCTGTTCCTGCCACGTGGGACAATGCATCATTGCATGTTTGGTAGATGTACAAAATAAGCAATGGCGAGGCTGTTGTTTGCCGTGTTGTGTGTGGTGACTCTTTTTGTGGATCCATGTTGCGGAGTGATGACTGTTGTCCGTGTCACTATTACTTTTGCTGGATGCGGTGGGTGATGCTGATAGGGCTTGTGAATTGCATACCACCAAAGGGCACCGAGTGTTAAGCGCTTTGCTGGTGGTTCGTGGTGCTTGTAAAAACATTGTTTCAGTGGCGGTGCTACCACCAACGACTGCCGTATTTGCATAGAAAAGAAGGTTTGTGAGATGCGTTTATTCCGGGGTCACAACTTTTTGCAAGGGGGTGAAGGTGTTGCCGGTACTGCGGATGGCTCTGTAATCAGTGCCCATTTGAGTTTAACGGTGGCTCCGGCTGTGGTGTGCATCGGTCAGCTGTTGGAGTTGTGGAAGTAGGACGGTGCGGACATTGCTCCTTCCAGTGGCCTGGCTGACCGCATTCGAATTATGCATTGGGTGGCTGTGTATGCTGATTTATACGACTTGGTGCTGCTCATGTAGTCTGTTGTGTGACGGCTGTGGTGCTGCGCGTTGTAACTAGATTGGTGAGCGCCGAGATTTGTTTGGTTATCTCTTCTAACCTATCATGTACATTTTTCCTATTGCTGTTATTGTGCTGGTTCCCACAACCTGGAGCATTGTTGTGGCCTCCCCGGTGGGACTGGCCACGCCCCTTCCTATGGGCACGTGATTCTGACAGGTGGGATGTTCATTGTGTGATGCGGTGTTGTTGAGGCCTGTTGCTAATGTTGGTGCGGATGCAGAGGTGGTGTCAGTTGCGATAAGGATGTGTGCGTTATTCAACTCATTGACATGATGTAATTGATGCCGATTGGCTTTCTCCTGCTCCGGGAAGTTTTCTATTCTGACTGCCATTGCAGTCAGGGACTGAAAAGTGTTATGTTCCTGGAGGAATAGTTTTTCTTTAAGAGCGGGCTCACCACTTAACGCGTCGATGACGCTGTCGAGATCAAGGTGCGTGACTCACTCACGATTCGTACTGGGGTAAGCGCATGTGACGAGTCGCCGAATGTGACTGGGCAACTCTGGCAGGGTTTCCTCGGCGCATTTCCGTAGATTTTGTCATTGAAGACAGCTCGTTTCACCAAGGGCCATGTCCCCGAATCTTTGCGACAATGTGCTTTCAAGCTCCGTGTAGGCTGGCATATTATCCGACCCCAAATCTGCCAGAACCTGAAGGGCCTTGCCTGACAGTTTTGCGGCCAGATACTCTCCCATCTGTTGATCTGTCCACCGGTTGGTATGGCTAATGATTTCAAATTGGCATTTATAATTGGCCCAGTCACTCTCCCCAGTGAATTCTGGTGGGGGGGGGTAGAGAGACTAAGTCGGTCAGGGCCGTGATATGGTGTTGCCAGCACGAATCCTGGTGGTGGTGCAGGGGAGTGGTGTGAATGCGGATGCTGGTCTGTGTGTTGGTGGTGCTGTTGGTGGTATATCTCATTTGTGTCGATGGTTCTGGTGTCGTGTCCATGATGGCGTTTCCCCCTGATGATGTTCAGTGCGAAATAAATGTGTGGGTTGTGCTGAATGCCGTATTGGTGCCGATTGATAAACCGCAGGTGGCGTGCAATGTATATGTTGCAGAAGCTCTACTGAGTGCTGAGTCGGGCGTTGTTCGTATGGAGAGGGTCCAGGTGACTGACGAGGATGGTGTGTGCTGCGTGAATGTGTGTACCTTCTGTTGTAGGATTGTAATGGTGATCCTGTATCCCAATGTTCATACCGTGATACCACAGGGTAGCACGGAGATTAAGTTCTTATTATGGATGATATGGGATACGGTGCTTAAGGGGCAGGCCCTGAGTCACCTCCTGATGGTGCTAGTCAACGCACGGTATGATGTGCCCCATAGGGGTCTTTCTCGTGGTCGACCATGGTCCAGCTGAGATGTTAGTTGCCTATCGTGGATGTCCGACAAGGTAATGTAATGGGTACCCACCTGTGAGGCATCGCAGAATCTCCCCTCGCTGATTGGTGAGTACCCGTGTTGATATGGCGCTGGGAATTCTGCACCAGGGAAATTTTGGTCATAATCGGTAAGGACACGTGCAGCTCTCCTATCATAAGATGCTACCTCAACATCAAGGGCGTTCTGATCATCCGATGAAGGAGACGGAGATGCACGGGTGTTGAGTGTGGATGTGGGTTCGCTTCTTGTTCGAGCCACACATGGGGCATCACTTGTAGCCTCCGGGGTAGGTACGCAGTGCTCTGTCTGAATATTCTGTTCCTCTGCACCGGATGTACACGATGCATGGTCTAGCTGGTTAGCAGCGGTTCTCAGGGTTATGGATCGTGTTTCGCGACTCTCCAGAATGTACAAAGACCGACTTCTAGAGCCAGTGGAACGATAACATTCCAGTGGGGCCGTGTGACCATTGCCGCTGAGATTGAACCACACCGTCTTGTCCCGGCTGTTCATGTTACTGGTATGATGGTCCATTACTCAATTTGAGAGTTAGACATAAATAATAAAATAATATAACTACAGCAAATAATGCTACTCGTTTGCTAGTATGAGAGAAAAAATAAAGTACATGGAATTAAGTTGGTGTCTTGTTTATTGTGGGCTCATCAGGGGTACCTCGCCGATCTTCAAATCGGTGAGGTAACCCTGCAAGGGAGAGTCCTAGCGCAGTCAATTATGCAGTTTAATATAAATTATTATACCCCTAACAAAATATTATTGTTGCGAGAGAAAAGTGCCTCGCATGGGCCTCCATCACAGGAAAATGTCTTCAACACCGAAGCGGAGAAAGAGAGTTGTCAAAAAGGGCCACTCTCTTGTTCAAACATATGCTAAGTGTGTAGTGTGGGTTAACCGAGTGAAACTGTATACTATCGTGGTGCAAGCTGAATTACGTGAAGATGGGGTGGATGATTTCCAGAGAATTCAACACCGTCATCTTATGTAGATTAAAGATACTGCATTGGTAGTTGCCACTTTATTTATGCGGTCCTTCTGCTATACCCAAACCTAACCGTTACTTGTTAGGTCTATGTTCGATGCTTTGGCCGCATGTAGCAGGTAGATCTGCATATCTTTTAAATACATGCCCGACTGGCGGAAATGCTCGACTTCCCTATGGTCACCTTATGGAGCATCCCCATCAGAAAGACAGCGAGCAGACATATCATGGTGTGGCAGCTCCGGAATCATATAATGATCCCATTACTTACCACACTGCGACCACATACAAAAATCACTAGGATAAGACATATTTACAAAAGCATTTGAGAACCACATATAAATACTTTTACGGTGGGGATAAGACGGATATCCCACTATAGTGACCTTCCCATGATGGCGTGGTGGGTTCCAAGACCGCACCCAGTCACTGTGAAGAGTTAGAGGGAGATCCGTGTCCCATCTATCACCTGGTTTGTTGGGGACAGATCATATAGGATCTGATCCCTGGGACTAACATTTTTACCTGTCGTTAGGGTTATGTTAAGAATGCCCAGAGATGCACTGCTGGCCAGTTAAAATAATATAAAGTTTTCGCAGTGCTTCCTACTTTGGCATGGATATTTATGCTAACTGGTATCTGACAATACAGAGGGGTGTTTGCGGAATCGACACTTTAGTCTTCGCCGCTTGGAAATCCCAATAGTTTCCAGTGTCAGATGGCACCAATGTGTCCAAGGGAGGTCCAGACAAGTATAAGCCTTACGGCTGGAGGAATGCAGGAAGAAACAATCGCTCATATATTAATAAGCAGGCCTTAAGGTATATAATTTATACCACCTAGCCAGTGTACAGTGTTACATTTCCGCTACATCCAGAAAAGAGGTTTACACAAATGACTCCTAACGAGCGACCGTCCCTAACTACTTTTAAACCTATCCTATCGAGCCAGAATAGCCAGGTTTAGTCGATCTTATGTCAGGTTCACTTAATGAGAACCTGAATAGTGACCTCAGTGAAAAAGTTATGCTGGAGGAAAAAGGTGATGCAGGTTTATTGTTGCTGTATAGTGTAGCCTAGCATACTGCGGCCCTAGCATTTTATATAAAATAAACAAAACAAGTAACTAGGATGGCTGCTGCCATATACATAACTAACTATCACAGTATTGATAATAAATAAGGTCAAACGATCTTGCAGTGCTTGTTAATCATCAGCCCAAAACAAGGATAATATACACAATAAAAATATAAACGATAAAATGCAGTCTCAGGCGACCGGTCAGTACCTATTAGTCATCAATACCTATAAATGTGAAAATACAATAATACAAAAATACAGTTAGATGAGTACCTATTAGTCATCGGTACGGAAAAGTTCATAGATCACTGTAGATGATGTGTCCCGTATGAGGAATGCGAGATGGCTCGATTCTGAAATTGCTGGGCAGATATCCGAAGGCGAACTGTTGATGACGATTGTGGTTGCAGATGTCCACTAGATAGTCATATTAATTTAAACAGTATGACAAGGAGTTCTGTACTGTAACAGAAGTTGGAAACTACCTTTTAGTAATGAAGGGATACAGTTGAAAGTTAAATAATGATGCATGTGCATCTTCCGTGTACACAGTACATGATGCACCGCATAGCTCGTGCGGCGCACCAGGCAAAGTCCCACTAGACTGTGGTCTAAAAGTTAAATGCTATACACAATACATAGCGTGGATTTTGATTACCACTATTTGGCGTGGTCTGGCAGATCTGACGAGTCGTCCACAAAGAATCAACACTTGTTCCACATACTACGAGTTCTTAACATCGGGGCCACAAGGCCTATCCGCTGGAAGGCTCCTCTGGTGTTGTTGGAAGTGAGAGCTTCTCTTTGATTAGTTTATTTGCCCTCTGGTGTAGTCTTCTGGAGAGCATTCAAAAGTTTGGATGCAGATGGGGAGGTTGCGGGCCAGAGATTCATGAAACCCAATACAGCAGGTGGGTATCTGCGTCCTGTAACTCTCTAGCCACACAACCTTCCACCTTCTGTCTCATTCTGGAGTGTGGTCTCGATTCTCGGTTCTTCGCACCTTTTATACTCCTCGGGATGTCATAGCGAGAATGCTCAGCCAATCAACGCACGGTCTGTAGCCAATCAGCATGCGAGCTGGACGGGCAAGGAAGTTATCACGTGATAAACATCCTCCCCATCCATTTAGTACATACACGTGCCTATGACGTTTTCAATATTTTGAGCGTAATTTAGGGAGAAAATGGGGATAATTCGATCATTTCTGGACCGATTTTAAGATGATTTACAGTTTTTAATTCCTCGTTTCATTCGGGTCCTGATAGGTACCAAGAACGACAAGGATAACATAATTTAAAGAAATTGCATGCACCAACTCGGTACATGTTAGCATGCATCTTCTCCCAACGCTGACACGTCTTGTCAGGGAAGCTCTAATACATACAGAACAAACAACACCATTCCGTTTTTACATACTTATTAAATTAGTAGCAAACAAGTACGAGTGTTTGACAGCTATAGTATATTTTTATGTCTCAATCCTAAATTAGTAATAATGAACCGACATACCTGTGACACCAACAGCTGGGACGAAACGGTGAGGTTCAACTTCAGCGGCAATGGTCGCATGGCCTCACTGGAATGTGATCGTACTACCGACTCTAGAGGTCGGTCTTTGTTGAGTGCAGAGAGGTGTGATTATTCTCCAATATCCCCGGAGCCAGCTAGCCAGCATCATCGGGCTGACATACCGTGCACCTGCGGTACCGATGATCGGGATGAATACATGGAGCAGCGCATACCCCTGGAGGCTACATATATTTGGTGAGATAATAACCGTTGCCGTAATTATATGTATACTGACATCTGGTGGTGAATTGCCAATAAGTGCTGTATTCGGTGTTATGAACGCTTCATAGTCATTGGCACTAGAACTTAATATCACAGTTCCATTTATAGCTATGTAGAGGTACCTGTAACTTGGTACTAATGAAAGTTGCCTCCATGGTTGGAGAGGCTGGTGATAGGTTTACGGCACAAGACGATCCATGCTATCTAGCTCACTGACAGCATGGAGGGCAGAGTTCCCAACCAGTAATGAAAAGGTCAAAACATGATGCACTAGAAATGTGCTACGTTTGGTTTCCACTGATTGACGTGGTTCAGCTGGTTTTGCGAGACATCAGATGGATCATTCATTCTACATTTTGCGTTTGGCCGAAACCATGCTCGTACTCTTACTGGTTCCCACTAGTTGGTGGTTGGGCAACCTGAATTTAGAATTTAGTTTATTAGCCCCTGGGCACTGGGCTGTCAAAAAGTGAGTACAGCGTTGTGTTTTTGTGTGAGAGGCCGGAGTGGGGCGCATGTTTTGTGCTTAATATACGTTGGTGTAGATTGTCAATAGACACGCTCTACGTAGTAGGCTGCTAAATGACTACCCACTCTGACAATCTCCCATCCGACTGAAGATTACAGGGTATGACATCCAACCAGCGAGTGATGTTGTAGCGCTCAACCAATCAGTGTGCACTTCATAGCAAGCTAGCATAAATCGGTCATGTGTCTATGATGTCACACTACCTCACTCATGTGTGATGATGTTCTTACCAAGTTGTAAACACATACTATCGCCTGTTTTTAATATACTGATATCTCAGCCATTCCTAAACAGATTTCAATTCTGTTAATGGGTTCGTTCTTCCTGACGAATCATGGTCTTGATTCATACCAAGACGTACTGAATTGGGCCCATATTAAGAAATTAAGTAACATGGGCAACTATATATATATATATATATATATATATATATATATATATATATATATATATATATATATATATATATATATATATATATATATATATATATATATATATATATAAGAAAGCTATTCCCAATAGGCACAGCGTGCGTGAGCTATCTCGAATGACGTGCATGTGCACTGTGTGCTCTTGAGGACTCTAATTATCTGAGTGTTCTCTCGGATGGCTAACGCACAAACCTATATACCAACAGGGATGTGGCAGGAGCATCTCAGATAGAGCTGTTTCGTAACCTGGCAATCTGTCAGTCTGTACCCGACTGAGCGATTCAAACTACGGTACACAACTGCATCTGCTTCAACATATATCTCGCCTCCAGTGTTAATTAGCAATCAGATGTGTATGTCAATCAGCAGCTACAATCTGCTTTACCAGAGTCCCATCTACGTGGCTTCTGGATAGGTGGTACTATTTGGGCTGCAGGCATTACGCTTGCACTACTGTAATCATGCACAGCATTAAATCTACTTGCATTAATGGTATTCAGCTGACGTCTTGAGATTTGCCTCTTGGGTGAAATTTTTTAGCCTACTCGACGCACCACTAAACCGTAGGTTGAAAGAACAAGACAGGATTATGTTGAGTCGGCCTGGATAGTGAATACGTATAATTATATAGCTGTGTATGCTAGATAACTATGGCACTGATCTTACTAGATACTCATCACTGATCATGCTAGGTCTATGCATGCTGGGTATGGTACAGTTTATGCTGAATTAATATGGCAGCTTTTAATTAGACTTATACTTATCTCATACTACCTTTAATACGCTTTAAGCTTGTGGGTAGATCCTAATTAGGACCTATTTGGGTTTTGTAAGCAGGCACTGTTTACAGCAGAATATTTTATGTGCATATGCTCTTGAATATACCAGAAACTAATCCAGAATTTGTTTAGTCTATTTTTAAAACAATTTAGACTCGGCGCATTTCCTACAAATTCTGATAAGTTATTCCAAACGTTGATAATACGATTTGGAAAAAAGTGTTGCCTTATTGATTTATTTGATTGTTCCTCTTTTAACTTTAGATTGTATTGGAATTTCGATCTAATTCGAGATATTGACATTGATTATTGTAAGACTTGTGAAGATGCTTATAAGAATTTCAATCATATCCCCCTCGTCAACGGCTGTAATACATGGAAGTCTGTGTAAATAGGTATGGTCTTTTAGTGCACTAAATTTCAGCTGACAACCTATGTTAATACCTAAATCTTTTTCAGTGTTGTTTTCGTTTAGTTTTACACATCTGCCAGGTGTATCGCACAGCACTTATCTGAGTTTTAACTGAATTTGCCATGTGAGGCACCAATTTTCGATTTACATTCAAGATATTTAAGCGAAAATCGGTGCATCACTTTAGTTAGAGAGCACGTTCGAGTTTCAGACATTTTCGTCAATTTTTCATGGAGTTATGCCCCTTTCGCAATGCAAAAAATATTAGTTTTCCGCACTTTTCTTCGCAGTCTTTCAAGATATTGTACTGAAAATTGCTAAATTTGTTATGAGAAGTTAAAGACCAAGTTCGAGTTTCGGGTGTATGCGTAAATTTTTGATGGAGTTATGCCCCCTTTCGACCTATGAAATACGAAAAATATTAGTTTTCCACCCTTTTTCTCGCATTCTTTCAAGATATTCAACTGAGAATTGGTGCATTACTTTATTATGAGCAAATACAGATCAAGTTCCAGTTGTATTTCGCGAGATCTCCTTCGATTCGAGATCGAGAAAAGTATCTCGTATGTATTGAGTAGCCATTGGCGTAGTGATTTTCACCAGAATATGGTGGTAGAGAGAATTGAAACTTAAAAGGACACGAGCACTACTCTCCTCATACTAGACACTATTAATGCACGTAAAGAGAGATGATATAAAGACTATAGTAGTCTGTATGAGAAGAAGTTAACAGAAATATAGTCCCTCTGAATTCGTCGTAAAATTCAAATCTGTCGCACGTCTGTCGCGCACAAAATGAGGTCAAGATTTTGCTGACGTTGCGTGGATATTGATATCACACGAACCACTGGGTGGATCAATTCCATTTACATGTCTGTATTAAGCTAGTGATACTGAGGTTAAGATGATGCCAAAATTAACAGAATCCATAGTGTTCCTTTTACAGTCCGCTACGGAGATGGACTGGGTCCTGATATGTATGGTCGCCGAAGTGGAGTCTGTGTAACAGCCTAATCGTTGTGATGATGTAATAAGATGGCCGGTCAATGCAATGAAAATGTATTTTCGTAAAAGCCACGCCTCTATTTTTAGATTGATCAAGTTCGAGTTTCAGGCCTTTGCATCATTTTTATACGCCCGCACAAAGCTGTGATGTGATGGTGCTCGCCGTCCATCCGTCCGTCCGTCCGTCCGTCTGATTCTTGTCCGAAGCAGATCTCGAAGAGCCTTGAACCTACACTCACACATTTTTTTTCAGCAGATGTATTACCTATAGATGAAGTGTCATGATTTAGATTCAGCAAAATCCTCCCATATTCGCTAGAGTTATCTCCCTTGAAAGCTTAAAATTTGTCAAAATTTTCTTGTCCAGGACAGATCTCGAAGAGTTTTGAACCTACACTCACAATTTTTTTTCCAGCAGATGTTGTAGGAATAGACGAAGTGTCATGATTTCGTTTCGGAAAAATCCGCCCATATTCTTTTGCAGTAGATGTGTTAGGGATGGACGAAGTGTCATGGTGATATCGGTTCGGCAAAATCCGCTCATATTTGACAGCGTTATCTCCCTTGAAAAGCTAAAATTCGTCAAAATTGTGTTGTTCGGTCCATATCAGCAGGTGTTTTAAGGGATAAACGAACTGTCATAATTTTGTTTTGGCAAAATCCGCCCATATTCGCCAGCGTTACCTCCCTTGAAAGATTAAAATTCATCAAAATTGTCTTGTTGTAATTGTAATGATTACTGCTGCTGCGAAGACTTTCAAGATGTTTAGTGATGTCTTTGCCTTGAATTCCAAATGTGTACCTAATAGAAGTTGCCCCCCTCCTCCCACAACCACCCCACCCCTTTCTCAGAGAACTATCAAAGATTTTAATAGAAGTCGCTCCCCCCCCCACACACCCCACACCCCAACCCACCTTTCTTAGAGAACTATCAAAGACTAACTGTTCACATTTAGCATTCCTCAAACAACTATGCCTGCGGGCGTATGTTGAGTTTCACTAAAACTCTTGTTTGATGGAGTTATGTCCCCTTTCGACTTATGAAATACAAACATATCAGCTTTCAAGACTTTCCTTGTCCTTTACCATATATTGAGACTTGGTTTATTGCTATGTTATGAGAAGTTACAGATCAAGTTCGAGTTTCCGCTGCTTTTGACAATTTTTTATGAAATTTTTGACTGTCAATCTCTAAAGATTTATATCACCAGGTAGGGGACATGTTTTGCAAAGCAATACTTACAGAATGCTTGTTAAACATTAAGTTATCTCTCAATATACCCGAAATAATCAATTCTCAGTGTACAGTCTACGGCCAATAGACAATAAGGAGGGAGATAATAATGCAACCACATTTCTCAGATAGTAGTAATTATCTCCCTTTAATTAGCAATTTGCTGCGGCATACTCGCACCACCCATAGAGGTAGTTATATTGACTCGTATAGATAACTCTATGCCACCACCACTAAGGCATTAACTATTACAAATATATGTACTCAAGTTTGTAAGTTATGCATGTTATAATATTTAAATTTCATCTATAATTCTGTCATTTCTACATGATTACCACCAGTCTTGACAAAGACTTGCATGTGCATCATGCGTAAATATGTTAGTTATCAGGATTTATGTATATATACATTTATTGACCCGCATCACTTCGCAGCACTACAAGTACATTGTGATTGGTCTGTTTTGATTTGCTCAGCGAGGCGTAGCGTGAATGAACCCCCCCCCCCCACCCCCAATGGCTTGAATACACTATTTGCTATTCATGACATGCATCAAATCAGCAAAACCGTTTGAGTATTGAGAGGATCAGAATCGGAATCCCGTTTCAATCTATTTTCTCAATTTTAGGGCATATATGTGAACAATTATATGTAAATCCCAATTATTTTGAAAAAACGATTTGATTGAAAGTTGCTGCTGTCTTAGGCAGCAACAACTTTCAATCAAATTGTTTTCAAACTATTCAGCAGATTTCATATTTACCTTCAATTAAGCTGAGACATTTATAAAAATCACTATGTAAATAAGTTAAAAGAACTATTGAGAGCCTGAACGATCTTTTATGTGCCGAAATAAAGGATTTATGCGCTAAATGGTGAAATCCCAAGTGATTCAATTAACATTATTATCACTAGTTATATGCCAGTATACGTTTATTATTGTTAATATTTCAGTCTGATTTGTCACTGGCAATTAATATACCACGCTTTCAATTATCATGTGCACCCAACCGCTACCGGACCTTAGATTTGAGTCATGGCAGCTCCCTTTATAGCATTGATGTTGATGGGTCAGACGTTAATATTTGCTAAACTCAGTAATCATTCAAAAAGGAATATGTTGTGTGGGAACAGGTAACAGCTATCCAAAAAGACATAAAACAGGTAATATACTACTACATGTACATACATTGTAACCATTTTAGTCATATTATTTGTTGAACCGTTTTATTCAAGATTCAAGATTGTTTGTTTTCATATTTAATACATAGTTTTTACGTTTACACAAGGGGTAGTGTTTATTTTCATAGATAATACATAGGTTTTACGTTTACACAAGGGGTAGTCCACCAAAGGCTAATCTTTTACCCCTTACATTTACCATATAATGCGTCACAAAACGCATGATTTTGTGATAGTTGGACATATTGGATGAAGATAATAATATATCATGTTCACAGATACGTGTTAAATGTATACATTTGTAGATATTCATGTTATTTATTTTTTCTAAATATGGATTTTTTATTTGAAATGGATTTTTTAATGCAATGGAGCGTTCTACTTTTGGCTAAACCCCGCCCATTTCTAGTTAAGCTCCACCCACACCTCGCTTGTGTTGGGATCGCACGATCACTGAACTCCTGGACTATCAATTTCCAGAAAAGTACAGGTAAGCTGTTGAATATTCTGAAACTAATTTAACTGGGCGCTGTTACTGCCTATTAAATAGTAAATACATACAATTCATACAACAATGCGTAGTTTGACACCACTTAAGCATTCATGACTTACTTATCTATGTCATTCATGACATCTGATTATTACGTCATCCTTCGAGTCACATCATTGATTATGATATCATATGATGGATGAATAAACTGGAAAAGTCCATTCTCCCGTGTAGTGTTGGTAGAGGCGGCGGTGACAGAAACCGAGGCAGTGGTGGCTATCATGTATTGTATATGTTGGCATCTGTTTTGTGCATAATTATTTTTGATTAACACTTTGAACCCTGATATCCCGGAATCGCAATATCTATGCAAAGCTATATAGTTAAGCGGTTGAATATTTTGAGGCCAGTGCTAAAATTCTACTCGCAGTGAAATTAGCTTCGATAACCGAGCCAGTCATTCCAGTGGTAAAATTTAAAAAATAATCTTCTCTTGGTCTGCAAATGGACATTTTCTTTGAGCAAATTGAAATTTGTTAAATGAGGGTTAAAGGGTTAAGAGTTGTGTTCAACCATACATGCCTCACCTCCATCTTACTGCACTATGTATCACACTCACTAATGATGTTATGTCTTCATATTCTTTACTATATGTCTTTGCAAAATATGTGATATTATATTTATTCACATTCGTTTTGAAAAAGATATTGCAATCGCCTCCACCCGCCTATCTGTCCACCCATCCATCCATCTATGTCCTCTGAAACAGTTTGTTGGAACTTGATTGGGGTTGGGAGGGGGTTGGGTGGAGGTTGGGTGGGGTGGGGGGGGGAATGGGGAGGGTGCAGAGTGGAGTTGGGGGCCAAAAAGTCAAGGTTGGTGGAATTTAACCAAATAGGGTATGTTAGTTACCCATATGATTCAAATTGCACATTAAGCTCAACCAAATGTGAGTTACCCATATGATTACAGATTGTACATCAGGCTGTGTGGCGGGGATATTGGATTTTTGTATTTGATGGATTTTGAAGCCGAAATTGGATCTATATAGGTTTTTGAATATGCTGATTTGAAATTTTGACTTTTGAAACCATCGGATAAACAGTTTATTTTTCCCACCAAAAACTCATATACTAAAGCAATAGGAACCTTAAAATGTCTTCTCGAGAACCACTGGCCGATTTCAATTATATGTGGCAGATCCTTAGGGCATAGAGGTCCAAGTTTGCTCATAAAAAGCCGATTGGCCAATTTGTCCAGCAGTCATCCTGGATTTTGACTGATTTTTAGAAACGTCTTAAAATGTTCTGCGAAACAACTTACGGGATTGATTTAAGACTGTTTTTGGATATGCTGATTTCAAATTTGGCAAGTTCCAAACTGTCGGAAATAACAGATTGGTAGCCATCTTGGATATTTTTTTTCTGACGAAAACTCCCATAGTAAAGCCATGGGAAATGGAAAATATTACCTCGTGAACCACTGGACCGATTTTAGCCAAATTTTGTAGTACACATCCTTGTTCTTGCTCTACATAAAGGCTATGTATCACCTTTCTAGTTGAAATGCTTTTGTTCCACATGTTCCAGGTGTGAGATACGGGCACCTGATCAGAATGCCCAAGTGAGCTTATGTCGTGGCCCTCAACCTTTTACTTAAATGTGTTCTCAAGAACCTCTTGGCCAATTCCCATTATATTTGACAGGAAGCTTCATTAGGGTTAAGAGATCCAAATTCATTCAAAAGAAGCTGAGTAGCTGAATTGGCCAGTCACCCTAACCCTAACCCTTCATTTTGCACTATTTTTAGAAACACCTTAAAAAATCTCAGAGACTGCTTGGAAGATTGATCCAAAACCCGAGAAACATCATCTACAGCAATAGATGAACCAAATTTGTAAAAGAGAACCTGATTGGTCGAGTACATATAGCTTGTCGGGCATACTCCTCGGGCATCTTGGATGATCTAGGTTGAAAAAAACCAACTTCTTTTGAACTGCTAAAGGGATCAGGCAGCAACTTTGTAAATATAATTAGGGATGGAGGGCCAATCAAGTTTGTTCAAGTGAAGTTGGTATGTTAAAAACCTGCCTGCATCGATCAATCAGAATTTAGTGTTTGGTGGGCATATTGGAATTTTAAATTTTGGTAGAATTTGAAGTAAAAAAATTTATGGGATTATTTTTCCGCCAATGGCCTATATATAGAAAATGAAATATTGGAAAATTCAAATGTCTTCTCAAGATTCAACCGGTTGGATGATTTCAATTATATTTTTATATTTGGGACAGCAGGCCAAGGACAACCAAGTTAGTTGAAAAGAAGGCGATTGGCCGATTTGGCTAGAGGCCAAACCATTAATATTGCATTGGTTTTTAAAATGCCTTTAAAAATCAAAAAAAAAAGTCTAATTCAAAACTGCTTGGCAGATTGATTTTGAAAATCATGAAACCATCATCTAGGGCAACAGGTGGAATGCCAAATACTTTGGCAGCCATCTTGGATGAATTATTTTTCACAAAAACGACTCATCCCGAACCACTGAATAAATCAGGCCGCAATTTTGGCAAATATTACTAGGGGCTGTGGGTGGCATTCAAGTTTGTTCTAGGGAAGTTGGTAGTAAAACGACCAAACAGCGTTTTGCCCGGTTTTGGCGACCATATTGGAATTTTTTAGTTGATGGATTTTGAAGCCTAAATTGGTTGTATATAGGTTTATATATTACTGATGATGTCACAATTTTGTCCTTTTACCAAAACTTGATCCTATAGACGAAGAATTGGAAAATTCAGATGTTACACATGAACCATGGGGCCCATTGGAATAAATTTTGGCAGGAAGCATCCTTATGGCATAGAGATAATGCAAGATTGTTCAAATGAATGTGCTTGTTCGGTTTGCCTGGTGGCAAATTCTATTAGGAAATGAATGGGAACAGGTTTAAAAGACTTCTTCCCAAGAAGGACCACTTGGTTGATGTCAATTATATTTGGTATGAAGTATCGATAAGGCATCAAGATCCAAGTTTCTTGAAATGAAACTGGTTGATCCATTTCGGCGGTGGCTATCTTGGACGTTACTCTATTTTTAGAAACACGTTTAAAGATCTCTGAAACCGCTTAGCCGATTGATTTGAAACTCAAGAAACTTCATCTAGGGCAAGGGTTGAAATGAGTTTTACCAAGAGAACATGATTGGTTAATTTGCCTGGCAGCCATCTTGGATGACTTAGATTTTACTAAATATCTCCGGAACTGCTCTAGGGATATTGTGCTGAAATTTTGGAAATATGATTAAGGACTAAGTGGTATTCAAGTTTGTTCACAGGAGGTTTGTATGATTAAATATGTGGCCACCATCGACCAATCAGAGGCTAGCATTTTATAGGTTCTAGACTGTGATGGTTAAAGCGTTAAACCATCCCCTACTTGTTTAATATATTTATTAACAATTTAATGGTCAAGCTGGCCAAAACCTGCCTCTGCAGTTGTCTTGAGGAGTGCCATTTTGCAGACCAAGAGATCATTATTTCTGAAAATTTACCTCTGAATTGGCTGGCTCGGTTAACTGAGCCAGTCATTTCAGAGTTAAAATTTAAGAAATTAGTCTTCTCTTGGTCAGCAAATGGACATTCACTATGCAAGTAGTTTGATTTCCTCTGAAAATTTTGGCCAGCAAATGGTTAATTGATCCATAAATAGGTGACACACGCTTGGTTATAGTTGTATATATGTGTGATGTCGTCATCGTGGATGAGCAATTTTTTACTGGCCATAGCTCAGTACATCCTGAACTCAATTATATATATGGATATTCAAAATCATGCCCACTCACAATTTAAAGGGATGTTAATCTCATATCAAAGATTGTATTGTACTAATAGATTATCGTATATAGATTCCATATCATCCATAGCCATATCCTGTCACATTCACCCCATATCTGTCTCACAAGTATCTGATGTGTAATATCGCCTAAATGTTGAACAGTGATTGCCGCAATTTCATCTCCTCAAGCGATAGCGTGTGGTGTCATGTAAGTGCCAATACATTATATTCTTTATTATGTAATGCTCATCTTGTTGAATATTTTGGAAATTTTTAAGATGATGAACTTCAAAGGATAAGGATATTACTGATTGTCCGAAAATTGAAAAACGGTTTCTCCTTCGATCAATTCTTACCATTCTGTTACTTCTGATAAACAGCTGGCCTTGACAGCTGGCTCTAGGACTATAGACTTAGAAAGCTTTACCGACTCCTTGGAACCGGGTACTCGGCTCCCAACTGCCGAGTACCCGTCTACCATAGAGCTCATTCTTGTTTGCATAGCAACAAGAGCTATACATGCTTTTTGCAGTGGAAAGATTGAGAAATAAAAATCTAAGTCTTTGTTTAACTGTGATTGTGATAGCTAGTGACTCTCTTGCAAGAATAATTGGATAATATGGATACCGCCGATGATAACCAGGTCGTATATTTCCGTATTATTCCATAGTTAAAAGACTTAGGTCTCTAAATTTTGTTGTGTCGCATGTTCCAATTTCTAACCCCAAAGAATCTGGGACATGTGTTAACAACGAGGTATGCCGGATGGTCGCCTTCTTTAACCCCAACAGGCAATCGGCAGATATGAAAATAGGTGTTTGCTACAGTATTTGTAACACGAATATCGGCTGACGTCGTTCTCCGTAAGATCCGAGCGGGTGACGTCACACCCGTGGTGCTCGGATGTTTATGTGAAGAAAATTTTTTCATTAATTCGCGCATCTTGTTCTGGGTGCTGCGTACTAAAAATGGTACCAGAAAACTTTGGAATGGTCAGGTTTTGCGTGTTATCACGATCTGTTTGCAATGATCGGTGGTTTCAAAATTCTTGATTAAGATGTGTGGTCTGCGGTTTTACCGTGTGCTGCAGCAGTTTGTTTACATTTTGTTGTTCCTTCACGTATCGTTTTGGCTTTTGTTAGGAGTATAATTTATATTGATGGTAAATATACCCCGAATGCTATGCAATATGATTCCTGGTTCCGTTATACATCCTGGAGGATCAATTATGGGTGTATTTAATGCCCGCTTCATTCATGTCGTCATAATCAATGCGATCTTTTCTGTAACGTTGCGGGGTGGGGTGCGGGAGGGTTACAGTTAATTTATGGTCAAATTATTTGAGAATTAATTGTCTGCCTTCCATCCGTGTCTCGTTCTGCTTGCTTATTGTAGGTTTGTGCTTATTTATAGGCCAAGCCAGCCCCGCCATCATGTGACGAGTGCCACAAGTTCGTACGGGTCCTATTTAAGGACCATGTCTGCTTTAGATGTACTGCATGTAACCTTGATAGTAGGTGTAATGTGTGTGCAGTGTGGTCCGCGGATATGATGTTGAAGTTCCTTGCCCAGAAGGATTTGGCTGGGTCTGACGTGGGGTCAGGCGGTCTGGGGTTAAATCGTGGAGCGTCCGGTTCGGCCGGTGGGGGCGCTCCACATCCTCAGCTGGAGGTGGCAGAGATGGCACCGCCAGCGTGGTTTGGTCCGGCTATGCAGGGCTTTCTGCATAGCGTTCTGCCCATGCTGGTGTCGTCCCTGTTGCCGAAGGTTGTTGGGCAATCTCTCCCCAAGCTTGGTACAGACCCTGTCCTTGGACAGGGTTCTGGACTGGTCACCGAGGGAGCCGTCTCCTATGGCCCCCCTAGCAGTCTCATCGGGCTCCGGCCTGATGGGTTCTGTCTGTCTGCGGCCACCTCCGGGTGGTCCAGTAGTGGTGGCTGGTCCGTCAGGCATGGGAGGTGTCCACCAGGATGGCTCCACGGTTTCTTCATCTAGTGATGACTCTTCGGGGTCTGAAGCCAGGGCAGCGGCTCCGCCCATGGTTGAGGCCAATCTGGTACCGGGCACCGGTCCCGTGATGGTTGGTGTGATGCCAGCTGACACGGTGACGGGTGTGCCGGGCCAGGCGTGGTACTCATCTATCTCGCCTGGTCCGGCGGTCAGACGTGGGTTGCCATTGGCACCCGTGTCTGGCCACGGTTCCGCATCTGCTATGGGTCCGCACGGTTTTCCATGCGGGCCTACTCCATGGACTGGTGTGTTCCATGGGGTGGTGGCGGAACCGTATGGTACCAGAGTTCCTGGCATGTCAGCCGCGGCTCCTAGCAGGGAGGCCATGGCTGGTAGGTCCGTGAACGCATCAACGGGTGATGTGTTCACGGGTGTGTCCTTCTCGGAAGTAGACTGGTCGGAGGCTCTGGCTTGGCTAGCCAGGGTTGACCCGTCTGTGGTTTCGGCCACGGCCGAGGAGGATGCGCCCTGTCAGTCGGTTGCATCGATTAGGACGGGGATCTTGCCCGCAGCCCGCATCCAGTCCGTTGGACTGCATCCACAGCTTATCGAGTTGCTAGAGGCTATTTTTAGCATGGGGGGAATACGACAGGTATGGTGTGGTACCATCGGTTACGGAGGATGACTGATGGGTTCTGGGTGTCCAGAGTGCTGGAGCAGGTGGCCCCGGTCCGGCACTGGTGGACAAGTCCCAGGCACACCATGAGGAAGTCCTGTCCCTATGTGATGAGGGTGTGAGGGCAGCTATGAGTGCTGTCAACCACTCTTATCACCTTCTTCAGTCGGTGTGGGCTGAAGCGGGGGCAGGCCACCCTGTGCCACCTGTGGTGCTTTCGTGCGTAAATGACTGCCCGGTGCTGTCTATGGACGCGCTGGCAAGGGTGCAGGTGCATGTTACAAAGTCCAGGAGGCAAATGGTTCTTGACCATATGCGTCCGGCTACGGCCGTCAGGGAGCGTCTTCTTGGGACGCCCCTGACAGGTCCTAGCATCTTCGGTGGCCAGGCGCGGGCCATCCTAGAGGACACTGCTAGCATTGCGCAGAATCGGTTGGCGGTAAACTTACAGCTGGAGCTAGTGCGGCAAGCGCACGCACTAGGGGCTGTAGGGAAGCCGTTGACTGTTCAACCTTCCAAGAAACAGAAGAATCATTAAAGGCAAGACGAAGGCTAAGCCTAGTGCGGCTTCTGCTTCATCTGGATTTTCTCAGCCGCTGCCGGCGAAGAAAGCCAGGAAGGTTGTAGAGGCTCCTACCCTCCCCAATGTTGCTCTGGATCGCCCTAGAGGCGGGAAGGGCAAGGGGAAGGGGAAGGGTAAGTCCTCAAAGGGCGGAAAGAAGGGAGCGGATCGTACCTGAGGGTACGAGAGCTCCCTTTGTATCCGCCTGGACCGCACCTGTGTGACAGGAACAGCAGTGCCAGTTAGACCTTCCGAGTCAAGACCGAAATGGTTCTCTCTCTCTCTCGTTAACAAAGGGGGGGGGGAGTGGACCGCGAGCCGGACATCCCCGTTAGGCATCGAGGCCTCTATAGTGGGTGGAAGGCTCATGCGTTTCGGCGAGGCTTGGCGAGGTGTGACATCAGACAGTCTGGTCCTGGGATGGTTATCCCAGGGATACATGCCCAAGTGGTGGGACTTTCCGCCACAGAATCTGTCTTTGGCACCTGTCTGGACACCCGTACCAAGGGAACCAGACAAGTTAGAGGCCATTCAAAACGAAGTGTCAGGTTTGCTTCTGAAGGGAGCAATAAAACCAGCAAACCAGAACACTCAAGGCTTCTATTCAAATATGTTCCTTATCCCCAAGAGCACAGAGGGATGGAGACCCATACTCAATCTCAGGCCATTAAATTGGTTTATCCATATGCCTCGGTTCCAGATGGAAACGCTGAGGTCGGTAATGGCAGGGTTGAGGAAGGGAATGTGATGTGTATCGATCGATCTGAAAGATGCATATTTCCACATTCCAATGAACAGGAGTTGTCACAGGTTTCTGAGATTTGCGTTTCAGAATCAAGTATGGGAGTTTATTGTTCTCCGGTTTGGCCTGTCGACTGCTCCAAGGGTTTTCACGGTGACAGCGTTTCTCAGAAAAGAGAACGTGGCGCTACACACCTACATAGACGACTGGCTGATCAAACAGACTCGTCAGCCAGGTTGGACATGGATACTGCTCTGACTCTGAAGTTACCTTCAGATCTAGGCTGGATAGTCAACAAGGAGAAATCCGAGTTGACACCCACTCAACATTTCGTTTATTTGGGGATGCGATTCGATCTCGAGGAGGGCAGGGTTTACCCATCAGAGCCCAGAGTGGTGTCTCTGTTAGCCATCCTCAAGAGTTGTCGAGTGGGAAACCACATTCAGGCGAGGCGGTTTCTTCAGATGCTGGGCATGATGGTCTCCATGGAGCAGGTGATCCCGTACGCTGCTCTAATGCGAAGACCTATCCAGTTGTATCTGATGTCTCTGTGGAAACAGAGAACAGAACCCCTGTCAAAACTGGTGCCAGTTTTGGAGCCGATAATGTCGCATCTTGTATGGTGGAAGGAGCATCAGAATCTCATAGTAGGGGTTTCGCTGCACCTACCCCACCCCCAGCTATCCATGTACATGGATGCATCACTGGAGGGGTGGGGGTCCTGCCTGGGAAAGCACCAGGTCTCTGGCACATGGACTCTGCAGGAGAGCCAGCTGCATATCAATCTGTTGGAAATGATGGCAGTGGAACTGGCATTGGAAGAGTTTCTTCCGATGATCAGGGGCAAGGTGATATTGATACGGTCGGACAATTCGATGGTAGTATCATACATAAATCACCAAGGCGGCACCAGGTCACCCACGCTGTGTATCAAGGTGTGGCACTTGATTCAATGGTGCAGGAATTACTCGGTTGTTTTGAAAGCAGCTCACAATCCTGGTCGATTGAACATTCTGGCAGATGCTTGGTCTCGCAGACAGAGAATTCTGCCAACAGAATGGTCCCTCAACCCTCCAGTTCTACGAAGGATCTTCGAGCATTGGGGCAAACCCAACATGGACTTGTTCGCCACAAGGGAAAATGCTCAAATCATGACTTATGTCTCGCCGATTCCAGATCCAAATGCCGTTGATACAGACGCTCTGGCGATAAGCTGGAGGGGGATGCACGCTTACGCGTACCCATCCACCATTCTTCTGCCGAAGGTATTGGTGAAGATCAGGGAGGAACCGTGTCTGGTCCTGCTAATAGCGCCGTATTGGCCCAGCAGGGCGTGGTTCACGGAGCTGCTAGATCTGCGGGTGGAAAACCCAGTGCAGTTGCCCGAGATTCCGAACATAATCTCCCAGGCCAAGGGACGCTTCCTACACGAGCGTACAGAAATGTTCAAATTGACGGCGTGGATGTTATTAAACAACATTCCACATCGGAAGGCTTTTCTCGACAAGCTGCTGATTTCATCGCGGCTGCGAGGAGGTCAACCTTCAAGTCATATAACAACAAGGTTAACAAATTTGCAGACTGGTGTGAAGAAAAGGGTATTGATACCTTTCAATCCACTATTCAGCAAATAGCAGACTTTCTCTGTGAGCTGTTCTTTTCAGGACTAGCTCCCGTCACAATTGCTGGATACAAGTCAGCTTTGGCATCAGTTATCCCTTGTCTAGCCAACAGGGATAGTCCAGAGGTGGCCCAGTTAAATGTGATGGTGAAGGGAATGAGCAATCTCTGACCGAGACAACCGGTAGTCATTCCAGCCTGGAGTCTATCTTTGGTGCTTAATGTACTGGCCAAGCACCCTTTCGAACCGTTGCGTTCGGCTAGTCTAAAGCACTTGGCTCTAAAGGCGGTCTTTCTATTGGCAGCTTCCTCAGCTAGAAGGTGCAGTGAGATCCATGCGCTTTCGGCAGAGAGGGACCGATATATTGTCTCCGGAGAGGGTCTGCGTCTTCTGCCAAAAGCAGAGTTTATGTCAAAGAATCAATCTTTGAGATATCCCAGCAAACCGATCATAATACCGCAGTTAACAAGGTTTGATCGTGATGCCAGTGTCTGGTGCCCGGTCCGTGCTTTGACTAAGTACAGGAAACGGACTGACTCGTTACGGTCGAACGATAGACATTTATGGATCTGCCATAAGAAGCCTCATGGCGCCGCATCCATGGATACTATCTCTCATTGGGTAGTCGAATGCATTCAGACTACTCATGAGATGGCGACTGGGCACCAGGTGCAAGGCGCAAGGGCACACGATGTTAGAGGAATAGCCGCCTCGACTGCCCTTTACAGTGGTGTTCCGTTAGAGGACATCATGGCCGTTGCACAATGGCACTGTGAGTCCTCATTCACGGATTACAACCAGATTGTGTCACTGATGGCCGGACCAGTGAATGGTTGGAGGCGGTACGTCTGGAGTCCATTTATCATGAGGTAATTCAAGATTGAGAGTTTTTTGTATTCTGTCTATATATCATGTTCATTCATCTTATATATTCATGCTCATTCCCAGGCTAATACATGTGTATATGCAAGGAGTAGTTAACCCTCTTGGCATATTTGTGTTTTCAGGCGAGATACATGTTCGTGAGTTCTCTTAGGAGAAAAAGGGGTGGGGGGTGTGGGGCAGTGATGCGAATGTGATTCGGTCCCGTTAACTTGACGGTCCTTTTTAGGTCTCCGTTAGTCAAGTTTTTAAGTCTAACTCTTTCTCCAAGGGGCAAAAATAGCATTTATCATTTACCCGCCAGGTTACTGACCAAATCTGGTGTATATCAGAAGTAACAGAATGGTGAGTATTGATCGAAGGAGATTGAAGGAAATGTAAATTTCCCTTTCTCCGAGATCTAACAATACTCACCATTCTGTTACGGACCCAGCCTCCCAGCCCCAGCCATGGATTTCTCTTGTTTGGTGGCTATGCAAACAATATGAGCTCTATGGTAGATGGGTACTCGGCAGTTGGGAGCCGAGTACCCAGTTCTAACAATACTCACCATTCTGTTACGGACCCAGCCTCCCAGCCCCAGCCATGGATTTCTCTTGTTTGGTGGCTATGCAAACAATATGAGCTCTATGGTAGATGGGTACTCGGCAGTTGGGAGCCGAGTACCCGGTTCCAAGGAGTCGGTAAAGCTTTCTAAGTCTATAGTCCTAGAGCCAGCGTTCAAGGCCAGCTGTATATCAGAAGTAACAGAATGGTGAGTATTGTTAGATCTCAGAGAAAGGGAAATTTACATTTCCTTCAATCTTAATTTTAAAGCAATCAAGCAGGTATAAGCTGTGAATATTTTGAAAACTATTTGACTCCGGGAAGCATTTGTTATTGAAGGCACTGGAGAATATTTTAGAAACTGTGTTTATATTTCATTGTATATCTATAGTTTATTTAGAGACGAGTTGATATGTAATTACTACATCCTCATGATATAATTATGTTGGTTATTTAGGACCTGCACTGGAAGTTGTGGAAGCCCTAGATTGATCACGACATCTGTCCGTCTCTCCATCCATTGTGATATCTTGTAAAGAGCATATCATACAGAGCCGCTTATGATATTTGACTGTTACCGGTATAATGCCACACTTATGATACGCAGATGTGCCTTTTGAAGGAATCATTTCACCATTATCGGCCTAAGATTTTGGGTGAAAATGTTTTTTTAATGCAAAAATTCACTACTTTTCTCTATGTTCTCATAAATGCTTCTTTATTAGATGGGTAGATGTGCCTTTTGAAAGAATGACCGTTAAAGATTTTGGGTGAAAATGGTCTTTCAATGCAAAAACTAACAATTTTCGTCAATATTCTCGTAAACAGCATATCATACAGAATCACTTAAAATAATCCACCTTTATAGGTTCAAGATTTTGGGTGAAAATGGGCTTTTAATGCTAAAACTCACGATTTTTGCCAATTTTCTCATAAACAGCATGCTATACAGAATCGCTTAAAATACTTATTTAATCAAATTTAGGTTTGATTGGCGTCTATCGAGTCCCTGATTTCAGGTCCCATTCGCGAAATATTTAATGAAACTTGGCAGGTGGCTTTTTATGATAGGTACATGGGGACTGGGTGGGGTTGGGGATGACCTATGGCAACATTAGCTCCCAAGTCAAATTAGTTTTAAAATAGTCAACACAATGTTTATTAAATTGTAAATTCAAAAATTTAATTCATGTACTTTAGTGGAGCTACAGTGCATCTAAGTAATAAGTTCACCCATTTCCATGGCGAAAAACAGAAACGTTTTAGTACGAAATGTTCTGATGAACCGTATACATTTTATTTTGTCTTGGAAGCATGTTAAAGGTGCCTATTCACACCAGAATGCTTGAAAATAAAATTGTTAAAATGTATACCTTTAGAGGCTTAACCCTTTGACACTCACACCGGCCAAAACGGCATTTATAGTTGTATTGAGAAATGTCCATTTACTGACCAAAACAAGCCAATTTTTGAAAATTTACCACTGGAATGACTGGATCGATAACCAAGCCAGTCATTCTAGTGGTAAATTTTCAAAAATGATCTTTTGGTCTGCAAATTGACGTTTTCTATGAGAAAATTGAAATTTTCTTGGACAAATTTAAGGCGTAAAGGGTTAAATTTGTTGATTAGATGTAATGAAACGAAATAAATCGTAACATCTTGTGATTTCATTACATATAAATTAATATAAATTTTTATACCCCGCCCAAAAATTTGACGGGGTATTATGTAATGGCGCCGTCCGTCCGGGCGGGCCGGCGGCAGAGTGGTTTCCGGATGATAACTCTGTTACCGTTTGTCGGATCACATTGAAATTTCATAGGGTGGTTGGACTAGGTCTTGGGAAGGAACCTATCAAAACCGTTGATGATCCGAAATCCAAGATGGCCGCGAGCCACCTGTGGCCATCTTGAAAATTGGTTTCCGGATGATAACTCCTTTACCGTATATCGGATCACATTGAAACTTCATAGGGTGGTTGGACTTAAGGTCTTGTGAAGAAACCTATTGAAATCGACGATGATCCGAAATCCAAGATGGCTGCCAACCACCAGTGGCCATCTTGAAATTTGGTTTCTGGATGATAACTCTGTTACCGTTTATCGGATTGCTTTGAAACTTCATGGAGTGGTTGGACTAGGTCTGGGGAAGAAACGTATGGAAAATGACAATGATCCGAAATCAAAGATGGCCGCCAGCCACCGGTGGCCATCTTGAAAATTGGTTTCCAGATGATAACGCTGTTACCGTTTATCGGATCACTTTGAAACTTCATGGAGTGGTTGGACTAGGTATGGGGAAGAAACCTATTGAGATCGACAATGATCCGAAATCCAAGATGGCCACCAGCCACCAGTGGCCATCTTGAAAATTGGTTTCTGGATGGTAACTCCTTTACCGTTTATCAGATCGCTTTGAAACTTCATATAGTGGTTGGACTACGTCTGGGGAAGAAACCTATCGAGATCGACAATGATCCGAAATCCAAGATGGCCACCAGCCACTGGCGGCCATCTTGAACATTGGTTTCCAGATGATAACTCCATTACCGTTTATCGGATCGCTTTGAAATTGCATAAGGTGGTTGGACTAGGTCTGGAGACGAAACCTATCGAAATTTACCATGATCCAAACTCCAAGATGGACACCAGCCATTGGCTGCCACGGGCTGCCATTTTGAAATTTGGTTTCTGGACGACCTCTGTTACCATTTATCGGATCACTTCATAGGGTCGTTGGAATATGTCTGCTAAAGAAACTTATCGAAATTTACAATAATCTGAAATCCAATATGGCCACCAAATTGGTTTCTGGACAATACCTCCTTGACCGTTTAAGGGATCGTTTTGACACTTCATAAGGATGACTGGTCCAGGTCTGAGGAAGAAATAAATATTTTTTGATAGCTCTCATTTATTGGTTTGTCATCATGGCAGGGTATTACACACCGTTTGCGGAGCTCTTGTTAATGTTGTGAATTTGAAATAGAGGCCCTAATTCAAATTCACAACTTAAAAAGTTATATTAATTTATACCTAATGAAATCGTTGCATGTTAAGATTTATTTTGCTTCATTACATCTAGACCCACGGTTTAACCCTCTAAAGGTTTCCAATTTTAATAATTTTATTTTCAGTCATTTTGCTGTGAAAATGCACCTTTATGTTATTTCTGAGCTATAGTGTACTTGAGATTTGATTGTGACATAAAGTCAGATACTTGATCATGACAGATCAGATACTCCATTGAAGGGGGTTAAAGCAGTACAGTCTATATTATATCTAGGTCACTCCTTAACTGTCTCGCTGCTACATCCACCGGACAATGATTTCAATGAGCAAAAAAGCCTAACTTGCTGAATATTTTGAAAACAATTTGACTGCCACCAACAACTTTCGGTCAAATTGTTTTCAAAATATTTAACAGGTCCATAGATATAACCCTTGGAATATATCGTCTGCAACAAATCAGCAGTCAGACAGTTAATTGTATTTCCTATTTGCTTTAACACTGGTGTCAAAATTTTAAATTCCCAAATTAAATTAAAAGATGAACTGGTGTTCATTTTGCAACAAATTTGGTGGGAGATGGTCTTCCACCAAAATTGTTGAAAAATGTACACAAGTTTCTTTGCTATTGACATAGTAAAAGATAGAATAGTGTCATCAGAGTGGTAACGGTTAAATAAGGAGGGCTGTTTGTACATAGACCTGATTGACAAAGTAATATACATACAAACATCATCATCATCTCTTGTTTAAAATCTCTTTGTACTTCTATATATTATTGAGCGTGGAATATGTAATATTAATTACTAATATACAGCCAAATCGAGAAATAAGTCACAAATATTATTGACTGTCTGCTTGCTGAATTTCTGCAGACTATATTTTTATGGCGATTAACTCTAGATATGCTGAATATGTTTTCAAAATATTCAAGAAGTCCAGAGTTATTGCCCATTAAAATTATTGTCTGAATGTGAACGCATCAATGATGTAGGTCTGGCCCTGGTTGATTAGTCTCTTCACACCTCCAGTATTGTAAGTTTTTAACCTGCTTTATTGAGCATGTTTCAGATCATTCGACATACTAATAGACATACCATTGATAAACTCATATGATTTAAAATTTTTAAATGTGAATTTGACTAGAGGTCTAACCCCGCATATTGTCGCCTAATGTTTGAACTCAAATCATCTTCAGAATATGCAAGAAATGTAATATGTCTATGGGCTTGATAAATATAACGTTACTGCATGTGATTCACAACCCAGAAGTGTGTATTTTGCTTTATTACATAAAAAGTATGTGTTTATGACATCATCATTTGCTGTTAAACAGAAACATGGTTTTATGTATTTAACATTCGAGCTGAACCGGAAATACAACATCACTTATAACAAGTCCTTAACTCAGGTGAGACAACACGCTTACAGGAATTCTGCATGCAGTGGGTTAACTAACATCTTTATGTAGTTTAAAATGTTTATTTGCTGCTGAAAGACCTTTTTTGTATCTTTTTTAAAGATGGATATTTTCTCTGCTTGCTTTGACTAAGGGGCAAATATTGTGACTTTGTGTGCATGGCATATATATTTAGTTAAAGAAACTCAATTGTGTGTGTGTGTGTGTGTGTGTGTGTGTGTGTGTGTGTGTGTGTTTGTGTGTGTGTGTGTGTGTGTGTGTGCGCGTGCGTGCGCGTGTGCACATGCGTGCATGTTTGGCGCATGTGTCGATGTGTGCGTATGAGACGTTTTGTGATTTCCAATGATGTGAGCTCTATACTCAGGCAGTCAAGACATTCATTTTTACTGGTACTGTAATATTTCACATGGGTACCTTTAAATTTCATCTAGGACAAAATAAATATATTTTAAAGAATTTTTAAATTGTTAACGCTTTCATCTCTCATTAAGATTTTTAAGTTTAAAGGGAATTAATTATATAAGAGATATGTTGAAAATTTTGAAACTAATTTGACTCAAATGTGTTGCTACTCTCCAGTTACATAAATTTCAATATATTTCGCAGAATTTCTCTTGCATCATCAGTAGAAAATGTAAATTTGTAGCCCAAGAGATGAGTATTTTTGAAAATGTATCACTGGAATGACTGGCTCGATTATCGATCCAGTTATTCCAGTGGTAAAATTTCAAAATTAATTGCTTCGTCATTTGTGGTGTAAGGCGTGATTAATGCCTATTGGATTCATGGTATAAAGTTGATGGATCCAGTAAGATGCACACAGGGCTGCCATTAACAAGGAAGCTTTAATTGATTCACCTACATGTACATTGCTCATGTTTAACCCTAATGGTCAGATTTGGTCAAGAAAATGTAAAAATCTGACTATTGAATGTCCATTTGCAGGCCAAGAAAATACATTTTTTTTTAATTTATCACTGGAATGATCAAGCCAGTCATACCAGTGGTAGACTTTCAAAAATTGTATTCTCTTGTCCTGTAAATGGACATTCCACAAGATTATGACAGAGGCCGGTTTTGGCCGCTATGACTGTTAAACGGTTAAGTGGTATTACGGGAAAAAAAGGGAAGTCCTCAGACTTCCGTGGTATCTGTTTTGGGAGTCCAAATGTACTTTGGGAGTATAGTACTCTCATACTTCAATTAGTGGAAGCCCTTGACTCACGATGCTTCCGGAGGAATGGATTTTCCTGGCAGTCATGATTACGTGGAGAAGTTCACATATCACATTGCGAGTGCAGAGGTGTCTTTGTTTTGGAGTTATATAGATAGTGTTAGGGTATTTTTCTGACTGATTATGAGAATTATTTAAACTACTTACAAGTATTTTATACGGGGAAACAAACTATTGATGCCTTGGAAGCTTCTATGCCTTGGTGTGAGTGTGCATGTACTAACTGAATGGAGAGAAGCAGCAGCAGCAGCAGCATACCGGAGCATTAAATTTAGGTCACAGACTTACAGACTGCATGACCAAGGCTCTATAGGGACAGCTATAGGTGTACTCGGTTACGGTAACTGAATATTTCTCCAATCTCTGTATCTCTGCTGTGTCCACTGACTCGCCGTGACCACTGACACGCCGTACCCACTGACACGCCATACGGGTGACATGCCATGCGGAGATATGCAGAGCGGAGACACGCGAGAGAATCACAGGATTGCGCCAGTGTTTGAAACATGCATATTGCCCAACCCTATAAAAGGCCCAGGACAATATGATGGGGAGTTGCCACAATTCATTGAACACTGACCGACCATGGCACTTTGAAACGCTACGGTTTAAACATTGTTGTATGTAAAGCACTACCAAATAATGAGTTTCGTAAAGCATACAATTAGTTGGATTCTGTTGTTTTGTTTTAAAATGTTTGTGTTCTTTAAGACAGGGAACCCAACAATATTGAGCTTTGCGTGACAGCTCTGGAATACCGGAGTTGTGTCTTCTCTTGGTCTGCAAATTGATATTGCTTATGATGACTCCAGAAATGGCAGAAACCCGTTTTTGGCATGGTTAAGCTTTAAGCGATTAACTGATTGATTGTTTTGAGAATAATTTGGCAGAAATTGCCAGAAGCCTTAGAATTCTAGCCAATCACCACTCAGTTGGCTGGAGTTCCACGAGAGACGTGTCATGACTTGCTGAGATCATTCTGCTTATGGCTTTTAACCAGATCAGTTATTTGTTAACAAAATGCCTATTAATCTGAAAAATGTGCATTTTCTGTTATTAATTTGTGATATATAATAAGATAGTGATAACAAGTTGTGAAAGTTGTTAATTAAAGTCAAAAGCTTTAAGTGTTTTTAGTGATTTGAAGTATTAAGAGTAATTTAAGTTTTAGCACATGGCTGATAGACAAGAACTAACTGCCATTTTAAATGCGGAGCAGCAGTCCAGTGATTTGGGTCATATGTGGGTAATAAATTGCTGACCCAGCTTATCAGTGCAAGGGTGATGAAGTAAACTTCAAATGAGCCCAGTACAATCTATACATGCAGAGTTTTTCAGAGCATGGTAGAGGAACAAATTCCAATGTCACCAGACTCTGTACAGGCACTGCTTATCACAGCCAGAGGGAAGGAGCAAACTCCTAGTGATCTCTGAAGCTAAATTTCTACAGGCAAATCTCTATCAGCAATTAAACCACAGCTGTAAATTGGTCAACTGCTATAGCTGAATTGCGATATACAGTGTTTTAAATATCATCTGTATGATGATCATTAGTAATTCAGAGCAAATGTTCAGCTTTCCTTGTCTGTAAACAGCAGTGGAGGCTTCATCTGACAATGTCACACACTGTTTTATGGATATTTTTTCAACAGAGGATAGTTCAGAGTGTATACCAACATGTGCTATAAATTAGCTTACTGTTCACACAATGCCTAGAGTGAGGAGAGGGTGAATATGTGAATATCATGTTACAATGCAGGACCTGGCTATATTTAATGGTGCTGAAATAATATGTCAAACTTAGAAGTTAGATGGCTGGATTTCCAACATTCTATTAAATATAGTAAATGTAGCAATGCCAGATGAAAAATAGGACAAGAAACTCGTCACATATGTCAGTCGCTGATCATAACCAAAGTTTTGCACAGAAAAAGAATACACATACTATAGTGGGTAGATGGAGAAATAAGGCTCTGAATATATATTTCTATAGTAACGACATTAACTATATGTGTGTTAATCTCTTCCCTCACAATGTTGTAATGGACCAGCCAGAGAAGTTTGGCTATGATTTAGAGTTTGAGATTTATGAATTACAGTTGCCCATTCAGCGGGTCAGATGAATTGTATAGCAAATAACAAAATCCAGAGTATTTGATGATGAGTGGAAATTGAATATCAAGGAGTTTTAGGTGTACTTCTAGAAGTTTTGTGATTTGTTCGCTTCTAGGCTTAGTTTCCAGATTAAGCCACATGTTTCTTGAATACATATACCTCAGGAGCTTATAATATTGATGGTTTTTATATTAGATCGGTTTGAAGTTAACCCATAGTCGTTTACACTTTTTTGCCTCTACTGAGAGTTAATCTACAAGAGTAAAATTGGATCAAGCAGCATAAACAGTAACATAGCATTAAGTTGGAAAATATCTATAATAGATTTTGCTATTTAATAAGATGTTGTTTTTGAATTGGCAATCTTGGGGCATTCACACATAAGGACAGTGTGCATTCACTAAGCAAAATATTGTCAGTTAATAGCCTCTTATACGAGAGAGCCTCGGATGATAAGGATCTTGCTGGCCAGACAATTTTGCTTATTAATTCATGAAGAGAATCAATAAAGAAATAATGCTTATTATGTGGATTAAGCTTTGAAATCTTTTGGGTTATTGATATTTTTACCAGTGACCTAATCAGTGTTGCATTTTCTGAGTTAGAATTGGCTTCACCAAACCATTTATGAGTCATCAATTTAGGATAAGATTTTTAAGATTGATCATTGTTTAAATATCAACTAAGACCAGATAGAGTTATATTTGGCTTTTCAGTAAAGTTTTAAGTAAAATGCTTGATATTTTTATACAGCAATCTCTTGGGGAATCAATTAAGGAACCTTAAGCAATTATTATTAGGACACAACTATTTTGCTTGCATATAAATCGATTTCGCCCAGGTGTATAATTTTCAATGCATTGCCATCATATTTAGAGAGAATTAAGAATCTAAGAAAGATAATAACACAAAATTATTCATGAAGGCGATAAGGCAGTATGTAGGGACACTATAGATCGAAGGCTGAAAATAATTAGGATACTGGCATGGATTGATATAAATATCTATAGACAATGCAATAGACAGAAATAGCAGTAGACCATTTTTGCTGTCCATTGAGATGGTTTGAAAATTCCATAACTTAAATCTGTACAACAGGTTGATAATGAGTGTTTAAAAGTTTTATAACAAACTAGTGAATATATTAGAAAGATGTCACTGTTCAGAAGGATGATTATCAAATCTGTTAATTGTTCAGTTCATATGTTATCATAATTGGGAACAATTCATTACATGGAATTTGTAGTATTGAGTGCACCCACAGCTTTGAAGTCCCATGGAACTCCGGCTGACTGAGTGGTGATTGGCTAGAATTTATTTGTTAAACGAGAACTTACCTGAAAGGGGAAGTTAGATGTTTGACTGTAATTCTAGCCAATCACCACTGGAAGCCGGAGTTACATGCCCACCTCTAGAAAAGAGGTTATAGCTTGAGGTTTCATTTGGGAAGTTTTCTTGTCCCACCCTAATTTGGGATTACTGTGCTGTGCACTCAATTTATCTTTGAAGACTGATCTCAGCAAGTCATAACACTTCTCCTTCGATCAATACTCACCATTCTGTTACTTCTGATATACAGCTGGCCCTGACAGCGGCTCTAGGATTATAGACTTAGAAAGCTTTACCGACTCCTGGGAACCGGGTACTCGGCTCCCAACTGCTGAGTACCCGTTTACCATAGAGCTCATTCTTGTTTGCATAGCAACAAGAGCAATACATGCTTTCTGCATTGAGGATTTTAGTGGTTTTTTGTGAAAGAAAATCTACGTCTTTAATCTGTGATAGTTTGTGTGTTAGTGAAAGGATTAACTAAGGATACTATGGAGAATACCGCCGAAGATAACCAGGTTGTATCGTTCTTTATTATCCATAGTTAAAAGACTTAGGTCTCTAAATTTCGTTGTGTCGCATGTTCCAATTTCTGACCCCATAGAATCTGGGACGTGTGCTAACAACGATATATGCCAGACGATCGCCTTCTTTAACCCCAACAGGCGATCGGCAGATATGAAAATAGGTGTTATGCTACGGTATTTCTAACACGAATATCGGCTGACGTCGTTCTCCGTAGGATCCGAGCGGGTGACATCACACCCGGTCGCTCAGATGTTTATGTGAAGAAAATTTTTCATTAATTCGCGCATCTTGTTCTGGGTGCTGCGTACTAAAAATGGTACCGGAAACTTTAGAATGATCAAGTTTACGTGCGATCACGATCGGTTTGCAATGATCGGTGGTTTCAAAATTCTTGAGTAAATGCGTGGTCTGCGGTTTTACCGTGTGATACAGCAGTTTGTTATACATTTTGTTGTTTTCTTCACATATCGTGCTGCTTTCGTTAGGAGTATAATTTATATTGATTAGTAAATATACCCCGAATGCTATGCGATATGATTCCTGGAGCCGTTACACATCCTGGAGGATCTATTATGGGGGTGTTTAATGCCCGCCTCGTTCTTGTCGTCATAATCAATGCGATCGTTGTTGTAACGTGGCGTGGTGGGGTGTGGGAGGGTTACAGTTAATTTATGAGTCAAATTATTTGAAAATTAATTGTCTGCCTTCCATCCGGGTCTCGTTCCACTTGTTTATTGTAGGTTTATGCTTATGTTATAGGCCAAGCCAGCCCCGCCATCATGTGACGAATGCCATAAGTTTGTCCGTGTCGTGTTCAAGGACCATGCCTGTTTTAGGTGTTCCCTGTGTAATATTGATCATAGGTGTAATGTTTGTGCAGTGTGGTCCGTTGAGATGATGGTTAAGTTCCTTGCCCAGAAGGACTTGGCTGGGTCTGACGCGGGGTCAGGTGGTCCGAGAGGAAATCGTGGAGCGCCCAGTTCGGCCAGTGGGGGTGCTCCACATCCCCAGCTGGAGGTGGCGGAGATGGCACCGCCGGTGTGGTTTGGTCCGGCTATGCAGGGTTTTCTGCATAGCGTTCTGCCCACGCTGGTGTCATCCCTGCAACCAAAGGTTGGGGGGGCAGTTTCTCCCCATGCCTGGTACGGATCCTGTCCTCAGACAGGATTCTGGACTGGTTACCGGGGGGGGGGCCATCTCGTACGGCCCTCTGGCAATCCTGTCTGGCTTCGGCCAGACGGGTTCTGTTTCTCTGCGGCCACCTCCGGGTGGTCCAGTAGCGGTGGCCGGTCCGTCAGGTTGACTTGTCTAGTGATGACTCTTCGGAGTCTGAAGACGAGGAGGCCGAGGAGGAGAGGTTGCTGCGGCCCGTGAAGCCGCAGGTGGAGAATATGGAGGTTGATTCCGTCCTGGACCGAACCGGCCTCCATTTGTCTGGTTTGGCGCAAGCCAGGTCAGTGGCTCTGCCTGTGGCTGAGGCCAATCCGTTACTGTGCACCGGTTCCGTGCGGCTTGGTTTGGCACCAGCCGTCACGCGAACGGGTGTGCCGGGCCAGGCGTGGTACTCACCTATCTCGCCTGGTCCGGCAGTCGGACGTGGGGTGCCGTTGGCGCCCGTGTCCGGCTATGGTTCCACGACTGCTACGGGTTCATATGGTTTTCCGTGCGGACCTACCCCATGGACTGGAGTGTTTCATGGGGTGGCGGCGGAACCGTGTGGTAGCGGAGTGCCTGGCGTGTCAGCCGTGGCTCCTTGCCGGGAGGCCGTGGCTGGCAGACCTGTGAGCACGTCAACAGGTGACGTGTTTGCGGGGGTGTCTTCGTTGGAAGTAGATTGGTCAGATGCTCTGGCGTGGCTAGCCAGGGTTGACCCATCTGTGGTTTCGGCCATGGCCGATGAAGATGCGCCCCGTCCGTCGGTTGCGTCGATTAGGATGGGGATTTTGCCCGCGGCCCGGATCCAGTCAGTGGGACTGGATCCACGGTTCATAGATTTGTTGGATGCTATTTATAGCAAACAACTGATGACCATGGGTCAGCTCCCTGCGGCCTCCAGGGAGGTGCGGGCAAGATGTCGTATTCCATGGAGGATGACCGATGGGTACTGGGCGTCCAGAGTGCCGTGGCAGGTGGCCCCGCTCCGGCACTAGTGGACAAGTCTCAGGTACACCAGGAAGAAGTCCTGTCCCTATGCGATGAGGGTGTGAGGGCAGCGATGAGCGCTGTCAACCATTCTTATCATCTCCTTCAGTCGGTGTGGGCTGAAGCGGGGGCAGGCCACCCTGTGCCACCTGTGGCGCTTTCATGTGTCAATGACGGCCTGGTGCTGTCCATGGACGCATTGGCAAGGGTGCAAGCGCGAGTGACGAAATCCAGGAGGCAAATGGTCATTGACATATGCGTCCGGCTACGGCAGTCAGGGAGCGTCTTCTTGGGACGCCCCTGACAGGGCCTAGAATCTTCGGTGGCCAAGCGCGGGCCATCTTAGAGGATACCACCAGTATCACACAGAATCAGTTAGCGGTAAACCTACAGCAAGCGCACGTACTAGGGGCTGTGGGGAAACCGCTAACGGGACAGCCTTCAAAGAAGCAGAAGAAGCATAAGGGCAAGGCGAAAGCCAGGCCTGTTGCGACTTCTGCTTCAGCTGGGTTTTCGGAGCCGCCACCGGCGAAGAAGCCCAGGAAGGTTGTAGAGGCGCCTACCCTCCCCAATGTTGCTCCTGACTGCCCTAGAGGCGTGAAGGGCAAGGGGAAGGGTAAGGGTAAGGCCTCAAAGGGCGGACAGAAGGGGCCGAAGCATACCTGAGGGTACGAAAGCTCCCTTCATATCCGCCTGGACCGCGCCTGTGCGACAGGAACAGCGGTGCCAGTTATACCCGTCGTGCCTAGAACGAAATGGTTCTCACTCTCTCTCGTTAAGAAAGAGGGGGGGGGGGACTGCGAGCCGGACAACCCTGTTAGACGTCGAGGCATCTATGGTGGGTGGAAGGCTCATGCGTTTCGTCGAGGCCTGGCGAGGTGTGACATCAGCCAGTCTGGTACTGGGATGGTTATCCCAGGGTTACATGCCGTACCAAGGGAGCCAGACAAGTTAGAAGCCGTTCAAAAGGAAGTGTCAGGTTTGTTTCTGAAGGGAGCAATAAAACCAGCAAACCGGAACACTCCAGGCTTCTATTCAAACATGTTCCTTGTCCCCAAGAGCACAGGGGGATGGAGACCCATACTCAATCTCAGGCCATTAAATTGGTTTATCCATACGCCTCGGTTCCAGATGGAAACACCGAGGTCTGTAATGGCGGGATTGAGGAAAGGAATGTGGTGTGTATCGATCGATCTGAAAGATGCATATTTCCACATTCCTATGAATCGGAGTTGGCACACGTTTCTGAGATTTGCGTTTCAGAATCAAGTATGGGAGTTTACAGTTCTCCCGTTTGGCCTGTCGACAGCTCCGAGGGTTTTCACAAGAGTGGTCCTTGCGGTGACAGCGTTTCTCAGAAAAGAGAACGTGGTGCTACACACCTACATAGACGACTGGCTGCTCAAGGCAGACTCGGCAGCCAGGTTGAACGTGGGTACAGCTCTGACTCTGAAGTTACTTTCAGATCTAGGCTGGATAGTCAACGAGGAGAAATCCGAGTTGATGCCCACTCAACATTTCGTTTATTTGGGGATGCGATTCGACCTCGAGGAGGGCAGGGTTTACCCGTCAGAGCCCAGAGTGGTGTCTCTGTTAGCCATTCTCAAGAGTTTTCGAGTGGGAAACCACATTCAGGCGAGGCGGTTCCTTCAGATGCTGGGCATGATGGTCTCCATGGAGCAGGTTATCCCGTACGCTGCTCTAATGCGAAGGCCTATCCAGTTGTATCTGATGTCTCTGTGGAAACAGAGAACAGAGCCCCTGTCAAAACTGGTGGCAGTTTTGGAGCCGATAATATCGCATCTTCTATGGTGGAAACAGCGTCAGAATCTCCTATTAGGGGTTTCGCTGCACCTACCCCACCCCCAGCTGTCCGTCTACATGGATGCATCGCTGGAAGGGTGGGGTGCCTGCCTGGGAGAACACCAGGTCTCGGGCACATGGACTCTCCCTGAGAGTCAGCTGCATATCAATCTGTTGGAAATGATGGCAGTGGAATTGGTGTTGGAAGAGTTCCTTCCGATGATCAGTGGCAAGGTGATATTGATACGGTCAGACAATTCGACAGTAGTATCATATATAAATCGCCACGGCGGGACCAGGTCGCCCACTCTGTGTATCAGGGTCTGGCACTTGATTCAATGGTGCAGGAATTACTCGGTTGTTTTGAAAGCAGCTCATATTCCTGGCCGATTGAACATTCTGGCGGATGCTTTGTCTCGCAGACAGAGAATCTTGCCAACAGAATGGTCCCTCAACCCTCCGGTATCGGCGACGGATCTTCGAGCATTGGGGCAAACCCAACGTGGACTTGTTCGCCACAAAGGAAAATGCTCAAATCATGACATATGTCTCGCCGATTCCAGATCCAAATGCCGTCAATACAGACGCTCTGACGATAAGCTGGAGAGGGATGCACGCTTACGCGTACCCACCCACCATTCTTCTACCGAAGGTATTGGTGAAGGTCAGGGAGGAACCGTGTCTTGTCCTGCTAATAGCCCCGTATTGGCCAAGCAGGGCGTGGTTCACGGATCTTCTGGATCTGCTGGTGGAAAATCCTGTGCAGTTGCCCGAGATTCCGAACATAATCTCTCAGGCCAAGGAACGCTTCCTACACGAGCGTCCCGAAATGTACAAATTGACTGCGTGGATGTTATCAAACAACGTTCCACGTCGGAAGGCTTTTCTCGACAGGCTGCTGATTTCATCGCGGCTGCGAGAAGGAGGTCAACCTTCAAGTCATATAACAACAAGGTTAACAGATTTGCAGACTGGTGTGAAGAAAAGGGTATTGATACCTTTCAATCCACTATTCAGCAAATAGCGGACTTTCTCTGTGAGCTGTTCTTTTCAGGACTAGCTCCTGTCACAGTTGCTGGATACTAGTCAGCTTTGGCATCAGTTATCCCTTGTCTAGCCAACAGGGATAGTCCAGAGGTGGCCCAGTTAAATGTGATGTTGAAGGGAATGAGCAATCTCCGCCCGAGACAACCGATAGTCATTCCAGCCTGGAGTCTATCTTTAGTGCTTAATGTACTGGCCAAGCACCCTTTCGAACCGTTGCGTTCGGCTAGTCTAAAGCATTTGACTCTAAAGGCGGTCTTTCTATTGGCAGCTTCCTCAGCTAGAAGGCGCAGTAAGATCCATGCGCTTTCGGCAGAGAGGAACCGATTTATTGTTTCTGGAGAAGGTCTGCGTCTTCTGCCAAGAGCAGAGTTTATGTCAAAGAACCAATCTTTGAGATATCCCGGCAAACCGATCATTATACCGAAGTTAACCAGGTTTGATCGTGATGCCAGTGTCTGGTGCCCGGTCCGTGCTTTGACTAAGTACAAGAAACGGACTGACTCGTTATGGTCGAACGATAGACATCTGTGGATCTGCCATAAAAAGCCTTATGGCGCCGCATCCATGGATACTATCTCTCGTTGGGTGGTTGAATGCATTCAGACTACTCACGAGATGGCGACTGGGCACCAGGTGCAAGGCGTAAGGGCACACGATGTCAGAGGAATAGCCGCCTCAACCGCCCTTTACAATGGTGTTCCGTTAGAGGACATCATGGCCGTTGCACAATGGCACTGTGAGTCCTCATTCACGGATTACTATATGAGGGATGTGTCAGACTCGGCCAATCCACTCGCTTTAGCTGTTTTGAAACGATAGTTAGTGACCACACTGCTCTTCACCCTTTTTTCACTTTGGTAAGAAAAGAACCTAAAGCAGGCATGGTCAGGCGAGAGGATGTCAACCAGATTGTGTCACTGATGGCCGAACCGGTGAATGGTTGGAGGCGGTACGTCTGAAGTCCAATTATCATAAGGTAATTCAATAAGTGAGAGTTTTTTGTATTATTTATATGTATCATGTTCATTCATCTTATATATTCATGCTCATTCCCAGGCTAATACATGGAATATGCAGGGAGTAGTTAACCCTCTTGGCATATTTGTGTTTTCAGGCGAGATACATGTTCGTTAGTTCTCTCCCTTTTCTTAGGAGGAAAAAGGGGGGGGGGGGTGGTGGGCTGTGACGCGAATGTGATTCGGTTCCGTGAACTTGACGGTCCTTTTAGGTCTCCATTAGTCAAGTTTGAAGTCTAAAATCTTTCTCCAAGTGGCAAAATTAGTATTTATGGCTTGCCCCTTCCCACCAGGTTACTGATCAAATCTGGTGTATATCAGAAGTAACAGAATGGTGAGTATTGATCGAAGGAGAATGCAGGAAATGTCAATTTCCCTTTCTCCGAGATCTAACAATACTCACCATTCTGTTACGGACCCAGCCTCCCAGCCCCACGGAGGCAAGCCATAGTTTTCTCTTGTTTGGTGGCTATGCAAACAATATGAGCTCTATGGTAAGTTGGGAGCCGAGTACCCGGTTCCCAGGAGTCGGTAAAGCTGTCTAAGTCTATAATCCTAGAGCCGCTGTCAGGGCCAGCTGTATATCAGAAGTAACAGAATGGTGAGTATTGTTAGATCTCGGAGAAAGGGAAATTGACATTTCCTGCAGTCTCTCATGTAACTCCGGCTTTCAGTGGTGATTGGCTAGAATTACAGTCAAACATCTAACTTCCCCTTTCAGGTAAGTTCTCGTTTAACCAATAAATGAAATGTGTTCCTGTTCTAGTCGTAACATAGATATTTTGCATGTTATAATCATAAACACATGCATGGTTGCGTGTACATATAACTGTTTAACAAATATTTTTTATTATAATATAAAAATCCTCTTTGTTGGCCTTTTTTTATCTAGACCCTTTCAAACCTGTAGTCCCAGATAACAATGTTAAGTGTTGAGTTATTTAACCCATTCACTGATGAATTCTCCATATCTGATTTTCAAGGCAAGTGCCATACAGGAAAAATGTGGAATATTTTGATATTAATTTGACTGGGAGCCATTGCTGCCTAAGGCAGCAACGGCTTCCAGTCAAATTAATTTCAAAATGTTCAACAGAATAAGCTTTACATTGTACAGAATATTCTTTTGGGGGATTTGTCGGTGAAGGAGTTAAACTAATTTGAGAGGAAACCTAATAAAATTAAGTTTCAAAATGCTCAGCAAAATAATCATTACCCCTTTAATGGTCAAGATTGGTCAGGCAAATTTAAATCATTACTTACCAAATGTCCATTTGCAGGCCAGGAGAAGACTATTTTTTATCAATTTACCTCTGGAATGACCATGACAAGTCAATCCGTTGGAAAAATTTCTAAAATACTATCTCATGGCCTGTAAATGGGCCATTTGTCAAGACTATTGCAAAGGCCTGTTTTTGGTGCCTTGGCTATTAAAGGGTTAATTGTAAAGGATTCTGAATATTCCTCTCAACATCGGTTGACAAGCTCATATTGAAAGGGTTAACTAATCATGAACCTCCCATAAAAGGTTCAACTTCTTGCTTGAGTAAATCTTTCACTTATTACTTTTTTAAAGTTGACTATAATTTTTAGGCAGATTTATTAAAACCGTATAACACTCATATCAGCCATAAATGACTTCTACAGTGGTCTTGAGAAAAGTCCATTTGCAGACGAAGAGAAGACTATTTTTGAAGATTTACGACGGAAATGACTGGCTCGATAACAGAGCCAGTCATTTGAGTGGTAAATTAAAAAAAATGTGCAAATGGTTTATGAGAAAATTATAATTTTCCTGAATAAATTTGGCCATTAAAGGGTTATATGAATATTGCTTCAGGCCAAATATATAGCATAGATGTATTTCATGCTACAGAAGACGGAACAGAATAAAAAGTTCTTTAATTGTTTAAGAAAATTTCAATCTTATGTCTGTTTGCAGACCAAGTGAAGATTATCTTTGAAAATTTATCATTGGAAAGACTGGATCGCGGTTATCATTTATCTAAAATCAAAATCCTATGGATTAGAAGATCAATGATAGATACTTTGAAGTTTGATAGAAAGTCATGTAGTTTTATCTTGAAGCATTAGTTCAGTTTTCAAGTGAGGGGTGACAATAACATTCCTATGGGGCAGTGCTCCAGCACGCACTAGCAGCACAGCATCTGAATTATTGTATATATAAGATTTGTATATTATGCCATCTTTAGTAAAAATATCGCCAAGCATTCAAATATAATGTCTGGTTTTGTTAAACGTCCCGTCATGTGTCACTGTTACGCAATGTATATATATATGTATATGTGTGTGTGTGTGTGTGTGTGTGTGTGTGTGTGTGTGTGTGTGTGTGTGTTTGTGTGTGTGTGTGTGTGTGTGTGTGTGTGTGTGTGTGTGTGTGTGTGTGTGTGTGTGTGTGTGTGTGTGTGCAACATATACATGTATTCACTGCATTATGTATAAATAGCATCCACGCGTATCCTGGACGCCACAATACCACCAACGCAAACGTGATCTTGCGCTATTTTTAGATCTTACTATCCAAAACAGAAGTTAGTAATACAATTTAACGCTTTAACACTCATATCAGCCAAAATGGCTTCTACAGTGGTCTTGAGAAATGTCCATTTGCAGACCAAAATTTTGAAAATTTACCACTGGAATGACTGGCTAGGTTATAACCGAGCCAGTCATTCCAGTAGTAAATTTTTTTTAAATAGTCTATTCTTGGTCTGCAAATAGACATTTTCTATGAGAAACTTGAAATTTTTCTTTAACAAATTCAAGGGTTAAAGGGTTAATTAAGCCTTCCAGCTTATATATATAGATCCTCTATGTTAGTAGATGCGTTTTTTTAAATTGTAAGTGAGTGATCTTTATTAAATTCTACTAGAGCGATTAACAAATTAAAATTGTTTTCATCATATAGGTACACTGGTAAGGTGTATGGTGAACTTATATGCATGCTCTTAAATTCAACGGCGATCAGGATCTGTCTAGTCGTACTTGCTATCTTGAATTTCAAGGCAAATTCACACATATAAATTGTTGAATGTTTTAATATTGATGGATTAGAGGGTACATTAGTAGTCATTATACTTTATTTTAACCCTTTAATGGTCATGCCAGCAAAAATGGCCTCTGTCATGGCCTTGTGGAATGTCCATTTATAGGTCAAGAGAATACAATTTTAGAAAATCTATCTCTGGAAAGACAGGCTCGATAACCGAGCCAGTCATTCCAGTGATAACTTGTACTCTCTTGGCCTGTAAATGGACATTCAGACAGATATTTAAATTGTCTTGACCAAATTTGCCTATTAATGGGTTAATGGGTAAGCCAGCCTTTGCAGTTTTTGTCTCACCTGTATCACTTTTCCGGCGGCAGTGGCGGCGTATACTTTTAAGTTAAGTTTATATCTCAGCAATGCCTGATCCAATTGGAACCAAACTTGGGTGCATGGTAATATACATCAAAAGGAAGCAGCCCGCCGATAAAAAAGCCACGAGGTCAAGGTTACAGGGGTCAATGGTTACAGTATAATCTTTGTTAATATTTTACGTTACGTTTTTGCGTTAAACAAAAGTTATTGCCTTATACCTGATCCAATTGGAACCAAACTTGAGTACATGGTGATATACATCAAAAGGAAGCAGCATGCTGATGCAGACATCATGCGGTCAAGGTTATGGGGGTCAAAGGTCATGGTATAATTTTGCATTAAACAAAAGTTATTGCCTTATATCGCAACAATGCCGTATCCAATTGGAACCAAACTTGGGTACATGGTGATTTACATTTAACGGAAGCAGCATGCTGATGCAGACATCATGAGGTCAAGGTTATGGGGTCAAAGGTCACGGTATAATCTTTGTTAATATTTTATGTTAAGTTTTTGCGTTAAACAAAAGTTATTGCCTTATATCCCAGCAATGCCTGACCCAATTGGCATGCTGATGCAGATATCCTGATGTCAAGATTATGGGTCAAAGGTCATTCCATAATGTTTGTCAATATTTTATGTTCAGTTTTTACATTGTATATCAGCAATGACTAATCGACTTGGAACAAAACTTACCTGTTTCTGCATTAATTCTTTTGCATTAAACAAATATTATTGTTTAATATTTCATGATTGCTTAGCCATACTTGCACAGTATTGCGGAATGCTGTTCCTCATGACATGTTGCTGGTGCTCTTGACATCACTCTGTCAAAGGTCAAGATTATTGTGACATGGTTATAAAGCAGTGTCTTTCCATTATGTTTTTGCGTTAAGCAAATGTGGTTAGATTATGTTTCAGGATCGCTTAGCCCTACTTGCATCAAACCTTTGTTTATAGGTACTCATCGTACATATGTTGATTTACATATTTTATTAGAAATTTTCCCAGCACATATATTTATTTCATTTTATTCGTTTTTCCTAAAATGATTTTATTTCAGTTGACAACTTAAGCAACATCACAGTTATGATTCCTACTACTCGTTAATTACACTAATGCTAACCACATTTTTGTCTAGCTTGCGAAGCTGAAAAAGCGAGACGTAGGTATCACTTTTCAGACGGCCGTAGCGTCAACATTAAGTTTTTGTGTTTAGCAGAACCTATCAGCTTATATTTCAAGATTGGTTAAGCCTATTGCAACTAAGCTTTGGTACATGGTTCCCTATAATGATAGGAAGCAGCATGATGATGTTGGTGGTCACAAGGTCAAAGGTTAAGATCACTGTGACCTTGATACAGAACTCTGTTATTTCAACATTAAGTTTTTGCATTTAGCAAAACTTCTCGGCTTATATTTCAGGATTGGTTACGCCTATTGCAACTAAAGTTGGATACATGGTTACCTTTAATCTTAGGAAGCAGCATGATGGTGTTGGGGTCACAAGGTCAAAGGTCAAGGTCTGCTTTTTCAACATTAAGTTTTTGTGTTTAGCAAAACATTTCAGGTTATATTTCAGGATTGGTTAAGCCTATTGCAACTAAACATGGATACCTGGTAACCTATAAACTTAGGAAGCAGCATGATAACATTGAGGGCAGAAGGTCAAAGGTCAAGGTAACTGTGACAAACAGGAGTCGGGCGAGACATTTAATTCCGCGGAATTCTTGTCTTAATCCTTTAACCCTCGAATTTGTTTTAAAAAATTTAATTTTCTCATAGAAAATGTCCATTTGCAGACCAAGAGAAGACTATTTTTGGAAATTTACCACTGAAATGACTGACTTGATAACCGAGCCAGTCATTCCAGTGCTAAATCTTCAAAAATAGGCTTCTCTTGATCTGTAAATGAACATTTTCTATGAAAGAAATAAAATTTTCTTGAACAAAATCGAGGGCTAGTGTTAAGAAATATCCATTTGCAGGCTGAGAAAAAAATGTTTTTGAAATTCTGCCTCTGAGATGATTGATTTGATAATCAATCCTGTGGTAAATTTTCAAATATATTCTTTTCCTGTCCTGTAAATGGATCATATATCCACTACAGCAAAGATTTATAGTTTCTTTACAAATCTCGATCATTATTAAATGGTTAATAATTGTTCAATCTATTTACAGATACTTCTGCATAAAACATGGAAAAGGCTTTTCTATTCTGCCTCATCCTGGTTATATGTGTCATGGCTGTGCACACAGCAACAAAAGCAAAGAAACAAAAGCCAGATCTGTGTCCTGATGCCTGGGACTTAATGAAAACAAGCTGTATAGGCTTTTTAAGTGTGCCAGCCAACTGGACTGAAGCGCAGAGAATATGCCGGTCACACAACGGTCATCTTTTAACGTTGGACACAGAGATAAAGAAAAAGAATTGGGAAGAGATCAGAAAAAAAGCCATTGCTAAAGGTCAGTCTATCATTCTCTGCCTCATCTAGTTAAGCGTTAAAGCCTCAAATTCATTTAATTTTGATTTTTCAATAGAAAGATTGCCATTTTCAGACAAAGTCGGTCGTTTAAGTGGTAAATTTTCAAACATAAGCTCTTGGTCTGCAAATGTTGTTTTGGTCCAGCTTTAGTGTTAAAGGATGTTAAATATCCTCTTGCACTCCACAGTCATATAGGTAATTCACATATCAAATTTGGTTGAATTCTGTCCAACCGTTTCGGAGGAGTTACATTAAAATCAATTTCCGCACATTGGAATTTGACTTTGACCATTCCCCCAACCCCCTGTGGCAAAGCCTTGAAATGTAGTCATCTTGCACTCTGCAATCATATTAAAACAATAACAGACTAGGTTTGGTTGATTTCTGTCCAACAGATTCAGAGGAGTTTCGGTCCAATCACTTTGACCATTTAACCATTCCTCATGCCACAGGGGGTTGGAGCCAAATGAAAATGTGCTATTGCACTCATACGGGTAATTCACATACCAAGTGTGGTTGAATTCCGTCTAATGGATTTCGGAGTAAGTACAATCAATTCCCGCGCGCATGCACGCACCCATGCACGTACACGCATGCACAAACATGAGCATGATGGCATAATCAAATAAGCAAATGGACATTTCTCGCGTGCTAATACATACACCTGCACATGCACACACAGACGGACAGGATGGCATAAACTGCTCTTTTTCTTTTAAAAAAAACATGGGGATTAAAATTGACTATTGGAATAGCTGGCTCGGTTATCAAGCCAGTCATTCCAGTAGTAAGTTTTCAAAAATAGTCTTCTCTTCGTCTGCAAAGACATTTTTCAAGACCACTGTAGTTTCGGTCAGCTTGAATGTAAGTGGGTTAATATGTGTATAATATCAGCCTCAGTGATCAGAAAGGTATATAGCCATAAGCCAGTAGCAAAGAAACTGGTATACATTTTTAAACAATTTTCCTGGATGAAGTTGCTGTCTATGACATCACCATCATCCACCAAATTTATTTAAAAATGAACACCAGTTCATCTTTTAATTTACTTTGAAAATTTAAAGTTTTAATATCAGAGTGGTAAGAGTTAAAAGCATTAGCTACATGTACATTATAATTATAGAGGAAACAGAACTGTACACAAGTATCTGATATCAAAATCAAATATGTCACATGTTAGAGCTGACATCACAATCAAAATGATGTAGATCCATCACAAAAATCGAAAAGTCTGTCACAAAATTCTACGAATTGTATGTCTTTGATGAATTTACATTTTAATAAAAATTCATTTGAATATTTTGAAACTAATTTGATTAAGAGCTGTAGCTGCCATAGACAGCTATTGCCCCAGTCAAATTAGTTTCAAGATATTCAACAGCTTACATGTATGGTTACCTTGAAATTTAGATTCATCAAATTCAGGTTTCAAAGTTTCAAATCGATTTTAACACAAGTAAAAAGGTGGGCAGAGCTTAGCTAGAAATTGGCGGTCCATAGCTAGAATTTGATTCCTCTATCATTTGTCTATAATTCACCTTTCCAGAGGATCCATTCATTATCAGACCTCATATTGTCATAATCAGCTCAGTGCTTATATGATGACGTCATAATCATTATGTCACAAAGGGTTCCATATAGACCATCACCAAATCTCAAATGGTCCGACGCATTGTATGAATTGTATGTCTTTGTAATTTTTTGCTAGTTGATAGACAGCAATAGCGCCCAGTCAAATTAGTTTCAAAATATTCAACAGCTTACCTGTGTAGTTTTTTGTCTCACCTGCCAAGCAGAAAGCGAGACATAGGGATCATTAATTTTGGCGGCGGCGTCACTGGCGGCGGCTGCGGCGGCGGCTGTCATTTGTGCAGTTTCGGTTAAGGTTTTTTAATCAACTTATTTTTCAACACTGGCTCATCCGATCTCAATGAGACTCTACAGAGGTGAGCTATACTATACAGGGATGTGATCTACATAACAATAGATTTAATTTTGAGGCATTTTAACTATTTTTTTCACGGTTTTGGACTTGGACTTTTTTAATGTGTTTTGCAAGTGCAGTTTTGGCCAGTAATTATCGATTGTAATGCAACTCCTCCTAGACCATTTCAGATAGAAACTTGAAACTTTAGGGATAATTGCACATATGGACAGGGATGTGCATGACACTTGGAATTTTGGCATGACCACGGGGTGGGGGGTGAACTTTGGGGATGATTGCACATATGGCCAGAGATGTGCATGATACTTTTGAAATTTAGCATGTACCCCTGGGGGTGGGAAATGTGGGATAAAAAATAAGCTTGTCATGTTGCATATCATTTTCAAGACAATGATGAATAGACTACAGTACAGGGAATTATTTTGATCTTGGGTCAAACTGAGGGTTGGGGTGTGGGGCATGAGGTCAAAAGTTGGCACCAATCTATTGTAACGCAATTCCTAGATCATTTGAGATAGAAACTTGAAACTTTCTGTATGATTACACATATGGCCAGAGATATCATTTTCAAGCCAATGATGAGTAGACTACAGTACAAGGAATTATATTGATGTTGGGTCACAAACTGAGGGTAGGGGGCGGTGTCAAAAGTGGGCACCAATCTATTGTGATGCAACTCCTCCTAGACCATTTCAGATAGAAACTTGAAACTTTGGGGATGATTGTACATATGGCCAGGGATGTGCATGATACTTTTGAAATTTTGGCATGACCCCTGGGGGTGGGAAATGTGGGATAAAAAATAAGAATTTTCCAAAGCTTGTCATGTCGCATATCATTTTCAAGACATTGATGAGTAGACTACAGTACAGGGAATTATTTTGATCTTGGGTCAAACTGAGGGTGGGGGTGTGGGGGGAGTGGTGTGGGGTCAAAAGTTGGCACCAATCTATTGTAACGCAACTTCTCCTAGACCATTTCAGATAGAAACTTGAAACTTACTGTATGATTACACATATGGCCAGAGATGTGCATGACACATTGGAATTTTGATATCACCCCCCTGGAGCAGGGGTGGTGGAAATGGTGGGCAGAAAATAAATTTTAGCAAGTGTGTTTATGTCACATATCATTTTGAAGCTTGTAGTTAGTAGACTACAGTACAACACATTTTTTTGTTCTTGAGTCAATCTGAGGGCAGTGGCCAGGGGTCAAACTTATTTTTCAACACTGGCTCATCCGATTTCAATGAAACATTACAGAAGTGATCTATTCTATACAGGGATGTGATCTACAAGCAATAGATTTAATTTTGGGGCATTTTGACAAATTTTTTCACGGTTTTGGACTTGGCCATTTTTTCAAAAATGGCTCACCAGATATCAACAAAATTTTACAGCAGAGTTATATACTATGCAAGAAGAGTACTATCTATATCATTACTAGTTTCATTTGGAAAAAAATTTCAAGATCAGACTATCCGCAGTTTGGTAAAAAAATGTCCATGTTTGATTGGTTACACTTGTTTGTTGGTGCATTACTGAATATGTGTATTACAAACCATGCCAAGTTTGCTTTGCCATTCAACACTATCCATGCATTTACAAGCGAGACACTGTATGCTTCAGCGTTCTTGTTTGGAAATTAATAGTCATGGTGTTCAGAGATCGATTGATCCCAGCACGAGCGAGGTGTGCGTGGAGCTTAGCTAGAGATGGGCGGGGCATAGCTAGAACCGGAAAGGTCCATTGCTCTATAGTTCTATTAATGCGCTTCTATATCATATCTTAACTTTTGTTATTGATTAATGAAGGAATCCAGTTTTTGTTATGCCCCGCTCATCTTTAGCTAAGCTCCACCCACATTTCGACGGTGTTGGTATTGATCAATCCGTGAACTACCTGACTATCAATTCCCAGAAAACTATGCGGTTAAGTTGTTGAATATCTTGAAACTAATTTAACGGGCATGCTCATTTAATAGTAAAGACATGCAATTCATACAATCTGACAGACTCTTAAGCATTTGCAACATACTAAATTGAGCCAATCATGACATAATTGATTATGATGGCATCCTAGACATTGCACTCCGTTGATTATAATGTCATGTGATTGACTGACAAACTGGATTCATGAATTCCATTATGATTGCAAACAATATCAAATTTTCTTCCTTGTCTCTGTATAATTTGTATGTGCAGGTTTCAGTGCGGCTGCCTGGACATCAGCACATATACAAGCTGGTTATCTTGTCTGGGATGATAAAGCACCACATCTAATGGCAGCAGACAAAGATGGCTATCACTTAAAAAGGTATAAATATTGCTCCAAAGATATTGTTACCTGGCTCCGGATTCATAATTAGACACTTTAAATGACTCGAAGCTAATTCACCTTTCCAGAGTATCCATCCATCGTCTGACCTCGTATGATGTCATAATCAACTCAGCAGCAACAGCACCCAGTCAAATTAGGTTGTAAACATTCAACAGCTTACCTGTGTAGTTTTTTGGAAATTGATAGTCAGGGTTTTCAGAGATCGATTGATCCTAACACGAGCGAGGTATGGGTGGAGCTTAGCTAGAGATGGGCAGGGCATAGCTAAAACCTGAAAAGTCCATTAATGTAAGACACTTGGATATTTCACTCAGATCACCTGAGCTTCATCAGCCATACTGATCTCGGTTGGTTCTCATTCGCGAGATCTCGCAGGATCAGGGGGCCAGACTCACGAAAGGTACTTCAGTTTGAAAATATGCGCTAGGCTGGTGTAAGTTAAAAAAATGCCTACGTCTATTGCCCTACATTAGATGAATATTTAGCTGCCTCTTCATGAATATGATGTAGTTGGGTCTTCTAAATAGGTACAAGCAGTTAGGCAGGTGTGCAACTTAGGCACGCTTAGTGAATATGGCCCCAGGAGAGTAAAAAATTGGTGAGAGTTCCAGTCTCTCATCTCTGTTCATGGTCGACTCATGTACCTTTTGTGTTTCCAAGCCTTCTGATGTTAGCATTTTGATTTTGTTCTTGTACTCTATTCTGTGGCTATTGTAGTAGAAACATCCTACAGCTGCAATCAGTCCTTCACTTTTGACCACTGTGTCTTGTTCTCAGCCAGAATCCTTAGCTTCCTCAGATCCATTCTTGATTTGAGTGTACCAAGTCCTGCTTTCCTCAGGTCACCTCGTAGCATGTGAGTGAATTCATCGATCTTGTCTCAGATGCGGCATAGAGTAACATTCCATTGGATTTTCCATATGCTGTTGAGGAGGACAATGGGTCCCAGATTGGCTGGGATGGCTTCTTGGGCTTGGAGAGCATGATAAGGGTTCCTTGGCCTACATGATGTTATGTCATCATCCGGGTCATTGTTCTCAAATTCTGATTCACGGGTGTTGTCTGGAATTTCCGAATTTACTTCAGAACCACCCGATTTATCGTTCAAAATTACTTTCATAAAAATTGCCATTTGTTTTGTCAAAGTCGCTACACTTGCCTTAAGGCATTTAACCTCTGACTCTTCAATTGCAGTGCCCTCGGATGGACCAGCATTATTTGAATGTTTTTGCATTCCCGGCTCATTAGATGTGATGCTTCTTGTATCTGAAACGGGTTTCTTATCATTAATGGAGGCTGTATTATGGCTCTCACCCCCTCCTTTTGTCATGTTCAGCGACTGCTAATGAGCCGTTAGAGCCAGAGGGAACATTATCTGCTAAATTATTACTTTCTACTGAAACACTATTTGTTAGATTTTCGCTTGCCACTTCCACCAAATCTTTCTCCGCCGAATCTAAAACCTCAACCAAGTTGTGAAAATCCATACTGATCATTTTTCACAGTCACGAAAAAATTAAGAACAATCACAAAGTTACTCTACGCATCAATTCACAATGACGTATAGGCACAATTTTATTCCAAATTTACAACACGTTAATTTGTTTCCACTAATTTATTTGCGCGCTGTGAAAAACATGACTGATGCATTAAAAAACTAAACACGCACTGATTATTAGAGCTACGCATGTGCATCTCAGGCAACCCATGTGGAAGCGATGTGACAGAACTATAGTCAGGAAGGAATACAGTGGCTTGCTGAGAGTATACAGATTGGAGGTCGAATTCTGTCTTCATCTTCGGCATACATTACTTAATAATACAATATTTTCTGAGGGATGGAAGCCCATACATTTATCAATGTGGTGAACAGTAATGGGTGACTCAATTTTTAGGAAAGCAAAATCGTTGAAATGGACATGAGTTTTCAAATCTGAGCCATATGGTTTCGGACTGTGAGACAACATTTATATTAAGATCTGCCCACAACATACCTCAACCCCACCCCAGCAAAAATGGCCAAATTGGTGAACGCATGGGAATTTGTGATGACTAACCATCGACTGTTCATTCTAGTTAGTTATAAATAATACAACAGTATTTAAATACACTCAGAAAGGTATCAGTAAATGTATTTATAGATATACACTGATCATTCATACACACACATACAGTGGCATACATATGCTACAGGTTTGGGTGGTGCAGGTGGGGTGAGATGTATTAAATACCAAAACGTGTGATTAGGCTTGTGTGATTACACGATTAAATCGAAAATCACATATTTTTTAAAATCGTGAAATTATATGATTAAAAATGAATACCGGTAAGCGAAAATCGTGAATAACTTCTATTTCGTAAATATTTTTAAAATATACCTTTTAATTACTCTTTAATGCGATAGATGAAGAAAATTTTGCATTTGGAAGCCAAGTGAAGACTGTTTTTGACGAGCCCATAGCGAAGCGGAGGATCTCGACATAGCGATCCAAATGGCATCCGGCCTGACATGATTTAGGTAAATGTTAAAGTTTTTCAATGAACATTTAATTCATCAAGGACTTATCCAATGTAAAGAGAACTTTACAGATTTGATCTATGCCATCATTGCATTTAGTCTCCATCATACCGTAATTGAAATAATTTTCACCATAGTTTTACAGGGTTTGGACATAGATTATTTTGCACGAAAAATTTGGCAAATGTTAAAGCTTTTCGATGGACATTTAATTCATCATGGACTTATCCGATGTTAATGAAACTTTAGAGATTTTATCTATACCATCATTGGATCTAGTTTCCATCATAATTGAGATGATTTTCAAATTTTCTCATTATTTTTATGGGGTTTGGACGTGGCTTATTTTTCACCAAGAATTAGGTAACGGTTAGTTTTTCAATAGACATTTAGTTCATCAAGGACTTATCCAATGCCAATAACACTTTGCAGATTTATTCTACACTAGCATTCCATCCAGGCTCCATTATAATGTGTGTCATAATCAATTATGATAGCGAGTAAATTAGTAATTATTCCCTACTTTTTGGCATTTGGCCATGGCTTAGAATATTTTTGTGTAATGTATATCCTGCTTAAAGGAAGGGAAAAGGGATTTCACTTCAAGAGATATACTTACCTCCCCAAAACTATGATATTTCCTAAATATCGACATAAACTCAATAACCCCAGATTAAAAAAGAAAGGTGCCCCTACTGGGCAGGGAGTCAGCTGTCAGTCTGCCGGATGCTGGCCCGAACCTTGCGCATGCGCAGACTGACACTGCCTCATTCTTGACTATAGGCCTGAAACACATGCTTGTTTACTAAAAGTTCTTGCTTGTTTTTGCTCAATTATCTTTTTGGAAATTGTTTTGGTGCATGTTGGCCTTGTGGATCACCTGAGGCTATGCCAGGGCCAAGTTATCAGGTGATCTCAATTACAATTTTGTTTTATTCCATCTTAATTACACGTTGTCACCTATTTCCGTGACGTGGTATAGACTTGATAGGCGCCCAGAAAACTGGTATATTATTATCTGGCGCCATGAAATACTAATCTCTCTGTATGTTTGTGTCCACAGGTTCCTGTCAGGAGGTTTGTACTCATGTAGATCATGGGCTGGGAATGCTGGACCCAAGTTCCCGCTTATCTGGTTCCCTGGAGCATCCGCGCCCCATAGGTACTGGAGGAAGAGGATTTTCTGCTGGGTTCACCCGTTGATTCTGCATGGCTCAAAGGGTGGCCAGGGTTGGAGTGGATAACTGCCCGTACCGCATACCTCGGCTTGCCGAATATATGATGGCGGCTGGTCCACGCCATGGTGTGGTGGATTACACCCACACACTTCCATGGCACTGGCACCTGGCCTAGCTACTGTGCAAAGCATGCCTACTATCTAAGGCCTGCATGTTTTCTCTGGCTTGCCAGGTGTATCCACGGCTCCGGGCACATTCACACCTGCTAGTGCTGTAGAGGATGACGAATGCCCGCGCCGGGTCGAGCACTCAAGGTGGCCACAGAGGAGGACTGGGCTGACGCGTGCCAATGGCTGGTAAGCATCAAGCCAGAGCTCAACGTGGATCAGTCGGTTAGCCAGCGGGACCAGCGCCCGTGGTTGGCTGGAAAGCCAACAGTTACCGCTATGCCATCTATGCCATTAGCAGAGCATATCATACATATGTTCACGGTGGCAGAGACATCTATTAAACTCAATGGACGGCCTGTGAAGGGCCCCCCCCCCCTCCCGCGAGGTGGCTAGGCAGTGTCATATCATTGCTGGTTAATACCAGAAATACGGTATAGTGCCACGGCCGAGCACTGATGATCGCGCAGCACTTGGCGAAGACACGTGGCCACACTCCCATTCTGACATGCGAGCTCTGTGCTCAAGCATGCTGCGCTTGGCAAACACCGCATTGCACGATGCAGAGGAGAATTCTAGAGTGTCCATAGCAGCGCTGTCGCATGTCTTCCAGCTGTTACAGGGGTAGTAATGGCATCTGCCTCACGCCAAGCAAGCCCCGTCTCAGTTCAGAGAGCCATCCAGGATGGTATTAACCTGGCTCTGGACTGTTTGACGCAGAGTGTCATGGCGAGGCGCACATTTGCTTTTTGTTCAATAGGCTGCTGCAGACACCTATATCAGGTCATGGTCTCTTTGGGAGTGAGGAATGTAGACACCTCCAAGAGACAGTCACTCTAATCAATAATCAGAGGGCACTATGTGAATAATTTGAGGTGCTCGGTTGGGAGCGCGTCTGCGCAGCGCCCCCCCCCCCCCCCCCCTCAAAATAGCCTTGTCTGAAGTTAAAGTTTTCCAGCAGTCCAAATAATTTTTAATATGACCTATGAATGTTGATGTATTACTATTAGAATATTTAAGGCTGCCTATTGAAACATGTATGTGATCAACTTCTATTTCATAACTCTCGGCCGACATTGGTGGTAGCCTCTCCTCAGATGGCCTCTGAACAATTGTTGTTGCTGCTGAGGATGCTGTTGCCCTAAAAAGCCGACTTAAATTTATTTATCGAATGACCTTGGTATGGATGAAACTGAGCACGTCCTCTCGGCGAAAATCCGCATCCAGATGCCTGAACATTTGACAAAGGTGTAGAAATCTGATTGTTATCAGTTATTTCCTTCAAACGTCTGCTCCAATCATCACCATATAAAAGATCAGTAGCCGTAGTCTTTGAATTCCCATGTTTAAATCCATTTTATGATCTCTGCCTCTGATTTAATTCCCGATTTGCATGCGTAATAAAGGCTAACGCGTCAACTAACTTCCCCATCATAGCAGAAGTTTCTGCAGGAGTTAAACTCTCGCCAGATCTCACGGCGCACACAAGAGTTTCGGTAGATGTAACCGCTATTAATGCACCAATCAGCGGACAATGCACCCTCTGCGACTTTGCATCCCTCATTTGCCGTTGAGCTGACAATTTGTCCCAGATTTCAGGGTTAACTTTCGTTGCTATGAAAGAGTTAGTTTTCAGGCCTAACATAGGAGTCAATTCTCTCTCAATTTATCATCACCCAGTGATACTCGTTTTATTTAGGTTGGTGATAATATTTGCTAACTGCAAGTCTATCTTTTCAGCATAAACATCCGATGCCTCATAGAGCCACGCCACTGATGCTAACATGTCAACATCTCCTTTTTGGAAACAGGCACAGGTCCCGGAGACGTTATGTCATCATCCGGGTCATTGTTCTCAAATTCTGATTCAAGGGTGTTGTCTGGAATTTCCGAATTTACTTCAGAACCGCCCGATTTATCGTTCAAAATTACTTTCATAAAAATTGCCATTTGTTTTGTCAATGTCGCTACACTTGCCTTAAGGCATTTAACCTCTGACTCTTCAATTGCAGTGCCCTCGGATGGACCTGCATTATTTGAATGTTTTTGCATTCCCGGCTCATTAGATGTGATGCTTCTTGTATCTGAAACGGGTTTCTTATCATTAATGGAGGCTGTATTATGGCTCTCACCCCCTCCTTTTGTCATGTTCAGCGAGTGCTAATGAGCCGTTAGAGCCATCGGGAACATTATCTGCTAAATTATTACTTTCTACTGAAACATTATTTGTTAAATTTTCGCTTGCCACTTCCACCAAATCTTTCTCCGCCGAATCTAAAATCCATACTGATCATTTTTCACAGTCACGAAAAAATTAAGAACTATCACTAAGTTACTCTAGGCATCAATTCACAATGACATATAGGCACAATTTTATTCCAAATTTACAACACGTTAATTTGTTTCCACTAATTTATTTGCGCGCTGTAAAAAACATGACTGATGCATTAAAAAACTAAACACGCAATGATTATTAGAGCTACGCATGTGCATCTCAGGCAACCCATGTGGAAGCGATGTGACAGAACTATAGTCAGGAAGGAATACAGTGGCTTGCTGAGAGTATACAGATTGGAGGTCGAATTCTGTCTTAATCTTCGGCATACATTACTTAATAATACAATATTTTCTGAGGGATGGAAGCCCATACATTTATCAATGTGGTGAACAGTAATGGGTGACTTAATTTTTAGGAAAGCAAAATCGTTGAAATAGACATGAGTTTTCAAATCTGAGCCATATGGTTTCAGACTGTGAGACAACATTTATATTAAGATCTTCCCACCACATACCTCAACCCCACCCCAGCAAAAATGGCCAAATTGGTGAAAGCATGGGAATTTGTGATGACTAACCATTGACTGTTCATTCTAGTTAGTTATAAATAATACAACAGTATTTAAATACACTCAGAAAGGTATCAGTAAATGTATTTATAGATATACACTGATCAGTCACACACACACATACAGTGGCATACATATGCTACAGGTTTGGGTGGTGCAGGTGGGGTGAGATGTATTAAATACCAAAATGTGTGATTAGGCTTGTGTGATTACACGATTAAATCGAAAATCACATATTTTTTAAAATCGTGAAATTATATGATTAAAAATGAATACCGGTAAGCGAAAATCGTGAATAACTTCTATTTCGTAAATATTTTAAAAACCTACCTTTTAATTACTCTTTAATGCGATAGATGAAGAAAATTTTGCATTTGGATGCCAAGTGAAGGCTGTTTTTGTCGAGCCCATAGCGAAGCGGAGGATCTCGACATAGCGATCCAAATGGCATCCGGCCTGACAAGATTTAGGTAAATGTTAAAGTTTTTCAATGAACATTTAATTCATCAAGGACTTATCCAATGTAAAGAGAACTTTACAGATTTGATCTATGCCATCATTGCATTTAGTCTCCATCATACCGTAATTGAAATAATTTTCACCATAGTTTTACAGGGTTTGGACATAGATTATTTTGCACGAAAAATTTGGCAAATGTTAAAGCTTTTCAATGGACATTTAATTCATCATGGACTTATCCGATGCTAATGAAACTTTAGAGATTTTATCTATACCATCATTGGATCTAGTTTCCATCATAATAGAGATGATTTTCAAATTTTCTCTTTATTTTTATGGGGTTTGGACGTGGCTTATTTTTCACCAAGAATTAGGTAACGGTTAGTTACGCCAGGGCCAAGTTATCAGGTGATCTCAATTACAATTTCGTTTTATTCCATCTTAATTACACGTCACCTATTTCCATGACGTGGTATAGACTTGATAGGCGCCCAGAAAACTGGTATATTATTATCTGGCGCCATGAAATACTAATCTCTCTATGTTTGTGTCCACAGGTTCCTGTCAGGAGGTTTGTACACAGCTAAGAGGGTTTGTCTCCACATTTTCCCTAAAAAATGTCTGGAAAAAGTCTGCCTAGGGTGATATAAGCTCCCATAAGAGCGAGCTTGTCATTCTGCTCTCTGGTCCCACCCCTTCCTTTATAAAAGAGAATATGGTGGAGAGGCATGGTTCTTCTGGTGGAGTCATCAAGAGCGTTGGACATTGTAGTATGCCTTTGCTTTGGTTTATTTAGTTAATTAACTATATAAATTCATTATCTTCGTCTTATGCCCTTTTTTAAAAAGCCTTCTTGTGTGGTTTGTAACCGCTCTATAAAGTTGAAGTTCATGCCCCATCTATGTGTGAAGTGTTCACCTTGTTGGTCCATTATTAAAATGTAACGTCTGTAAACAGGGGGTGGGGGGAGAGTTATTCTCTGAATTCTTGTAATTACAGGCTAAGGATAAGGCATCGGAGGAGGAGAAGCGTGCGAAAAAGAGTGTAAGTGGTAAGGGTAAGAGAAAGGCCTCTGTTTCTTTGGAAATGGAGACTTTCAGGTTTGAAATGATGGTGGAGATGAAAAGGACAATAAAAGATCAGGTTCCAGAATTGGTTCACAGCATGCTCCCTGGGCCAGGTGCTTTATTGTCCTATTCATCTGCCCCCAAGAAGAAAATCCCCATCGCAGATTTTGGTGTTCATCGTAGTCCGTGGTCCGAAAATGTACGTGAATCAGTTGTGGCTCCAGTAGATCTCAGAAGGCCCGCCGTCTTGCTGCTGGATCCAGGAGCAGCCCTAAGTGATCCCCGCTGGAGGCTTGCCTCATCAGTAGATCATGGGCTGGGAATGCTGGACCCAGGTTCCCACTTCTCTGGTTCCGTGGAGCATCCGCGCCCCATAGGTACTGGAGGAAGAGGATTTTCTGCTGGGTTCACCCGGTGATTCTGCACGGCTCAAAGGGTGGCCCGGGTTGGAGTGGAGAACCGCCCGTACCACATACCTCGGCTTGCCGAACATATGACAGCGGCTGGTCCAGGCCATGGTGTGGTGGATTACACCCACACACCTCCATGGCGCTGGCACCTGGCCTAGCTACTGTGCAAAGCATGCCTACTATCTACGGCCTGCATGCTTTCTCTGGCTTGCCAGGTGTATCCATGGCTCCGGCCACGTTCACACCTGCGAGTGCTGTAGAGGATGACGAATGCCTGCGCTGGGTCGAGCACTCAAGGTGGCCATAGAGGAGGACTGGGCTGATGCATGCCAATGGCTGGTAAGCATCAAGCCAGAGCTCAACGTGGATCAGTCGGTTAGCCAGCGGGACCAGCGCCCGTGGTTGGCTGGAAAGCCAACAGTTACCGCTATGCCATCTCTGCCATTAGCAGAGCATATCGTGCATATGTTCACGGTGGCAGAGACATCTATTAAACACAATGGATGGCCTGCGAAGGGCCCCCCCCCCCTCCCGCGAGGTGGCTAGGCGGTGTCATATCATTGCTGGTTAATACCAGAAATATGGTATAGTGCCACGGCCGAGCACTGATGATCGCGCAGCTCTTGGCGAAGACACGTGGCCACACTCCCATTCTGACATGCGAGCTCTGTGCTCGAGCATGCTGCGCTTGGCAAACACCACATTGCACAATGCAGAGGAGAGTTCTAGAGTGTCCATAGCGGCGCTGTCGCATGTCCCCCAGCTGTTACAGGGTGTAGTAATGGCATCTGCCTCACGCCAAGCAAGCCCCGTCTCAGTTCAGAGAGCCATCCAGGATGGTATTAACCTGGCTCTGGACTGTTTGACGCAGAGTGTCATGGCGAGGCGCACATTTGCTTTTTGTTCAATAGGCTGCTGCAGACACATATCAGGTCATGGTCTCTTTGGGAGTGAGGAATGTAGACACCTCCAAGAGACAGTCACTCTAATCAATAATCAGAGGGCACTATGTGAATAATTTGAGGTGCTCGGTAGGGAGCGCGTCCGCGCAGCGCCCCTCCCCCCCCCCTGCGTACCATCCACAGCATGCCCGTGGTGGCGCTGGTCAAGTCAGAGGTCAACCACTGGTACAGTATAGGCCAAGACCACACTGTCTCTGGTCCCGATCTGGAATAAATAAATTCTTTCATACAAAAAGGAGCAATTCAGACGGGACAAAATTGCCCAGGCTTCTATTCAACCATGTTTCTAGTAACAAAGAGCACTGGAGGGTGGAGACCAATTCTCAACCTCAAGGCATTGAACAAGTTCATAGACACCCCGAGTTTCAAGATGGAAACGATCAAGATGGTAGTAATAAGGTTGGAGAAGGGATGTGGATCTTGGATTTTGCAAAAGAATTTCGGAAATCCTTTAAAACGCTACTCATTAGCCAATGGCCATATATCAATGAAACCTGGCTGGATGGATCCTATAGTCATATGCTTCCGAAGTTGAATACAGGAATTTAATTGGTTAATTTTGTCAAAAGCCATCTTGGCTTTTCCAAAAAATGTCCAGTAATCTTTAAATCAGTACTAAGTACTACTACTTAATTAATGGCTTAATTTCAGCCAAGTTTTGATGGAATGATCCTATGACGATAGGCTTCAAGAGAACAAACGAGAATTTAATTGGTCAATTTTTTTATGGCCATCTTGGATTTTATGAAAATTTTCCATCATGTCGGTTTAAATGCAAATAGTTCAGATGCTAATGGTCCAGGTGAGCATCACAGGCCCTTGGGCCTCTTGTTTAATTTATCATAGAGTTGCTATATATCATTATTGCATTCAATTTGCAGAAAAATTTAAATGAATTATAAAAGGTTTTTTCCATACTTTTACATGGTTTGGACCTAGTTTATTGCTGTGTGATTTGTCTCCTCTTCAAGAATTAGAATAATATTAGAGTTTTAAATAGACATTTGATTTGTTAAGGGGGTATACAATTTTAAGAAATCATTCCACACATGATGCGTGATATGCGAAAAAAATAAAGGGCTCAACACGTGGGACACAGTCCATCTAGTTGAAAATGTATCACTGGAATGACTGTCTTGATTCTTTTCTATTTATAAACACCATTGCGCCTTTGGTCGTTGATATGCTTTTGTTGTTATGTCTGGATAATTTGTACTCTGAAGCTGATTAATCGAGTAATGAAGATTATTTGTAAATAAGTGGTTGTGATCACTCAAATCAATAATCGCACAAGCCTGGGTGTGATCTTATATATCTCCCACCAGTCCCATATCTCCCACCAGTCCCATATATCCCACCTGAGTCCAGTCCCATATCTCCCACCTGAGTCCCTTCCTCCCGCCAGTCCCATATCGCCCACCAGTCCCCTCCTCCCATCAGTCCCATATCTCCCACCAGTCCCCATCTCCCATCAGTCCCATATCTCCCACCAGTACCATCCTCCCATCAGTCCCATATCTCCCACCATTCCCCTCCTCCCATATCTCCTGCCAGTCCACTCCTCCCATCAGTCCCATATCTCCCACCCGAGTTCGCTCCTCCCACCAGTCCCATATCTCCCACCAGTCCCCTCCTCCCATATCTCCCAGCCGAGTCCCCTCCTCCCACCAGTCCCATATCTCCAACCAGTCTCCTACTCCCACCAGTCCCATATCGCCCACCAGTCCCCTCCTCCCATCATCCCATATCTGCCACCAGTCCCCTCCTCCCATCAGTCCCATATCTCCCACCAGTCCCCTCCTCGCACCAGTCCCATATCTCCCCCCAGTCCCCCTCCTCCCAACAGTCCCATATCTCCCACCAGTCCTACTCCCATCAGTCCATATCTCCCACCAGTCCCCTCCTCCCATCAGTCCCATAACTCCCACCCGAGTCCCCTCCTCACATTGTCCCATATCTCCCACCTGAATCCCATCCTCCCACCAGTCCCATATCTCCCACTAGTCTCCTACTCCCACCAGTCCCATATCTCCCATCAGTCCCAATTATCTCCCACCTGAGTCCCTTCCTCCCACCAGTCCCATATCTCCCACCAGTCCCCCTACTCCCATCAGTCCCATATCTCCCACCTGTCCCATCCTCCCATCAGTCCCATAACTCCCACCTGAGTCCCCTCCTCCCACTGTCCCATATCTCCCACCAGAATCCCCTCCGCCCACCAGTCCCATATCTCCCACCAGTCTCCTACTCCCACCAGTCCCATATCTCCATCAGTCCCAATTATCTCCCACCTGAGTCCCTTCCTCCCACCAGTCCCATATCTCCCACCAGTCCCCCTACTCCCACAAGTCCCATATCTCCCACCAGTCCCCTCCCATCAGCCCCATATCTTTCACCCGAGTCCCACCAGTTCCATATCTCCCACCAGTCCCCTCCTCCCATCAGTCCCATATCTCCCACCAGTCCCCTCCTCCCACCAGTCCCATATCTCCCACCAGTCCCATATCGCCCACCAGTCCACTCCTCCCATCAGTCCCATATCTCCCACCTGAGTTCCCTCCTCCCACCAGTCCCATATCTCCCACCAGTCCCAATTATCTCCCACCCAAGTCCCCTCCTCACACCAGTCCCATATCTCCCACCAGTCTCCTACTCCCACCAGTCCCATATCACCCACCAGTCCCCTCCTCCCATCATCCCATATCTCCCACCAGTGCCCTCCTCCCATCAGTCCCATATCTCCCACCAGTCCCATATCTCCCCCACCCCCAGTCCCCCTCCTCCAAACAGTCCCATACCTCCCACCAGTCCCCCTACTCCCACCAGTCCCATATCGCCCACCAGTCCCCTCCCATCATCCCATATCTCCCACCAGTCTCCTCCTCCCATCAGTCCCATATCTTCCAGCAGCCCCCTCCTCCCACCATTCTCATATCTCCCCTCCCCAGTTCCCTCCTCCCACCAGTCCCATATCTCCAAGCAGTCCGCTACTCCCATCAGTCCCATATCTCCTACCTGAGTCCATTTTCCCACCAGTCCCATATCACCCACCAGTCCCCTCCTCCCGCCAGTCCCATATCTCCCACCCAAGTCCGCTCCTCCCACCAGTCCCATATCTCCCACCAGTCTCCTACTCCCACCAGTCCAATATCTCCCATCAGTCCCATATCTCCACCCGAGTCCCCTCCTGCCATAAGTCCCATATGTCCCACCAGTCCCCCTACTCCCACCCGAATCCCATCATCCCATATCTCCCACCCGAGTCCCCTCCTCCACCAGTCCCATATCTCCTACCAGTCCCCCTACTCCATCAGTCCCATATCTCCCCCCAGTCCCCTCCTCCCATCAGTCCCATATCTCCCACCAGTCCCCTCCTCCCATCAGTCCCATATCTCCAACCAGTTCCCTCCTTGAGTCCTATATCACCCACCAGTCCTCCCACCAGTCCAATATCTTCCACCCGAATCCCCGCCTCCCATCAGTCCCATATCTCCCACCAGTCCCATATCTCCCACCAGTCTGATATTTCCCACCAGTCCCCTCCTCGCATCAGTCCCATATCTTTCACCAGAGTCCCCTCCATCCAGCAGTCCCTTATCGCCCACCAGTCCCCTCCTCCCACCAGTCCCATGTCTCCCACCAGTCCCCTCCTCCCATCAGTCCCATATCACCCACCCGAGTCCCCTCCTCCCATCAGTCCCATATCTCCCACCAATCCCCTCTCCCATCAGTCCCATATCTCCCACCAGTCCTTTATCTCCCAACAGTCCCATATCTCACCCAAGTCCCCTCCTCCCATTAGTCCCATGTCTCCCATCAGTCCCATATCTCCCACCCGAGTCCCCAAGTCCCATCAGTCCATATCTCCCACCCGAGTCCCTTCCTCCCATCAGTCCAATATCTCCCACCAGCCCCATATCTTCCACCACTCGCATATCTCCCACCACTCCAATATCTCCCACCTGAGTCCCCTCCTCCCATCAGTCCCATATCTCCCACCAGTCCCCTTCTCCCAGCAGTCCCATATCTCCAACCAGTCCCCTCCTTCCATCAGTCCATATCTCCCACCAGTCCTCTCATCCCACCAGTCCCATTTCTCCCACCCGAGTCCCGTCCTCCCATCAGTCCCATATCTCCCACATGGGTCCCCTCATCCCATCAGTCCCATATTTCATATCTCTCACCAGTCCCCTCCTCCCATCAGTCCCATATCTCCCATCAGTCCCCTCCTCCCACCAGTCCCATATCTCCCACCAGTCCCCTCTTCCCATCAGTCCCATATCTCCCACCAGTCCCATATCTCCCATCAGTCCCATATCTTCCATCCGAGTCCCCTCCCATCAGTCTCATATCTCCCACCAGTCCCATATCTCCCACCTCTCCCCTCTCACCAGACCCATGTCCCCGACCAGTCCCCTCCTCCCACCAGCCCCATATCTCCCACCAGTCCCATATTTCCTTCCAGTCCCATCATCCCATCAGTCCCATATTTTCCACCAGGGTCCCTCCTTCCACCAGTTGCATATGTCCCACCAGACCCCTCCTCCCAGCCATCCCATATCTCCCACCAGTCCCCTCCTCCCATCAGTCCCATATCTCCCACCTGAGTCCCTTCCTCCAATTGGTCCCATATCTCCCACCACTCCCATATATCCAACCCGAGTCCCCTACTCCCATCAGTACAATATCTCCCACCTGAGTCCCCTGCCATCTGTCCCATATCTCCCATCAGTCCCATATCTCCCACCCGAGTCCCCTCCTCCAATCAGTCCCATATCTCCCACCCGTGTCCACTCCTCCCATGGATCCCATATCTCCCACCAGTCCCATTCTACCACCAGTCCCATATCTTGCATTCAAGTCCCGTCCTCCAATCATTTACACCCCTATACAATGTATTACATGCACACGTGTTTATGATTAGAATAACATGAAAAACATCTGAAATAAGAGAATAAGTATATCAGATATCACTTTCTTCTACATACTGTGTAGCAATTTAGCTTTTGACATCAATCTACGCGAAGGGTTAAATTGTTTGTGTCTATTTGTTGTTTATCAGTTCATCCAAAGGCAACCATTATTGGAAATGGAATTCATCCCATCCTGTCGATGGTGAATGTGTGCTCCTGGAGCCCATTGTTGACTCGACTCTCAACAATCCAAAGCCACTTCTTCAATTGATGAATTGCGCAGACACTAACCAGTTCATATGCACTAGGGATGCTATGATGCCAAATTTAAAAATAAATTGTAAGTATGATTAGAAGCTTCTAAGCCAATTTTTTATAATGAGGATTCCAATTTTATCTATGCCCCACCCATCTCTAGCTAAGCTCCACCCACTTTCTTGCTAGTGTAGGTATCGATTGATCCCTGAATTCCCTGACTATCAATTTCCAGAAACTATACAGGTAAGCTGTTGAATATTTTGAAACTAATTAGACTAGACGCTGTTGCTGCCATAAGCAGTCAAATTAGTTTCAAATGATTCAACAGCATGTTTATTTAATAGTATTAGACATACAATTCATACAACAATGCTTGTTCCGTCATCAATTAAGCTTTCATGATGAACTTTGGTCATGGTATAATTGTCGTAGTTTATTATGATGTCATCTGATTTATGGATAAACTGGAATCCTTCATTATGTCAATCTTTGTCTCATCTGGGAAGCAGAAGTGAGACATAATTATCAGTTTTCCGATGATGAGGGCAATAGCGGGGTGGCAACATTAAGTTTTGTGCTTTATAGCAAATTGCTTTGGTATATATTTCAGACATTCAACTTAGTTAATTAATCCTTTAATCCTTAAATTTATTTTTAAAAATTGTGATTTTCTTATAGAAAATGTCAGTTTGCAGACCAAGAGAAGACTATTTTGGAAAATTTACCAGGAATAACTGGCTCGGTTATCGAGCCAGTGATTCCAGTGGTAGACTTTCAAAATGAATTGCTTCATCATTTGGGGTGTAAGGCGTGATTAATGTCATCAGATCCAATTTGGAAAAATACATGTAGTCTTCATGGTCATCAAATGGACATTTTCCATGACCACTGCACACCCCATTTTGGGCCGGATTGAGTGTAAAAGGGTTAATCCTACTGGAACTAAAATAAATAATAGTCATGGTAACCTATAATCTGGTGAATTGGAATCTATGTGATGGTAGTGATGTTGCCAGGTCAAAGGTCAAGGTCATTGTGACCTAGGTAAAAAACCCCAGTCTTTACCAGTTTTTTTCAGCGTTAGATTTTTGTGTTTAACAAAACATCTCGGATTATATTTCTGGTAGGACTATTTTACCCTACTGGAACTAACCTTGGAAACATGCTTGTTTATGATCCAGTCATTTCAGAGGGAAAATTTCTCAAATAATACTCTGACAATAATGATATTGCTTTGAATTCCATATTAATTAACCATGAATAGTGTTTGTATCCACGCATACAGTATATTAGCCAAAATTCTACATGGATATATCGTGCATAGTTGTCCACAGGACAATAAAGTGATTGATTTCTAGCTTGTTCCCCAGCCATTCCTAGCTAGGAGCCACCCACCTTACACATGTGTTGAAATTGACTTGAAACTTTGAAACCTGAATTTCACTTCAAGAGTACACTTACCTCCCTAAACACTCTTTTTGATTTCCTAAATATCGACCGTCACTCAGTATAACTCAGATTTTAAAAGAAAGGTGCCCCTACTGGGCAGGGAGTCAGTTGACAGTCCAGCTGATGCCAGCCCCAACCTTGTGCATGTGCAGACTGACCACTTCCTCACTCTTGATTATTGGCCAAGAACACATGCGTGAATTAATTCTCAGTGAAGCTCATTTTTGCTTGTACTCAATCAAAATCGTGTAGTGGAGTTGCTTAAAAGATGTTTGATCAAGCTAAATCACCTGAAGATGTGCCAGGGCCAAGGAACCAGGTGAATTCTATTAGATTTTTGTCTAATTCTCATCATTGTCGTGTGTTGTTAAAAGATGCAGAAAGGCCCTGCCTCTGATTCAGTTTTCCTTAGGGGTTTGCCTGTTTTCGCTCATGAACCAGAGGTGGCTCCAGTTGAACCCGCCTTGAGGCTTGCCACGTTAGTAGATCCAGGAGTGGCCCTAAATGGTCCCGGCTTGAGGCTTGCCTCGTCGGTAGATCTTGGGGCGGGTGTGATGGACCCATGTTCCCACTTTACGGGTTCCATAGAGCGTCCATGCGCCTGTGGTACTGCACCCTCAATCGGTACCTTCCATGGCCAGTCTGGGTTAGCGCTCTTTGCTAACCCGGAGTCTAATCTGTCGGGCCAGGAGGATGAGGACTTTCTGTTGGGGTCGCCCGATGAATGACGTGGCCATGGAGATGGATGAATGTACACCCTTTGCGGTGACCTTTTTCATTGGACTACCTCAGCAGGGGTAGCATTCACGGTTCAAAAACGGTAGCGTGGGTTGGAATGGGCAGGCGGCCACCCATACCGCATACCTCGGCTTGCCGATGGTATGACGGCGGCCGGCCCGGACCATGGCGTGGTGAATAATACCACACACGATACCATGGCTACAGCTTCTGGTCTAGCCATGGTGCAAAACTCTGTTGGGCCCACATCTTTCACCGTCTTGTCAGCAGTGTCCACGGCTCCAGCCACGTACACGGTTGCAAGTGATGCTGAGGATGACGAAGGCCTGCGCCTAGTCGAGCACTCGCAGGTGGCCACGGAGGAGGACTGGTCTGATGCATGCCAATGACTGGTAAGCATCAGACCAGAGCTCATCATAGATCAGTCGGCTAGCCAGCAGGACCAGTGCCCATGGTTGGCGGGAAAGCCGACATCTATCACCATGCCATCTCTGTTGCTAGTGGAGCATATCACGGATATGTTCTCAGCGGTAGAGATGTCCATTAAGCCTAATGGATGACTCACGAAGTCCCCTCGCGAGGTGGCTAGGCGATGCCGCATCATAGCTGGTCCGTACCAGCAATATGGTGTGGTGCCAAAGCCGAGCGCGGACGACCACGTAGTGCTTGGCGACGACACGTGGCCAGACTCCCATTCTGACCCGGGAGTGCTGTGCAGAGAAAAGCTCGAGAGCGTCCATAGCGGCGCTCTCACACGTCTCCCAGCTGTTACAGGGGGTAGTAACAGTTTCCTCATTGCACCAGGCAAGCCCCCGTCTCAGTCCAGAGAGCCATCCGGGATGGAATAAACCTGGCTCTGGACTGCATGACGCGGTCAGAGATTAGAAGTGTCCGGGCGAGGCACAGTTTTGCGTTGGACAATTTGTGCCTGTCCCAGGATTTGTAGGCTGCTACGGATGCCTATGTCAGGTCCTGGTCTTTTTGGAGGTGAGGGATGTAGGCACTTCTAGAAACGGTCACTCTAGTATCATAGGAATGTCGAGTTATCTAGGTCAAATATGTCAAATTTAACCCAAAACGTTATTTCAAGGTCATGACCTAGAAAGTATGGTTATGGAATGGAAGCAAATCTAGGGGTTATAAGGCTCAACAGTCTATGATGTTTGGATGAGCAGGTCAACCCAGGTGTTCATTTGACCTCTATGACCTCAACCACCTGTCAATGATAAGTATCAAATTTGTTGATGATCGGATCAGAAGTTTCAAGTTAACAAGAAATCGCCCAAAGTGGTGTAAATTAACTGGCTCGAATATTTAGTATCAATGGATCAAGACTTACAGGGATATTGCCGCTGTAGATTTTATGGTATCAGGATACCAGATCTATATGACATAGAAAGGATTTCGAATCAACGTAAAGTATTCTAGATTTAATGAAAGAAGTTGAGGAGACAGGAACGATAGGGTATGGATATGGCTGTAACTCAAATTAGATTGTTAGGATTGGATCGTGGCAAACTATGGTGATGATCTCTCTGGATTGAACATAAAGCTCACATATCTCTGCTTTTAAGCCAAACTTGATCAACCACAATAATATCGTTGATCTATCTAATGATGTTGAAGTCGTAATGGGAAAAATTAACCTAGATGTGCATCGATTCAAATTCTAGCAGTTACGGTTAAACAGTTCCAATCTCTCTTTCAAAAGACAAGAGCTGTTTAAACTTCTTTACCAGAACCAGAAAATCAGCCTATCTGGGAATGATACTATGTGATGGTTAATCTGCATGTGGTAGAGAAAATTCTGTAAATGAATCTGTGAAAACACAAAAAACTTTAATCATTCATTCACCACAGATGAAACGGAGTATGTAAATTGATATCGATATAGTATGAATAGAGTAGTGAATTGAGGCTATAATTTATTACATTTTAAAAGCGCCAGTGATGCGTTACAAGCACAGATATAGCATCTGAATAAATTAATACATCCGAAGATCCGGTCTGTCATGGTGCCAGGAGTGAAAATACATGAAACAACTTCACTCCAGAACACTAACTGTGAAGAAATGGATGATGAATCTGGAAGAGTATTCTGTATTCCGAAATAGAAACGATAAGATCGAAGGCACTAAGATGATTCGTGTGATAACTTGGCTTAGTTACCGATACAGAAGATCGAGGACGAAAGATGGCAGAGAATCGAAAATATGACAGCAATCGCTGATAATGTCGGAACATTTCAGAGGGATGAAAGCGTCGTGAAGATGACGAGATTGATGACATCACAGGTAGAAAATAGACTTCTAACTACCCAAACAAGGCACCAGGTTCCGCTTGCTTTGGGATTTGGTCTGAAGGTGATTAGATTGATGACGTCACGGGTAGAGAATTTAGACTACTACCCACCCAAACAAGGCACCAGGTTCCACTTGCTTTGGAATTTGGTCTGAAGGTGATTAGATTAATGATGTCACGGGTAGAGAATTTAGACTACTATCCACCCAATGGAGGCAATAGAGTTTCCTCTCACTTTGGGATTTGGCCGGGGAGATAGACATCACTGGCCAGATAAAATTGACTGATGACAAGACGAGACAACACATGCACACTATTACTTTATAACATTTTTACATGCTGCGTTTGTGGACTCTTGAAAATAAGCGGCTCCTAGATGACGTGTGAGCCACTTAGAGATATGTTTCGAACTGATGAGTGGGAGTTGGCGATTTTCCCACCAAAACACTGTCACGTGGTTGATGAACAAGCACATGGTTTGATGTATAAATGCGCCGACGTTCATATAATGTCTAAAGATGGTGACAATCTTATCATATTAAAATTTGATAAAACTCACTTGAAAATAGAATCTCAAAAGTAATAATTATACAAGAAAAGTTAATAATTATAAAATTAAACTGACCAATATAATAAAATCTAGAGGAACTATTTTCCAATCATAATGGCGCCAATCATGTGCAATGAATATGTCATGTTAATTTCAAGCAATATGCCTAGTCTACCATACAAACATCGATTTCAAAAACACTAGATTGATCAATAGCTCACTGAGTTACATAGTGGGATGGACTTAGGATGATAGGACAGATCGTACAATTCTATACTCTGGTAACCAGTCACAGCCAGGAGCCTCATTAGCATATGAATTGGGAACTATCTGATCAGACGTTTATTTCATGATCATAGGTATGGAATACATGGACAGTGGAGCGGGAATAAATGGTAATACTGGATTATCTCATCGTATCCATGTTCTCTAAATTAATTAAAGCATTAATAGTCTGACGTCACACATACTGCGACGTCACACATCATACTAGTTAATAACAGAGGGTGCTGCGTCAACAGTTTGCGGCGCTCTGTAGGGAGTGCATTCGTGTGGCGACGCTGCGTACCATCCTCAGCATGCCCGAGGTGTCACTAGTCATGTCAGAGGCCAGCCACAGGCACAGCATAGGCCAAGGCCATGCCAGCACAGGCCTGCTGCGGTGGGGAGGGGGGTAAGGCTCCTCAAGTCAGCCAGGCAGCCACATGCACACTGAGGTGCGCGGGCCGTGGCGAGCGAGGATCTGGACGTAGTAACCGTGCCTGATGGGCCGGTTACCACTGGGACCATTCCAGTGCTTCTAAAACCAGAGACAGTGCCACTCTTACATTGCTTATGTCCACCTCTCTCCCTAGGTGGACCCGTGGGGAGTCAGTTGGCCCGTAACAAGCAAGAGTGGGAGCAGTTAACTCAGGACTGCTTAGTCTTGTGATGGCTTTCAGTTGGTTACCATCCCAATTGGATAAAAGGACTGCCATCGCATCTGTCTCTGGTCCCAATCTCGACTCAAAATCCAAGAGATCCGGATCAATGGTTGTATCACCGGTCAGTATGGATCTGGGGGAGTGGATCCACCCTAAATCCGGATGATATATCTCTCAAATCAGGGTGATGTCTGTTGAAGTTTCTCTTCAGAATTATACCTATAATCACTGGTTCTTACTCTCCGAACAAATTAAGCTAAATCACAACCTTGAGCTAGTGTAGGGTCACTTATCTATTTTTATTATCATTATATACAAGATTTTTATTTCACAGCATATAATTTAAAATGAATTATTCTCATTAACCAAATAACTATTGTCTAATATTTAAAGTTTCCATTATCTTAATTAATCAATTTCCTAGGCAAATGCCTCACAGTGTTTTTACTAAATTCCTATCAATATAATCTTTAACGTTCAGCACAATTTTCAATCCAGCATGAGACCTCATGAAAGACTTATAATTATTTTAAACAAATATTTCTGAATCTTATAATTTACCGATATAAAGACTTCTGGACTTTCATGTGACCCTTAATGTATTCTGAACACATTTTCAATGGATTCAGCATACATCATAATTAGATTCAGCCTAGGTCATAATATATTCCTGTTTATCATAATGTCTCAGCCTGGAAAATAAATTGGAACTGTCTAACTGAATAGTATGCATGGAACCTTGTAATTGCAATTCTGATTGAGTCAAAGTCAGTAATGGACTTGTTAAGGTATCCATCCATCAGCTTTCAGTTCTATTCTGGTACCAAATCTGGCAGTTTTTACATTAGTCTGAACCAAACCTCTCTGGTATCTGTCATTGTAATCCAATCACTGCATGATTTAGTACACCTTAGTGACCCTGTCTTTTAATCAAGCTAACTACTATAGAAAACAATTAACAAACACTGGTACGATGTGTAATTTGTCTGCTCTGTATAATCTCTACTTTCATTATTCCTTCAATCGGCTTCTTAATTTCATTATTTATTTGCATATGATAGTTGTGTATCGAGGAGGAAATAAATTCCCTCATACAAAAAGGACCAATTCAACTGTCACAAAGTTGCCCAGGCTTCTATTTAACCGCGTTTCTAGTGACAAAGAGCACTGGAGAGTGGAGACTAATTCTCAATGATGATAGCCACATGCATTCACACACTCACGCATGCATGCACATACACAAGGACACCCTTAGGTTTATGCATACCATACTCCTATTCCAAGATATGGATTCCACTTCACCTCTGATTGTGATAAATGGAGTCAAAAGTAGTACCTTTTAAGACTAACTTAATTTATTTCAACAAACTTGCATACATAAATGTGCCTCATCAGGTCACTATTAGACCAGTTATGTGTGAAAACACATCAAAATAAATAATGTTACTCTTAAACGGTATTAGCTTTAACCCTTAACATTCTGATGTCAAGATTTCTTCTTTTACTGTGTCAATAGCAAACAAACTTTTGTACATTGTTCGATAATTTTGGTGGATGACATTGCTGCATAAGAAAGCAACATCTTCCACCAAATTTGTTGAAAAAATTAACACCAGTTCATCTTTTAATTTAATCTGAAAATTAAAATTTTGACCTCATAATGGTTAAATCCTGTTATTATAAGCCCCACACCAGAAGGTGAGGAAGCCCTATAGTAATCATCGCATCCGTCCATCCATCTGTCTGTCCATCAACAATGATCGCGTAAACAGCATATCATACAGAACCGCTTAAGATATTTTAAGGAAACTTGGTACATCTATATGCCTCACTTGTGATACGCAGATGTGACTTTTGAAGGATTCACTTTTATAGGTCCAAGATTTTGGGTGAAAATGTTTATTTAATGCAAAAACTCATGATTATTTTCAATGTTCCCGTAAACAGCATATCGTATAGAATCGCGTAAAATAATTTAATGAATCTTCTAGGTGTCTTCTTTATGATGAGTAGATGTACCTTTTACAGAATTCACCTTTATAGGTCCAAGACTTTGGATGAACATGGGCATTTTAATGCAAAAACTCATGATTTTTGTCTTTTTTCTCATAAACACCATATCATACAGAATTGCTTAAAATAATTTAAGGAAACTTAACAGGTGGCTTCTTTATGACTGTTAAATGTGCCTTTCCAAGGATTCACCTTTATTATAAGGTCCAAGTTGGGTGAAAATGAGCTTTTTATTGCAAAAACGATTTATGTCAATGTTCTCGTAAACAGCATATCATACAGAGCTGCTTAAAATATTTTTATAATACTTAATATATACCTCCCTTTTGATGCTCAGATGTGCGTTTTAAATGCATTTTCATTCATTGACGATGATTTATTATTTGGTCTAGATTTCATAAGTGCGCTAGTGCAACTTGGGATGCTGTTGGAGTTGTTTATCATGTCACTGATGATGATGTTTAGAGCTAAAGATCTATGACATGTTTGCTGAGTATATAATGTAGATTTTTCAGAGTGAAATAAATACAGATTTGATACTAAAAGATTGTGGTATTTGGATTGAAATCTTGTTATCTTTTTATTTAGATACTGGATGTCCAGCAAACTGGTACAGCAATGCAGAATTAAATAAGTGTTTTACCTTGGACAGCACGGAGAATACGTCTGCCAATTCTGAGGCTCACTGTATTGGATTACAAGCAACCATGGCGAGTCCTGATTCATTGATGGAAATTAAAATGATACAAAATCTCTTACCTACAATAGGTATTTACATTTAAGATTCATGTTAACATTTTAACCCTTAAGCCCTTTAACACTCACATCAGCCAAAAACAGCTTGCGATCTTGAGAAACGTCCATTTGCAGACCAGGAAAACACTATTTTGGAAAACTGACCACTGGAATGATGAGTCATTCCAGTGGTAAATTTTCAAAAATAGTCTTCTCTTGGTCTGCAAATGGATATTTTCTATAAGAAAATTTTCTTGAACAAATTCGAAGGGTAAAAGGTTAGTGGCTAAATTTTGTTCAAGAAAATCTAAATATTTGCATTCTAAAAATAGTCTTCTCTTGGCCTGCAAATTTACAGAGATTCAATGATGGAATTTCTGCAAATTTGCAGGCCAAGAGAAGACAATTTTTCAATTGACCAGTGGAATGACTCGGTTATTGCACCAGGCATTCTATGGATAGATTTTTTTATGTTCTTAAGATATCAGTCTGAAATGGCTGTCAATAAATTTGCTCGAAATATCTTCAGCAAGTCTTTCAACATTGACTGCTGGATATTTTGAGAACAATTTGATTGAAAATTGTTGCATCAATGATTTCCAACCAAATTCTTGTCAAATCATTACCTACATGTAGTGACACTTGTATTATCAGCTGATTATTATGACAACAATTTAACGGAAATCTGCTGCTGCTATAGGCAGAAACAGTTCTCAGTAAACTTGTTATAAGTATATCTGTTGTCACTTGTGCCATAGCAAACATACAAATGGTTTTGTACTATGCTATGCACTTACTAGTGCACTGTCTGTGGAAGCCAGCATAAGAATGACTAGTATTAGCATTACGAGAATGGTTTTATGCCAACAATTGTGCACATGTGAAGAGTCTGACTGAAACAATGGCACCAGTAAATATCTAAAATGGTGGTTATAGCTCTAGTTAGTTAAAGTGTCCATAAAGTAACAAATAGTCTTAAATTTAGCTAGGATATGTATCTTTTATCAATAGATGAGAACTTTAAGACCACAGCAGAGGTCAGTTTTCGCTGTCTTGGTCATTAATGGAGGAATCCAGTTTTAGCTACATGTATGCCCCACCTATCTTTAGTTAAGCGCCACCCACACATCGACCGTATTGGGATCGATCTTTCCCTGAACTTCTTGACTATCAATTTCCAGAAAACTATACAGGTAAGCTGTTGAACATTTTGAAACTAATATGACTGGATGCTGTTACATGCAGCAACAGCGCCAAGTCAAATTTATTTCAAAATATTCAACAGCATGTTTATTAAATAGTAAAGCCATCCAATTCATAAAACAACAATTAGTCCATAATCAATTAAGCATGCGTGACAAACTTAGCTACGTCATTCATGACATAATTGATTTTGATGTTATCCTACACATCATGTAGTTGATTATAACGTCATATGATTGACTCCCAACTGGATTCATGAATTGGCTAATATATATAACTTACTGTAAGATATAACCTTCAGATCCAAAAGATTGCGATTCTCTAAATCTGACCAGCACCACTTTGTCCCAAAAGGTGATTATCTGGTTATGTGTTGATGCTGTATGATGTAAACATATCCGGGTGATGAATTATTAAGCTGAGAGTCCAGTTGCTAATAGTTGATAATCAATTTCTAGAGATGCCTACCTATTTCTTGCTAATCTCTGCCCACGTGTACACAGGTTTTAATCAATTTTAAGACTGAACAATAAATACTCAATATCCGAATTTCAAGGTAACAATACTCAGGTAAGCTGTTGAATATTTTGAGATACAGCTCCTAGTTGAATGGAGGAATCCAGTTTTAGCTATGCCATGCCCATCTTTAGCTAAACTCAACCCACACTTCGGCCATGTTGGGATCGATCGGTCACTAACTCCCTGACTATCAATTTGCAGGAAACTATACAGTCAGGTAAGCTGTGGAATATTTTGAAACTAATTTGACTGGGTGCTGTTGCTGCCATAGGCACCAACAGCACCCAGTCAAATTAGTTTCAAAACATTTAATACAATATTTATTAAATAGTAAAGACATACAATTCCTACAACAATGCTTAGTCTGTCATGAATTAATCGTTCGTGACAAACTTAGCTACGTCATTCATGACATAATTGATTATGACGTCAGCCTACACATCACGTAGTTGATTATGACATCATATGATTGATGGATAAACTGGAATCCTTGGTTAGTTTAAGAATATTCAACAGAATGTTGTGATCAAATTGCAAATTCACCACAGATATGCAAGTCAGATTCTTGCAGTCATAACTTTGCTACTTTCATGTTGGACCAGTATGTCATTTGATTGTGAGGTCAGTTAACAAGTGACACATTTTGATTATGATATTAGATACTTGGTTGACAGCTAGATTGGCACCCTTCATTCCAATCTGTCTGATCATATTTCTGATCTTGCTGAATAATAATAATAATAATAACAATAACTAAAGAACATTTACTGAAGTCACTGTAAATCTGCGATGACTGGCTATTATGGAATAGTACAAGGCCTCTTCTTACATGAACATTGAAAATTTCTGGGCAAGTGTACTTGATTTCTGGCAAAAACGAAAACTGGTAACTTTGATGCCCAGGAAGTACCCTTTGACTTGGACATGTGCCTTGCAGATGAGTCGAAGGCTTCAGTACTCCTAGTGTAACATTCTGGCTAAGTATGGTAATGATTTGATCAAAACTCTAGGTGTAGTCATAGTTCAAATATCAATATTGAATTGTAATTTTGATAACCAAGGGGTGCCCTTCCACTTGGGCCTGGGATTCAGGGGTCATGGAAACTTGCAAGGATATCACAGGGTATCTCGAAAACCGGTAATTTTGATGCCCAGGAAGTACTCTTCAACTTGGGCATGTGCCTTGCAGATGAGTCAACACCTTCAAGACTTCTGGTGTAACATCCTGGCCAAGTAAAGTAATGATCCGATCAAAACTGTAGGTGTAGTCGTAGTTCAAATGTCAATATTGAATTGTAATTTTGATAACCAAGGGGGCCCCCTTCCACCTGGGCCTGGAATCCAGGGGTGGTGGAAGCATGAGAGGATGTCACAGCGTATCTTCTAATATGTCCATTGAATTTCTCTAATGAAGGAGAGTTAATTTTTGTCAAAAATTAAAACTGGTAATTTTGATGCCCAAGCAGTACCCTTTCACTTGGGCACCTGGCCTGCAGATCAATCAGCCCATCCAGGACTCTAATGGTAACATCCTGACCAAGTATGGTAGTGATCCTTTCAAAACTCTAGCTGTAGTACCACTTCAAAGATCAATTTTGAAAATCCCCATACATTTCCTATGGGACGTTTTTCCCCACTCAAAAGTGGGTAGCTCGAAAACTATTGGATGTATCCAAAATAAAAACAATAGCACACGATTCCAGGCCTAGTAGCACAAGTTGACCAAATTTGGAGTTGATAGGATGAAAACTGTAGGAGGAGATATGGTCCAAAATTTTTGACGAAGAATAAAGAACGAAGAAAGATCCTGAGTGATTTCAATAATCTGCGATTGACATCGCAGATTAATAATAATAATAATATTAATAATAATAATAATAATAATAATGAATAATAATAATTTTTGTTTGAGTGATGGAGTACATCACAAAGCACTGCATCACAAGGGATACCATCGCCTTCCTCTGAACCCCACCTTTCACGGAATGTATCCAATTAATCTTGAAGTTGGGTGAACTAGGAAAAGTAGGCCACATTGGCCTACTTGCTATTACAAGTACATTGCATTCATACACCAAGATTGGTTAATGTATACAAAAAGCACTTAAAACTAAAGGCTGTACAAGAACTTTCTATGATGCTCAGTAAAGTTTGAAAGGTAAGTCACACTGGCCTACTTTTGATACATGATGCACCATTAGCCTACAATGCATACATAAACCACGTTTGGTTACTGTATACAAAAAGCTATTAATCCTTTAATACTCATGTCAGGCAAAAACAGCCTCTCAAGCGGTCTTGGGAAATGTCCATTTGCAGACTGAGAGAAGACTATTTTTGAAAAATTTACCACTGGAATGACTGGCTCGATAACCGAGCCAGTCATTCCAGTGGTAAATTTTCAAAAGTAGTCTTCTCTCGGTCTGCAAATGGACATTTTCTATGAGAAAATTGAAATTTTCTTGAATGTATTAAAGCTACTGCCTAGACAAGAATTTTCCTATGATGCTCAGTGAAACATGGAAAGTAGGTCCTGCTTTCAATACATAGCAACTCATTAGTCCACAATGCATCCATACACCAAGTTTGGGTACTGTATGAAAAGACTTGAAATTACAGCCCAGAGAATAATTTTCTATGATCAGTGAACCGTGAAAAGTAGGTTACGCTGACTTACTTCTGATATATGACACGCTTTTAGGCTATGATGCATCCATATATTGCCACGTCTGGTGACTACCGGTATATGTGAAAAAGTCTTGAAAATATGATCTGGACAAAAAAATTTGGGATGGACAAATACAATTTTATATTCAGTGAACGGTGAAAAGTAGGTCATGTTGACCTACTTTTGATATGGGACACTACAATGCATCCATACACCAAATTAGGTTACTGTATGCAAAGAACTCCTATCCCAGACAAGAATAAGTCATGATGTTCAGTGAAAAGTAGGTCATGCAGATCTATTTTTGATACTTGAAACACCTTTCGGGTATGATGCATACATTTACATAAGTGTTGGTTACTATATGTGAAAATGAGAATTTGGACTGGACAATAAATTGGGAACAGACAAATACATTTTTCTGAAACCATAGCATCATGGACAACAATAAGCGATGATTTTAAATGAAGTGTGAAAAGTAGGTCACACAGACCTACTTTCGATGCATGACACACCTTTAGGCTATGATTCATCCATATACCAAGTTTGGTGATTGTATGTGAAAATGTTTTGAAATATGGTCTTAGACCAAAAATCGGGGATGAACGCATGCATGCACGGATGGACAGAGACTTATAATTTATAAGACATTGTTATTTATTAAGTTATTATACCACCCACCCCGACATTTTTCAGAACATGGCAATAATAATAATAACTAGAGAACATTTACTTCAGTAACTGTAAATCTGTGATGTATGGCCATAAAGAAATAGTATAAGGCCTCTTCTAATAAAGAGATGAAATAAGGTGTGTCTTCGAACATGACCTTTGAAATTGCGTGATGAAAGGCAGGTAATTTATGCCAAACATGAAAACTGGAAAATTTTACTGATGAATGATCTTAACCCCTAAGGAGGTATTAAAGTTTTCATTTGAATTTTTTTAGATCTCTCAATGTTCTAGAATCTGGCCAGGTTTGAAGAGAATCGGAAGAAAACTATAGGAGATAACACTGTACCAATAGTGCTCCCATAGGTTTACTATGGGGATATGTGGCACCCCAAAGCTGATTTCCTCGAAAACTATTGGCCGTATCAATGTTAAATTTGATATCAACTCAAGTCAATATGAGAGCTAGAGGTTCTCCAAATTTCAAATCGATCAGATCAAAACTCATTTTGGCAGCCATTTTGAAATAAATTATATTTTTCCACTGGGAGTTCATTTCTGCAAAAAAGAATTTTGGTCATTTTGACCCCAAAAGGTTCACATGGTCGTCATTTAAAAAAAAAAGAAATTTCAAAGATCAATTTGGAAAATCTCCATACATTTCCTATGGGACTTTTTGGCCACTCAAAGGTGGGTAGCTCGAAAACTGTTGGGTGGATCCAAAATAAAAGTAATAGCAAGGGATTCCACTATGGGCCCTTGAAGTTTGGAGTTGATCGGATGAAAATTGAAGGAGGAGATACATTCCAAACCTTTGGGAGAAGAATAATAATAAGAATAACTAGAAGGTACAGTTGCAAGCTACTGTACATCTGTGAGCTGAAGCTGCTTTGACAAGAGTAGCATATGAAATGCTCTTCCTACCTTCTCTCTGTATGATTTTGTCACCTTAATGGCAATAGGATGCCAAATTGGGGGAGAGGTCTACATATCCTGAGTAATTTTGAATGGTATGGGAAACAGAATACCATCGATGGTCATAAAATATGAAATCATCGCTAACATCTGTATGATTTAAGGGAGGTAGGGTGGTGTTGAGCCCAAATTCCATTGATAAGTTTGAGCAATGTTTTTTGTGCCATTACCCAGTAATGAATGGTATTGGAAACAGAATATCATGTATAGTTCTGGGATGTGGAATTCTCTTCCTAACATAACTCTGTTACGGTGGGTGACTCTTAAATTGGATGGGAATCAGAACTTTGTGGATTTAATTACTTTAGTGACAATTGGTTGACAATATGGGGCAGTCCAAATATCAGGGGTAATTTTGAACCATGCTATTTACGGCACCTCACTACTGAATGGTAGGTGAAACAGAAAACCAGGGATGGTTTTGAGATATGAAATGCTCTCCTTAACCTATATCTGTGTGATGATTGTGTTCCATTGGTGACAATTAGATGTCAAGTTGGGGCGGAGTGTCAAATGTGATCTAGAGTTTTGAGCTGTGATATTTGTGCCTCCCTCTCATTGAATTGTATCGGAATCAGGAATATTTTATAAATTTGTGGCATTCCCAGAATATATGGTTTGGTTTCTTTTTAGTTGTTCACTCCAATGATTCAATTATCATTGTTATTAGCTCACCTGGCCAGAATGGCCAAGTGAGCTTATGCCACGGTGACCATCCATTGTCCATCATCCATCATCCATCCGTTGGATTGATCAACTTTAAATTTGTGAGGCAGCGCACAATCAAGGCAATATAAGATGTAGAAGTTCAAATTTCAAGTCGATCGATGGGCCCAAAAAATTTGGCGGCGAAAAAAATAAATTTAAAAAGAAAAAGGGTTTTTTTCACTGCGAGTTCATTTCTGCAATAAACAGGTTTTTTAAAATACTTTTGACCCCAAAAGGTGTACCTGGTCGTCATTTTGAAAAAGGAATTAAAAAAATAATTTGTCAAAAACGAAAACTGGTATTTTTGGCCCAAATTCTTTCATGGCGGTCATTTTGAAAAAAGATTCATAAATAATCATCAGTGGGACCATCCTACCAAAGCATGGTAGTGATCCGAACAAAACTCAGGGTGTAATAGGACTTCAAAGATCCATATTGAAAATCCCCATACATTTCCTATGGGACTTTCTTTGCCCACTCAAAGGTGGATAGCTCGAAAACTATTTGGCAGATCCAAAATAAAAACAATAGCAATACACCCCTAGAATATGGCCAAATTTGGAGATGCTAACTTGAAAACTGTAGGAGGCGATATGTTTGAAAGAATTGATCCGATCATAGAATAATACCCTGTGTGCAGCTTCTAGCTGTTCTGCATAAGAAAACTCCCCCCAGTGAAATTGTGCTTCTAAAGGCCATTTCATGCACATTTAACAAGAATACAGTCATTACTGCATTGAAATTCGTGGGAAGAATTGACCTTAAATATAATATGTTAAAAAATGTTTTCTTCGGAGGAAAAATGCATTAATATGTATCAGTGAGGAAGCACCACCAATAACACCCACCACCCAGGATCACTTTGAGGTACACCCATCCCCATTTTCTTCCTTCAAAATCTATGTGGCAGCTGTCTTGGATAACTTAGTTTTCACAAAAAATGCCCTCTGTAACCTTTAAAGAGATTGGGCCAAGATTTGTGATTACTGACATAGTACCATAGAAGCCTGTTCAAGAAATGTTGATACGTAAAACAGCAAGTTTATGGTGAAACAACAATAGCTTTTTATTTTTTTGATTTTGACACTGAAGAAGATTTGTTAATCCTAAATATGTTTGTTTTGAAAAAAAATCCTGGCGAAAATCAGAGATAGAAATAAATATTGTCCGTTGAACATGAAAATTGCTACCGTGTAATGCTGCTATAAGCTGTTGCAAAGTTATTAAGTCTTGAAGTTTGGTAATTTGTATTAAAATGCCAGCCCCTCTTTGACTGTGGACGGTAGACTTATCATCGACCAAGCCGTTAAATTGTTCCATTCTTTACTACTGGACGTCATACTCAAAGATAGGTGATATCAAACTTGCAATAATGATAAGAATTCTACCATCCACGGTCAAAGAGGGGCCAGCATTTTAATACAAATAATAATAATAATAATAATAATAATAAGATGAAGCAGAAAAATAAAGATCCTGAGTAATTATAATAGTCTGCTCGCAGATTAATAATAACTAGAACACATTTACTGAAGTAACTGTAAATCTGCGATGACTGGGCATTAAGGAGTATTATAAGCCCTCTTCTCATATGATCATTGAACATGTCTGATGCTGATCTGATAAAAAGTCTAAGTGTTGTCACAGTTCAAAGATCCATAGTTGAAATTCTCATACTTTTACACAGGGTATGGAAAAGCTGATTTCTTGTAAACCGATAGCCTTGACCCTGAAGCATAAAATAATGTGTCCTGATTTGCTGTAGTAAATTTTTTTACCAAAATCAAGGAAAATGCCATTAAATGTCAAATAAAGGACATATTAATGAATTAAAGGTAATTGTTTTGGTCATGAATTACCTCCCTTTACCTGTTGAAGATGATGAAGTGCAGGTAACTTATGCCAAACATGAAAACTGGAAAGCTTTACTCATGAATGACCTTGACCCCACCGGCAATATACAAATTTTGATTGGCAACTTTTTAGATCTCTCAATGTTCTGGAATCTGGCCATGTTTGAAGAGAATCGGAAGAAAACTATAGGAGATAGCACTGTTCCAATATTGTTCCCATAGGTTTACTATGGGGATATGTGGCACCCAAAAGCTGATTTTCTCGAAAACTATTGGCCGTATCAACGTTAAATTTGATATCAAATCAAGTCAATATGAGCGCTAGAGGTGCCCCAAATTTAAAGTCGATTTTTGGCAGGCATTTTGAAAAAATAATTTTGAAAAATATTTTTTTTTTCACCGCGAGTTCATTTCTACAAATTATTTTTGTCATTTTGACCCCAAAAGGTGCACCTGGTCGGCCTGAACATTTTTTATCCTGAGTTTATTTATTAAAAAACGAAAACTGGTATTTTTTACCAAAATTTTTTCATGGCGGCTATTTTGAAAAAAATGATTTTTTTCAAAAATAATCATCAGTGGCAACATCCTACCCAAGTATGGAAGTGATCCGATCAAAACTCTATAGTAGGGCAGATATGTGAAAAAGATGTTCCATTCTGGCAGAAAGCATGAAATTTGGCATATAGGTGGTTTAAGGTATCCTGATCATAATTAGATGCGGTGCCACGTGATTCTACCAAGGGAACCAATTCAAAATGGTGGATTCAAAATGGCCGCCTTCTCAGCGGAAAATTTGCATTACATTATTGCGCCACAAGTTCTAGATGGAGTAGAGGGCTGGAATTGAATCCAAATTATTTTTTTCACCGTAAGTTCATTTCTGCCAAAAAATTTTGTGGGCATGTTGACCCCAAAAGGTGTGCCTGGTCGCCCTGAAAATTGTTAAAAAAAATCTTCACAATTTTTCATCCTGAGTTCATTTTTGCAAAAAAAGAAAACGGGTATTTTTGGGCAAAATATTTTCATGGTGGCCATTTTGAAAGAAAAAAATTATTTTTCAAAAATCATCTGTGGTAACATCCTACCCAAGTATGGGAGTGATCCGATCAAAACTCTAGGTGTAGTAGCACTTCAAACATTCATTTGAAATCCCCATACATTTCCTATGGGAGTTTTTGCAATGCATTGTGGAGTCAAAGGTCTGCTGGCCATTTTGAAAAAACTAATTCCCAGTGGTAACATCCTCAGCAAATATGGTAGTAATCCGTTCAAAACTCTGGCTGTAGTACCACTTCAAATATCAATTTTGAACATCTCCAAACATTTCCTATGGGACTTTTTGCCCACTCAAAGGTGGGTAGCTCGAAAACAGTTGGGTGGATCCAAAATAAAAGCACACACCATCGATTGTGGCATTGGCCCTTGAAGTTGTGAAAGTTTGGAGTTGATCGCATGAAAACTCTAGGAGATACGGTCTAAACTTTTGAAGGAAGAATAAGTATAACTAGAGAACATTTACTGAAGTAACTGTAAATCTGCGATGTATGGCCATGAAGAAATAGTCTAAGGCATCTTCTAATAAAGAGATGAAATATGGTGTGTCTTCTAGCATGATCATTGAAGTTGCTTGACGAAAGGCAGGTAACCTATGCCAAACATAAAAACTGGGAACCTTTACCCGTGAATGACCTTGACCCCAGGGAGATATTAAAATTTTCATCAGAAATTATTCAGATCTCTCAATGCTCTAGAATCTGACTAGGTTTAAAGAGAATCAGAAGAAAACTATAGGAGATAACACTGTTCCAATATTGCTCCCATAGGTTTATTATGCGAATATGTGGCACCCAAAAGCTGATTTTCTCGAAAACTGTTGGTCGGATCAACCTGAAATTTGAGACCAAATCAAGTTGATATGAGACCTAGTTCACCAAATTTCAAGTCGATCGGTCCAAAACTCATTTTGGCGGGCATTTTGAAAAAAAAAATAAAATGTGAAAAAAGAATTTTCCTGCCGCAAGGTCATTCCTGCAAAAAAAAAATTTGTTGTTATTTTGACCCCAAAAGGTGCGCTTCGTCGCCATTTTTCCCAAAAAAATATTTTCCATCCTGAGTTCATTTCTGCAATGGCCATTTTGAAAAAAAAAAAAATCATCAGTGGCAACATCCTACCCAAGTATGGGAGTGATCTGATCAAAACTCTAGGTGTAGTAGCACTTCAAACATTCATTTGAAATCCCCATACATTTCCTATGGGACTTTTTCCCATGCATTGTGGGGTCAAAGGTCTGTCAGGTATTTTGAAAACATCCTCAGCAAATGTGGTGGTGATCCCTTCAAAACTCTGGCTGTAGTAGCACATCAAAGATCAATTTTTAACATCTCCATACATTTCCTATGGGACTTTTTGCCCACTCAAAGGTGGGTAGCTCGAAAACAGTTGGGTGGATCCAAAATAAAAGTAATAGCAAGCGATTCCACTATGGGCCCTTGAAGTTGACCAAGTTTGGAGTTGATCAGATGAAAACTGAAGGAGGAAATACATCCCAAACTTTTGGGAGAAGAATAATAAGAAGAAGAATAATAATAATAATAATAATAATAATAATAATAAAGATCCTGAGTAATTATAATAATCTGCGATAGATCGCAGATTAATAATAATAAGAAAGATCCTGAGTAAAAACAATAATCTGCGATAGATCGCAGATTAATAAGAAAGATCCTGAGTAATTATAATAATCTGCGATAGATCGCAGATTAATAATAATAATAAGAAAGATCCTGAGTAATTATAATAATCTGCGATAGATCGCAGATTAATAATAATAATAATAATAATAATAATAAACAACTCTTTTTTGTCTGAATTAAACAGGTCATAATGCAGAAGTCTGGGTAAAACCTCCAAAGGCAGAAATCCAGCAACGCCTTGTCGGACCTGTACGTAAACGACAACAATTAGAGTCATCAGAATGCTACAAAATTGGTGTAGACACTCTACGTCTACAAGCTATATCATGTGATTTGGTCGCCTCAACAATTTGTCAAGTGCCTAAAGATTATGGAGGTTAGTTAATGTTTGAATGCAAGGCTTCTCGAAAAAATATATATATATCTATTTGTATATTAGCTCATCTGGCCCACTCATAAGTGAGCTTATGCCATGGTGACCTTCCGTCGTCAGTCCGTCTTCCGTCATCCGTCAACTTTTGCTTTATAACACTACTATCGTGCCCAAGAAATATTTGACTATATTATAATATTGTTTATATTTAATGTAAAAATAATTTTATCAAAAAAAACCCCACTGTGTACAGTCTACACTGGTTTGAAGTCAGTGGCACTAAGCAGCTCATCAAGGAACAATAGCATATTTACATGGACATATTACCAGTTATTATTGAACTGTTTAATTGTTAAATAATCTGCTATCTTACTACAGAGAGCCAGCTACTAAGTCATTAATTGACCCATTGTGTTTGAAGAAACATACAACCAGCACAGTCGTGTATTAACCCTTTGAGCCTTACGGCATACATATATGTATTGCAATTTATGATGTTATACTTATTCTGCTGAACATTTGGGAAATGATTTAATTGAAGGTTGTTGCTGCCAGAGGCAGCAAACATTTTCTGTTAAATTATTTGAAAAATATTCAATAGTTGCTTTGTATGAATGTTATAAAAAGTAAATACAATTAGTACAGCATTGGAATGAAAGGGTAAATCCTCATACTATGGATATATTTTAAATATAGAGATTTAACCATTGTACTGCTGAACCCAGATATTAACAATTTATAATTCTAAAATGGAATCTGTATTGCTGGCAGACCAGTCTGCCTGCAATAATAATTTAATTCAGTAAATTCAGCATTACAATGGTTAAGTAGCTACATGAGGTTTAAGCCTGATATTATTAAGGATTGTATTTAATTGAATATATTGCTGAAAATTCATGTTTTTACAAATTATTGAATAGACATGTTTGAATGGTGAAAGTTGGTTTGGCTGGAAACTAGTATGCTATACATGTGTGAAATTAATTTAAAAAGAAGGAAGTTGAGAGCTAGGGGAGCATGTCAGTGAGTAAGTTTGTAAATGCAGAGTTATGTAGAATTTTGAATATATAAAGTTGCTATGTAAAGTTATTGAATTTGAATTTGAAAAACAAAGTACAAGTTAAGACTGCGTTGTTGTCGCTCTCTGGAATAATTATAGTCAACCTTCAGAATAGAGAAAATAACATCGGTCTATCCAGTAAATAGTCTAATAGACAATCATCAGTCCGTCTGTCACTCCATCCGACAGAAAGTATAGTCAGAGGCTCGCCCCCAGAGTCAACAGCAATACAAACCCTGGTTACCTTATTACTCCTCATTAACAACTTAGGCAATTTCAACCAAATTTTTATGGAAGGACTCTATGGTCGAGGCTCCAGAACTTTCAGAGTTTTGATTCATCATTTTTTTGGGTCAAATGCTTAGATTTTGTGAAAAATGTACCAAAAATTGTCAAATTGCTCCTCCTTCCCATTCTGAGTGATGTTAACCAAATTTGTCTGAAAGGACTATGGTCATAGGCTCCAGAATGTCCATTCAGAATTTTGATTCATCAACTTACTTGGGTGAAAAACTTAGATTTTATGATAAATGTACCGGAAATTTCCCAATTGCTTCTTCTCCTTACTTTTCCAAGCGATTTCAACCAAGTTTGGCTGAAAGGACCGTATGGTCGTAGGCGCCATAACTTCCATTCAAAATTTTGATTTATCAATTTTTTGGTTGAAAATCTTAGATTTTATGAAAAATGTACCAGAAATTGTCAAATTGCTTCTTACCATTATGAGCAATTTCAACCAAATTTGGCTGAAAGGATCCTGTCGGGATGAGCTCAACTTCCATTCCAAATTTTTATTCGTCAATTTTTTCAGGTAAAATCTTAATTCTTAAATTTCCATTCAGAATTTTGATTCATCAATTATTTTGTGAATAGCTTAGATTTTGTGAAAAATGTACTGGAAATTGTCAAAATGTGACTCCTCCATAGCTGCTTGACATATTTCAACCAAATTTGGCTAGAAGGATTCTATGGTGGTAGGCTGTGGAACGTCTATTCAGAATTTTAATTGATACATTTTTTGGGTGAAAATCTTAGACTTTATAAAAAAATGTACAAGAAATGGTCAAAATGGTACTCCTCCATAGCTGCTTGACATATTTCAACTAAATTTAACTAGAGTAACCCTATCATGATAGACTCTTGAATTTCTATTCAGAATTTTGATTGGTAAATTGGTAAATTCTTTGGGTAGCCATCTTGAATTTTCCGAAAATTATCTATCAGATCTATTTATATGCAAATGGTTCAAATGCTAATGGTCCAGGTGAGCGCCACAGGCCCTTGGTCTTCTTGTTTATAAATGCACCAATTCATTTAATATGACAACTAACTGATGCTAAGAGGTCACATGCCATTATTGGCCACATTTTTGCGGGTCAGTAAGTTATAGGATTCAGTGTATCAAGAATCCCTCCGGCCTGAAAAGAAAATACACTTGTATGATGCAATCTGCATATCACTGATCACCACTGATCTACTGTAACAGCTGGACAACTCAAAAGGCAGTTTTAGATAACCTTGATACTTGTCACTCAAAACATGTTCGTCCTCTCACTCAGTAGCACTGGCCATACGCCATAATCTCCAATACATCCCCACTATCAGTGGCCCAGCAAAGGGGGTTTATGCTTGGGAATGTTCTGCGAATGCCACTAGACATGCCTGCACAGAAAGCATTGGAATTTGCTGTACTCAGAGCCAGCACCTATAAAACCTGCATGGGATGCTACTGCACAAACCTACTAAACGTGGTACAAACCAATTTGAAAAGCAGCAGGACTAGGTACAATGAGAACCCAAAAGAACCGGCGGGAGCTTAAAAACTAGCTGAGCCATGAAAACAGTAGCCAATGAGGAAGGACGTATTGCAGCAGCAGGATGTTTTCAAACTAATGCATCCGCAGAACACAGTACATCATCATCGTCGCCGTCATCGTCGTCATCTTCATCATCATCGATCATCATCATCATCATCATCATCATCATCATCGATCATCATCATCATCACCATCATCATCACCACCATCATTTTCATCATCACCATCGATCATCATCATCATCACAATCATCATCATCATCATCATCATTGATCACCATCATCGATCATCATCATCATCATCATCATCATCACCATCATTGATAATTATCATCATCGATCATCATCATCATTGTCATAATCATCATCAATCATCATCATTATCGATCATCATCATCATCATCATCTCTGATGTGGTCATATAGTTTATCGTATCATGTTTGTAAGTCAACTTATGGATATATCATGATAGCATGCTAAAATATCTGTACATTAGTCTTTTGATAAATGTTGAGTTGGAGAATAGAATAACACAGTTTCTATATAACCAGGTATATAATTGTTTTGGCTGTCTGCGTGCCGAGTTTCTGCAGACTAAATTTTCCATGAAGTTTAACTATGTGGTGGTTGGCCACCAACAACTTTCAGTCACACTGTTTTCAAAATATTCAGCAGGCCCAGAGTGATTTCCCATTGAATTTATAGTCTGGTAGTTTGCAGCAGTCAGACAGTTAATCTGGGAAAACAATACTGTATGCATGTGCATGCTTTCCAAGTACTCTTAAAATTAATACTAATGGAAGGATTTGATCTGTCACTCAAGTATCTGATGACATTATAATCAAACTGTCCCATGTTACCTGACATCACAGTGAAAGTGACATGGCCAGAAAATCCAAAGATCTGTTACGTAAGTGCATGAAGGGTCATTCCATGTCAAGATAACCAATTTTCAGAAATATTGTTGTATGACCGATTCAGATTATCATAATTCTCTCTCTACTGTATTATTAGTAGATCTTAGGAAATCCTGCAAAATTTTAGCTCTCAAATTTAAGTATTTTTGGAGATATGGATGCTAGAACAGCATGGGGGTCTGCCACATGTGAAGCAATTGTCATTTTGTAGCATTTTCAAGGCCCTTCTTAACCTGACATCCAATTCCACTAAAATCTTCAGTGCTTGGTCACATGTAGGTACACTCTTGAAATATGCAGGGCATATTAATTTTTGTGCTCATGTTGTTGGTAACCTAGGTAACATGAAAAATTAAAAAATTTTCAAAGTGACAAATTTTCAGACCCACTTGTGATTAGAATTATGTTAAAACTATTAGAGTTACAAACTTAATACTTGATGACTCAATTGTAGTTCAGTTGGTGAGTATTTCTCTAGTGACATCAGATCTGTTTTATGAGAATATGTGCGTTTATGGCAGTCATCCTGCAGATTGAGCATGGTACCCACAGAACAGGTAGATAACCCTGCCATCTTCGCTTAGTTCACTATTGCTACACTGTGTACACTGGGTAGAGAATATAAAGCACCTTGAAAATAAAAGTTCTGTTCTCAGATTTTACCATGTGGGTCTGTGAATCATAATGTCATCTGAAAATAAAAAATATAAATATTACACTATGTGCAAAGTCTACATTATTAGCTCACCTGGCCAGAATGGCCAAGTGAGCTTATGCGATGGTGACCGTCCGTCGTCTGTGTGTTGTCTGTTGTCTGTCGTCCATCAACTTTTTCTTTAAACGATTTTGTCTCAAGAACCACTGGGCCAATTTCAATTATATTTGGCAAGAAGCATCCCTAGGGAATAGAGATTCAAGTTTGTTCAAACGAAGCCGATCGTCCAAAATCCAAGATGGCGGCTGGCCAAAATGGCCGATTTTTAGAAACACTTTAAAAATTCTTCTCCGAAACCGCTGGAGGAATTGATTCAAAACTCATAACACATCATCTATTGCAACGGTAGACGCAAGTTTGTTCAAGGCAACCTGATTGGCCGATTTGCCTCGCGGCCATCCTAGATGACCTAGTTTTCGCAAAAATTACTTCTCCCGAGCTGCTGAAGGGATAGACCTGAAATTTGGTAAATATGCTTAGGGACCAAGGTCCATTCAAGTTTGTTCAAGGGAAGTTTGTATGTTAAAAAACATGGCCGCCATCAACCAATCAAAATTTAGCATTTGTTGGTCATATTGACTTTTTTGTATTTGATGTATTTTGATGGCAAAAATTGCTTCATGTATGCTTATCAGGGTGGCGAGTTCAAATATGCCATTTTCGAGACTATCGGATAACACGTTTGGCTGCCATCTTGGTTTGTTTTCCCGCCATGGCCTCCCATAGTAAAGCAATGGGCCCATAGTAAAGTAATGGGGAATTCTTTAAACGACTTCTTCTCAAGAACCACTGAGCCAATTTCAGTTATACTTTGGAGGTAGCATTTATAGGGCATAGAGATCTAAGTTTGTGCAAACGAAGCAGATCGGTCAAAATCCAAGATGGCTGCCAGCTAAAATGGCTGATTTTTAGAAACACTAAAAAATCTCCGAAACCGCGGGAGGAATTGACTCAAAACTCATAACACATCATCTGTGGCAATGGTAGACAGAACTTTGTTCAAGGCAACCTGATTGGCCGATTTGCTTGGTGGCCATCTTGGATGACCTAGTTTTTGCGAAAACGACTTCTCCCGAACCACTGAAGGGATAGAGCTGAAATTATGTAAATATGCTTAGGGACCAAGGGCATTTCAAGTTTGTTTCAAGGGAAGTTTGTTCGTTAAAAAACATGGCCACCATCAATCAATCAAAATTTAGCGTTTGTTGGTCATATTGGCTTCTTTGTATTTGATGTAGTTTGATGGCGAAAATTGCTTTACATATGCTTATCAGTGTGGCCAGTGCAAATATCCCACTTTCGAGACTGTCGAATAAACGGTTTTCCTGCCATCTTGGTTTGGTTTACCACCATTGTCTCCCATAGTAAAACAATGGACCAATAGTAAAGCAATGGACCCATAGTAAAGCAATGGAGAATTCTTTAAACGACTTCTTCTCAAGAACCACTGGCCCAATTTCAATTATATTTGGGAGGAAGCATTCATAGGGCATAGAGATCTAACTTTGTTCAAACGAAGCGGATCGGTCAAAATCCAAAATGGCTGATTTTTAGAAAAACTTTAAAAAATCTTCTCCGAAACCGCAAGAGGAATTGATTCAATACTCATAACACATCATCTATGGCAACATTAGACCAAGTTTGTTCAAGGAAACCGTATTGGCCTATTTGCTTGGATGACATAGTTTTCCTGAAAATTACTTCTTCTCCTGAACCACTGAAGGGATAGAGCTGAAATTTATTAAATATGCTTAGGGACCAAGGGCCATTCAAATTGTTCAAAGGAATTTCGTACATTAAAAAACATGGCCAGCATCAACCAATAAAAATTTTGCATTTGTTGGTCATATTGGGTTTTTTGTATTTGATGTATTTTAATGGCGAAAATTGCTCTATATATGCTTATCAGGGTGGCGAGTTCTAATATGCCACTTTCGAGACTGTCGGATAAATGGTTTGACTACCATCTTGGTTTGTTTTCCCACCATGGGCTCCCATAGTAAAGCAATGGGCCCATAGTAAAGCAATGGGGAATTCTTTAAACGACTTCTCAAGAACCACTGGGCCGATTTCAATTATATTTGGCAGGAAACATCAATACGGCATAGAGATCTAATTTTCTTCAAACGCAGCGGATCAGTCAAAATCTAAGATGGCTGCGGGCCAAAATGGCCGATTTTTAGGACCACTTTAAAAAATCTTCTCCGAAACCGCTGGAGGAATTGATTCAAAACACATCATCTATGGAAACGTTAGACCCAAGTTTATTCAAGGCAACCTGATTGGCCTATTTGCTTGGCAGGCGTCTTGGGTGATATAGTTTTCGCAAAAACGACTTCTTCTCCTGAACCGCTTAAGGGATAGAGCTGAAATTTGGTAAATATGCTTAGGGACCAAGGCCCATTCAAATTTGTTCAAAGGAAATTTGTACGTTAAAAAACATGGCTGGCATCAACCAATCAAAATTTAGCATTTGTTTGTCATATTGGCATTTTTGTATTTGATGTATTTTGATGGGGAAAATTGATGTATATATGCTTATCAGGGTGGCGAGTTCAAATATGCCACTTTTGAGACTGTTGGATGAATGGTTTGACTGCCATCTTGGTTTGTTTTCCTGCCATAGGCTCCCATAGTAAAGCAATGGGCCCATAGTAAAGCAATGGGGAATTCTTTAAACGACATCTTCTCAAGAACCACAGGGCCGATTTCAATTATATTTGGCAGGAACCATTCTTAGGGCATAGATAGTCAAGTTTGTTCAAATGAAGCCGGTTGGACAATTTGGGCGGCGGCCATCTTGAATGTTGACCGATTTTTAGAAAACTCATTAAATATGATCTAGGGCAACAGCTGAAACAAGTTTGTTCAAGAGAACTTGATTGGCCAAATAGTTCAGTAGCCATCTTGGATGACTAGTTTTTTTTAAAAACGACTTCTCCAGAACCGCTGGAAGGATCAGGCTGAAATTAAGGAGATTTGATTAGGACCTAAGGGCCATTAAAATTTGTTCAAGGGAAGTTAATCCATCAAAAAATATGGCTGCCGTGGCCCAATCAAAATGTAGCATGTTCGGTGGCCATACTGAATTTTTTTATTTTGACGAATTTTGAAGCCGAAATTGGTTTTATATATATGTGTTTGGGCATTCTGATTTCAGATTTGCCATTTTCGAAACTTTCGGATAAACATTTTAGTGACCATCATGGATCATTTTCCAACTAGAAACTCCCATGTACTAAAGCAATATGAAATTTCAAGTGTATTTGGCAGAAAACATACTTAGGGCATAGAGATACACGTTTGTTCAAATGAAGCTGGTCTGTAATTTTCCTGGCCTCCAGCCTGGATTTTTTAAATGCCTTTAAAAATCTTCTTTGCCGAATCCGCATGGGGGATTGATTCAAAACTCATGACATGGTATTTACGGAAACAGCTGAATCCAGTTTGTTTAATGGAACTTGATTGCCTAATGCTTTAGCAGTCATCTTGGATGGCCTGGTTTTCATGAAAACAACTTCCTATCCAGAATCGCTGAACGGATTGGGCCGAAATTTGGGAGATATGATACGGTTGAAATGCCTATGATGCAGGTGAGTGATACAGGCCCCTTGGGCCTCTTGTGTTATGTTTTGTAACCCTCACAAATCCCCATATTTCCCGCCTTTGGCCTTTTGATCCGACTCTAGGTGGCGGAGTTAAATGTAAGTGTCATCTCAGTCCGCAATCATATCAGTAACTCACATTTAACACATTCGGTTGAATTCCATCCAACGGTTTAGGAGGTAATTGAGTGACTGACATTTTTAAGGATATTTGACCTTTTGACCCCGCTCCCTTGACCCCCATGTCATGGCACCAAAGATAGATGCTGCATCGCATAGCACAACCATGTATGGGTAACCCACACCAAATTTTGTTGAATTCCACCCAATGGTTTGGGAGGAGATAGCGTAACAGACGGACAGATGGACAGACAGATGGAGATTACAATATCCATAACATTTTTTTTAAATGTGTGGATAACAATATAATTTGTTCACATTGCTGTGACTGACACTTTCAGACAGGAAAAATTAACTGATATCCCACCAAATGCGCCCATACTAAAGAAATGGGAAATTTAAAATGTCTTTTCGAGAACTACTGGGCCGATTTCAATTATATGTGGCAGAAAACATCCTTTGGGCATGGAGGTTTAAGTTTGTTCAAACGAAGCCGATCGGCCAATTTGGCTGTCAGCCAGCCATCATGGATTTTGGTAAATTTTTAGAAATGTCTTTAAAAATCTTAGCCGAAACTGTTTGAGCGATGGATTCAAATCTCCTAAAATATCATTTAGGCAACAAGCTGAACTAAGTTTGTTCAAGGGAACTTGATTTGCCAAAAGTTTGGGCGGCTATCTTGGATGGGTTTCATGAAAGTAACTTCGTCTCCAGAGCCACTGAATGGATTAGGCTGAAATTTGGGAGATATGATATTGATGACTAAGGGCCATTAAAGTTTGTTCAAGAGGAGTTAATACATAACGAAACATGGCCTCTGTTTTCTAGTTACAAGTCTGCTCAACTCATTAGAGTTCTACTTATTGTTAATGAACATTCTTGTTGAGATGGCTATGGTCCAGGTGAGCAGTGCACAGGACCACTATAGAGGCCGGTTTTGGCCTGCTTCCCCGTTAAAGCATTTAGCCTAACTTTATTATTTTTCAACAAGCTTTGGTAGCATTTTAGCATCTGATCATTGATATTCCTTTTTTCGCAGTGACAAGTGCAATTATCACAAGCATGCAAGAGTCATTTGTTGAGAGGAAGGACATACAAAAAATTATACAGCACACTCTAACTTGTCAAGCAACAAAAACAGCAGAAAACACAGAACCTGTTTTTACAAAGGATGGGCTCCCAATAGATAGGATTAAATTTGATCCACAGATTCGTGGCATGGCTCAGGGATGTTACCGATGTGAAGTTTGGAATCCAGAGACATTCAGTTTGTTGACATCCACAAATTATGTGTGCATACACTTAAAAGGTTAGTATCATGATATAATTGTTTTATACATTCAGTGTTTCCCATTGCATATAAATTGTGGGTGTCCCAGGGACCACACATGCTAAAGTCTGGGCTTCCCATGTGGAAATCTGGGGTAGCAAACTGAAATCTGGGTATCTCATGCTAAAAAGAAGAGCATATCATGGACTCACAACTGTGGATTAGAAGGGTCCCATGTTAGAATTTGTGGGTGTCTTTTGTGTAAACCTATAAAAATAATTAACGTTTAACAATCATACAATGTTTTCAGGTGTGCTCCATCATACAAGATTTTCATGGGTGCCATGGGACCACTGCCACTACTTTTTGGGATCCCAAACTGCATTTTGCGTGTATATACCTTGAAAAGGACCCTTGTGAAAATCACTGGAATACATAGATGATTTATTGAGCAAAAATAAAACTACAACTACTCTTAGCTAGCATAGATGTTGGAATATTATTCCTGACAGTAGTGAAATATGGTGAAGTGAGTGGATTTGATTTGTTTTAGTAGCAGCAAGCCCCAGTCTAGATTCACCTGTGGGGTGAGGGCATACAGATATCTGTGGGGTGGGGTGGGACAGTGAAATGGGGAGAGTGTAGCAGACGGGAATTGTATCAACACAGTCCAATTGTGTGTTAATGTGTTTGGGGTCCCCTACAAATTGCTGTGGCACTACTGGCTACGTTGCAATCCACCTTGTAACTGTGGGTCAAAGTACAGCACTACAGACTGTATAACCTTTGCCGCTCTGATATCAATATTGTATCTTTTACTGTATCAATATCAAAGAAACTGGTGTACATTTTTCAACAGTTTTGGTGGAAGATGTTGCTGTCTATGCCAGCACCATCTCCCACCAAATTTGTTGAAAAATGAATACCAGTTCATCTTTTAATTTAATTTGAAGATGTACAATTTTGACACCAGATTGGTAAGGGTTAAACGGATGTATATTCACAAATCACATAACATCAGGTATGATAATTATCTGACACATTTTCTGTGCCTCCATGTTAGCTTAATTGAACCCTTTAATCCTGATATTTGTTCAAGAACATTTCAATTTTCTCATAGAAAATGTCCATTTGCAGACTAAGTGAAAACTATTTTTGAAATTTTACCAATGGAATGGGGACTGGCTCCTTATCCAAGCCAGTCATTGCGGTGATAAATTTTAAAAATTAGTTTCTCTTGGCCTGCAAGCGGTCAGTCAATGCACAATATTTAGATTTTCTTGACTGATCTTGACCATTAAATGGTTAAGTGGTCAGGGAATAAGAGTTTGATGATAATTGGACATCAACATGGAAGATGGATCACAATTTTACAAATAAATTTACTGGACATGATTGATGAACCAGACCTTTTGGAAGAGCACATGTGCATCATAGATTTATTGTTAATCTATTGTCAAATTATTGAAACTTAAAAATGTTAGCCATGCAACCAGAATCTTTGATATTTACCACACAAAAGTTTTAAATCAATAAACAATTTCTTACTGTTTTAGGAGTTGTTGGTATCTTTATATCTGCCTGTAGCAGACTATTTAAATATGCATATCCCATGAGTCTGTGTAATGAGACGGGCTCGCTTCAACCTCGTATTACGCATTTCACGATTCAACATCTAGACAACAGAAAACTATGCATAAGAATAAAATCATGAAACCCATATTTTTGTTATCTCTTTTACAGATACACTGACATACCGTGGTGAGTTGTTATTGCGTATATCAATTGCACCCAAAGATCAGACTCTCTTCAATATATTGAGACAGCTTTCTGGCAATGTCGTTCCTCTGAGCAAATATATGGAATATGTCATCACTGGTGGGATTAAATCGCTAAATTTTGCTCGGAGGGCAATTAAAAAAAATGATATCAAAGTGGACATCCGTCAGTTAATCTCTCCATTAAAGCGAGTGCTATCTGCTAATACAATGTGAGTACTTATGTAAATGGAGCAATCCAGTTTTAGCAGCTACATGTGACATGTTTGATTATGACATCGGATACTTGAGTAGCAGATCGGATCTTTCTATTACATGCAGTACAGATGATGTGTATAATCTTTCTACTTCGAATAATACTTATCAGATGTACTATTATGATAATGTCTATTATCTAGTCTAGCTCAAAATAAACAATTAAAAACTCTGCACTCTCCATGGTCCTGCCCATACTGTGTCCGGGAATTACCATAGCCCCAGGTACTGAGTCAATTCCCAATCACAGTTAGATTTGTCTATTTTGCTGGACTTTACAGTCGCATTTTTTTAGCTCTAAAATTTAGCAATTTTCGATGAAGTTAAGCATTGTTTGCGTAAATCGTTGCTGGTCCCATGGAAGGCAAAGGAAAATCATCACAGGGACAGGTTGTATCAATCTAGAATTTATACATTTGTGCCGCAATGCCTGTTGAAATTTCCTTAAATTGGCACATTGTTAAAATGGTAGCTATTGTTGGAGTTGCTCCGTTACCCATTAACTGTTTAATCTTATCCAAGTACTTGGCTAATTTCTCTTGCGATTCGGTTCCTTCCAAGATGGATGCGCCCATAGCCAAGACGGCCGTGCCCATGATTAACGTTTTTATTTGGCTTGGCATGTCTATGCACTCTGTTTTAGGCTATTCTTTAGCTCTCTCTTCATTGCTGAGGGTGTATGAGCAATCGGTCTTTATTTCTTGGCTATTTTAGCGTTAGTTAATTACCAAGTCGTGTTTATAAAATTTTCACTCAAAAAAAACTTCAAATATTTCCTGCCTAATTCTTGATGATCATTAATTTAAGAGAAAGTTAATGTTTGTAACAATTTATGATTTACAATCAAGTAAATTGTGCGCGTTGCTCATCATCATCTTATCATGTGCAGCGTTTTAATTCTTATTCTGTGTTCGCAGAAGGTGAAGGGGCAAGGAAAAGCCCCTACTGATATGTTATGCTCTCACTGCATCCGCTTCATGAAGCCGAAGTTCACTGGCCATCACTGTGTTGTCTGCGCGAGGTGCAAGATTGGGAGTCCTTGCTATGTATGTGTGAAGTTGTCGGCGGAGTTGGTGGCGGAATTTGATTGTGATTGGCGTGCGCATTTGGAGAGGATCACGAGGGACAAGGCAGCCAAAGTGAGATCAGGCATCGGTCAAGGGTCTATAAGAGTGTCTGAACGGGCAGATGGACTGGGCCTTGGGTGTTTGGCTGGTCCAATTCAAGGCGATGTTCGAGTCATTCCAGTCCATGATCCCGACAATGCAGGCTGGTGCAGGATTACCTATCGGTGGTCCGGCCAGTTCTTTGTCCTTTCTCTTGCTTTGGCCCAAGAGCTGACGGCGGAGGAGGAAGATATCCTCCTGATTGAAGACTCTTTCTCAGCTGGCAGATGCCGGTACCTCCCGTGGGTCACCACAGGTTTTGTATGGGTTTGCCTGCCGGGTGGAGATGTCGATGTTCCATCGGGCATCTTTCACTCAGATTTCGCTCAGTTCAGATTGCTGCTAGAGGCGTGTTTTATGGCTCCCATTGGCATCACCAAGACGGTTATGACGGCTCCTCCCAGAGTTCCATCTCCTGCCATAGTAGTGGCCGTATCTGGCGATTCGCTAGAAACTGGAGCCGCAAGTAGTCAAGCCACGGATCCGCTTCATATTGGAAGTTTTGTCGTAGCTCTCAGCATGGATCATCATCCAAGGGTGAGAATGAGGATGAGAATGGTAGTCTATTGATGGATGAATCATCCTTTTGCACCGAAGCTGTATGTCCGACCGTCTTGGGTTGACATCAGTTCAAGGATCTCGGCGCGATCCGGCGATGGAGCGGATGTCAGAGCGAGCGGCTAGTACTCTGTCGAGGGGTCATTCTCGACCCTTGGTTTCCCAAGCTAACAAAGATCCTTTCAATGAGTTGACTCTCATTGAGGATGTGGCGAGAGCGGCTATGACTGCTCTCTCACACGGATGCACCGTCCTGCAGGGCATGTTGACCTGCATGGCGGAAGGTGGGGAAGTGCCAGAGGCTGCTCCCGGAGTTATCCGGGACACCATGCGCTTATTTCAGGATTGCCTGGCCAGGGTGATCACTAGATCATTGGCGGAGTGGAGGAGAATGGTTCTTGATTCCGTAAAACCAGGACCAGAGATGAGGGCTGCGTTATCTTCTGCGCCTTTCATTAGTATGGGCTTGTTTAGCGGCTCGGCACGACAAGCTCATTCCAAGGTTGCATCAATGGTCGCAGAGCAGGAAGTAGTCGGTAAGTCATGGAAGTCGATGAAGAGGACTCAGCCGCAGCAGTTCCATCCTTCTGGCCATGATGCCCATCGGGCATCTGGTTCACAGGGACCTGGCCATTCATCCTCATACAAGTCCGCTAATAAGAGGCCGTATGAAGATGATAGGAAGGGTGGCGGCTCGGATCGCGGTGGCTACAGTAAGGATAGCCGTGTTGGCGGTCCCGAGCAGTCATATTCCAAGAAGCCGCAAAGTGGCTGTGGGAGACAGTCCTGATGGGTTTCCGGCGAGACCCGTTCCAGTGATGCCAGGAATGAAGGGAGTCGAGAATCTTCACCCAAGTGAATTAACGTCTTATCGTGCAATATCGACCGCGAGCTGTGTGCAGAATCCTACCGTCGGAGGCAGACTTCAGCTGTTCTCAAACCGGTGGGAACTGGTCGTGCAGCATTGTTTAGTCTGTCATTGGCTAAGAAACGGCTACGAACCGGATTGGCTCATCCGTCAATCGTTAGTTCCGTTAACATCGACTCCAGTATGGACTCCCGTTCCAGGGGAGTTCGATCGTGTAGATGCCAATTGCTCAGAAATCAGGCAGTATCGATAGATCTGAAGGATAAATATTTTCAATGTCAATTCCTTTTCAGAAATACCTTCGCTTTGCGTTCCAAGACAATGTTTTTGAATTCAATGCCCTTCCGTTCGGTTTGACCACAGCCCCAAGGGTCTTCACCAAAGCGGTTCTCGCCATGACTTCTTATCTTCGCAGGAGAAACATAGCTGTTCATACTTACATAGACGACTGTCTGCTGAAGGTGGAAAATCAAGTCAACAGAATTGGTGTAGCACGGATCGACCAGTCGGGTACGAGCCATCCCAACTAAGCTGGGTACGCGCCGTCCGTCTTGGATTCGTTCCATAAAGCACGCCCCCCTGGGTAGAGCTATAAGCATGTATAAGGCTATACCGGAGGAATTTTGTCGTAAAAATTACTAAGTTTGTTAAAACGCATAGTGCGCATGCGTGCGCTAGTCGCTGTATTGACAGAGCACATGTAGCACGTCCAAGAGTGAGTGGCGCTTTTAGTGTGCCGAGTAGGCACATCTTAATTCTTAAATAATTATTTGTTTCGCTGTCTTTCTCCATTAAATTATTCTCAAAACGTTTCTGTAATGTCGCAATCACCGATTTCAATTATATTTGGCATGAAGCATCCTTAAGGCATAGAGATTCAAGTTTGTTCAAACGAACCCGATCAGGCAATTGGGCTGGCGCCCATCATGGATTTTGGCCGATTTTTAGAAATGTCTATAAAAATCTTCTCCCAAACTGTTTGAGGGATCGATTCAGAACTCACGAAATATGATCTAGGGTAAGAGCTGAATCAAATTTGTTCAAGAGAACTTGATTGACCAAATGGTTCAGCGGCCATCTTGGATGACCCAGTTTCACAAAAACAACTTCTTCCCCAGAATCGCGGAAGTGATCAGGACAAAATTTGTGATGTATAAATAGCAACTAAGGGCGATTAAGGTTTGTTCAAGAGAAGTTGATTCATCAAAAAACATGGCTGCGGTGGACCAAGCAAAATATAGTATGTTTGGCAGCCATATTGGACTTTTTTATTTGATGGATTTTGAGGCCGAAATTCGTTTTATATAGGTGTTTGGGTATTCTGATCTCAAAGTTGCAATTTTCGAAACAGTTGGATAAACGGTTTGGCTGCCATCTTGGATCATTTTCCCGCCAAAAGCTCCCATCGTAAAGGAATGGGAGATTTAAAATGTCTTCTTCTCGAGAACTACTGGGCCGATTTGAATTATATTTGGCAGGACGCATCCTTATGGCATAGAGATTTGATTTTGTTCAAACGAAGCCGATCGGCCAATTTGGCCGGTGGCCATCTTGGATTTTGGCCAATTTTTAGAAATGTCTTTAAAAATCTTCTTTAGAACCGTTTGAGGGATCAATTCAGACCTCGTGTAATATGATCTAGGGCAAGAGCTCACTAATGTTTGTTCAAGGGAACTTGATTGACCAAATGGTTCAGCGGCCATCTTGGATGACCTCGTTTTCACAAAACCAATTTCTTCCCCAGAACCACTGAAGCAATCCGGCGGAAATCTGTGATATATGATTAGGGACTAAGGGCCATTAAAGTTTGTTCAAGAGAAGTTGATCCATAAAAAAAAAAATGACCGCTATGGGCCTATCAATATATAGCGTGTTTGGCGGCCATATTGTATTTTTTTATTTGATTGATTTTGGGGCAAAAATCAGTTTTATGTATTTTTGTGCATATTGTGATTTCAAATTTGCCATTTTCGAGACTGTTGGATAAACGGTTTAGCAGCCATCTTGGATCATTTACCCACCAAAATCTCCCATAGTCAAGCAATGGGAAATTTAAAATGTATTTTCGCGACATCTTGGATTTTGGTTGATTTTTAGAAATGTCTAAAGATTTTCTCTAAAACCGTTTTGGGGATCGATTCAAAACGCATGAAATATCATCTAGGACAAGAGCTGCACCAAGTTTGTTTAAGGGGACTTGATTGGCCAAATGGTTTGGCGGCCATCTTGGATAACCTATTTTTTGCCAAAACAACTCCAGAACCACTGAGCGGATTGGGCCGAAATTTGGGAGAGATGATTAGGCACTGAGTGCCATTAAAGTTTGTTTAAGGGAAGGAGCTTAGTCAGAAACATGGCAGAAGCGGACCAATCAAAATGTAGCATGTTTGGCGGCCATATAGGCCATGCAAAAATGTCCACAAGCTCATTTAAAAGACTTCTAAACCACCCACCAACAATTTTGACAAAAATGCACAGTGCTCCAGGTGAGCGACACAGGCCCATTGGGTCTCTTGTTATTACTATTATTTCTCTTTATGTCTTTTAGGATATATCTTCCACACTGCAGTGTATATTTGGGCAACTTGAATATAAACCTAATGTTAGGACAATAACTTAGCTCCATAAGATGTGCTGATGGACGAGATACGCATCTCAACCGAATTCTGTACAAATGTCTGGACATGATGTTGGAATCAGCCATGCCCTTGCGGGAAGGACATTTGCGGTGGATATTCGTCTCTCTAATCCCCACCGTAGTGACAGGTCAATTGGAATAATCTGCTTGTGTAAGAAGGTAACCATCATCCTGTGATGTTTCATGGGGTTACGGAGCAAGGGCGCGGAGCCTCACCGAGTTCGTTCGTAACATGTACGCTCACTGTATCCAAAGTTAGGTAGGATTCCCGACACTTGCAGCCTAAAATAATTTGTGTCTTTAAAAACTAAAAGGTAGGATAGGCATAGAAGAAGGCGCCTACTAATTCAGCATCTTGTAATTACATAAGATGTTGACTTGAGAATCCTGCGGGAATCGCTCGTCTCGTCTTTACATAAGACAGCACGCAACATTTTAGTTATAGATTCACTAGGATGGTCTTTTCTTTACAGCACTTTTGCTTGAATACAGAGTGGCCCTCTGTCCCTCCGCTTCTGCGGTGGCAGCATTTTCCTGTGACGGAGGCCCGTGCGAGGCTACTACTTCTCACCCAAAGACACAGCATCAGAAGTAATGCCCATGTGAGGCAAAACGCCTCTCGCCACTCAGGATTTTCTTTTCTTTCCTTTTCCTTTTCAGCATAGAGGCATACTAGCTTATATTAAGTTAATTAGTGATATCGTATGCGGGAGCCTCCTTTACAGGCGTACCTCTGCGGACCTGTGAGTCTGTGTGGTACCTCCAGTGACTCCACGTTTAAAGGTTCATCAAGCTGTCTCTATGTTATGTATTATTTAAATATCATTGTATCATACAACCTTATACGGTTTGTTTAAATATACTTAATTACTTTTAGTTACTTTAGGTCACCCTTCAAAATCTTGTAAGTCCATAGATCACGAAATTGCTATGGACAGGCATACCGGTGATACAAATTCATGGGCTGACACTGTATAATTTAATGTTAGCGGCGATGGTCGCATGGCCCCACCAGAACAATTACGTTCCACCGGCCTTAAGAGCCGGTCTTTGTTTCATGCTGGTCAGCATCGTATGGCATCTGTAACCCCGAGACCGGGAGCTAACCTGCATCACCGTTCCTCATGCACAAGTGGCGCGACGTATGCCTCAAAATGACCTAACGCAACCCGGCGAACTACATTGACTCCATCCCAGGAGTTTGTGTATCTGGGAATTCTTTTCAATCTCGGGGACGGTGTAGCTTTTCCGCCTGAGAGCAGAGTCAAGTGTTTGATTGCAGTACTGGAGTCAGTTTCTCTAGGAACCTATCCGATGGTGTGTCATTTTCTCGGGATAGTGGGTTTAGTAGTTTTCACATCAAGAGTATACTTACAACCCTGATACTTTATGATATTTTCTAAATATCAACCTAGCTTCAATAATACTCAGAATTAAAAAGAAACCGCCCTCACTGGGCAGGTTACACAACTGACAGACCAGCGGATGTGCAGCCCAAACTCGCATATATGCGGGGCTGACTTATTCTCTTCTTAAAATATTGACCTGCCATTGCAACACGCTTTCTAGCCTTGCTTTTGCTTTCTTTCTTTTTGAAGCTTTGAGTTGTTTTGCAACTTGTTTGACTGATTATTAGTATGTCTGATGCTGCCAAGTCACCGGAGGAGGCTCCCGGTCCAAGCCACCAGGTGTACTTTAGTAAATTTATTAATAAAAAATTTGCATGTTGACTCAGATGGTATTTCCTGGATTTGCGCTATCTCGTGGATACGTCTTTATTAGGCTAGCTCTTTTATGGGGGAGGCCTATATATTAGCTAACGCATGTTGTGCTTTATTATGGTGAGCTGATATTTGAAGGGTATCCTTTTATTTAAACAATATTTATACTTGGTTTCTGGGTCATTCTATTTTACTATGAGTTTGCCGAGGGAGTTATTACCATAAGAAGTAATTTCTCCACATTCTCCCCCACCACAGGGTTTTGGACTCGGGATCAGGTTTCCTGTGTTGTTTATCAGACTTCACTCATCCTCAGAAGTCATCTTATGAGATCATTTAGGAGAGAGAAAAGATTTCAGGCATTTTATTTCTAAATATTTTAGAAGTTTTTTGACTGAGTGTTGAGTTATTTATCTCTCTTGATGGTTGCATAGGTTCATTGTGTTCATAAAGTTCAATTACTAATGAATCTTTGTTTTGAGCTGTGAAGTCTAAAAAAGTTTTCCTCTCAAGTAAAGTATTCAAGTTCAAATTCTTATGTCTCCCTTGTCTTCTTAAAGAATTATAACAAGGTTTTAGGATTTGTTTACATTTTGTCAGGCGTATAGTTTTTTCTATGGGCCTGGCTTATCTTTCATTTGATGGTCAAAAGTTTTCCTTATGGATCTTATTAGCCTTCTGCAATTGGTTTTTTGTTTCGTCATTACTAAAAACTAATTGTTTCTGTTTGTGTCTTTTCAGAGGGTTATTGAGAACAAATACCCTTCCTGCCACCATTTTGTGAAGGCCCACTTTTTCCCTCATGACTGCACTAGGTGCAGTACGTGTGGGCCTCTTCTAATTTGCCATGTGTGTGAGTCGTGGCCGGTGGAGGTGTTAACTGATTTTTTAAATCAGCAGGTAAAAGACCGTGTGGCAGACGAGAAGAGGCGTCTGGAAAAAGAGTGTGGTAAGAAGAGGAAGGCATCCATGCCAGACATGGAGGCCTTCCGTCTTGAAATGATGGGAGAAATGAAGTAGACGATCACGGATCTTGTCCCGGAGTTGCTTCGCAGCTTGCATCCCGGGTCAGGTTCATCATTGTCTTCTTCATTTGCTCCGGGACAGAGTGTTCCCATCTCTGGGTCTGGTTCTCTTAGCAAACCAGTTTTCGTTATAGACCCAGAGACGGCTCCCGTTGGTCCGGCGCTGAGGCTTTCCTCACCCGTGGACCCGGGAGCGAAAGCCATGGCCTTGGGCGCTCACTTATTGAGTGCTCTAGAGCAGCCTAAGTCTAAGGGTATCAGCGCCTCATGTGATATCCCTACTGCCCAGGCCGACCTTGATCCCTTTGCAAGCTTGGCATCTAATCTTCCTGGGCAGGAAGAAGAGGACACTCTGTTATGGCCTACCGATGAGTCGATGGAAATGGATTCCCATGGGCCCCCACGGGTGACCTTTTCCATGGAACTACTTCTTCGGGAGTGGATTTCTCGGCTCAACGGCTAGGCCAGCTAGGAGCCGATGGCTGTCCATACCATATCCCTCGGCTTGCCGAGAGTTACTGTGAGGAAGGCCCGGACTGTGACATCATGTTTTTAGCCTCCCATGACGCCATAGGTCCGGCTCCTGGAATAGCCACGGCGCAAGCCATGCCGTCTCTTGCAGGTCCATATGGCTTCCCTGGCTTTCCAGGAGTATCTTCAGCTCCGGCCATTACCCCACTAGTGAATGTGGTTGAGGACGACGAAGGCCCTAGGCTCGTCGAACATTCACAGGTGGCCACCGAGGAAGACTGGCTGGATGCTTGCCAATGGCTTGTGAACATCAAGCCAGAACCCCAGGTGCATCCACCGGCTTCCCGCTAGCGGGACCAGCGCCCGTGGTTGAGAGGGAAACCGGTGATGAGCACCATGCCATCTCTGCCATATGCGGAGCATATCGTTGATATGTTCGCTGCGGCAGAGACGTCCATTCTGCTGAAAGGACGCCTTGCGAAAGCCCCTTGCGAGGTGGCATGGCGCTGCTGTATAAGTGTTGATCTATATCAGAAGTATGGCATCGTTCCAAAGCCTTGCACGGATGACCAGGCGACTTTGGGTGAAGACACGCAGCCTGGGTCCCAGTCTGACATGAGACCCTTGTGCGCTAGTGCCTGCGCAATGCTAATTCTGTGCTGCGGGACATGGAGGAAAGTACGAGAGGAGCCATCTCGGCTCTCTCACACGGTTCCCAGCTGCTACAGGGGGTAGTAGCAGCATCCGTGGCCTGCCAAACTTCTCCTCTTGCAGTCCAGAGAGCCATCCAGGATGGCGTTAACTTGGCTCAGGACTGCATGATGAGATCCGTAACCATGAGTTTACGGGCGAGGTGCACATTTGCCCTTGACAATTTGTGCCCATTGCAGGACCTGTACAATCAGCTTCTTCGGATGCCAATGGCAGGTCCAGGGTTGTTTGGAGGTGAAGGATGTATGCACCTCCAACAAACCGTAAACCTGGTGAACAACCAGAGGGCGCTGCAAGAGCAGTTTGAAGTGCTCCGCAGGGAGCGTGTTCGAACAGCGCCCCCTGCCTTCCAACCTCAACAGGCTAGAGGTGGTGGTGGCCTTATCAGAGGCCAACCACCTACGCACCATCGGCCATGGCAACGACCGCATAAGCGAGCTAGGGGGGAGGAGCGCAGGCTCCAGCGCAACCTGCCAGATAGCCTGTGTACTAAGGTGCGCATGGCGCTGGTAGAGGAGCGCGGGGTTCTGGTCGTGGGAGCTGAACCTGATGGGTCGCCTCTCAAAAAGACCACACCAGTGCTGCTAGGACAGCCACCAGAGACAGGGCTTCTCTGACACTTCTCGGGTCCACCTCAGTCCTTAGGTGCACCCGTGAGAGGCGGTCTGGCCTTCCACATGCAAGAGTGGGAGCGGGTTACTCAGGACCGCTCACTCTTACGATGGCTTTCAGTCGGTTACCATCCCAACTGGATTTCAAATAAGCCATCGCGCCTGTCTCTGGTTCTGATCTGGACTCAATATCCAAGAGATCTAGATCAACGGTTGTGTATAGAGGAAGAAATTCAGTCCCTCATACTAAAACACGCTATTCAACTGGCACAAAAATGTCCAGGTTATTATTCAACCATGTTACTAGTGACAAAAAGCACTGGAGTGTGGAGACCAATTCTCAACCTCAAACCTCTCAACAGGTTTATCTTCACACCAAGTTTCAAAATGGAAACTGTGAGAATGGTGTTAGCAGGATTGAGGAAGGGAATGTGGATAGCATCACTAGATCTAAAAGATGCCTATTTTCACATTCCCATTGCGAAGAGCTTTCATTGGTTCCTGAGATTTGCCTTCCAGGGCCGCCAATGGAATTCAGGGTTCTCCCATTTGGTATGTCGACAGCTCCTCAGGTCTTCACTCGAGTGGTCCAAGCTATGACATCATACCTCCACAGGAGACACAGCAATCCACACGTACATAGATGACTGGCTGTTAAAAGGACACACTCAAAAAGTCTATTAGCAAATCTGGAGATAGTTTTTGAAAACTCTTACAGATCTAGGCTGGATAATCAACTTTCAAAAGTCAGAGCTGACTCCATCCCAGAAGTTTGCTTACCTGGGCATGTTCTTCGATCTAGAGATAGGATATGCTTATCCATCTCAAGAGAGAGTAGAAATACTCATCTCAGTCATACAGTCAGTGTGCAACATTCGTCATGTCCTGGCATGGGTCTACTTGAGAATGTTGGGGTTGATGGTTTCTTTGGAACCAGTCATTCCTCAGGCAGCCATACGCCGTCGGCTGATCCAGTTATTTCTCACGACACAGTGGACCCAGAGTACGGGTTTCCTGGACTCAAAAGTGTCAGTGTTGGAACCTCTTATTCACCACCTTCAGTGGTGGATGAAGAGAGAAAATCTCCTGGCAGGGGTGACGTTGTCACCTCCCCATCCTCAGTTAATGATGTACACAGATGCATCAATCGAGGGATGGGGAGCTTGCCTGGAAGAAAACAAAGTATCAGGGTGTTGAAATCTGGATCAGTCAAGAGAACATATCAATCTGCTGGAAATGCGAGCAGTAGTCTTAGACATGGAACACTTCCTAGAGAAGGTCAAGGGCAAGAGTGTTCTGGTTCGATCAGACAATACAACTGTAGTGACTTACATAAACTGCCAGGGTGGAACGAAGTCGCTCAGTCTCTGTATGATAATGTGGAAACTGCTTTGCTGGTGCCTAGATCATGGGATTTCCCTGAAAGCAGTTCATATTCCGGGAAGGCTAAATCTATTAGCAGACTCATTGAGCCGAAGAATGAGCATTCTTCCCACAGAATGGCAACTAAATCAATGTGTGGCGGATCGCCTGTTCAACCACTGGGGCAAGCCCAACAGAATTATTCGCAACGAACAAGAATGCGAAGATGATGACGTACGTCTTTCCGATTCCAGATCCGAGCGCTATCGCAATAGATGCGTTAGCTATCAGTTGGGAGGGAATCTATGCATACCCAATCCTGCCAGCAATCCTGATTCCAAAACTTCTGCAGAAAATCAGGCAGCAGGAATGCCAAGTGCTTCTGATCGCCCCCAAATTTGCCACGCCGATCATGGTATACAGATCTGCTAGATCTTCTGGTCTGCAATCCTGTTCCCTTGCCTCTGATGGACGACATAATCTTCCAGGGCAAGGCCTTGCACAACAACCCGTCAATGTTCCAATTGACAGTGTGGATGTTGTCAAGGAATCAGCAGTTAAGGAGCGTTTTTCTGAGCAAGCAGCCATGTTTATGGCAAAAGCCAGAAGGGGGTCAACCTCCAGAGCATATAATTATAAAATCAACAGATTTGCTGATGGTGCTCAAAAAGATGTATTAATCCAATGGAAGTATCTATTCAGGTAGTAGCAGATTTCCTCTGTCACCTTTTTGATGCCTATGGCCTCAAGCCTAACTTTATTGCTGGCTACAAGTCAGCTTTAATGTAAGTTATCCCTTGCTTGGCTATTAAGGGAAGTAATGAAGTATGTAATCTAAATACTTTAATCAAAGGCATGGGTAATCTAAGACCATTTTTCATTAGCGTTGTGCAAAAAAATCTAAGACCAAGGAATCCTCCCGTCTTGGAGTTTATCATTAGTGCTTCAAGTATTAGCAGATAAACCCTTTGAACCACTAAGTTCAATTTCCATGAAAATGTTGATGCCTAAAACAGTTTTTCTGATTGCTGCAGCTTCAGCCAGACGAAGAAGTGAAATACATGCTTTGTCAGCAGAGCCAGACCATTTTGTGGTGACAGGGGAAGGCCTTAGGCTTCTACCTAGAGTTAACTTTATGGCGAAGAACCAGTCTTTAAAATATCCTGGTAAGCCTATAGTTTTACCCGCTTTGTCTAGGTTTGATCCTAATTCAAAGGTTTGGTGTCCAGTCTGTGCATTAACATGTTATAAACAATGTACACAGGAATGGAGGATGGACCCTAGCGCTTTATGGCTATCTTACATTGAACCCCATGGGAGAGCTTCTAAAGATACCATTTCTAGGTGGATTGTGGAATGCATCCAGCACGGGTAAACAAGTTGACATGGCCAAGGCTCACAGTGTCCGTGGCATAGTGACATCCATGGCTCTGTTTAATGGAGTGCTGGTGGATGACATTATGTCAGTAGCACAATGGCACTGTAAGTCTAGTTTTACAAATCATTACCTACATGACATGTCAAATCCACTTGCCTTATCGATTTTACATAAACGTTAAATCTGTATATAAATTTGTAAATATTGTACATAAGGCCGTTTACTCACACTCAGTGCAATTTAGTGGGGAGAATCCCCGCTTTTCCGTACTGTACCTATCATCGCCAGCGGTGATCAAAAGGGAATCTCGTCAAAATAGGTTAGTCCTATATTTGGTGATGGTTATTTTGTGTCGCGTTTTTATATTACTTAGAGAGTAGACGAAATGAAGCTTTCATCCAATGTCTTATAGTACTTTAGCATGAGTACATAGAGAGCGTATAGGACATTAAGGTCATCGCTCCCTCTTTAAAAGAGGGGGTGGGAGCGGATGTGAAACGGTCATTAATCTCAACATCGGTCGTGTTATCCGATGTCCAGATCATTTCCTGATTGTGATTACATACGCAATTTCAGATGTTTGTTGTGCTCCAAAAGCAAACGCTTGCTCTTCCAGGGATGAGCCGGTCTTCTGACCTTCGCCTCCCTCCCGCCGAATTCTCTTACAAATTCTGGCTATATCATAAAGTATCAGGGTGGTACTCTTGATGTGAAATAAACGAAATCACGGATTTCTTTTTTCACGACAGAGTTGATACTTACCACCCTGATACAATCCCGGCCTCTCTGCCCCACAGAGGCTCGGTCTATCGGCGTTTTATGTTGCAATTAGGTCAGCCAATATTTTGGAATAGAATGAGTCAGCCCCGCACATGTGTGAGTTTGGGCTGCACATCCACTGGTCTGTCAGTTGTGTAACCTGCCCAGTGGGGGCGGTTTCTTTTTAATTCTGAGTATTATTGAAGCTAGGTCGATATTTAGGAAATATCATAAAGTATCAGGGGGGTAAGTATCAACTCTCTCGTGAAAAAGGAAATCCGTGATTTTGTTTAATCTCTGGAGAAGGTGGTTCCTTATGTAGCACTGAGGTGCAGGCCGATTCAGATGTACTTAATGTCATTTTGGTCTCAGAAAACGGATCCGTTGTCTCTGAGGATTCCAGTAAAAGAACCATTGATATTCCGTCTTCAGTGGTGGTTATCAGAACAGAATCTCCTGCGAGGTGTTCCGCTACAACTTCCTCAAATGCAGATGTCCATCTTTACAGATGCATCAACGTTGGGTTGAGGAGCAGTACGGGATGGGAATGGGAATGGGATCGGACCAATGCGCAGAAACACATCAATGTTCTTGAATTATTAGTGGTGGCATTAGCACTTCGAAAATTTGAGAACTTAATCCGAGACAAGATTGTCCTGGTAAGGACAGACAACTCAACAGTAGTGTCTTATTTGAACCGTCAATGTGGGAGGAGATCACCGGAGTTGTGTATGATAATATGGGACCTTCTGCTGTGGAGCCAAGAGCGGAATATTATTCTTCGGGCAGCACACATTCCAGGAAGATTGAACATCCTAGCAGATGCTCTCAGTCGATGAACGGTTTGCCGTCTGACAGAATGGCAGCTCAGCCAATCAGTAGCAGAGGTTCTTTTCAAACATTGGGCAAGCCAAATGTGGATCTATTTGCGATGAAAAGAAACGCAAAGATGGGTACATATGTGTCACCGATCCCGGACCCGCTAGCTCTAGTAGTAGACGCACTGGCGATAAGTTGGAAGGGAATGTACGCGTATGCGTATCCTCCAACGATTCTCATCCCAAAAGTTCAGGCAAAGATAAGAGAGGGCATATGGCAAGTACTACTGATCACCCCTCATTGGCCAGGCCCGTCATGGTTTACGGATCTGCTTGACCTTCTGGTCTGCAATCCAATCCCTCTTCCAGACAGAAGGGATCTGATCTCTCAGAACAAAGGTCTGTATCTCTATTACAGACCGGAGATGTTCCAATTGACTACATGGATGTTATCAAGCAGCATGCAATTAAGGGTGGCTTTTCTGAGCAAGTAGAAAAGTTTGTCGCTTCAGACAGAAGAGGGTCAACCCCCATGACATATAATTATAGAATCAACAAATTTGCAGAGTGGTGTAAGGGAAGAGATATTAATCCCTTTTCTGCATCTGTTCAACACGTAGCAGATTTTATCTGTCATTTATACGAAGTTGACAAACTTGTACCTTCAACCATAGTAGCATATAAGTCTGCATTAGCTTCAGTTGCTCCCAGTCTGGCCATTGCGGGAGTGGAGAATGACACTTTAAATGAAGTTATTATAGGAATGAGCAATTTGCGAGCTAGACAGCCAATTCCTATCCCAGCATGGAATCTATCTCTTGTTCTACAGGTTTTAGTGCATGCTCCCTTTGAACCAATTAGATCTATAGATATTAAATTGTTAACTATTAAGTCAGTTTTCTTGGTTGCAGCAGCATCGGCGAGAATGAGAAGCGAAATTCATGCGTTTTCTGCTGAACAAGACTGTTTTGTCGTTACGGGTGAAGGTTTAAGACTACTACCACGTCTTTGTTTCCTGGCAAAGAATCAGTCACTTAATTATCCATGACAGCCGATCAATTTGCCAAGTTTAATTCGACATGACCCAAACTCTTCTGCTTGGTGTCCTGTCAGATGTCTGAAATTGTATAAGAAACGTACTGAGGAGTGGAGAGATGACCCGGAATCTCTGTGGTTACGTCTCAAAGCTCCTCATCTTCAAGCCTCGAAAGACACAATTTCTCATTAGAGAGTCAATGCTATTCAGATGTCGCATAAAATCGTTACAGGAAAGCAGATTGATCATGTGAACGCCCATCAAGTCCGAGCACTAGCAGCATCATCGGCCCTGTATAAAGGTGTTTCTTTAGAGGAGGTGATGTCTATAGCACAATGGCATGCCATGTTGTCATTTACTGATTTCTACCTTCGCGATATCTCCAGTGCACTTAATCTGCTAGCCGGCACAAATTTGTCAAATCTTAACTAAAGCCACATCCGACGACTATTTACGCATGCGTCACAAGGTTATTCCACATGCACTGAGCAATGGTGATGCACATGATCTGTGAACTACCATGGATTGAGCAGAGCTCCTGTGATGATCAAGAAAGACCTAGCACTCAGAAAATGGTGACTGTTTTCTTAATTTAAGTGACTAATATTAATTTACTTACAGTCGAATTTCCAGACTGATTAAGTAAAAGTCTGGTTCAAGAGTATCTTATTCATTGCAACAGACATTAAACTCATTCAAATTTGAAAATCTAATCGATATACTGATATTTTTTTCTAAATTAGAAGTTGTACTAGCTTCTTTTGCACTCTCCTGTACTGCCCTAGCTGAGACTTGGGGCTGACACGGGTCTGCTGGGTGTTGCCTCCCCCTTTGACAGCCCTCTGAAATTTGTGTGGACAAATGAGCGGGGAGCGCGGTCTAGACCATGGAAGTTTAGCACTCTATGAGTCAGGTGCCGGAACCAAAGCGTATGCCAGGGTTCTAGTCTCTTCACAACCTTCTCTGTCAGATGGTAGATGGGAGCTGGTTCGAGCCTCACCTCCTCCCACTGGAGTTTCTTGGCTGTCGAAATCCGGAGTTTATCATAATAGTACATCTGGTAAGTATTATTCGAAGAAGAATCAAAAAAGCTTCCGCTTTTGTTTCTACGAGAATTGTTAATACTTACAAGATGTACTATTACCCCCCTCAGCTGCCCCACTGAGGTGAGGCTGAGCTGCTTTCGCTGTTTGTCAAGACAAATATAAGACGAATCTGACTGTGATTGGGAATTGACTCGGTACCTGGGGCAATGGTAAATCCCGGACACAGTATGGGCAGGACCGTGGAGAGTGCAGAGTTTTTAATTGTTTATTTTGAGCTAGACTAGATAATAGACATTATCATAATAGTACATCTGGTAAGTATTAACAATTCTCGTAGAAACAAAGGCGGATGCTTTTTTTTAGTCTGAATGCAAAAATAAATTTTGACATTACGAAAACATATTGACAATCAGTTTCCCTGTGATAACTTTCTGTGGCTCTGACTGCTTGATGTAAATTAATTGGTGACAATTAATTAGTAGCTCACCAGGCCTTAAAGGCAGCCATCCACCATCTGTCTGTCCATCCATCCGTCCATGCATCAGTCATCTGTCATGAGTCGCTTGTAGTAAACTTTTTCTTTATGATGATAACTACATATCTAAATAACTGAATAATGATAAGCCTGACGTTTGGTCTGCTTTTGTCAGATCCAAATGTCTGAATGATCTGAGCTGAGTTTGCTCACTCCTTTTATGCTTTTCAGTGGGATGCCCAGAGGTAGTCACATGGGTGACCTTATATGGGCATGTTGGGTAGCTGGTGGTCATGTGACCTGTGGGGTGGGGTTTTCCTTGGTGGCTTGACGGTATTGGTGGTACCTGGCAGGACTGGCATTGGTGGTAGTGGTACCTGGTGGTATTTATGGTGGTACTGGAGTATATTTGTTGGGGTATGTGTCTATACTGATGGTACCTGCTTGATGGGGTGTGAGTGGTGTCTGGAGGTGTGGGGAAGCAGTTGGTTTGGTGGTGTTGGCGGTATGTTTTTTGGCATTTTTTGTGTGCCTGATGGGTGTTTGTGTGGGCAATAGTGTGGTTTTTTTTATGGTGGGTATAGATTAGACTGACATGAATTATGATTCAGACTTTATAGTGTTTCGTCCAACTGCAGGACTCATCAGAGGTGGCCACATGGTACACAGATTTATTAAACGTTCTTTTTGTGGGTTTTCAGTGCTAATGATGATGTGAAAAGAAGTGAAAAAAGGAAGGAAGAAGAAGAAGAAAACAATAAAAAGTAGAGTCGTGATTGTCTAGATTTAGGCTACTAGTGTTGTATTAAGTGGCAAAAGCATGGGAGAACAATACAGTATATATGTTATATATATATATATATATATATATATATATATATATATATATATATATATATATATATATATATATATATATTTGTGATATGGATATATATGTAGAAAGTTGATAACTCAAAAGTCCTTGGTCATATGGAGCGCGTTATGCTTGAGCTTTTTGAAGAACCTGGATGGGTTTTTACGTCCTCCAGCTTGAAAATCAGACAGCATTGTAAACAGTCTATATTGTAGAGCTGGCGGTCCTTGGTGACCCCAGGAGAGCATTTGATTAGTTTATTCGCCTCGATCGTTTCTGAGATGGTGATATCCTAGAATGTTTTACTGGGTGGCAGTTGCTGTTCGCGCTCAGTAGGCCTCTTAGAGTAGGCCTCTTAGTTGTTTGAACTAGGCTCTCCTCTGAACTGTCGGAAACAGGTGATCTCATCCCCAAAAGTTCCACTTGCAGTTTTGTCTGAGAAAAAGTTGGTGACATTGGTGTTTGTCTGCATCACGGGATCAGTAACGTCTGGATGTATGGCCTCAGAGTACGCTGCATACAAATGCGCGTCGCTAGCACTGCTGAAAAGGTCTGTGAAACACTTACTGGTCCTGGAAACGTGATCTGCGCTGGCATCGTTACTGTGCGTTTTCCTGGGCCCTGATGATGGTTGGCATTCTAGTGGCGTAACCTTCTTTGGAATGATGTAACCGGTAGGGTATGGATGCACCGTTGGCTGTAGATATTCTTGGATCTTCTCATTTCGTTTTTTGTAGGCTGATGATGGTGCCACTATTTTAATCCTTCTATGACCTTCCACGGGTTGTTGATTAAATTGAAAATTGTGTCCTCTGACAGGCCATGCCCTATTTTTAGGTATTTTTTTACATAGCTGATCCTTATGAACCATATGTTACAGAGATCGCAGTGCCAGAGCGGCAACCCATTGTTATGCCTGGATTTGACATGTCTATATAGTGAACATTTACGGATATAGGAATTCATACAAGACTTGCACTGATACATCTTGAATAGTAGTATTTAGATATAAGAAATATAGTAATGGTTGTTGTGGAGTGATGTCGTGCCTTTATGTTGTGAGCGGTATCTGTGTTCTCATGGATGACGTCATTGTAGCATCATTGATATTTGCGTAGGATCAATTATAAGATGAAATGGGGGGTATTTGTGGAGAGGGAGGGTTTTTTTACAGGTAGGGGTGTGGGGCCTGGGCAGGCATGGACGGGAAGGAGTAGGAGTGTGGTAGGGGTAATGACAACGTGGAATGTTTCGACTGGCGGTCGAGGCATTCAAAGGGGTCGCTCCTACACCGCCAGGTTAATTCCTATCAGCTCCATAGTGTAGAGTTGGTGGATTCAGTGATATTCTTTCTGCCGTCTCCAAACGGTGGAGTTTCGATTATTGGATCTGAGGATAGGACTTGAATGATCCTATACTGCATGTCATTACTTTGATGCCTGGGTCTGTTGAAGTGACGAGACACCGGTGTGTTGTATCTCTCGTGTCTGTACAGATTCGTTATGGAATGCAGGTGTTCTTGGATCCTGATTTTAAAGGGGCGGAGGGTTTCTCCTACATATTGTTTGCCACAGACTGCAGTTTAGGAGATAGACTATATTGCGTGTCTGGCAGTTGCCTATAATTTTGGCTCTGTAGGAGAGGCCAGTGTGTTGGCTTTTAAAGAATCTGGATTTGTCCATATTATTGCAGATATTACAGTTCTTGGTTGGGCAAGGGATTAACGGGTTGCAATATTCTTGGGCCGGTTGGTCCAGAGGAGGGAGTTTGGCCCTGACGATCATATCTTTGATTGTTTTGTTCTTTTTGAAACTGAATAGGGGTTTCTCTGGGAAAGCTAGCCTACAACGTTCTGTGCCCTGTAGGATGGGCCAGAATTTGCTGATTGTGTCCTTCAGCATCACACCTGTGCAGTTAAATTCGCAGACATAGATTTGATGATTCCAAGGTGAATTTAATGCTATGGTGGGACGCATTCATGTGTGTGACAAACTCTTGTAGGTCTTCGTTCCCGTGCTCCCAGATCATAAAGATGTTGTCTATGTATCTGACATATAGCACTGGGTTTGTGGTGCGTTCACTAGCAGCTTGTCTTCTAGAATGCTCATGAAGATGCATGCATATGTGCATGCTGCTTTGCTTCCCATTGCGGTGCCGCCCACTTGGAGATAATGTTCTCCATTGAATTCAAAGCTGTTCCATTCCCAAACGAGTTACAGGAGGTTACAGAGGCCCCTGATTGAGAGTGTGCTTGGCATACCATGGTTTTTTTGCAAAGATGGCTACCGCTCTGATGCCTTCTCTGTTTGGGATGTTTGTGTATAAGTATGTGACATCCATGGTGACTAGTAGGGAATTTGCCTTAAGTTGGCCAAATGACTCTACTTTGTTGATGAAGTCTGTGCTGTCCTTGACGTAGGATTTAATTTTAGTGGCGTGAACCTTAATGTGTTCATCCATGAAACTACTGATGGGCAGCCGATGCCGCTGATAATTGGTCTGCCTGGGGTTAGGCCATCTTTTTTGGCCTTATGTATTTTTGGTAGTAAATAGAACCTGGCAGGGGTGGGGGGTGGGGTGGGGGTGTCTGGGATCAGTCTGGTGGCAGTGGAGGGGTCGATCTCCTCATCCCTGACCAGTTGGTCCAGTCTTCTGCGGACAAGTTCAGTAAACTCTATGGTTGGATTGGTTTCTGGTTTAGTATAGAATTTAGTATCTGCCAGCTGTTTGTTGGCTTCGGCTACATAGTCTGGTTTATATTGGATTACTCTTGCCTGCCCTTTATCAGCTCTTTTAATCACTGTGTCGTGATTACTTTTGAGATTGGTAAGAGTGTTAAGTTCTACACGGTTGTGGTTGCCAATGGTGGTTCTATGGTGAACATGTTTGTTGAATTCATATCTAACCGATTTGATAAAAGATTCGAAGGCGGTATCTAGAGAAGGTGGTGGCATGGTTTTCTTTTTTACTTCAAATTTCTTTGTGAGGATGTCTAAGAAGGATGGAGGTGGTGTAGGAGGTGGCTGTGTTGGTGGCTCAGCCTGTAGGAGCATGTGCGGTGGATGGGGTTGGTGGGGTGTAGTAGTGGGTATAGTGTAGGTGTTTGAAGAACACTTGTAGGTCCGTGTATAGGGAACCCATGTTGGGTTCTGGTACCATTGGGCTGAACCCAAGCCCTTTATCAAGGACACTTATTGTGCCCGGGTCTAGCATTATATTGGATAGGTTCAAGACAAAAGGGGATTGTACGATTGATATGATTTATTCTTTGGCTGTGGAGTGTTACTGTTGTTGTTATTAGAGTTGAGTGATAGAAACGATGGCTTGGCAGTATTGTAAACTTAAGATGATTATAATAATGGTAATAATAGAAACTACTTGAGCAGTTGTACGCAAGTTTAACCATGTGATGATATTGTCAGAGGCTCTATTGCGTTGTGTTGTGCATTTTAGAGACAAGGTTCTAAAGTTCTTCCACTGGATCTCGGCGGTTTGTGTCCATGAGTGGCCTTGGTGTCTCCCTCTGGCGGTTATTGTTTGAGCGGCGGTTGCTAGGCCCATATGGGTGCCGGTTTATATGTGGGTACTTGTTAACTGTGGCAGTGTACTGTGGCCTGGGTCTGTTTGGGCCAGGTGCCGGGTGTTTCCTGTTTCATGGTCTTACTGTATATGGGACTTGGTGAGCATTGTGCGTTGTTGTGGTGAATGTACATGGTGGCAATTGCTTGTTCTGCTTCTTTCAGAGTGTCAGTGTCAGTTGCTTCTTTGAAAGAATGTTTAGGTCCTGCTGTTTCGCAGTACTGGTCTGCTAGTTTGTCAGCCGTTTGTGATGACACTAGCGTGGTTAGGTTTTCTTCGAACTGTTGGAACAGGGCATTCCATCTCGCCATGAAATCTGCATCTGTACTATCAGGTTTGAAGGCAATAGTTGCCTTCAGCATTGGCAGTGCTGATTTAGTCTCCACTGCAGTGCAGAGTTTTTCTACTTGGTATTCGTACCTGGTTTCTCGGCAGGCTGCATTTCGCCATAGCCTCTAGGCGTTTATCTGCTTGTCTGGTATTCTCGGCCTGGAGTACCAGTGAAGGCCTGTTAATACCGTTACTGTGCTCTTGACAAGTGCAGTGGTTTGTTCTTCCACCCGGCTTGTTCTTTAAACGACTTCTCAAGAACCACTGATTTCAATTATATTTGGCAGGAAGCATCCTTACAGCATAGAGATCCAAGTTTGTTCAAATGAAGCCAATCAGCCAATTTGTCCAGAGACCCTCTGCATTTTGGCTGATTTTTAGTAGTATCTTTAAAAATGTTCTTCGAAAAACCACATGGGGTCAATTCAAAGTTCATGAAACATCATCTAGGGCAAGAGCTGAACCAAATTTGTTCAAGTGAACTTGATTGATCAAATGCTTCGTCCGCCATCTTTGATGACCTAGTTTTCACAAAGATGACTTCTCCAGAACCCCAAAATCAGGATTGTGCTGAAATTTTGTAGATATGATTTGGCATGAAAGGCCATTAAAGTTTGTTCAAGGGAAGTTCGTATGTCAAAAAACATGACCACCATGTACCAATCAACAATGTAGCATGTTTGACGGCCATATTGGATTTTTTTCTTTGATAGATTTTGAAGCTGAAATCGGTTTTATATGGGTTTTTGTGTATACTGATTTAAAATTTGCCACTTTCTAAACTGTCAGATAAATGGTTTGGCAGCTGTTATGTAGGTTTCTTGGTTACGCCTATAGTGAGGGGATGGCTTTCTTATGCTGATGGGGATTCAGCTCTCTAACTCCACGGGGTTCATATAAATCAATGAGAGACGTCAATTTTCAAATCTTGTAAAATAATAAGTATGTCTTTACTGTTCCAAACCATACAATACATATTAAATACATTATTATTCTTATTATTATTCTTATTATTATTATTCTTATTATTATTCTTATTATTATTATTATTATTATTATTATTAATCGCTATGGTAACCCAATGTAATCGTTAGATCAATTACCATATAGGTGTAAATTGTTAAAGTATCAGGTCAAGGACACTATGGGAAACAGTGGGTTAACAATCGATTACTTGTGCTATGGGTTCCAAAGGGTCAATGTATCCAGACAATTACACTATTGGATGTAAGGGGTTAACAATCAGGTTATTTATACATTGGGGTGCAAATGGTTAAACTTTAAGATCAATTATACAAAGGGGAGCCAAGGGTTAAATTATCCAATCAATTGTACTATGGTGTGCAAAAGAGTTAAACTGCCAGAGCAATTATACAATGGGAAGCAAATTGTTAAACTATATGGTCCACTATAATGTGGGACAAAGGGTTAAACTTCAGATAAGCTAAAATCGGTTATCTGGCGAAATGGGTGAAGAATGGTTAAAATACTGAAGGTCAATATAGGCTGCAGATCAGATCAATTACAAAATGGGGCATAAAGGGTTAAACTATCAGATCAGCCACACTATGGGAGTGTAAATGATTAAACTATCAGATCAGCTACCCTATGGGAGTGTAAATGATTAGACTATCAGATCACTGTAATTACATGATACCAATGGTTATACTATTTAGGTATCTGGCAAGATGGGTGAAGAATGGTTAAACTTCTAAAATTCCATCCCGTCATATATTTCCATGGTTAATTATAAGATTTCAATGCTGTGACTGCTTCACATTATCATGAAAATACTGTCTGATATCTTTGTAAATAACTTATAAAATATTACACAATAACTATCATACACTATGCACTTACCTATAAATCAATGAGAGATGTCAATTTTCAAATCTTGTAAAATAATAAGGAACAACTCAGGTTTTTGGAATCACCAATCTGCATGATTGATCCCTATGGGGTCCAACGTGTGTAGTTGGTGTATCCAGTACTTCTCTTGTTCTTTCCTGATATAAGTTTTATCAATGTCCTCAGGATCGTGAGGGAGAACATGTATAATTTTGTAGGACATGTTTTGTCCAGTATGGTTGGGTAAATTAAAATGTTTTGCAACGGGGGTATCTTTGTGTTTTTTGATATCCCTTAAATGCTCTTTCACTCGTATGTGGAACTCACGTTTTGTCTCCCCCACATACTGTTTGTGACAGTGTGTGCATGTGAGTAGGTAAATAACATTGCGTGTATCGCAGTAGGTTTTGACCTTACATCTGTATTTTAGACCCGTGTGTGTGCTAGTGAATTCACGTTTGTTGTCCATATTTTTGCAGAAAGAACAATTTTTTCTTGTGCATGGATAAATTGGGTTTTGGAAAGTTTTTCCTTGAAAGCCTAATTTGGCGGGAAACTCAAATTTGGCGGTGACAAGTGTGTCTCTGAAAGTTGGATTCTTTCTGTAGCCAAACATCGGTGGAGTTGGGAATGTGCTTCTACATTTGGGACTACTATCTAGTAGTTCCCAGTTCTTTTGGATGATTTTGCTGGCTTTATGGCTTTGAGTGTGAAAGTCCATTATGCATGGGATACGAGTGTTCAAGCCTTGAACGTGTGCATGCTTTCTGATAGCTGTTTAGAAGAAGATCCGGGGGATAATCTCTCCTCTGATAATAGCCAATGAGTTCATGGGCATGTTTGTGGAAATCTAACTCCTTGCTGCAGATTCTGCGTAATCTAAGGAATTGTCCATATGGGCTGGAGTTTTTAGTGGACTGCGGGTGTGCTGATCGGTAATGTAGGTAACCGTGTGTGTCTGTAGGTTTACAGTACAGGTCGAAGCATAGTGAGCGATCAGTATCAATATAAACGTATGTGTCCAGGAAGCTGACCTTAGTTGTGGACTGTTCTGCTGTAAATTTGATAGAGTGGTGAGATATATTCATATAGTGGATGAATTCATCGAGTTTTTGTTGGCCAGATGTCCAGATCATGAATATATCGTCGATGTATCGGAGGTAAAGGGCCGGTCTATGGGGAGAATGTAGCAGAAGCTTTTTCTCCAATTGGGCCATGAAAATGATAGCATAGGTTGGTGCTACTTTAGTGCCCATGGCTGTTCCACCCATTTGTAGGTATTGTTTGTCATTAAATTCAAAGTTATTACATCTTAATACAATGGATAGTAGTTCCAGAAGTGACCGTGGTGTAAGGTCGCCGGGCATACCAAATTCTCTGATATGTTGTGCGGCGGCTTTTCGTCCCTCATTGTGTGGGATGTTTGTGTATAGCGATGTAACGTCCATGGTGACTAGAATGGCGTGTTGCGGTATTTTACCGAAAGTTTCTAGTTTATTGATGAAATTAGTCGTATCCCTGACATATGATGGAATGTCTTGGAGATGAACTTTGAGGTGCTCATCTATAAAGCTACTGATGTGTTCAGTAGGACAACCATTGCCGCTAATAATCGGTCTGCCCGGTGTGGGTGTAATATTTTTGTGTATTTTTGGTAAGAGATAGAATCGCGCTGTGCGTGGGTTATCTACTCTAAGGCCATTAGCGGTGTCACGAGTTATCTCCCCTCTCAAAACCAGTCCAGGGATGGCTGTCTCTACCCTTTCAGCGTGTTTGGTGGTCAGGTTTTCTGTCACCAATTCATAGTAGCGTGTGTCTTTGAGTTGCTTTAGGGCTTCAGCATTATAGTCATAAGAGTTTAGTATGACTGTAGCCTGTCCTTTGTCGGCTTTCTTAATCACAATGGATTTGTCATTTGCTAAAGTTTGAGTGAGTTTCCTATCAGCCTGGGAGATGTTACATCTGAAATTTCGTCTATGTTTAGATTTATTCAGATCATGTTTAACTTTTTGGATAAAAGTGTCTAAAACATGGTCATTGCCAGGTGGTGGTGTCCATTGGCTACGAGGTTTGAATTTTCTAATTAGGTTTTCTGTGAATGTGGAGACAGGTGGCGGTGTTTCCGTCACTGATACATTGGTTTCATCTGTGCCCCATGCGAAGGGAGGGTGTTCGAAATGTAGTTTGAGGCGTAGCCTCCTGAAGAATTTACTATGGTCAGAATGTAATCTACCCATGTTTGGTTCGATTACTGTGGGACAGAATCCCAGACCTAGGGATAATACATGTACAACATCCTGACTGAGTTCTTTCTCAGACAGGTTTTTAACAAAGCAGATCTCAGAGAGCGCTCTTTCGCAAGGTTTTTGTTTTTGTGTTGTTTTTTTGTTTTTTGAACATGTTTTATTGACATAATTTTTATTTTTATAGTTTAAAAATTGACAGTCTTGGTTGCTGTCTGTCTGAATGTAATTCATGACAGTTATCGTTCAAATTGTTTCAGCAGATTTAGAACTTTGTTCAAAGTGTCAAAGCTCTTGTCGTTTTTCTGTGCCTTGTCCCGTATGTTACGGAACTCGTTATTATTGAACCTCTCCGGCCGTCTCTTCTGAGTCCTCTGTTTAGGTTGGACTGCTCCTTCAGTTCGTCGGCGCTTGGGCGGGCTGGTGGACCTGTCCCTAGTTTTCAGTATGGTGGATCGTACCGCTCTCTCTGCTTCTAGTACTACGTCGCTGGTTTCAGCTGCGGCTTTGAATCCTGCCTTCACTCGTTTGACTCGGTCAGTGAGTGTGGTTGCATGGGTTCGTAGTAGGTCTAATAGATATCCAGTCAAGTGTAGACTAGATTCCTTGATGTGTTTTTCCCACTCTTTTTGGAAGGTGGGGTCATAAGATGGTGGCACGTACCGGTGGTTACACAATCTAGAAAGTCAATAATTTCCGTTTACCAACAAACAGACAATTGGTGAATTCCGGTTACAAGATGTTAAACCCGGTTACAAAATCAACATTTCCGGTTACAAGCATGAAATTCCGGTTACATTTACCCGGATTTTTACTCGTCCCGGTTACACCAAGGAGCAACTGTAACCGGCCCGAGAGTATAAAAGCAGGAGCAACACACTGCACTGACATTCGGATTTCGATCCAACTGATCAGCATTAGAAAATCTTTAGAAGTTTTCATGACCAGTCAATACCTTGTAAAATAATAAGTATGTCTTTACTGTTCCTATGACAATTTTGGCTGGTGGTTGACATTCTCTCACTATCACCCTGGTAACTACTCAAACATGACAGGTTCAGACATAACCCAGAGACTTGGATATTTTGTGTTCTAAATTAGGTGTGGGATGGGTGGGTCTGCTGGGTGGGTCTGTTGCTGGTAAATAATCCAGTTGTGTATTTGCTAATTAGGTGTGGGTCAGGGCGGGTGTGTGAACAATAGGAGATAATATCTGAGTTCTAGAAATATTGAATAAGAGGTGGGTGGGTGGTGGGTCATGGCACGGCTGGACAGTGGAGTTGGCCATTTTGTGTCAGAAGTCTTCTGAGTTCTGATTTTGTTTTAACTAATAATATGGAATAATTAACTGTACTGATTCAGATATGCCCACCCCATGGTCATAGTTAAAAGTTAGCTGACATCTACCATAAGATTATTAACCTATTTCATTCTGAATAATTGTTACTTTTTGTTCTTATCCATATGCATCCGAATTCTGTTGATTATTTTGCAAACCACCAGACTGAAAGTTATCTTAGTTAGACTGCCATAACTTTCAGTCAGATTATTTCCAAAACAACCAACAGGCTTATCATTCATAGGTTCATGTTTCTGGCACCTCAGAATAAAATGGTTAATGTATTTGTCAGCTAAAATGTGCAGGGGGAACTTAGGTGACCTATTCTTTAAGAGAACCACCTGTCTATAATGACCACTTTCTTTCAGGTCCATTTCCTATATAGCTGGCTACACTATACAGCCTTGGAAATCCTAGATTTTACGAAAAATTTACAGAAAGAGTCATAATGCAACACTTTCTTAACTACTTGGTGGATTTTAACAAAATTTGGCTGGAAGGACCCTACAGCGGTACACTCTAGAACATTTGTTGAGAATTTTGATTGGTTGATTTTTTTGCTTGCCTGACCTGTGGGATTATGAAATGGCGACCATCCGTCGTGCGTCTTGCAATCCATCCATCATCCATCAATTAAAGGGTTAAAATATAACAATGTTGATCTCAAGTAAATATTGGTATGGAATTGGACTTGGAATTGATCAAATGGAATTGGAATTGAACTTGTCTGGGGTGGAATTGGAATTGATAAAATGAATTGATGTGTAAATGGAATTGGAATTGATAAAATTAATTGCGGTGGAATTGGAATTGATAAAATGGAATTAACCCCATCCCTGAATTTGAGGACAAAATTGGTTTTATATATGCTTAGGGTATTCTGATTTCAAATTTGCCATTTTCGAAACTGTCTGATAAACAGTTTGACGGCCATCTTGGATCATTTTCCCACCAAAAGCTCCCATACTAAAGCAATGGGAAATTTAAAATGTCTTCTTGATAACCACTGGGGTGATTTCAATTATATCTTTAGGGTATAGAAATTCAAATCAGCCCGATCGACCAATCTGGCCGGTGGCCATCTTGGATTTTGGCCTATTTTTAGAAAAGTCTTTAAAAATCTTCTTTTCCGAAACCATTTCAGCGATCAATTCAAAAGGCATGAAATATGATCTAGCATAAGAGCTGAACCAAGTTTGTTCAAGTGAACTTATTTGGCCAAATCGTTTGGTGGCCATCTTGGATGACCTATTTCACTTCAAGAGTATACTTACCTCCCTAACGCGCTTTGATATTTCCTAAATATCGACCTTCACTCAATATAGCTCAGATTTTAAAAGAAAGGTGCCCCTACTGGGCAGGTAATCAGTTGACAGTCTGGTGGATGCCAGCCCCAAGCTCGCACCTGCGCAGACTGACACTTCCTCATTCTTGACTATTGGCCAAGAACACATGCTTTAATTTATTTTTAGTGAAGCTAATTTTGCTTGTACTCAATCAAAATAGTGTAGTACAGTTGCTTAAAAGATGTTTGATTGAGCTAAATCACAGAGGACTCGCTAGGGCCAAGCAACCAGGTGAATTCTATTACATTTTTGTCTACTTCTCGTAATTGTTGCATGTTGTTATGTGTTTCCGTGATGCACGTTAGACATGATAGGTGCCTATAAAACTGGTAAAATATTATTTTGGCGCTATAAAATTCTCTTTATTTTTGTGTCTACAGGTTCCTGTTATGGAGTTTGGTCTCATGTAAGAGGGATTGTCTCCACCACCTTCCCTAAAAAAAAGTTAGCACAAAAAGTCTATGCCCAGAGTGATTTAGGCTCCCATAAGAGCGAGCTTTTCCTTCTACACCATGGTCCCATTAATATTATGGTGGAGAGGCATGGTGTTATGGTAGAGTTCTCAAGAGTGCTGAATATGGTAGTATGCCTTTGTTAAAGATGCAGGTACTCTAGTTATGCCTATATTACAATATTTCTGCTTCCTTTTTGAGGTGGGTGTGATAGACCGAGGTTCCCGCTTTATTGGTTCCATGAAGCATCCACGTTTCCATGATACTATACCCTCATACAGTACCTTCCCTGGCCAGTCCGGGTTAGCGCTCTTTGTTAACACGGAGTCTAATCTGTCTGGCCAGGAGGATGAGGACTTTCTGTTAGGGTCACCCGATGATGACATGGCCATGGAGATGGTCGAATATGCACCCTTTGCTTGGAGCACAGATTACCTTTTCCACGGGACTACTCCTGCAGGGGTAGCATTCACTGCTCAAAGGGTTGCCCGGGTTGGAGCATATTGTGGATATGTTTACAGTGACAGAGATGTCCATTAAGCTTAATGGATGGCTCACAAAGGCCCCTCTTGAGGTGGCTAGGCTATGCCGCATCATAGCTGGTCAGTACCAGCAGTACTGGTGTATTGCCAAAGCCGAGCGTGGATGACGGCGCATCACTTGGTGAGGACACGCGGCTAGGGTCCCGTTCTGACATCGGAGTGCTGTGCATGAATGTGATGCAGAGGAGAGCTCGAGTAGAACCAGAGACAGTGCCACTCTTGCATTGCTTATGTCCACCTCTCTCCCTACATGGACCCCCCCCCCCCCCCCTTTACAATCAAGTGTTGGTGCGGTTAACTCAGGACTGCTTAGTCTTGCGATGGCTTTCAGTTGGAAACCATCACGACTGGGTAAAAAGACCGCCATCCCATCTGTCTCTGATCCCGATCTGGACTCAAAATCCAAGAGATCCAGATCAATGGCTGTGTATCAAGGAGGAAATCAATTCCTTCAATAGACACACCAAGTTTCAAGATGGAAACAATCAAAATGGTGTTGGTGAGGTTGGAGATGGGAATGTGGATGGCATCAGTAGATCTGAAGGATGCTTACATCCACATTCCTATTGCGAGGAGTTTTCGGCGGTTCCAGAGATTTACGTTTCAGGGCCGTCAGTGGGAATTCAGGGTTTTTACCATTTGGAATTTCAATGGCTCCTCAGGTCTTCACCAGGGTGGTCCTTGCTATCACAGCATACCTCGGCAAGAGAAGCATAGCAGTCCACACTTACAGATGACTGGCTCTTAAAATTACATAATGCGGAAAGTCTATCAGCAAATCTGAAGATAGTTTTGAAAATTCTCACAGGCTTAGGCTGGATAATCAACTTTCAGAAATCAGAGCTGACTCCATCCCAGAAGTTTGTTTACCTGGGTATGTTCATCGGTCTAGAAATACAGTGTGCAACGATCATCATGTGCTAGCATGGGTTTATTTGAGAATGCTAGGGTTGATGGTTTCACTGCAGAACCAGTCATTCCACAGGCGGCATTACGCAGGTAGCCTATCCAGTTATTTCTCATGACACAGTGGACCCAGAGTACAGGATCACTGTACTCAAACGTGTGTGTGTGTTGGAACCTCTTATTCACCACCTCCAATGGTGGATGAAGAGGGAGAATCTCCTGGCGGGAGTGATGCTCACCCCTCCACACCCTCAAGTAACGATGTGTATGGATGCATCAATGGAGAAATGGGCAGCTTGGCTGGAAGAAGCTACAGTATCAGGGCTTTGGAATCTGGATCAGTCACAGGAACATATCAATCTACTGGAATTCTGGGCAGTAACTCTGGGCCTAGTACGGGCAGTAATTCTGGGCCTAGAACATTTCGTGGACGCCAGGGTGGAACAAAGTCGCCCAGTCTCTGTATGATGACATGGAAACTGCTTTGCTGGTGCCCTGATCACAAGATCACCTTGAAAGCAGTTCATATTCTGGGAAGGCCAAAGTCTGCTAGCAGACTCATTGAACCAAAGGATGAGTGTTTTATCTACGGAATGGCAACCAAATCAATGTGTGGCAGATCATCTGTTCAACCACTACATAGGTTTATTCATGACGAAGAAGAATGTGAAGATGACGACACATCTGTCCGATTCTAGATCCAAGCCCTATCACAACAGATGCGCTAGCTATCAGCTGGGAGGGAATGTATGCATACGCATACCCGCCAGCAATCTTGATTCCAAAAATTCTTCAGAAATTGAGGTAGGAGGAGTGCCAAGTGCTTATGATCGCCCCAAATTGGCCAAGCTGATCACGGTATACAGATCTGCTGGACCTTCTGGTCTGCAATCCGGTTCCTCTGCCTCTGATGGAGAATATTATCTTCCAAGGCAAGTGTGGAACCACCGAGTAGCCAGCGTGACTGGCGCCTGTGGCTATAGACCGATGATGAGTGCAATTTGTTTCCTCTGCCTCTGATGGACAATATAATCTTCCAGGTCAAGGCCCTTCCCAACAATCCGTCAATGTTCAAATTGACTGCGTGGATGTTATCACGGAATCCAAAATTAAGGAGAGCTTTTCTGAACAGGCAGCCATGTTTATGGCAAAGGCCAGAAGGGTGTCGACCTCCAGAGAATATAATTATAAAATCAGCAGATTTGCAGAATGGTGCTCAAAGAGATGTATTAATCCAATGCACTCATCTATTCAGGGAGTAGCTGATTTCCTCTGTCACCTGTATGATGCCTACAGCCTTAAACCTAATTCTATTGCTGGATACAAGTCAGCTTTAATATCTGTTATCCCTTGCTTGGCAAATAGGGGAAGTGACGAAGTAAGTGGTTTAAATAATTTTATTAAAGGCATGGTTAATCTAAGACTGAGAAATCCACCAGCGATTCCGTCTCGGAGTTTATCTTTAGTGCTTCAAGTTCTAGCTGATAAACCCTTTGAACCACTAAGTTCCATTTCAATGAAATTGTTGACACTTAAAACTGTATTTTTAATTTCTGCAGCCTCGGCAAGGCGGAGAAGTGAAATTCATTCCTTATCCACCAAGGCAGACCATCATGTGGTTACAGGAGAAGGTCTTAGGCTAAAAATCAGTCATTCAAAAACCCAGGTCAGCCTATAATTTTACCAGCTTTGACTAGATATGATCCTACTTCAAAAGTATGGTGTCAAGTCCACGCATTAAACAGGTACAAACAACGTACCCAAGAATGGCGGATGGACCCCGCATCGCTATGGTTGTCATATATTGAATCCCATAGAAAGGCGTCCAAGGGCACCATTTCCAGTTGGATTGTGGAATGTATCTAGTTTTGCCATAAATCCGCCACTGGTAAACAAGTTGACATAGCGAAGGCTCACAGTGTCCGTGGCGTAGTGGCATCCACCGCCCTGTTTAATGGGGTCCGGTGGATGACATTATGTTGGTAGCTCAGTGGCACTGTGAGTCAAGTTTTACCGACCATTATCTTCGTGAAACCACTAATCCTCTCGCCTTATAGATTTTGAAAAGATAACTGGGTGGACATAGTTTTTGATGAGGTTTTCTTACTGTTTATAGACAGCACATTTAAACAATGGAAACAACCACTTGACCGTGCTACATCATTCTTCACCAAGGGGAAGCTGATGGCATCGGCAAAGATTTCAAGGTCCGTCTTGTATTGTGTTTTTGTTTTTGTTTTTTGTCATTGTCACATTACCCTTTATGCTAATATGGTCATGGTTTGCGTTTTATGTTTTTTAATTCCTAAGAGTATGCGAAAATGAAGCCTTTTTGTCCGATGTCCTATAGTACTTTAGCACCAGTACTTAGAGATCATATGGGACATTGAGGTCATAACATCTCCTTTCCCAAGAAATGGGGGTGAGGGGGTTGGTGTATGACATATGGTCGTTTCTCTCATCCATCGGTTGTGTTACCCGATGTTCAAATCATTTCCTAATTGTGTTATACAGAATTTTCAGATGTTGGTGCTTCAAATGCAAAAGCGCATGGGAAGAGCCGGTCTGTTGAATTCAGCTCCCTCCCGCCGAATTCGCTGACATCAAAGAGTGTTAGGGAGGTAAGTCTACTCTTGAAGCGAAATAAACAAAATCACAGATTTCTTTTTTCACGAGAGAGTTGATACTTACCTCCCTAACACAGACCCAGCCTCCACCCCACAGAGGCTCAGTCTTCAGTTTGTAACTTGCATTGTGTCAGCCAATAAATTAGTCAGAGGAAGTGTCAGTCTGCGCATGCACGAGTTTGGGGCTGGCATCCACCTGACTGTCAACTGAATCCCTGCCCAGTAGTGGCACCTATCTTTCTTAATCTTAGGTTGTATTGAGTCAAATATCAGTGTTAGGGAGGTAATTATCAACTCTCTTGTGAAAAATTAAATCCCTGATTTCATTTAGTTCAAGGGAACTTGATTGGCCAAATGGTTCGGCGGCCATCTTGGATGACCTAGTTTTTGCGAAAACAACTTCTCAAGAGCCGCTGTATGGGTCAGCACAAAATTGGGGAGATATGATTAGGGACTAAAGGCCATTAGAGTTTGTTCCATGGAGATATGTCAAAACAACATGTCCGCCATGTGTCAATCAAAATTTAACTTTTTTGGTGGACATTGGTATTTTCTGCAAATTTCGGAGAAAATCATAAAAAGACAACTTATTAACCACTGGACCAATTTTAGTAAAACTTGACTAGACTTTCTTACAGATAATCTGATTGATAAATTTTTTCAGTGGTCATCTCATTTTGTTTGGTTGTACCAGTGGCCAATAATTGCAGGTTAGTGATACAGGCCCCTTGGGCCTCTTGTTTGTCATGACCATTGTGGATTTTCTGAAAATTGTCTGGAACTAATTAAAATGTGACTTAATCCATGGCCAGATTTCAATGAAACTTGGGGGGAACCAATCTTATCATCATCGGTAGGCTTCAATATATCAAATGAGAAATTTAATTAGTACATTTCTTGGTGCCCATGCATGGCATGTTGGAATTTCACAAAATTATCAAGAAGTCCATTAAAACTTAAACCGCTTGGTAGCTTTTAGCGCAATTTAGATGGAAGGATCCTATGGTGGTAGCCTCTAGAACTTCTATTCATTAATTTGATTGGTCAATTTTTTGGCAGTCATCTTGAATTTATTGAAAATTACTGCAGCTTGAATTTAGTGAAAATTACTGCAGCCAGTAAAACCCTCTTCCTCCTTGTTAATCAATAGCCCGATTTCAATGAAACTTGGGAGCAGGCGTCAGCAAATCGAACAAGAATTTTGACTGTCTTAATAACAATGTAGACAGTTGATATACAATATGTGGACTAGATATAGTCTGACGCTTGGATACAATTTGTGAAACCAGAAGTCTGAATGGTCTGAGGCTGTTTTTTCAGCCCCTCATACCTTTTCTGGGGCAAGCCTGTGAATTGGCCCGTAAATACCCATACAAAAATGTTTAAGGGATGGGAGGGGGTTTTGTTGGTTTGTGTGGTCGCCAATTTTTGGCGGGTGTCGCTATTTTTTACCGCTTTTTGGACTTTGCAGGTCCCACTGTCATGGCGTCTCAGGTGGGTTTTTTTACCATTTGTGGGTATTCACCGGTTTGCGACTGTCATGGCAATTTAGAATTTTTGCCTGTTGTGATTTTTACAGGTTCAATGTTTTTACTGGTTTGAGCAAGATTTTTACTGGCTCAGAATAAATTGGCAGTTTGACTTGGATTTTTTTGTGTTTTAAGGCAAAAAAACTTATAATTTTTGCCAGTTGTGCCTAAATTAAACAGTGTGCGACAGTTGTCTTAGTGATTCCGGCGGGAGTAGGGATTTTTGTGTTGTAAGGTATGACATGGGTAGTAATCACTTGTTAGTTTTGATTCAGACTTATGGCGTTTAGTCCCTTAAGCGGGACTCATCAGAGGCGCATGTTTAGTATGCCATATTGAGCCCTGTTTATAGGCGCGTGATTCTATCATCCTTTGAGGTTGGATCGAATGTCGGCATGGCATTGGTGAAAAAAAAAAAGGGGGGGGGGTTCGGGTGTGGGGGACTGGGGGTGTGGGAGAGGGGAGAAAAATGAAGGAGAAATTCCAGGTGAGCATTGTCGTTCTATGCTATTTCTTCATGAAAACATGATGATGAACAGATAACAAATTTTTAATGTAAAACACAAGATTAGAAAGTTCCAGGTGAGCATTGTGGTTCTGTGGCGGTTCTTTGTGATGTATTTGATGGACAAATAATAAATTAATTGTAAAACATAAGCACAGAACGTGTCACTAATAAATGAATAAAATAAATAAAATAAAATAATATGGAAAAAGGATTCCAGTTGAGCATTGTTATTCTTTATCAAGACGTAAGGAGTGTTTTAAGTAGAACAGGAGCATGAGACTGAAAAGTTCCAGATGAGCATTTGGGCTCTTTGTCGATTCTTCATGAAGAAGTAGTGAACAATTAAAAAATATTGTTGTGAAACATAGAACCGTAGGTTAAGGAGTGAGAAAACGGTAATAAAAGTTTATAAAAAAATTATTATAAAAGTTATTAGGAGGGAAATCCAGGTGAGCATTATTGTCCTTTATCGATTCTTTGTGAAAGACAATAAAGGGTTATAAAAGGCATAAAAATGAGAGACACACTGTGTAGATATGGGACTGTCTTGTGGGGAGGTCATCACCCCACTCGACATCTTATATGTACGGGGAATAAGCCCGAGCACGATTCATGTATGAATACCAGGTGAGCTAATAGACTATGTCACCATGTATATTAAGATGTACCGAACGTTACTAGCACTGATCATCATCTATGCTTAGATACATTACCCGCATCTTATTATTTGGATATACATTATCAGCACTGGATATGTATACGTTATCAGAGTATGTATACATTATCAAATCGGCAAAATGGTTAGCGCCAGACTGGAATCAGATTAGATATGACGTACGGACGTAGTGGGTTACAATGGCGGTCTGTGTTCCCATGAAAGTGTAATCAGTCAGGCTAAGAGGAATGGTAACTTGCTTACCGATAACCTTAACATCCTACCAGCAAACGACTGTCGACTAATAGGTAATGCACATAACATGGACATTGTAGCGTCCTGTAGGCGGTAGGTATGCAATCGAAAGTTACGATCAAAAACGTATTAATTATAGAGGCGTAAGGTACACAAAAACGGAACTTGCTATCAAACAAGCATCCGTCATTCCGACATGGGAAATATACGAATCGAAAATTGCTACCAAGCCAGCATCCGTCATTCTGACATGGGAGATACACAAATCGAAACTTGCTATCAAACTAGCATCCGTCATTCTAGCGTTAGGTACACAAATCGGAACTTGCTATCAAACAAGCATCCGTCATTCTGTCGTGGAAAGCAGCTGGAAATTCTAAAATAAAGTTAGGGGAACGACAGATCCCATTACTCAAGAACCAGCCAAACCGCAAGTGCTAGGAAGCAAGCATCCTCCCGGGGAGGGAGGGTCGGGGTTTTGATTAGTCAAAATGATGTCATAATCCAATGAGAATCAGAGCAACCTCCAGCGGTGCGAAACCAAGAGGGATGAAAAATGGAAACTAAGATAGTATATAACGGGGACGTTAACTTTTAATCGAGAGTTCGGTCCGCCTCGCACCTCGTAATAAAGTTCTTGCTGAATGTATTTTCAGTAGGCAAGAGCTAGCTTGAATAGTATAGCAAACCAGAGTAGCTGGGAGTAATACTAGTTCGTTGAGAAAGATTAGGAAATATTAAAATAAGTTGAGTATTTATCGTAAACTGGTAACAGTAAAAATTACCCACTTTGTAGATTAATTGTAAAGTTAATAAAACTCATCACCTTGTATATACTCAAGGCAATAGTTTGGTTTATTGTGTTCCTGGTTCGCTCTGAATTGCACAGAGAAACACCGTGCCGAATCATCAAATCTTGTTGGTCCAGTCAGATCAGGCCCGGATACGAAAACAAATATCGTCTAGTACATCTTTAGACGAGGCGAGCTCGTATCACTCTCTTTCGTCCTCGGTAAGACAGGTTGTCGCAGCAACCTCACATACAAGTCTTGGCGAAGCGGGAAGAGAATCAACTTACAAGGACCCGAAGATCAGAAATCTTCATTGGCTTCAGTCTGCCAGGATTCAGAGTATTCAACCGTGAGTAATAATATATGGCCCAACCAGAAACGCCGCTCACTAATTCGGCAATAGTACTGACCGACGTCACTGACCGGGTACGAGCATTCTTAGATGCGGCAAAATTATCAGACAGTACCAGAATCACCCAGCATCGCGAGTATCACGCGGGGTCTACCGTGGAGGTAACCACCGAGATAGTTTGCCCCGAGCAACCCCGGTTGCAGAGAATCATCATCGTGTTACATTACCAGTAACCAGAGAATGGCGACGGGATCCAAGAGAACCGCTGACCCAACTATGCCACCCATAGAAATACCGGTAGCACACCAGCTTCGACCGGAAACCATCGCCGCTATGCAAACGATGGGCATAGTGATGGCGGGGGCCATTATAGAAAGCAGCAACCGGCGGGAAGCCGAGCGGGTGTACCGGAGAGAGATCCAGGACACGATATACCGCATTCAGCCCTGCGACAGAGTGGTACCAGAAGAGGTACGAACGTTTTTGGATGAAACACGAAGAGCGTGGGTCGCAAACGAGGGGAGGCTAGAGGGTATACCAGCCTACATCATCACCCGAGCGGCACGCGGCCAGCTATCGAGAGCCATTGACGGGTTCTTGGTAGGCAAGGTTCGAGAAGACGTCACGTTCGACGAATTCTACGAGTACATCACCGTGAACTTTGTATCGGCCAACGAGGGCGAACGCATTAAGTACGATCTAGAGGGCATACGACAGCACAGGAACGAGACGGTCATAACCTTCAACCGACGATTCCGGGAGATGAGCACACGCGCTTACCCAGCTGAGAACGCCGACAACCATCGGACAGTGCTGGGAATATATCTCAAGGGTCTATCTGACCATCGCCGTAGCAAGTGAATCGTACGAAAGAAGGCTACCACCTTGGCCCGGGCGATCGAAATTTCAGAGGAGGAGGCTACATGTGATGACCTGCTCCGAGCCATGAAAATCGAGGATCGCCAAGAGGAGAGCATGGAAGTAAACATGGTGGGTCCTGAGGAGGAGATGGAGATCTGGAGCGTGGTTAGCACATTGAAGAGACAGATTGCTCAACAGAGCAGAATGGTTGAGCAATTGTGTGGGTTGGTAAGCGACATACAACTAAGAGAGCAGCAGCCAGCGACTGGGACCGCCAAGCCCGAGAAGAGAACCCCACCGCCGGCAAAACCATGTATCCCACCGTCGCCAAGACCAGTCAGGGCAGCGAAAGGCTTACAAAACGTTACCTGCTATAACTGTGGCCGGGTAGGCCACTACAAGAGCGACTGCTGTCAGGCAATGCAGCCGCGAGAGGAAGTTGCCCGGAAGCCTGCCCCGCGTCCCAAGCAACCGCAACGACCACCGCCCATGACATGTTTCAGTTGCGGAAGAGAAGGACACACGGCCCAGAATTGTTTTGGGGCGTACATGAGTCGGCAGACGACTCCTGCCATAACGATAAAATGTTTCGGGTGTGGCAAAGACGGCCACTACGTGAGGGACTGCCTGTCAAGAGGTCCACCGCGGAATGGTCCCGCATGGGGCCAGCAACAGAGCCCACCCGCACGAAGGGCCATCAAGCGACCATGCACCGACGACATGGACGTCGGCGTCATCGACCGACGGCAGCAGGAGTAAAACATAACACCCCGTGACTGCTCGCGAAACCTCCGGAAAGACATGAACAATGCTAGACGCGACCGTGACGAATATGTCAGGTTGTTAGTGGACGAAGGAGCCCTTCGTTAAACAAGGATGGAGGAGACCGTTGGTAAGCATACCGACCGAGCGGTTTCTAATCCGTCTAAGATTGGATAAAAATGGTCCATCGGATCAGGGTAAGTACCTGCATGCCTTAGTGGATACTGGTGCTAGCACATCCTTGATTCGCAAGGATATATGGCATAGCATGTTGAATGCTAGGCCATTAAAAAGGGCGAAGACACTCTTGGCAGTAAATGGTTCCTCAATAAAACTTTTGGGGGAGACCCAGGTAAAATTCAGTAACGCCCGTCCTATTCCGAGTACGGTAGTAGCGAGGATGAGACATGAATGTTTGCTTGGGGTGGACGCTTTGCACTTGGGAAATGCAAAGATTGACTATCAGGCCAAAGTAGTAGTATGGTTTGGCCAGGTATATCCTTTTGAATATCCCTATAGGGAACAGACGAATTATGTGTATGGGAGTTGTAAAGAAACGACCAGATTTAAAGCTATCGACAAAGTGCTTGAGGACTTTGCGGATAACTTTGATACGGCTCGTCCAAACACCTTAGGATTGGTCCCCAAAGTGAAGTGTACGGTACCAACAGGAGATGCGTTTCCTATAAGGCAGAAAGCCTACCGTCTACCGCTTGCCAAGCAATATATAGTCAAAAATCAAGTGGCTGAAATGCTTGCAACGGGCGTCATAAGACCGTCATCGTCACCCTGGGCGTCGCCCATTACGTTAGTGCCCAAGAAGGACGGGGACACGAGATTTTGTGTTGACTACAGGAAGTTGAATTCTATATGTTGCAAAGACAGTTATCCATTACCGAATATAACTGACATGTTTTACTCGATGCGCGGTGCAACAATGTTTTCGACTATGGACTTGAAGTCTGGCTATTGGCAGATACCAATGGACAGCCAAGACATAGAGAAAACAGCGTTCGTTTGTAGTGAAGGTTTGTTCGACTTTGTTTGGATGCCGTTTGTTTTTTTGCAACTCAGGTGCCATATTTCAGAGAGAAATGAACGATATTTTCCGAGAATTTGTGTGAAAATATTTGCATGTTTTTGTTGATGATGTAGTCGTATATTCGAGAAATCCGGCTGAGCATGCACAGCATTTGCGTAAGGTTATGCGAAGGATTCAGGAATACAATTTGCAGGTTAAGAAAAAGAAATGTGAGTTTGCCCGTGGGTCTGTGGACTTGTTAGGATATCGCGTTTCTGCACAAGGAGTGGCTCCTCAGGTACAGGCGGTCAAGGTCATAAGGGAAATGTCACCGCCCTGCGACGTGGGAGAGGTGAGAAGTTTCCTGGGCGCCACAGGTTATTACCGCTCTTGTGTGCAAGGCTATGCCGAAATTGCTAAGCCTTTGATAGAATTGACTAAGAAATATAAACGTTTTGAATGGGGTAAGGAGGAACAGAAAGCGTTTAAGCAATTACAAAACTTGCTGTGTAGTGAGACGGTTCTCGCCTATCCGAATTTAAATGCTCCATATAAGCTTTATACCGATGCGTCCAGCTATGCGATAGGTGCAATATTGGTACAGGTAGATGATAAGGGTATAGAACGAGTGATACAGTGCGTAAGCTCGACCCTGAAGGACAGTCAGCTAAACTGGCCCGTAATAGAAAAGGAAGCTTATGCTGTGATATATGCATTAAAGAACCTTAGACCTTCACCGTGTATACTGACCACAAACCCCTAAAGAGTTTGTTTGTGGGAGAAGTTAAGAACACGAAAGTGCAGCGCTGGGCGGTGCTGATTGCCGAGTACGGATGTAAGATTGAATACATCCAAGGCTCGAAGAATATTCGAGCGGACATGTTGTCCAGGTTGCGTCGTCCAGTGGAGATCGCCACCTTAGACACAGGCGATTTTGTCATACCCCATGTAGACGAGGGTGCATTGCCGCATGTCCCTCTCGAGGTATTCGACATTCCCTATGACGAGTTGTGTGCCGAGCAGACCAGGGAATACCCGGCGTTGTTCAAGAACACCCCGGAGGAGTATATGGTCAAGAACGGTATTATATACACCTGTGCAAAAGTTAAGCACCACCCTATTTTTACGCACATGCGAGGGTATATTCATGTGCTATGAAGAAAGCAATAGCATAAACATTTATGTACCCATCCATCTTAGTGCAAGAGGTAATAATGCTACTAGACGAATGCTGATTATGATGGTGGGGAAACACTGTATGTTTTTGTTTGAACTTGAAAACGAGGCCTGAATATGGTTACGTTGACACAACTGACAACTATTGCCCTACAGTTGACACACGTGGCTAGATTGTCATTAATGGTGTCTGAAAACGAAGTTTAACATCTGTGCACGAGTTTGAGACTGTCATTATTAATACCGGGTATATCCACCTTGTGCCTGGATGACGGCCTGGACACGACGTCTCATGCTGGTCACCAACCGACTGATACGCCATTGTGGTATTCGTTGCCATTCAAGATGGAGTGCGTCTGTTAATTCCTGTAGGTTCTGCACAGGAGGATCCCTCCTTCTCACCATGTTTCCCAGAATGTCCCAGATATGCTCAATAGGGTTCATGTCAGGGCTCCTTGCTGGCCATGGTAGGGTTTCGATGGCATTCTGGCGGAGGTATTCATGCACAGCTCTAGCACGATGTGGTCGGGCGTTGTCATCCATGAATATAGGGTGGGTTCCAGGTGCATGATTTACAAAATGAGGGACCACAACTCTATCCAGTATGGAATCTTGATATCTTTGTCTATTTAGTGTTCCAGGTACAGTCAACAGAACCAGCTTACAATCAAATGAGATGCACCCCCATATCATAACGGAACCTCCACCAAATGGAACTTCTTCCATGATGTTACGTTGGTCGTACGCCGTGCGTCTGGACCTCCATACACGAGTTCGACCATCTGTGGCATGAAGCAGGAACCGACTTTCATCGGACCAGTGTACCCGTCTCCAGGATCTCATGTTCCAGTGTCTTCTTTCGTTGCACCACCTCAGACGCTCCTCTTTGTGGTGTGCAGTGAGGAGAGGATGTCTGACAGGTCTCCTAGCTTTCATGCCAGCAGCATACAGTCTCCTTTTGACGGTAGACATTGACACTATTGCGCGTTTCCCATTGCTGGCTGAGCACTCTGCTGTTGGTGAATGGAGATCTCCTAACAAGGCGTACTAGGGCTCGATCATCATGGGCAGTAGTCTTCTTCAGTCTTCCAGATCTAGGCCTGTCCTTCACCTCATTAGTTTGCCCATGTTTTGCAATCAAACGACTGATTACAGTATGGTTAATGTTCAGCTGTCTGCCAATCTCTCTGCATGACATACCAGTGGTATGCATGCCTATGATTTGCCATTTCACACGATCACTTAACCTTCGTCTTGCCATAGCGGTTCACAATCAAGAGCTAATTCTCTCTGTACAAATAAACCACGGTCATGAACACAAAATTCCTAATCTTGTCGCCTAAATCTGTATGTAATGTTCTACACCTCAAACTGGACTTTTACATAACTGAACACGTGTGCTGTTTCCCGCCACGCACGGACATCAAGCGGCGTGAAGTCATGCATGTGCATTTCGTACTTGGAATTATATCAGCTAACGCGGGGACAAAAAGTATGGCAGCCTAGTTGTACCATCATGTTTCTACGTTCTATTGTTTTTGCTGGTGCTTAACTTTTGCACAGGTGTATATATTCATTAATTACACCTTCGGCGTTGGACGCTGAGTACCCCCGAATTGTCTTACCTACCCTGTTCCGTGAGAAAGTGCTCCGGAAAGCTCATGAACGAGCTGGTCACCAAGGTCTGAAAAAGACCATCGGTATGGTAAGAGATTCGTTTGTGTGGACGTCTTTACGAAAAGACGTGGTTCGTATGCTAGAGACGTGTACGACGTGCCAGGTCAACCGACCTGTCACTACTCGACCGCGGTACAGTGAAATGCCCATGGCCAATTATCCGAGTCAGATAATCGGCATGGATTTGATAGGTCCACTGTTAGAGTCGAGCAAAGGTAATGTGTATATCATGACGATCGTCGATCACTGTTCTGCGTGGGCAGAGGCATATCCGATTCCAGCAAAGACGTCTCAAAATGTTGAAGAAAAGTTCTTCAATGAGTACGTCGCTCATCATGGGGTCCCTGAGGTCATGGTAACCGATCAGGGAAAAGAATTTTGTTCCAAATCTCTAGTGGAGAGATTCAGGGAGCATGGTATCGATCATAGAAGATCGAGTCCCTACCACCCACAAACCAATGGGCGTACCGAGAGGTTCAATTGGACCCTTAAGGACTTAATCCAGAAAGGGGTTAACAATGCTTCTCGTATGTGAGAGGATGAATTGGGTGCGGCGTTAACCACATATCGCAGTACCCGTCATTCCACGACAGGATATACGCCATTTTATCTGACGTACGGTCGACGGGCGAGACTGCCGTTTGCTATTCCAATAGACGCGTCGCAGGATCTGGGTGAAAGACTGACCTGTCTTAACAATGCCCTACTGCGAGCTCGCATGGAAAGGGCTAGGTCTCGTGAGGTCCACCGTGAGCAGATTGACAAGCGTGCAAACGCAGGTGTATTTAAGGTGGGTGATTCGGTGGTCGTAAAGGCGGAGGAACGCATGAAGTTGACCTCTCACAGTGACCCCGAATATGAGATCTTTAAGATCAATGGGCCAGTGACTCACATCCGGCATCAAAGATCTGGGAAGGTGCGCGTACTGAATATATCTAAGTTACGCGTAGTAGACTCAGAAATATGCTGGGACAAGGTGCGGGCACACCCTGTTTGTAACCCTGCGAAAGGTACGAAAGATAGCCATCATCCAAGGGAGATGATGCTCCCAAGGTCCGAAGATGGGCCAGGATCCGACCCTAAGACGACCCTTGGTAAGAAAACTCGTAGGAAGCGACCAGCTTCTGATAACGAGCCAGGGGTGAGCAAGAGGGGTAGGATGGTTGATAATAACATCAGTCAACCTGGTACGAGTGAGACTCGAACCCATGAGTCACCGATGGAAACTCACATGACTCCTCCATCAGTGGTGATGGACAGCTCGGAGGAGGTACCCGAGAGTGTGCCGGAACCAATGGAAATGCTGCCAACGCCTCGTTACTTTATGCGCAAGCGCAGTCATGTGCCGGAAGTCGAGTTTGACAGCAAGCGGCTCTGGATAGGCGCGTTCGGCCGCGCCCTGTACCATGACTTCATTAGTCGTATAGAGGCAGTTATAAGGCGACGTAACCGCCGCTAATTATCCTTCTGTCTATAATTTGTACCAGTAAGCATCACTGCGCGTGGAATCATGTATATTTTACAATTAGGTGTAGTGATAGCTATAGAGAGTTTAGTAAATGGATTATGTAAAACGTCTAGTGTACATAGATTACCGAACGGGGTAATGATAACTAAACCCGAGGATGTATCCGTTATCCGAGCTGAATGGACTGTAGTGGTGTCTATCGACCACCCTTATTTACCTGCCCAATTTCTTAAACGGTTAGCGCAGTTTCGTGTTCTTATTGCGAACATCGGTCGAAAGACTGCGTTGAGCTATCAAGACATTTTCGGTTTACAACATCGTGTTAGTAATATTAAGAAGATGGCTGTTAGGACACAATAAACTATGGTGAGCAGGGATAGTATACGACGAAAACGTGGCTTATTTGACTTTGTCGGGGACATAGCCTCGTCTCTATTCGGTACCGCTACCTCTGGTGATATAGATGCAATTAAAGAGGTAGTCAAAATTGCTTTGAGGGACGTGAATCGTTTGGTACATTTCTCCAACAAACTGGCGTCCCATGTGAAACTGGCATTCGTAGGGATCAACACCAACGTTGACCGTATCAACGAAATTACCACTGGCCTAGTGGAATTAACTAGAAACGTGAGCGATAGGTTTAAGGTGCACGCCACCTGACAAGCCGACTTATACGCATTAGTGCGTCTTGGACACATCGTAGACTCTGCCGAAAGTGTGATGTATAGCTACCAGAAGGCAGCAGCACAGTTTCATAGACAAACGGCATCCCTAGAGTTAGGTAGACTAACGGAAGAATTATTCAGTCCTGCTGACCTCAATTCCGTGGCCAAACAAGTTAGTATAGGAAATCGACTGATACGTCCATATCAGTGGTACTACTGCAACGTGGTCGTGTATCCGTTATGGAAAGACGACTCATGACTCCATTACGTAGCGACATTACCGCTAATCGACGGGGGCGAATATATCGAATATGGGTTGCATGCGTGGCCGGAACCGCTAATTGCGAGGGGATACTACATGCAAGTACTGATCGCGCGGACCAGCATCGGTCTTGACACCAAGACTGGATGGTACTTCACACCATCCGAATGTCGTGGGGAGGAGCCCCGGGTATGTCATGGTCCACTACGGGTCGATAAGACCCACGTTCCATGCATCGTAAGCCTGTTAACCAATACGACCGACAGTGCTTGTAATATTCAGCTCCGAATCGAATGAAACATCTAGCAAATTATTTGCCGATAAGAAGATAGGCGTAGTGTTGCAAACATTCGGTGAAACAATGGATATACACTGCGATGGACGACTGACCGACTGGTGTGTGGTGAGTAATGGAGTGTATGCATTAATGTCTGGCGAATGTGGTTATAGCGGGAAGGGCTGGCGATTCGAACCTGTTACGTCTTACAGTCGGACGTACGCTCGGGTTGGCCTGGCCATTGAGATGCCCCATTTGGATGTGACCAGAGTTTTGAAACAGTCCATGATAGGGAATCATTTGAAAATGCAACCCTGGAACCATTTACAAAAGTCCAAGTACGTGCCGCTAGCACCATTATCCGCGATCGACCCAGTGATGGTCGATGGCATTGGGGTACGCTCTTTTGTGTCGTATTCGGCTGGCTCCTTTGTCGTTGTACTTATTATAGTGATTATATTATATAAATGTGGCGTATTGTCACGCATGTGGTCTTGGATAAATTGCAAGCCACGTGCGGCCCATAGCAGTGATAACAATCATGCCAATATTCGTATCTGTGTGCCACCGGTTCAGGCCCAGCAGCCCTGGAGACCTGCAGCACTGCCGGAGCCACTGAGTATGGTAGCCGGGTCGTCGCCTAATGCTACTGCATGGACTGAGATCGACCCGATGGCTACCGACTGGATTGAGATGGCAGAATACGTTAACGTTGACAATCCTAACACAAACAGGGACTATATGGAGATATCATCAACGTTATATGCTGTTACTGGAACACTATTTGGTGATTATTTTATTACTTGATATAGGAACTATTGTATGACCAGTAATGATTATTTGCACTGGAGGATTAAGATTATTATATACTGAATTCATTGCATTTACTGTGTATAGAGTTATATTGTTAATTGCTGCACCTTGAATTACAAGGGCATTAATGATGCTATTAATGTGTTTCCGGGGATGGTCAATTGCGCATGATATTCCATTATCCGGACAAGTTTGTAATTTGTATAGGATTATGCTGTTTTCCTATATTTCTGGGGACGGTCAATTGCGCATGATATTCCGTTATCCGGACATGTTTAGTTAACATTATAGGATTTAAGATATGATGTAGTCGGATGTGTGGCATAGTCTGGAGGTGTCTGGTATGACGTGTTTAGGTTGTTGATGGTGCACAACGAGTTAATTATCACTCTCTGTAAGCCTTCAGAGACGGCTAATTAACTTCGGTTGAGGGGCATGTGTAGATATGGGACTGTCTTGTGGGGAGGTCATCACCCCACTGGACATCTTATATGTACGGGGAATAAGCCCGAGCACGATTCATGTATGAATACCAGGTGAGCTAATAGACTATGTCACCATGTATATTAAGATGTACCGAACGTTACTAGCACTGATCATCATCTATACTTAGATACATTACCCGCATCTTATTATTTGGGTATACATTATCAAATTGGCAAAATGGTTAGCGCCAGACTGGAATCAGATTAGATATGACGTACGGACGTAGTGGGTTACAATGGCGGTCTGTGTTCCCATGAAAGTGTAATCAGTCAGGCTAAGAGGAATGGTAACTTGTTTACCGATAACCGTAACATCCTACCAGCAAACGACTGTCAACTAATAGGTAATGCACATAACATGGACATTGTAGCATCCTGTAGGCGGTAGGTATGCAATCGAAAGTTATGATCAAAAACGTATTAATTATAGAGGCGTAAGGTACACAAAAACGGAACTTGCTATCAAACAAGCATCCGTCATTCCGACATGGGAAATATACGAATCGAAAATTGCTACCAAACCAGCATCCGTCATTCTGACATGGGAGATACACAAATCGAAACTTGCTATCAAACTAGCATCCGTCATTCTAGCGTTAGGTACACAAATCGGAACTTGCTATCAAACAAGCATCCGTCATTCTGTCGTGGAAAGCAGCTGGAAATTCTAAAATAAAGTTAGGGGAACGACAGATCCCATTACTCAAGAACCAGCCAAACCGCAAGTGCTAGGAAGAAAGCTTCCTCCCGGGGAGGGAGGGTCGGGGTTTTGATTAGTCAAAATGATGTCATAATCCAATGAGAATCAGAGCAACCTCTGGCGGTGCGAAACCAAGAGGGAGGAAAAATGGAAACTAAGATAGTATATAACGGGGACTTTAACTTTTAATCGAGAGTTCGGTCCGCCTCGCACCTCGTAATAAAGTTCTTGCTGAATGTATTTTCAGTAGGCAAGAGCTAGCTTGAATAGTATAGCAGACCAGAGTAGCTGGGAGTAATACTAGTTCGTTGAGAAAGAATAGGAAATATTAAAATAAGTTGAGTATTTATCGTAAACTGGTAACAGTAAAAATTACCCACTTTGTAGATTAATTGTAAAGTTAATAAAACTCATCACCTTGTATATACTCAAGGCAATAGTTTGGTTTATTGTGTTCCCGTTTAGCTCTGAATTGCACGGAGAAACACTGTGCCGAATCATCAAATCTTGTTGGTCCAGTCAGATCAGGCCCGGATACGAAAACAAATATCATCTAGTACATCTTTAGACAAGGCGAGCTCGTATCACTCTCTTTCATCCTCGGTAAGACAGGTTGTCGCAGCAACCTCACATACAAGTCTTGCCGAGGCGGGAAGAGAATCAACCTACAAGGACCCGAAGATCAGAAATCTTCAACGTGTAGATGTAGAAAGTTTTGCACTGGCTGATGGTGCTCATTGTAACTTACTGGATGTGATCATAGCTCCAGTCGATGTTCACGCACATATCATCCATTATTTTAAGCATCCTGACCCATTTTGGTCAGATGCATGCTCGTTTTCAGTCGTGATGGTTATCGCACAATGGTGGCAATTTAAATTGAATTTATGTCCGGAATACATGTTGCTGATGAGTGTACAGGCCGATTTGATGTCCATGTTTCTCCTGTTCACCACGTCAGGTGAGTCTGGTGGTGAGGCAGCGCGCGATTCGTTATTGCTAGAGGCATAGTGTAGGCCATATACACTGAGATGGTTTTCGGGCGTGTGTGACCCCTGTATAATGCCGGTAGGTGGTGAGCATAACGGCGACAGCAGTGGTGGTAATTCTGGTGACATTGCCCAAGGCGGAGATTCTTGTGTGTGGCTGCTTTTTTCTTGTTTTGTATGGCCCATGGGTGGGTCTGATTTTGTCGAAATTTGAAATGGAATAGTTGACAAAGGTGTCTGTCCTTGGTGGCCGTCATTCTTTAGGAATGTATTTTTGGAACTGCTGGAGTAAATTGGTGTCTCCATTTCGGCGGGTGCACTGGACTGTAGGGTCCAGTGTTCGAATAACTGGTTGTGGCCATTAGGAAGGTCGTTTATGTTACTGCACAGTCTGACCAGAATGGAATCCATGGCCTGGTGGTTGGCTTCGTTGCATAGTGTTTGCGCTGGGTTTCTGCTGGGTAGTTTTGGTATTACATACCCGGTGAGTGCTGGCGTGTAGATGTTCCTGAGTGCTGTTGGAGTCTTCCATTTGGTTTGGTTAGGTTTGATTGGTAGTTTGTAGTCATACTGGTCGCACACCCAGGATCCACTATTTTTGCCCCTTCAATGATGTGCAGGTTCTCCATGACTGACTTTATTTTGCTGTCGCTTAAGCTGTGCCATTGTAAATGGCTCCTCATATATCCAGCCCTTTTGAAGGGGACTATACACCAATCACACATCCAGGCTGGAAGGTCGGAGTGGCTACTCTTCTCATGTCTTCTTAAACTGTTTTTATGGGAACAGATTTTCTCGCACTTCTGGAAATAAAATTCCGACATTATAAGTTATGTAAAACTATTCAGAGAATGATAGAGGATCTTGGTAGGTGACGACTACATTTATGACATCATTTTGCTGACGTCCTGTGGTGATGTCATAAGAGTTATGATTGTTATACAAGAGTCTGAAAGAATGAGCCAGGGCGTCACCTGTTAAGGAAAGAGTAATGACAACGTACTGGGTCTGTCCATGTATGGTGCGCGTGTCGGCCCAGGGAAGATGGTGACTTACCCTGCTAGGTTGATGCCTATGGGCTCCATCGTGTGGAGCTGGTGAATCCAGTGGCACTCCTTTTGTTTTCTCCATTTAGTGGAGGTGTCGTCATCAAGGTTTGATGACAAAACCTGTATTATTCTGAATTCCATGTTCATTCTAGAATGTCCAGGTTTGTTAAAGTGTCTAGAGACTGGAGTGTCGTATCTCTCGTGTTTATAGAGATTCGTGATTAAGTGGAGGTGCTCTTGGATGCAGATTTTAAATGTACGTAGTGTTTCTCCTACATATTGTTTCTTGCATATGGTGCAGGTAAGCAGGTAGATGACATTCCTTGTTTGGCAGTTGCCAATGATTTTGGATTTGTATGTTAATCCAGTGTGAGAGTTGGAGAAAAATCTGTTTCTGCATTTTTGGGCAGATATTGCAGTTTTTTGTTTTGCAAGGCATTAAGGGCTTTCTGTGGGGTGGCTGGTTGTTGGATGTTGGAAGTTTAGCTCTGACTATCGAGTCTTTGATAGTTTTGTTCCTTCAGTAGCCGAATAGCTTACGGGAAAAGCAGGGGTGGCGCTTAGCTGGAAATTGGCGGGCATAGCTAAAAGTGGATTCGTTCAGGGTATGACGTCATCATGTGTATCGTCAACCAATATCATGCCACACATGTTTTCAGATTAGAACAAACTCATGTCTAATAAAGTTAATATCATGCCACACATGTTTTCAGATTAGAACGAACTCATGTCTAATAAAGTTAATATCATGCCACACATGTTTTCAGATTAGAACAAACTCATGTCTAATAAAGTTAATATCATGCCACACATGTTTTCAGATTAGAACAAACTCATGTCTAATAAAGTTAATATCATGCCACACATGTTTTCAGATTAGAACAAACTCATGTCTAATAAAGTTAATATCATGCCACACATGTTTTCAGATTAGAACAAACTCATGTCTAATAAAGTTAATATCATGCCACACATGTTTTCAGATTAGAACAAATTCACGTCTAATAAAGTTAATATCATGCCACACATGTTTTCAGATTAGAACAAACTCATGTCTAATAAAGTTAATATCATGCCACACATGTTTTCAGATTAGAACAAACTCATGTCTAATAAAGTTAATATCATGCCACACATGTTTTCAGATTAGAACAAACTCATGTCTAATAAAGTTAATATCATGCCACACATGTTTTCAGATTAGAACAAACTCATGTCTAATAAAGTTAATATCATGCCACACATGTTTTCAGATTAGAACAAACTCATGTCTAATAAAGTTAATATCATGCCACACATGTTTTCAGATTAGAACAAACTCATGTCTAATAAAGTTAATATCATGCCACACATGTTTTCAGATTAGAACAAACTCATGTCTAATAAAGTTAATATCATGCCACACATGTTTTCAGATTAGAACAAACTCATGTCTAATAAAGTTATGAAGCGGTACATGGGCTCTGATTCAAGTTATAATTTAACAAGTACTAGTGTTTCTCTTATATCTCCTTAATATGAGGGTGTCTGAATGAGCTGTTGTGAGCTATCAATCACTAACAACAAAATTGTGTTCACATGATCACGTCATACCACAAGAATCATTCACGCGATGACCGTACGGTGATTCTCATAAGGAATTGAAGAAAATTATATTCTGTGGTGAAATTTAATATAACAGAATTTGGGAATATGCAAATACTATGTACTCTTTTATTAGCTCACCTGGCCAGAATTGCCAAGTGAGCTTATGCTGTGACGATCATCCATCATTCATCCGTCTGTCCATCTGGCATCCATCTATCCATCAACTTTTCCTTTAAACAAATTCTCACGAACCACAAGGGCAATTTCAATTATATCTGTCAGGAAGTATCCTTCAGGCATGGAGATCCAAGTTTGTTCAAACAAAGACAATCGTTGATTTGGCTGGCAGCCATCTTGGATTTTGGACAATTTGTAAAAACATCTTTACGAATAAATGATAAATATCATCTATGGCAACAGCTGAACCAACTTTGTTCAAGTGAACTGGATTGGCCAAATCGTTCATCGACCATCTTGGGTGATCTCCCCTATGAAAAGGTTTACTTTGCGGATAACTAGCCGCTAGTTAGTGACTAGTTTGCAGCAAAGGAAAAACTGAGCGACAGGACTTAACATGGCCTAGCGGCTAGATGTTAACCTGCTGCTAAGTGGTGGCATAATTAAAACTGAGTGGCTGGTTTGCAGCAGATTATGTGATTTACCACAAACTGAGCGGCTGGTTAACATGAAGGACTCCGTTTCTCACAAACTGAGCAGCTGGTTAACATGAAGGACTCTGTTTCTCACAAACTGAGTGGATGGTTAACATGAAGGCCTCTGTTTCTCACAAACTGAGTGGCTGGTTAACATGGCAAACTCGGTTTCTCACAAAGACTATATTTTCCCACCTAAATTTGAGAGAAAGGTCAAAGCCTCTTTCTGGCAGAGTATCTGCTATTTGCAATTGTGTTGTTGAGGTAGTTTGGTGTAAATATATTTTGATCTCAAGCTTGTTTAAGTGAACAATGTGGCTAGTAAGTATATATTATTGTTGAATAAGTGGATAGATACATGTAGCAAGTTGCTGTGCTGGGGCAATGCAAGCAGATCTTTCTTGAACAAGTTTCTGACAGTAAAGTTGATTATTTTATCATGGTATACTAGTAATAGATCTGTCATATTGGACATAATTTAATTGAAAGATTTAGAAACTTGTTGTCAGTCAATGCTATGAAGACTGAATACTACATATGGTTGTAGCATAAGGAAGACAACGTGTTGAACCACTAGTTAAAGTTCTCATGTCCCATTAAATATAGACCCTTTTGCACGAGATATGAGATGCCTGCTAAAGTGTCTATATTTAATGGGACACGAGAGCTTTAAGTTATGCTTTAGAATAAATATACATGCATATATACTGACCTAGTTTAACAGGAAGAAGTAATGGCATGAATGGTTGCCATTTTTTTCTTCAAACAGGGTAAGAGTAGTGCAAACTGAGCAGCTGGTTAGCGGCAAACTGAGAGGGTTGGTTAGCGGGAAACTGAGCAGCTGGTTAGCGGCAAACTGAGCAGCTGGTTAGCGGCAAACTGAGTGGCTGGTTGGCAGCAAACTGAGTTGCTGGTTAGGGGCAAACTGTGTGGCTGGTTAGTGGCAAACTGAGCAGCTGGTTAGCGGCAAACTTAACATCTGGTTAGCAGCAAACTGAGCATCTGGTTAGCGGCAAACTGAGCTACTGGTTAGCGGCAAACTGTGCGGCTGGTTAGTGGCAAACTGTGCGGCTGGTTAGCGGCAAACTGTGCGGCTGGTTAGCGGCAAACTGAGTGGGTGGTTAGCAGCAAACTGAGTGGGTGGTTAGAGGCAAACTGAGCTGCTGATTAGCAGCAAACTGAGTGGCTGGTTAGTGGCAGACTGAATCCTTCTTAACCAATCAGACTTTGAGTTGTCGCTACTTAGCGACTAACTAATTTGCATGGTAAAATGTTAATCACCCGCTACTTAGTGACTAGTTAGCGGAAACACTTAGTAGGGGATCTACTTTTTCGCGAAAAATACTTATTCTCCCAGTAACGGCTGAACAGATTTGGCTGAAATTTGGAAGATATGATTAGGAACTAAGGGCCACTAAAGTTTGTTCAAGTGTAGCTGATAGGTAAAAAATACTGCATGGTCATCGTGGACCGATCAAAATGTTGTGTGTTTGGCAGCCATCTTGGATTTTCTGAAAATTTCTGATAAAATCATATAAAAGACTACTTATTAACCACTGGGCCAATCTTAATCAAAATTGGCTGAACCTTCTTCACAGATATTAGATTGGTAAATTTTTCCCAGTGGTCATCTTATTTTGTTCGTTTGTGCCAGTGGCCAATAATTCCAGGTGAGCGACAATGGGCCTCTTATTAGCTGACCTGGCCTGAAGGGTCAAGTGAGTTTATGCCATCGTCCGTCCATCCATCGTCCGTCAACTTTTGCTTTAAAACACTACTCGGCATTAACCACTTGGCCGATTTCAACCAAATTTGGCTGGAATGAGTTTTCAGATACATGTACAATACAAGTTATCCCAGTATGTTACATCTTTCACCTGACCCCGTTCAGTAGTGGCAAATGGGCCGAACATTCCCCGGACAGCGAATGGTCACGTGATCTTTCTACTACTGAGTAAGTAGTAACAAGATAATGTGACCATCCGACATCCATCGAGCACTCGCCTCTGCCAGCCGCTACCGAACTCAACCCTGAACACAATCGTAAGACTTAAGATTTTCTAAGCGGTTGATTGCCGATGGGGTGTCGAATGTTGTGACATTGAACCTGACGAGTAATGCTGTGCCATTTGATTATGATATCAATTGCTTATGGCATTTGGATTTACTTCTAGGGTAATAGTTGAATCCAGTTTCGCGATCAATCATATGTCACAATCACCTCGTCACATACAAGTTGACGTCGTATTCAATTATGTCATGAATGACACAATTAAGTCTATCATAAATGCGTAATAGCCCATCAAGTTATAGGCATTGTGTGTATTTACCATTTAATAAATGTTCCGTTGAATACCTTGAAACCAACCCGACAGGGCGACATTGCTGCCATAATGATAAGCAGCAACAGCGCCCAGTCAGACTAACCTCAAAATATCCAACAGCCCACCTGTGTAGTTTCCTGGAAGTTGAAACTCGATCGATCCCAACACGGGCAAGGCGTGGGCAGAGCATAGCTAGAGATAAGCCGGGCATAGCCAAAACCGGATTTATCCATTCTCAGTATATGACATAAGTAGGCAGGGCCTAGCAGACCCGTGGTTCCCTAAAATCATTGTCACATAATATGGCTAATGGATAAAAGTGTGTATCACAGAATTGAGTTATTTACTTATCTGATGGCTAGTTTGATCAGGCACATACAGCAACACTGGTCTGATATGCCCTTCATTACACAACACTTAAACTAACTTACGTAATACTGCATGGAGGAGGGTGGGGGTGGGTGGGTGTCCAGCGTTGCCCACTAATCCAGTCAAACGGGTTCATTCAGATTTATATACACAGACAATACAAATGACGTAACAATAATTCTTGTCCCTACTATACAGTATATATATATTCCGAGTCAGGGTGAGCTAGTTTAAACCTGAGTCAAAACTCAGAAGACAACTAAACTGTAGATTGATACATCTAAGCTTGAGGGAATTTTCTTTTAGCTTTGTAATATATAACTTCCATTGCATAATTTGCTTTAAATTTATTGCAATTTCACCCTTTAACCCTTGAATTTGCTCAAGAAAATTTAAACTTTCTCTAAGAAAATGTCCATTTGCAGATCAAGAAAAGGCTGTTTTTTAAAATTTACCACTACAATGACTGGGTTGGTTATCGAGCCAGTTATTCCAGTGGTAAATTTTCAAATATAGTCTTCTCTTGGTCTACAAATTGATATTTCTCGAGACCACTGGAGAAGCCTTTTTTAACTGATTTGAGTGTTAAAGGATTAAGCTGATGAATAGGATAGTATTCTATATTTAGTTCAACCAAAATGAGCTGAGAATGGATGAATCGACTTTTAGCTATCCCCTGCACATCGCTAGCTAAGCCCCCACCCAAGCTTTGCGCATGTTTGGATCGATTTATATACTTTGAATCCTGAATTCCCAGAATCATCTTTCATGGCAACTATGCAGCTAACCCGTTGAATGTTTTGAAAGTAATTTGACTGAGAGGGTCTGTTGCTGCCTATAGCAGCATCAGCGATAAATCAAATTGGTTTCAAAATATTCAACAGTATGTTTATTAAATGGTAAAGACATACAATTCGTACAATTGGTGGACTATTCCATGTTCATGACATATTATTTCTGTCAATTATTATTGTGATGTCAGACTACATGTGACTTAATAGATTATGACATATACTTGACTGACAGATAAGATTCAACCCTTATGGCGTTATGTCATTTAATGTGTACATAATTAAAAAAATTATCGCTTTTCTTGGCTATTTTCTTGACAAAGGCGTGTGAAGTTTGATGTCTATGTTGACCTGCATGGGTTTGAGAAAACATACCAGTCTGACATGTCCATCTATGAACAACTGCGCAAGCATATTATCCACCAGATAAACACACTACAACAACCAGAGACAGATCATGCGGCACTCGCAAAGGTTCTTAAGGGTGATGAATTAGTAAATGAGATCTACCCAGTGCAAGGCAGCTTTGTTTTCAAGAGTACAGGTAAATGTATACATTGTAGTGTTGATAATAGATGTTGGGTTGGGATGTAGGTGTATGGGTGGGTGGGGTGGGGTGGGCCGGTATCATAATGCAAATAGTGTCTTGCAATCAGGAATCATGCAGATAATTAACTCGCGTAACAACAAATTTACTTGAATTCCACCAACTTCAATGTTCTGCCACACCCTCCACCAACACCCACCTTGTTGGCAGAACCTAATGCAAACATGGGCTGAGTGGGTTGGGTGAGTTTGGGCTAGGTTGGAGTTGGTGGGTGCATCATAATATAAATAGGCTCTCTCAATCCACAATCATTTGCATAACTCACATAACAAATTTGGTTGAATTTTGACAAATGCTTTCAGGTATGACATAAAGACGGACAAAGGTTATTGCAATATCCCTGCCTTTTCCTCAAAATTTCTGTAGATAAGCACGGCTATATCTGTACCTCGTGAGTGTAATTTGCTATACTCCAGCTATGCTAACGAAAATTGTTAATAGATAAGATACATTTTTATTCACTTTGTTTTGGAGATTCATAGATTTTTACAGAATTTGTCTTTCTGAAAGCTGTTGCTGCCTAAATACATGGTAGCAGCTTTCAGAAAGACTTGAAGATAAAACGCCTGTCCAATTTAATCACTAGCATTCCTTCCGCTTGAATAAAGAATTTTTTTAATGATTTCTGTTTTCTTCTCAGCTTACTGCTTTGCAAAAACACTTTTTGTGATAGACACGCCAGATTTTGTGAACTTTCCGCATGCAGCTGTCGGCGGCTCGGTCAATAGCACTGAAGCATGCAAGGGCGAGGTTGAAGGTACTCTATATTACGTACATTTATTAATACAATTACTAATATTGGTCAGGATAATTTTCATCTGGTTTTACAAGAAGCGAGAAGCAGAGGATTGGTCAATATAGCAATCTGAGTTACTACAAATGATAACTGACATCATCAGCATGTCAGTAGAGTCTAATTATATTCCTAAAAGTCTCAAATGTGCCCAGATATGACCTATCTTGAAGAAAGCTGGACTTGATTGCAACCTGTATCCAACCTGCCTTTCATTTCCAAGGTGCTTGAGAAGTTTATTGATAAATGTTTAGAAGGTCACCTTCTTTCATATCAAGAGTATGCTTACCACCCTGATATTCTGTGATATTTCCCAAATATTGACCTAGATTCAATAAGAATGCCCCCACTGGGCAGGTTAGTCAACTGAGAGTCCAGTGAATGCGCCGCCCAAACTCGCGCATGCGTGGGGCTGTCTCTTCCTCTTCTGAAATTATTGGTCTGCCATTGCACAAGCCTTTTACTTTTGCTAAAGGATTGCTTTTGCTGGAATTATTTTGAAGCTTTCTAAGTTATTTTAACTTAGTTCTTTTGATTACTAAAGATGTCTGACATTGCCAAATTGACGGAGGATGTGCCCGGTCCTAACCATCAGGTGTATTTTAGTAAATTTATTGAAAAAAAATGTGCGTGTTGTATCGGATGTTATATCTGGGATCAGGGAATTATTACCATAAGAAGTAATTTTTCCGCATTCTCTCCCCACCCTTTGCCACAAGGTTATGGATTCAAAGACTAGGTATGCCAGTTGTTGTCTAGCAGACCTCACTCGCTTCGTCAGTGGTAAACCTTTGTGTCTGTGGTCAGGTGTTGAGAGTTAGTTATTAGTCATTTAATTTTTTTAAATATTTGACTATTTATAACTGTGAGTTTATTATGCCTATCTCTCATGATGGTTATGTTTAGGGTCATTGTATTAAGTTCAAGTACTAATGAAGCCTTTTACATGGAGTGTTGAGTCTAGTACTCGCCTCACATGTGGTGAAGTTCAAATATTGATTATTTCCCTTGTGTTCATTGAAGACGAAGTTCAGTTTTGACGTCATAATCTGTCAGGCCCATAGATTTTTCCTATGGGCCTTGCTTTGTTTTTTTATCATCTCTCATCTAGAGGTCTAAGTTTTCTTAGGGAAGTTTTGTTGCTTTCAATTGATTTTTGTTTTTTGTTTATAAAACTGATTGTTTTCGTTTTGTGTCTTTCAGAGGGTCATTGACAAAAAATGCCCTGCTTGTCATCATTCTGTAAAGGCCCGGACCTCTACTTAAATGCTATGTGTGTGAGGCATGGGCGGTTGAGCTCTTTTCTGATTTTTTTTAAATCAGCAGGTGAATGACCGGGTGGCTGATGAGAAGAGGCGAGTTGAGGAGATGAGTGGTAAGAAGAGGAAGGCGTCCATGTGCGCCATGTCAGACATGGAGGCCTTACGAGTATAAATGATGGGAGAAATGAAACAGACAATAACGGATCTTGTCCTGGAGTTGCTTCACAGAGAGTATATGAAATGAAGCTTTTCATGCGATGTCTTGTAGTACGTTAGCACGAGTACATAGAGCGCATGTAGGACATTGAGGTCATCGCTCACCCTCTTCTCAAAAGAGGGGGTGGTGGAGCGCATACTAAATGGTCACTACTCTCAACATCTGTCAATGTTAGCCGATGTCCAAGTCATTTCCTGGTTGTCATACACAATTTCAGATGTTTGTGCTCCAGGCGCAAAAGAACTTGCTCTTCCAGGGACGAGCCGGTGTTCTGAGCTCGCCTCCCTCCCGCCGAATTCACTTACAAATTCATAGAGTATCAGGGTGGTAATTTTACTCTTGATGTGAAATAAATGAAATCACGGATTTCTTTTTTCATGAGAGAGTTGATACTTACCACCCTGATACGATCCCAGTCTCTCCGCCCCTCAGAGGCTCGGTCTTTTGGCATTTTATGTTGCAAATTGTCAACCAATAATTTGGAATCGGAAGAGACAACCCTGCGCATGCGCGAGTTTGGGTGGTGCATCCGCTGGACTGTCAGTTGACTAACCTGCCCAGTGGGTGTTGGTTTCTTTTTTATTCTGAGTCTTATTGAAGCTAGGTCAATATTTGGATGACAAAGAACATGCTGAAATTACATGGTGACAAGATCGAGGGAATTGTTCTCTGATCTACCTATGTAATTAAAGCGTGTTGAAAGTTTAACAGTCACTAGAAAATGCAGACATCACACCAACATCAAGCATACAGAATTTGGGCGTGTTCTTTGATTCTACAATATAAATGGAAAAACATGTAAACTTAGTATGCAGGTCAGCCTATGCACAGTTATGGAACATTGGTAAAAACAGTGGCTATCTCATGAATGCCGATACAAAAATGCTAGTAAATAGTCGTGTCGTTCATGCCTTGACTTCTGCAATGGATTACTCTACGGCATAACCAAAACATTGATGAACAAACTTCAATGCGTCCAGAATACAGCACCATGCATCATCACAAGAACATCTCGATACAGCCACATTTTCAGCTAGAGTTTCAATTGGTTGATTTTACTGGTGGCCATCTTGTTTCTAGGGGTTTGTAACCTAAATTGGTTTTATAGGTTTTTTGGTATATTGATTTCAAATTTTCAACTTTCTAAACTGTCGGATAAATGGGTTGGTGGCCATCTTAGGTTTTTCTCCTACCAAAAGCTCCCATATTAAACCAGTGGGAAATTTTTATTTTTTTTCCAGAACCACTGGACCAACTTTGATCAAATTTGGTAGGACACATCTTGTTGTAATTTTGGCCATTAGCCTTAAAGGTACTGCTTATAAGCCATAGTTTCTAGTTGAACTTCCTAATTCCAGGTGAGCAATGCAGGCTCTTTCTGCCTCTTGTTGAAAATTTAGCACTGGAATGACTGGCTCAGTAACCAAGGCAGTCATTCCAGTTGTACATTTTCAAAAATAGTATTATCTTGGCCTGCAAATGAGTATTGGAAAGAAAAAAAATTGAATTTTCTGGATTAATAGACCTCATTGATTTTGATGAATGTCCAAAAATTGTAAGACAACAGAAAGGTATTTTTGTAAATGTCAGTGGTAAATCTTTTTAAATTGTCTAAAGTGTTAATCGATATGAGTAGCATTTTGAGCATTTTGAGACACACATTGACACAAGACTCGTTAAATAGTGGGAATAATATCGTATTGGTATTTAGATCATATATTTTTTCATATATTTTTGTGCCAGAGGGTAGAGTATGATAAAGTGTATTGTGAGAGGATAGATTTCCTTGGTTTTTAGCCTGACTTTACAAGGTAAAACAAGCTAGGCTGATACCTTGAGCATCATCAAGCAGCGGTGATGGTGATGGCGTCAGCATTGTTCAATTTTTTGTTTTACTAACTTAGCAGTTCATACATGTGTATATCATGTTTTGTTGATCATACGCGACTCAAATCTTCTTTATAGTGAGAGATCCTTCCACAATTACCTTGGTGTCAAAATGTCAAAGGTCATTGTAAAAAAACCACATTTTTTTTCAACATTAGCTTGAGATATAAACAGCGAAGTTGAGATAACACAAAGTTATCTCAACTTCGCCGTTTATATCTCATGTTTGGTTAAGCATACTGGGCCCAAACTTGGACACCTGCTTCCTTATAATGACATTGTAATCAAAGTCAAAGGTAAAGGTCATTATGACCTTGATAAATAACTTTGTTTTTAAAATTAACATTCAACTTTAGCAGTTTATTTCTGATGTTTGGTTTTAAGCATTATACGGGGCCCAAATTGGGATTCTTCATAATGAGCTGGCATGACAATCGCGGCATTGCCTTTGCCTCAAAAGGTCAGAGGTCAAAGTCAGTGTGATAATGATAAAACTTAGTTTTTCCACCGATAACGTTGTCTTACGATCAACCTGGCGGTTTAGATCTCATGTTTGGTTATATTGTACCCAAACCTATTATAATGAAAGTGCATGGCACACAATGACTTTGGGGTCAAAAGGTCATGGTCACTGATCAGTGTATTGATATTTATGTCCAGACTAGTCTGTGTAACTAGAATTATATTCGCGGTCTGATGCTTCAAAGTTCATAGCAACACAGTAAAATCAAGTTTCATGGTTTCAAATTTGCAAGCTCATTTGTAGTTGATTGTTGTTTTGAATGTATCTGAGTTAGGCATTCTTGTGTATATGGTATCCCTGTAATAAATTCTTTACAATGTAAGGAAATTTCTCTTGAATATTGTGAAAATAATTTGACTGGGAATTGTTGCTGCTCCTTAATGATCACTCCAGTAAAAGTATCTCCAGCAGTGGCTATGAGAAATATTAATTTTCAGACCAAAAGAAGAATATTTTTGAAAATTTGCTACTAAAATAATGATGGTAGGTTTTCAAAGACCTACTCATGGCATGCAATGGACATTTTCTAAAAGAAGAATTCATTTAAAAAAATTAGAAGTAATGAAAATTATGACAATAAAGAGTAATTTAAGCAACTGTTTGATGTTTCATGGACAAGGGAGGATCATGACTCATCAGGGCTGAAATAAACATCCATAAATAATTCAAAGCAACTATACTCTCAGATAGGATGTTGGACATTTTGACTGCAACATTTTGGTGCCTAATGCCATTAGGCAAAAACTGCTACCATTGGAATTAGTTTCAAAATATTCAATGCAATAATTATATGATTATAAACGATTTTTGTGTTTGGTCAAAGCGACCTATGGTATTTCATTTTGATGTGATGTCAGCTAAAGTTATGTAATCAGCTTTTCCACTGTATCCATCCATCATATGATGTCATAATCAATTACGTGATGTATAGAATGACATACAATCAATGACGTCTGAATGACATAGATAAGTACGTCACGATTGCATAGTTAAAGACGTACTATGTGTTGTACGAATTATATGTCTACTATTTAATAAATATCCTGTTGAATAATTTGAAACTAATTTAACTGGGCGCTGAACCCAGTCAAATTACTTACAAAATATTCAACAGCTTAGCTGTATAGTTTTCAGGAAATTGATAGTCAGGGCATTTGGAGATCGATCAATCCCAACATGGCAAAGCGTGGCTGGAGCTTAGCTACTGATGGGCCGGGCACAGAGCTAAAGCTGAAAAGATTATGAAGTCAGCTATTTGAGTGACAGATCAGATCCCTCCATTATGCAGATGTTGATATTTCACGGATGTGATTTTTCTGTTTCAGGATGTATTCCATACTGCGCAAAAAATACAGGGAACTGAACAATACTTTCTGAAATATTCCTTAATCCTTTCAGTGATAAATTCCCCATATCTCAATCTCAGGGCAAATAAGCAGGAAAGCTGTTGAATATTTTGAAATTAATATGACTGGAAGCCATTGCTGCCTTAAGCAGTAATGTCTTCCAATCATAGTAATTTAAAAATATCCAAAATCATATGCTATGCATCGTAAAGAGGTTACTTTTTTCAGGGATTTGTGATTGAAATGGTTAATATTTACATGCATGAAATATTTTTTGAGTTTGTTTATGTTATTAATATAGGTGAAAACAGTCCGAGAGCAAAGGCTGTTTGTCAAGGATCATTTGAAGAGGGGACAAACTTAGTAATGGTGCCCAGTTCTATCATTTATGACTGTGTGGAGGCTGAACCTAATTATGGAGAGTCATATCTAAACTATGTATCACAGGTAATATGTATAACTTACTCTTTTTATACATGTACTCATATCTTCGGTTAAAGTCTATATATGTACCCAGATAATGCAGCTTACTGGGCCGATGCCAATTTTGATTATGACAATTCAGATTTCAAAGTTTCAAATCAATTCCAACACACGTAAAAGTTGGGTGGGCCTTGGCTAGAAATGGGTGGGACAAATGAATCCGTATACTGGTCTCAACGCACATCGAAAATTGCCACTAGAAGTCAGACTCCCTCTTCACTCTTTGTAGCATTGACCTTATTTTAAAACTTAGCGAGTTCCTTAATTGGGTTGCCTATGGGGAGGATCTAGGGCTGGGCGGTTTGGCCTAAAAAGAAAACCGGTGACAGTATCACTAATTAAACCCGTATTAACGAAATACTGGTTTACGGGCTTAGAATGATCGAAAATAATTTGAAATATGAAAATATGCCATTTTCATTAGCTACAGTACATGTATTTTGCGATTTGACAACTGACGTAAATTGCCACGAAATTAGAACGGTAACTACGTATGACTGCTCACTTCGACACTATCTATCTCAAAATAGTAGTTAAAATAAATTAAATAAATAAAATCTAGTTCATGTGATGTCGTGAAAATAACACTAACTACTAAAATGTTGATTTTCAACACTGTTATTAGGTAACTATTTTCGAAAGCATTTTAAAATCTAACGCGTGTAAGTAGGAACCCGGATATGAGAGCGAGTTTAGGTTCCTATTAGAGTACCGCACATACGGTTAGAGTTCGTAAAACCACCTACAGTATGATCTAGTCTTTTAAGTCATGTGTTTGTATTCGAGTACTCAGTATTTAGTAATACTCCTCAATAAACTGTCGTTCAAGCGGGTGAATATCATTCAGCACGTAACTAAAGAGTAGTCATTTCCCGGAAATCGTGCCTCAAGAATTCTCACAAAAAATGTGTTTGATTATTTTTCGAGGTTCATATGTCATATAATAAAGATAATTTAAAAAAATTATAATTTGAAAACATAAACGCAATGATTCGTGAATCTAACTTAAATCTACTTAAATCAACACTCCCTACTTGAAGATATATGAAGACAAAAAAGACCGGGCCGTAAAACAAAATGATGTGATTCTAACGCCTGTCGAGCAGAAAAGTCACGTGATAAAAAATACTACATATTTCATTCATAAAATCGATAGTAGTGAATATCATGGCGGAAGAATTTGTTTACAACCATTCACATTACGCCTGCTCGTATTTGAGAGGCTAAGAGGTGTATTTTACTTATAACTACTCCGCCAACGTAAGAAGCGACTTAATCATTTTCGTTTCTCGGGCGTTCAAGCAATTTGTCTCGTATGTCTTAGTTTGTGATGGATCATTTTATGTTTGCCGAAATCTAAGGGAAATAATGATTTTTTTGGATTGGGAGTTCATTGTATAGCGTCGTTGTTTTCGCAGCGCGTTTCTTGATTTTTTTTTATCATGTCACATTTGGAATCCTAATTAAATGTAGTACAAACTCGAATTGAAAAAAGGATTATTTGTTGCAAAGAAGAAATTTAGATTTTTAAATTATTCAATCTTACATTGAACCTGCAGTGCTTACATCATGTAAAATTCATTGCTGGCAAATCCTCGGCCGATTTGTTGGGATTTCACCAACACCCTTGCTTTCCCATGGCTAATAGGCATAGATGTCTGTATTTTATGTCTCTAGTAGCAAATGGTTACACTAGATAATACTATTAAACTGCAAGTCAAGAGCAAACTAGTTTAGGACAGTCACCAGATTTTGCGCAATGGCGATCTTACAGACGTTTTTTTTTTCTTCTTTTTTTTCTTAATGGTTTTTAAACTGTTGCCATAAAAAACCGTGAGACGGTGTGAAACCGGTGTACCGCCCAGCCCTAGGAGGATCTCTATTAACCCTTTCACTGACAAATCCCTGAGAAAGTAAATTCTTTACTATATAAACCTATTTCTGTTGAATATTTTGATATTGCTTTGATGGGAAGATGTTGCTGCCTTAAAGGCAGCAACGGCTTCCAGTTCAATCAATCTCAAAATACTCAACAGTTTTCCTGTATGGTCGCCTTGAAAATGATATGATAAAATTCATCGGTGAGAAAGTTAAAATTTGTCAGATTGCAAAATCCAATAAAATTACTAGGCAACCAATTTGAAAATCAATTTCTTTGAGATAACTCATGCAAATATGATCAGCATGACCTATGGAGGAATCCAGTCTGTCACTCAAGTATATGACATCATAATCAATTACGTCACAGGTAGACTGACATCACAATCTAAATATAATGAATGGCATATCTAAGTTCATCATGAACGCTTAATAGTCTATCACCTGTTGAATGTTTTGAAACTAAATTGACTTGGTACTGTTGAAACTAATTTGACTGGGTGCTATTGCTGTCAACTATATGGCAGCAACAGGACCCAGTCAAATCAGTTTCAAAGTATTCAACAGCTTACCTGCATAGTTGTCTGGAAATGGCGATTCAGGGAGGTCAGCATTCGATAGATCCCAACATGTGCAAGGCATGGGCGGAACTTAGCTAGAGATGGGCGGGGCATAGCTAAAACTGGATTCATCTTTGACTCACATCAATATAGTGATCCGATCTCTCAGTCAAGTATCTGATGTCATGGTGAAATACTTTACATCTTAGCTGATTTCACTTCATGAGTATACTTATCTCCCTCAGATAATCAGTGATATTTCCTAATTATTGGCCTAGCTACAATAGAACTCAGATTTTAAAAGACACTACCCCTATTGGGCAGGTAACTGAACTGACAGTTCAGCGAATGTGCGCCCCAACCTCACACATGCACAGGCTGTCACTTCCTCTTTATTGTTTATTGGCCAGCTCATGCCTCACGCCTGGATTTTTCTGTGCTAGATTTTGCATTTGCTTCTCAATAAATGAGACGTTTTCACTTCAAGAGTATACTTACCTCCCAAACACTCTTTGATATTCCCAAAATACCCACCTACACTTAATAAAAGCGCAAATAAAAAGGTTAGGTGCCCCGACTGGGCAGGGAGTCAGTTGACAGCTGGTGGATGATGGCCCCACTCCAGATGGAGTGCAAGGACTAAGCAATCATGGGTCTTTAATATTTAGTCTAAATTTTGCTGGCATTTTGCATTGTTATGTGTTTCCAGGATTTGTTTTAGATGTGGTTAGCACCATGTAAACTGGTAAAATTATTCTTTGGCACATTGAATTTCTAATCACTCTTTGTTTTTGTGTCCACAGGTACCTGGAATGGATTTGGACATGAGATGTGTAGAAATTCTCTCCACCTTTTACCCTTTCCCTGTTAGGAATGTCTATGCCTAGAGAGTTGTGAGTTCACCGTATGAGTTGTAGCTTCTCTCTCTATCTCTGTTATCCCATGGTCCCTTTATTATTAATGGTGGAGAGGCATGTGGAATGGTGGATTACTCAAGAGCGATGGATATGGTAGTATGCCCATGCTAAAGATGCAGGTACTCTTAGAATTATGACGATAGAGCACTCTAATTTATTTGAAAATTTTTCAGTAATCTGCTGTCAATATTATTTTCTTCAGTTTCTCTGATGGTTGGCATAGGTTGTCACCTTATTCATCTTCCATGTTTATGCTCTTGTTTGTTGAATACAATTCATCTTTTACACCTGGATGATGTTTCATGTACTGATTATTGTTTACTATCAACAATTCATTATATGTTGGCTGTGTTTATCTTTAGCAACTGTCTTATTTAGTATTAGTTATGTACTGTTGATCCCTGTTATGTAATTTTTAGCCTATGACAATAAAACTCATTGTTTTCATATTATAACTTTTCAGAAGAATATTGGTTGTGGCTCCTGTGGGAGGTTTCTAAAGCCCAACTTTGCTCCCCGTGTCTGCACTAGATGCAGCACTTGTGGACCCATAATTAAATTGGGGGGGGGGGGCTCTGACTTATTCTCTGAATATGTTAGATTGCAGGTGAAGGACAGTGTGTGCGTGATGAAGAGAGGTGTCTTAAGAAGGAGCGCGAAGATGTAAGTGGTGGAAAAGTTAAGAGGAAGGCCAACATGTACATGGAGGCCTTCCATGTCGAGATGATGGTGAAGATGAAGTATACAATTAAGGACCTGATGCCAGAGTTGCTTCACAGCATTCTTCCTGGACCAGGTAATTCATTATCTTCTTCATCTGCCCCTGGGGCAGATAGTCCCCGCCTCTGAATCTATTTTTCCTAGGGGTTTACCAGTTTTCCATGAAGATTCAGATGTGGCTCCAATAGAACCCGGCTTGAGGCTTGCTTCACCAGTTGATCCAGGAGCGGCCCTGAATGATCCCGGCTGGAGGCTTACCTTGTTAGTTGATCTTTGCGCAGGAGTGACGGACAAATGTTCCCGCTTTATAGGTACAATGGAGCGTCCACACACCCATGGTACCATACCCTCATATGGTACTTTCCATGGCCAGTCAGGGTTAGCTTTCCTTGTTGATCCGGAGCATAATCTTTCTGGCCACGAAGAAGATGACTATCTATTGGGGTCTCTTGATGGAGACGTGGACATGGAGTCAGACATCCGCCTCTTCACGGCGAGCGCAGATGTTCTCTGTGGTGTTGTTCACTCAGGAGTAGCTTTCATGACCCAGGAAGTAGCCCGGGTTGGAGCCGATGGCTGCCTATACCACATTCCATGGCCTGCAATGTGTCTGCTATGGTAGGCCCGGACCATGGTGTTGGATATTATAAACCCCACCATACCATGGCTCCAGCTCCTGGTATAGCCACGGCTCATACCATACCATGCCAGCCCTCATGGGCCCGCATGTTTTTGCCGGCTTGCCAGGTGCATCCACGGCACCAGCCGCCAGTACGCCTGCGAGCGCTGTTGAGGATGACGAAGGCCTGTGCCTGGTCGAGTACTCATAGATGGCCACTGAGGCGGACTGGTCTAACGCGTGCCAATGGCTGGTGAGCGTTAAACCAGATCTCAGTGTGGAACCATCAGGTAGCCAGCATGACCAGCACCTGTGGGTATGGGCTGATGATGAGCGCAATCTGGTTCCTCTGCCTCTGATGGACAATATAATCTTCCAGGCCATGGCCCTTCACAACAATCTATCAATGTTCCAATTGACTGTGTGGATGTTGTCAAGGAATCTGCAATTAAGGAGGGCTTTTCTGAGCATGCAGCCATGTTTATGGCAAAAGCCAGAGGGGGGTCAACTTCCAGAGCATGTAACTATAAAATCAACAGTTTTGCAGAATGATGCTCGGAAAGATGTATTAATCCAATGGATTCATCTATTCAGGTAGTAGCCAATTTCCTGTCACCTGTATGATAACTACAGCCTTAAGCCTAATTCTAATGCTGGCTATACGTCAGCTTTAATGTCTGTTATCCCTTGCTTGGCTAATAGGGGAAGTGATGAAGTATGTAATTTGAATACATTAACCAAAGGCATGAGTAATCTAAGACAGAAAATCGGCCAGTGATTCCGGCTTGGAGTTTATCTCTAGTACTCAATGTACTAGCTGATAAACTTTTTGAACCACTAGGTTCCATTTCTATGAAAATGTTGACACTTAAAACTGTTGTTGTAGTAGCTGTGGCCTCAGCAAGGTGTAGAAGTGAAATTCACGCCTTATCTGCTGAGACAGATTATTATGTGGTTACAGGGGAAGGACTCGGGCTTCTACCTAGGGTTAATTTTATGGCCAAGAATCAGTCATTGAAATATCCAGGTCAGCCTATTGTTTTGCCACCTTTGACTAGATGTGATCCTAGTTCAAAGGTATGGTGTCCAGTCTGTGCATTAACCTACTATAAGCAACGCACCAAAGAATGGTGGATGAACCCCAATTTGTTATGGCTCATATATATATGGATTGTGGAGCATATCCAGTACTGCCACAAAGCTGCCACGGGCAAACAAGTTGACATGGCCAAGGCTCACAGTGTCCGTGGTGTAGCGCCTTCCACAGCTTTATTTAATGGAATGCTAGTGGATGACATAATGTTGTTAGCCCAGTGGTATTGTGAGGTGGGCTTTACCGTGACCATTATCTCTGTGACACGACCAACTCTCTTGCCTTATCGATTTTGAAAAAATAGCAATTGTATATAGTGTATATGTATGTATGATTACTGTATTCTGCAGCTGTAGTAGTAGAAACATGCTATAGCTGCAATCAGGCCTTCTCCGCTTTTGCCCATTGTGTATTGTCCTCAGCCGAAATCCTTAACTTCTTCAGGTCCATTCTTGACTTGAGTGTACCGAGTCCTGCTTTCTTGAGGTTACCTCATAGCATGCTTAGCAGATTTATACAATGAGGTCTTCTCCTGGCTTTGTTTGTTGTCTCCGAGTATGGTGAATTCCAAGGGTCTCTGTGCTGGTGTGTCTTCTGGCATCCTTAGCACATGGCCAAACATGGACCATATTTTTTTCGGGCCCTCTTCCATATAGTATATAAGGCCACCGTTTATAAACAGTACATTTCAAAAGTAGGAGACAGTCACTTTTCAGTGTTGCATCAATCTTTCACCAGTGGGGAAGACGATGTCACGTCCATACAAGGTCTGTTCTATGTTTGTGATGTCTCATTATTTTGAAACGTTTTCCGTACTAATATGCTGATGGTTCATGTTTTAAGTTGTTCATTTTTGAGAGTATATGAAAATGAAGCTTTTAATCCGATGCCCTATAGTACATTGGCACTAGTACATAGAGAGTGTGTAGGACATTGAGATCATTACTCCTCCTTTCTTAAAGGAAGGGGAAGGGGGGGTGGGGGTGTTGGGAAGCGCATGGTATTTTATTGTCATTACTCTCAATCATTGGTTGTATTATCTGATGTCCAAATCATTTCCTGTTTTTCATACGCAACTTCAGATGTTCATGCTCCAAACTTAAAAGGGCTTGCTCTTCCAGGGATGAGCTGGTCTTCTGACCTCGCTTCCCTCCCACTGAATTCACTTACAAATTCAGGCAATATCAATAAGTATCAGTGAGGTAAGCATACTCATGAAATGAAATGAATGAAATAACAGATTTCTTTTTACACGAGTGAGTAGTTACTTTCCTCTCTAATACAATCCCACCCTCTCTGCCCCACAGAGGCTCGCTCTTTAGGCTATTATGTTGCATATTGTCAGCCAATTGTACAAGTTCGAGGAAGTGACAGCCTGTGCATGCATGAGGTTGGGCGCACATCCACCGAGCTGTCAGTTCAGTTACCCGCAGTTTCTTTTACAATCTGGGTTTTATTGTAGCTAGGCTGATAATTAGGAAATATCAGTGAGTATTAGGGAGATAAGTAACTCATGAAAAAGGAAATACATCGCAATCCACATAAATCTGTCATGAGAATTGGAAAGTTACACTGTACAAATTGTATGTCTTTGGTGAATTTACAATATAACAAACATTCTGATGAGTATATTGAAACTAATTTGACGGAGAGTTGTTTCTGTCACAAGTAGCAGTATCTACACCCAGTCAAAATAGTTTCAAAATATTCAACAGCTTACCTGTTTATAGTTACCTTCTTACATTACTTGTATTTCGATTGCTTTTATATCATTTTGCCATTAGAAATTGGATAATGGCAAAATGTGGAATACAGATAAACAACCACCATGCTGATTCACCTTTTAATTGTCAAGATTCTTCAAGAAAAATTAAATATTTGATCATTAAATGTTAATTTGGATGTCCCCGAGACCTTTTTTGAAAATTTACCTTATAGAGCCAGTCATTCCAGTGGTAAGTTTTCAAAAATAGACCTTGACCTGTAAATGAATTATTCTTTAAGAACACTGCAGTGGCCAGGTTTGACCATCTTGATGATTAAAGTGTTAATTATTTATATATTTTTGTGTGCCGTTCTGACAGCTACTGATAACGGGGAAGAATGTTAAAGAAATCACTAATAAGGTCGCTCAGTTTACCATGGATACGAACAATCTGTCACCAAGTGATGTTAACAGTATATCTAATGTCTTAGAGAACATTGCTTCTTTTGATGACATAGATGTGCAGGTGAGTTTTGATTATCAATGAATGTGAAACATCTTTTTAGAAGCAGTAAAAACCTATGTTGATCATTTAACCCTAAAACTTGTTCAAGAAAATTAAAAAATTTTCTTAGAACATATCCATTTGCATGTCTAGAAAGGATTATTTTTGAAAATTTACTACTGGATTTGCTGGCTCGGTTATCGAGCCATTATTCCTCTGTTAAATTTTCATAAATAGTCTTCTGTTGGTCAACAAATGGACATTTATCAAGACCACTGCAGAAACCATTTTGGTCAGCTTGGGTGTTAATGGGTTAATGATGAAGATTGATAGAGAAAATCATAAGACTCATTGTGAATGTCCATTTGCAGGCCAAGAGAATACTATTTTTAGGGAGTTTAACAGTTGAATAACTGGCTAGATTATTACCGAGTCAATCAAGTTGTAATTTTAAAAAAGAATTGCACATGTCTATTCATTAAGACCACTACATACGCTATTCTTGGCTGGCTTGACCATTAATGGGTTAAGCCACTACTTTATGGAACATATAGAATGGATGAATCCAATCTGTCATTCAAGTATATGACATCATAATCAATTACGTCACATATATGTCGAGGTCAGACTCATGATTGGCAGATAATATGTCATCTGGAAGCTGGAATAGTCTGTCACGTGTATGAATAGTATGTCTTTAAGGGATTTACTATTTAATAAACATTCTGTTGAATCCCAGTAAAATTAGTTTCAAAATATTCAACTGCTTAGCTGTATAGTTACCTTGATATTGTGATTCTGGTGTGGTCGGGTAACGGGAAGGACTAGGCAACCCAGAACTCGCTGTCTCGGTCTATGCTACGGCTACCCTGTGGATATGCTCAATGCACGCATGAAGGTAAGAATTCTAAGACATGATTTGCCCCTTCTGCGCATGCGCCGCGCCACTAGGAGTACCCCCGTAATGGACAGGTTTTTTTCATAGAATCAGGCATGGACACGATGTGTGATACCGATGACTGAGTGGATAGTTTTAGGTTGCATATATAGTCTTTGCACGACTTCTTCCTTGTAATAATGGCCATGATCACAAAAGTTCCCAGGAATGTTTGGTACCATTAGAAAGCCTGAAGATTCTGCTTCCCCAAGGTGCAAACAGTGAATCAAATCAAGATGAAAGCAACCCCCGACTTACTGAATCCTTGTGTGCACTTGGAAAAAGAGAGTACAGAACACGACTGAGCCATTCAGCGATTGACTCCGGCTAAATGGTACTGAGACTGGCTCATCTGTACAGACGATCACCGATTGGCTGAAGATATCGTAAGAAAACAAGTCTTTTGTCAAGAGATAATGAGATGAAGAGCAGAGTATAAAAGCTGCTTGCTCTGCAACCTAAAGCACCACGACACCCATCCAGGTTTCGCACTGACGCCTTGCCTCATCTCGCCAATAACCCCTGTCAATGGTAATTGTTTCCCTTCTCTGCTCTAATACCTGACAGAGAAAGCACAGCAGAAATTCTGACTTCTACCGCTCGGAGTGGGACGTCATCTACACAGTCAACAGCATGACAACAGCAGCCCTCCTTTTTGAAAGGGCCACTGTGGCTGGGTGGCCGCCGTCCCATGCTAATTCTCCCCGTCCTCCGAGGGGACCAGGAGGCTGGTCATTGCACAAGCTGTCCTCTTGTCCTCTCCTCTTTCCATTATCATGTCAGGTCAATTGAAGGAGCGCCAGTCGAGCAGTGGAGAGCGCTCCGTCAAGGAGGTGGAGGCTGTTCACGCTCATGAGACCCCGCTGGGGGTTCTTTGGTCCTCTGAGCTGGTCTCAGGGCTTACAATGCCATTCCCTTCACACAGGGTTGGGGCTCCCCCACAAACATTTGCTGACCGGAGCGGTCAGCCATCTCCTTGGAGATGCGCAGGTCCAGCCGGACATTTTCAGCACAGCTAGGTGCCTGAAAGCGACTAACTATAGGCAACATGGTTGCTTCTAACCCCGATGATGGGAATGCCGGTCTCATTCTTGCTGTCCACTGGAGGGAGGTCAGAGTGCTTGGAGGCCATGCTGGTCCTGAACATTCCCTTCGAGGTCGGCTGCAGGTGTTTTCACATCATGGGAACATACTTACCTCCCTAACACTCTTAATATACTAGTATATCATCTCTAAATTCAATAATATTCAGAATTATAAGAAGTTAGGTGCCACTAATGGGTAGGGGGATGTACACAGTCATGCACATGACAGACCCCACCTACTGCGCATGCGCATACTGGTGCTTCCGTTTTCTAATATATTGGCTTACATGCAAAAATTGGAAAACTTTCCAAGCTCGTTTTTGAGAATTTTCACTATTTATAATCATCCATTTCCATAAATGGCTGATGCAAAAACGCCAGAGGAGTCCTCGTCATCATCCATTAAGGTGATATTGTTCCATATATTAATTAAGACTTGTATCTTTCATATGTTACCGGTTTTCGTTCGCGACCGACCTGGCGTTAGCGCATTTTTAGGCGCTGGGAATCCTTGTTAAATTCTCCCAGTGCCTAGGTCTACTAATCCCTTGTGTCTTTGTGTCCCCAGGATCATCTATGAATGATAAGAGCTCCTGTTCTTCACTAGGTAGTTGATCACGTCTCTTTTTCTAACTTATCATTATGAAATGTCTAAGGGTCGGAGATATAAAACAAAAAATATGTTTCTCCTTTTGTCCCATCCCCTTCATCAGACTCGCCAGATGGATGGACGTGTTTCACATCAAGAGTATACTTACCTCCCTAATACTTTTGATATTGCTAAATATCGGCTTTCACTCAATAAAACACTCAGATTAAAAACAGTTAGGTGCCCCTACTGGGCAGGGAGTCAGAGGTAGTCCGGCGGATGCTCGCCCCACCACCGCGCATGCGCCGACTACTACTTCCTCTTTGCTCATTTATTGGCAAAGGGTTACATGCGGTTTTGTGTTCTTGATACTTTTCTGCGCGTTATCTTGTGTTTTGCTCACGTTTGACGATTATTTTTCGGTGGAAGCATGTCGGAAAGGGAGGATTCGCCTTTAGAAGGAGCGGGATCGCTTTATCAGGTGAATTCTTTGATATGCTAGCGTGTTTTGTCCCGGTTTAATGTATTTCCGGGACTCGCGCTTACCGTGATTAGCGCCTGTTTGTGTTGGTTTTTTACAACATGGTGCTTCATAAGTCTCATTTCTCTTTGTGTTTTTGTCCACAGGTATCACGTAGAAGCTTTGATGGACTTCTCGGCACAAGAGGATATGTTTTCTCTCCACCACAGTTCCATTTCCTACTAATACTGTTAGGTTATCTAACCAGAAAGTCTATGTTCAGTGAGTTGGAGGCCTGGTATAAAGGTCTTCTCACTTTGCCCTCTTGATCCAATTCCTTCCCCTTAGGTGGAGAGAATGTAGAGGCGTACTATGGTGGAGTTTTCCGGTTCATCACGTTGGATGGTTTGTCTGTACAAGTGTCAGGTATCTAATTATTGATAAACAAAAGGGGAGATAATTTCCTTTTTTGCCAATGCTAGAATTGGAAGGAGTTATCTCGGTATATCTGATTGTTGTGTACTCGAAATGCCAATTCAACGGGAATGTTCCGGTTACTTATACAATTCGTTCTTGCACTTGGTGCTTGTTGCGGATCGATTATTTTGGTCACGGGAGTGATGACGTCATAATCGGCCTTGGCCTTTATTAACAAAATTAACGTTTTGTCCGAGGCTGGTTCTTCTTGATTTGCGATCTTGAGGATCCTGTCCCTCTCTTTTTAGTTGGTTTTGAGTTCACTAACCTTAACTATCTTGCTCATTGTCCCTGTCCTTTGTCCTGTTTCAGAGACCTGGTTGCCCGTCCTGCGGGAGGTTTCTGAAAAACCGCTTCGTTCCGCACTTGTGCTTCAGCTGCAGTCCCTGTGGACCGTTGCTGAAGTGCGACGTATGTAAGCAGTGGGGGGGGAGATCTAATGTCTGATTTTCTCTCATTGCAGGCAAGGGAGAAGGTGATGGAGGAAGAGAGGAAGAAGAAGAAGGAGGGTTGTAAGAAGGGTAAGAAGAAGGCCTCATCCGCGGTGGATATGGAGGCCTTCAGGTCCGAAATGTTGCAAGAGATGCAGAGGACAATAAAGGATTTGGTCCCAGAGTTGCTTCGCGGCATGCTCCCTGGGCCAGCTCCTTTGTTGTCCTCGGCATCTGCTTGCGAGCAGGTGATCCCCGCCTCTGAATCCGGTCTCTTTAGGTCCGGTCCGTTTGTGGATTCAGAGGTGGCCCCTTTGTTGGGGGCAGTCCAAGGCCCTGGCAGCAGGCATGGCGCCGCGCCGAGGGGCCGTGGACAACGGTTGTTGCTGGGACCCGCGGTCTGCTCATCAGACCCCGGGTATCCGCGCGCCGAAGGTGTCAAAGCCTCCTATGGCACCTTTCCTGGCCAGTCCGGGTTAGCTCTCTTTGCTGACCCGGAGTCTAATCTTTCTGGCCAGGAGGAAGAGGATCTCCTGCTAGGGTCGCCTTCTGAGGACGTGGCCATGGAATACGACGTCTGTGCACCCCTCGCGGGGAATACAGGCGACGTGTTCCGTGGTTCTACTCTCGCAGGAGTAGATTTCACGGTCCAGAAGGTGTCCCCGGGCGGTGCTGTTGACCACGGATACCGCATACCTCGGCTTGCCGATGGTGTTGCTGGTGCTGGTCAGACCCGCGGTAGGGCGGTGTTTACCCCACGCTCTGCCACGGCGCCTGCTCCTGGTCAAGCCGCGGAGTTTAGCATGCCTGCTCTCTCGGGCCCGCATGCTTTTCCAGGCTTGCCAGGGGTATCAGCTTATCCGCCGTCGACGTCAACTGCGAGTGCTCTGGAGGAAGACGAAGGCCCTCGTCTAGTAGAGCGCTCGCAGTTAGCCACGGAGGAGGATTGGTCGGACGCTTGCCAGTGGCTGGTAAGTGTTCGGCCCGATCTACCCATGGAGCTGCCGGCTAGCCAGCATGACCATAGGCCGTGGTTAGCTGGTAGGCCGGCGGCTACCGCTATGCCATCTCTGCCGCTGGCTGAGCATGTCGTAAGGTTAATGGACGTCTCGCGAAGGCCCCTCGCGAGGTGGCGAAGCGTTGCCGCATCGTGCCCCTGGATTACCAGCGGTACGGTGTGGTGCCGAAGCCAAGCGTTGATGATCGCGCGGCTTTAGGCGAAGATGCGCGGCCGGGCTCCCGTTCTGACACGGGAGTCTTGTGCTCGAACGGGTTGCGTTCGGCGAATGCCGCGCTGTGTGATGCGGAGGAGAGTGGGAGGGCGTCGATTGCCGCTCTGTCCCACGTCTCCCAGCTGCTACAGGGGGTGGTAGCGGCCTCCGCATCACGCCAGCCAAGCCCGGTAACAGTCCAGAGAGCCATCCAGGATGGTATCAACCTGGCTTTGGACTGTTTGACGCGGGCGGTGACCAGAAGTGTCCGGGCGAGGCGCACGTTTGCGCTTGACAATCTGTGCCCGTCCCAGGACCTGTATAATAGGCTGCTGCGGACGCCTATGACAGGTCCTGGTCTCTTTGGAGGTGAGGGATGCAGGCACCTCCAGGAGACGGTCACTCTGGTTAACAACCAGAGGGCGCTGCGTGAGCAATTTGAGGTGCTCCGGCGGGAGCGTGTTCGCGCGGCACCCCCTGCGTATCGTCCTCTGCAGGCTCGAGGTGGTGCTGGCCAGGTCAGAGGCCAGCCACCGTCGCAACGTAGGCCTAGGCCACGGGCGATTCGGCCAGCAGTGAGGGGGGCGCAGGCTCCCCAGCCGCACCCAGCCAGACAGCCGCCCGCGCACCGTGGTGCGCGCGGCGCTGGGCGGGGCGCGCGGGGATCTGGTCGCGGCAATCGGGCCTGATGGCCTGGTTACCGCGGTGGGAACCACTCCGGTGTTTCAGGCCGAGAGGACAGTGCCACTCTGGCCCTCCTTATGTCCACCTCTATCCCTAGGTGGACCGGTGGGCGGCCGTTTGGCCGCCCACTTGCCAGAGTGGAAGCGGTTGACTCAGGACCGTTTAGTCTTGCGATGGCTTTCGGTCGGGTATCGTCCCGACTGGGTGTCAGGCCCGCCATCGCGACTGTCTCTCGCGCCGATCTGGACTCCCATTCCACGGGATCCGGATCAGAGGTTGTGTATAGAGGAGGAAATAAATTCCCTCATACTAAAAGAAGCCATTCAGCCAGCACAGAGGTGCCCGGGCTTCTATTCAACCCTGTTCTTGGTAACAAAAAACACCGGAGGGTGGAGGCCGATTCTCAACCTCAAGCCATTGAACAAGTTCATAGAGACGCCCAGTTTCAAGATGGAGACTGTGCGCTCGGTGTTGGCGGGGTTAGAGCGAGGAATGTGGACAGCGTCAATAGATTTGAAGGATGCTTATTTCCACATTCCCATAGAGAGGAGTTTCCGTCGCTTCCTGAGATTTGCATTTCAGGGCCGGCGGTGGGAATTCAGGGTGTTACCCTTCGGGATTTCCACGGCTCCTCGGGTCTTCACCCGTGTGGTTCTCGCGATCACTGCATACCTCCGCAGGAGAAGCATAGCAGTCCACACGTACATAGACGACTGGCTGTTGAAAGCACACACCCGGGAATCGTTGTCAGCCAATCTGGAGATTGTTTTGAAAACTCTCTCGGACTTGGGCTGGGTGATCAATTTCCCGAAATCAGAGCTAACTCCATCCCAGAAGTTTGTTTACCTGGGCATGTTCTTCGATCTAGAGACGGGGTATGTGTACCCCACTCAGGAGAGGGTTCAAATACTCATCTCGGTAATACAGTCGGTGTGCGACAGTCGTCATGTCCTGGCACAGGTTTACTTGAGAATCCTGGGCTTGATGGTTTCTTTGGAACCAGTCATTCCACAGGCCGCCTTGCGCAGGCGTCCGATCCAGTTGTTTCTCATGACACAGTGGACCCAGAGTTCAGGTTCGCTGGACTCGAACGTGTCGGTGTTGGCGCCTCTGATTCACCACCTGCAATGGTGGTTGAATACAGAGAATCTCTTGCCGGGGGTTTTGCTAACCCCTCCCCACCCTCAGGTGACTGTGTATACAGATGCATCGATGGAGGGGTGGGGAGCTTGTCTGGAAGAGTCCACAGTATCAGGGCTTTGGGATCTGGATCAGTCCAAGGAACATATCAATCTACTAGAGCTAAGAGCAGTAGTCCTGGGCCTGGAACATTTCTTACAGAAAGTTCAGGGCAAGATTGTTCTAATTCGTTCAGACAACTCAACAGTAGTGACTTACATAAACCGCCAGGGCGGAACGAAGTCGCCCAGTCTCTGTATGATGACATGGAAACTGCTTTGTTGGTGCCTGGATCATGGGATCACCTTGAAAGCAGTTCATATTCCGGGGAGGTTAAATCTGCTAGCAGACTCATTGAGCCGAAGGATGAGTGTTTTACCCACGGAATGGCAACTAAATCAATGTGTGGCGGATCGTCTGTTCGACCATTGGGGGAAACCCAACATAGATTTGTTCGCGATGAAGAAGAATGCGAAGATGACGACGTACGTCTCTCCGATTCCAGACCCAAGCGCTTTCGCAACAGATGCGTTAGCTATCAGCTGGGAGGGAATGTATGCATACGCATTCCCCCCAGCAATCCTGATTCCAAAGGTGCTTCAGAAAATCAGGCAGCAGGAGTGCCAAGTGCTTCTGATCGCCCCGGATTGGCCAAGCCGATCGTGGTATACGGATCTGCTGGACCTTCTGGTCTGCAATCCGGTTCCGCTGCCTCTGATGGACAACCTTATCTTCCAGGGCAAGGCCCTTCACGACAATCCGTCAATGTTCCGATTGACTGCGTGGATGTTGTCAAGGAATCTAGAATTAAGGAGGGCTTTTCTGAGCAAGCGGCCATGTTTATGGCCAAAGCCAGGAGGGGGTCAACCTCCAGAGCATATAATTATAAAATCAACAGATTTGCAGAATGGTGCTCAAAAAGATGTATTGATCCAATGGAATCATCTATTCAGGTAGTGGCTGATTTCCTCTGTCACCTATATGATGCCTATAGCCTCAAGCCTAACTCTATTGCTGGTTATAAGTCAGCTTTAATGACTGTTATTCCTTGCTTGGCTAATAGGGGGAGTGATGAAGTAAGTACATTAAATGTATTAATTAAAGGCATGGGCAATCTAAGACCAAGGAATCCTCCACTGATTCCGTCTTGGAGTTTATCACTGGTGCTCCAGGTACTAGGTGATAAGCCTTTTGAACCACTTAGTTCCATTTCTATGAAAATGTTAACTCTTAAAACTGTATTTTTAATTGCTGCGGCCTCGGCAAGGCGTAGGAGTGAAATTCACGCCTTATCAGCCGAGGTTGACCGTTTTGTGGTTACAGGGGAAGGCCTTAAGCTTCTACCTAGGATTAATTTCTTGTCTAAGAATCAGTCATTGAAATATCCAGGTCAGCCTATTTTTTGCCATCTTTAACTAGATATGATCCTAATTCTAAAGTATGGTGCCCCGTACGGGCGCTGCTCCGGTACAAACAGCGTACTTCGGAGTGGCGTACCGACCAGTCAGCGTTATGGTTGTCATATATTGAACCCCATGGTAGGGCGTCTAAGGACACCATTTCTAGGTGGATTGTGGAATGTATTCAATTTTGTCACAAATCCGCCACCGGGCGACAGGTTGACGTGGCCAAGGCTCACAGTGTCCGCGGTGTCGTGACATCCACTGCCCTTTTTAATGGGGTCCCTGTGGATGGTATTATGTCAGTGGCTCAGTGGCACTGTGAGTCAACTTTTACAGACCATTACCTCCGTGACACCTCTAACACTCTCGCCTTGTCGATTTTGAAACAATAACCGCTTTATGTTTGTGAAGAGTGCTTCCGCATTGCTTATATACTTCGCCATTCAGCGACGGTGACAACCACTTGTCGGGACTGTATCATCCTTCTCTACTGGATTCATGATGACAGCTTCCTAGTACAACAAGGTCAGTCTTGTTCATGTGTTGTTCATTGTTTTGTATTGTCACGTTACCCAGTGTTATTAATATGGTGATGGTTTATGTGGGTTGTGGTTCTTTAGAGAGAGTATACGAAAATGGAGCCTTTTCGTCTCTGTCCTATAGTACTTGGCACTAGTACGAAGAGAGCGTGTAGGACATTGAGGTCATTTAATCTTCCTCCCAAGGGTGGGGGGGGAGCGCATATGACAAATCGGTCACCTCTCAGGCATCGGTTGTGTTATCCGATGGTTTATCAAATCCTGACTGTGTTTTCACACAGTTTCAGACATCATAAGTGCCTTAAACGCTTGAAAGCGTAGAGGGAAGAGCTGGTCTTTTGACCTCGCCTCCCTCCCGCCAGATTCACTTTCGAATTCTGGCAATATCAAAAGTATTAGGGAGGTAAGTATACTCTTGATGTGAAATAAACGAAATCTAGGATTTCTTTTTTCACGAGAGAGTTGATACTTACCTCCCTAGATACTGACCCGGCCTCTCCGCCCCACAGAGGCTCGGTCTTCAGGCTCTTGGTAGTTGCATGTGTTAGCCAATAAATGAGCCAGAGGAAGTAGTAGTCGGCGCATGCGCGGTGGTGGGGCGAGCATCCGCCGGACTACCTCTGACTCCCTGCCCAGTAGGGGCACCTAACTGTTTTTAATCTGAGTGTTTTATTGAGTGAAAGCCGATATTTAGCAATATCAAAAGTATTAGGGAGGTAAGTATCAACTCTCTCGTGAAAAAAGAAATCCTAGATTTCGTTTATTCTCTCTTGTGTGTGCATGGATTCTCGGATATTTAATTTAATAAATTATTCTTGAGTAATGAATGTATGCAGTCACTAGGTATTTCTTGCATTCATTTTCTGATGTCTCTTCTTGAAGGGGCTGTTGAATTGAGGTTTGATGTCATAATCAACCAGACATGTTTCTCTTTTCCTTGATGTCATAATCTTAGTTTAGAGAAATCAAATTGATGTCATTATCATCCTTTGTTATGAATGTGGAGGGATATCTAGATAGTCATAATCTTTTCTCTCTCGTCTTTCTAACATTCTTAATAGGGTATCCCTGGTTGTTTTTGTTATTGTTTAACAACAGAAGACATCTGTCCCTTCAGGGGTGTCAGCAATAAAAGTGGGTGTCTTCTCTTTCGAGTTTGCTCTTGTATTTACTAAAAGAAATAATAAATTTACAAACTAAAATACTCATTCTCTTCATATGCCTACCTTTCAGAAATCATCATGTGTACTATGTCTAAAGCATCTGTAGGCTAGGTTCTTCACCCACCCTTGCCCATCTTGTACAGACTGTAGGCTGTCCAACAAATGTGCCATTTGTGAAGAGTGGGTGGATCTAACCTTTGAATTCTTTGGTTCTCAGGCTAGAACGATGGTTGAGGACGGCAAGAAGGTGAAGGAGGGTAAGAAGAAGGCCTCTGGGAAGGGTGAGCTTGAGGCCTTCAAGTTAGAATTAGTGAGTGAGATGCGCAGGACTTTGAAAGACCTGATGCCTAACATGCTTCGCGGCATGTTACCGGGCACAGATGTTTCAACTTCCTGCGCATGACCTCAGTGAAAGTAGCCCCCCCTCCCTGGATCATGCCCTACTAGGTCGGACAAGCTTTTCACTGATCCAGGCGTGGCCGTTTTGGACCCAGGCTTGATGTTCGCATCGCCTTGTGATCCAGTGGCGCAAGCAGCATCAGGCAGGACCCGACCAGTGGGCCTGACCACGATCACTCGCGGAGTACCCTTGTCATCTGCCCTCGGGCATTCTCCTGGTCAGTCTGGGTTAGCTTTCCTTGTTAACCCAGAGTCTAACTTTCCTGACCAGGAAGATGACGAAGATTACCTGCTCGGCCCAAATGATGATCATGAAGACATGGCTGCGAGCGTTTACACTCTTCACATGGGGAGCACGGCTGCTCGCACTTATGGTTCTGTTCCCTCGGGAGGAGGTTTCATGATTCAACCTGTGGGCCAATTTGGAGTGGACGGCTGCCCGTATAAGATTACATGCTTAGCCATGGAATCTCTTACGGATGACTAAGACCGTGCCTCGGTGTTCCGGCTGCCCATGGAGAATGTCATGCCAGCCCTCGCGGGCCCGTATGCATTCCCCGGGCAGCCGTGTATGTCTGTAGCCTCCTCCATGGCCCCACCTGTGAATGCAATTGAGGATGACGAGGGCCCGCTGCTCATCGGCAATTCACAGGTGGCCACAAACGAAGACTGGTCTGACGCGTGCACGTGACTCCTTGCTGTCAGACCAAAGCTCTCTGTGGATGAATCAGCCGCCAGTAACCCACGGTCATGGTTGTGGGCTAAGCCATTGGCCACCTTGGCTCAGTCTGCCGTATGCTGAGCATATCCTAAATATGTTCACTGCGGCAGAGGAGTCGATCAGACTGAAAGGTCGCCTCATGAAGGCCCCCCATGAGGTTGCTAGGTGATGCCGAGTTACTGCCAGTCAGTACACTCGGTATGGTCTAGCGCCCAGACCGAGCGCGGACAACCGTGCCTCTGGGGGAAGACACGCGGCCGGGATCTCTTGCTGACACGGGAGCGCTGTGCTCGGGCGCTATGCGCTCAGCTAATGCCGCTTTGCGTGACACCGAGGAGAGCTCACGAGCAGCAATTAGTGCGCTGTCTCAGCTGCTATCAGGAGTAGTAGCAGCCTCGGTACACCAATAGCCTAGTCCAGTGACAGTACAATGAGCCATCCAGGATGGGATCAACCTGGCATTGGATTGTCTGACTAGGTCGGTCACCAAGTCGCTGAGGACGAGGCGCACATTTGCCTTAGACAATTTGTGCCCATCCCAGGAGCTCAAATCACGCTTATTGCAAGGGCCGATGGTGGGCCCTGGTCTTTTTGGAGGTGAGGGTTGTCGGCACCTCCAGGAGACAGTGTACTTGGTGAATAATCAGAGGGCACTGCATGCACAATTTGAGGTGTGGTGCGTGGAAAACCCGTGCGTGTTCAGCCCTCGGCTGTTCAACAGCAGTACACTCGTGGCGGTGCTGGTAGCATCAGAGGCCAGCAGGCTGGCTGGGTTCAGCAACCATGCCAACTGCACCAGTAGCAGCGTTCTGCTGTGCATCACAACCAGCACTTCAAGTGCAGCCAGCCAGGCAGCAATCCATACACCATGGTGCACATGGCACTGGGCGAGGCACGTGAGGAGCGGCGTATGGTAACTGGGCTTGATGGCCTAAAAATTTTATCGGTTACCACAGGTACCACTCTGGTGTTGGTACACGTCCCAGAGACACACCCACTTCTAAAATTTCTGTGCACCCCATTAACCCTCAGTGCACCAGTGGGAGGTCGTTTGACTTTCCACATTCAGGAGTGGGAGCGGTTAATTCAGGACTGCTTAGTCTTGCTATGGCTTTCGTGCAGATACAGTCCAGAGTGGATAATAGGTCCGCTATTGCATCTGTCTCTCGTACCAGTCTGGACTCAAATTTCAAGAGATTCAGACACAGCGGGTGTGCATAGAAGAGGAGATAGAATCTAATTCCAAAAGAAGCAATTCAACCGGCACAAAATTGACCAGGCTTCTATTCAACCATGTTTCTTGTGACAAATAACACCAGGGGGTGGGGGGGTGGAGACCAATTCTCAACCTCAAACCTCTAAACAAATTTATAGACACACCGAGTTTCAAAATGGAAACAATAAAATCGGTGTTGTTGGGGTTAGAGAAGGGGATGTGGACAGCATCGATAGATCTAAAGGACCCTTATTTCCACATTCCCATTGCAAGGAGTTTTTGTCTGTTCCTGAGATTTGCTTTTCAGGGATGCCAATGGGAATTCAAAGTTCTCCCATTCGGCATCTTGACGGCGCCGAGGGTCTTGACTCGAGTGGTCCTTGCTATCACGCCATACATCCGCAGGAGAAGTATAGCAGTCCACACTTACATAGATGACTGGTTGCTAAAAGCACACAACCCAGAAAGTTTGACAGAAAATCTGAAGATAGTTTTGAAAACTCACAGGTTTAGGCTGAATAATCAACTTTCAGAAAACAGAGCTAAATCGATCCCAGAAGTTTGTTTACCTGGGTATGTTCTTCAATCTGGAAAAGGATATGTTTATCCATCCAAGGAGAGAGTGGATTATCTCCTCTCATGCATTCAGTTCGTTTGTGCCCGTCATTATATTCTAGCACGAGTCTATCTGAGAATGCTAGGTCTGATGGTTTCAATGGAACCAGTCATTCCTCAGGTGGCCTTGCGCAGACGGCCGATTCAGTTGTTTCTCATGACTCAGTGGATGTAAAGTTCAGGATCACTGGACTCGCACATTCAAGTGTTGGATCCTCTCATTCATCACCTTCATTGGTGGATGGAGAGAGGGAATCTCGGGGGTCATACTGACCCTTCTCCACCCTCAAGTAACGATGTTCGCAGATGCATCGATGGAGAGATGGGGAGCTTGCCTGGAAGAAGCCACAATATCAGGGCTTTGGAATCTCGATCACTCAAAGGAGCATATCAACATGCTAGAATTACGGGCTGTAATTCTAGGCCTGGAACACTTCTTAAAATAAGTGGAGGGAAATTTTGTGTTGATACGTTCAGACAACTGAACAGTAGTGAGTTAAATAAACCGGCAGGGCGGAACGAAGTCACCCAGTCTCTGTATGATGAATGGAAACTGCTTTGCTGGTGTATGGATCATATGATCACCTTGAAAGCAGCTCATATTCCGGGAAGGCTGAATCTGTTGGCAGACTCATTGAGACGAAGGATGAGCATTCTGCCTATGGAATTGCAACTAAATCAATGTGTGGCGGATCACCTGTTCAATCATTGGGGAAAACCCAACATAGATTCATTCGCAATGAAGAAGAATGTGAAGATGACGACGTACGTTTCAAGCATTATCGCAATATATGCACTAGCTATCAGTTGGAAGGGAATGTATGCATACGCATACCCTCCAACAATCCTGATTCCAAGGATTCTTCAGAAGATCAAGCAGGAGGAATGCTAAGTACTTCTGATTGCCCCCAAATTGGCCAAGCCGATCATGGTGTATGGATCTGCTGGAACTTCTGGTCTGCAATCCGGTTCCTCTGCCTCTGATGGACAATAGTATCTTCCAAGGCAAGACCCTTCACAACAATCTGTCAATGTTTCAATTGACTGCATGGATGTTGTCAAAAAATGTGCAATTAAGGAGGGCTCTTCTGAACAGGCAGCCAATTTCATGGCCAGAGCCAGAAGGGGGTCAACTTCCAGAGCATATAATTATAAAATCAACAGATTTGCAGAATGGTGCTCAAAGAGATGTATCAATCCAATGGATGCATCTATTTACATAGTAGCTGATTTTCTCTGTCACCTGTATGATGCCTATAGTCTTAAGCCTAATTCTATTGCTGGACATAAATCAGCATTAATGACTGTTATCCCTTGCTTGGCAAAGAGGGGAAGTGATGAAGTATGTGTTTTAATTACTCTTATCAAAGGTATGGGCAATCTCAGACTGAGAAATCCTCCGCTGACACCATCATGGAGTCTTTCTCTGGTTCTTCAAGTTTTGAGTGATAAACCTTTTGAACCACTTGGTGCTATTTCTATAAAATTATTGACACAAAGCTGTATTTTTACTTGCGGCAGCATCAGCCAGACGCAGAAGTGAAATTCATGTCTTGTCTGCTGAGCCTGACTGTTATATAGTTACAGGTGAAGGCCTTAAGCTTCTACCGAGATTGAATTTCTTGGCTAAGAATCAATCTTTAAAATACCAGAGTCAACCTATTATTTTACCTGCCTTAACCAGATATGATCCTGGTGCTAAAGCACGGTGTCCTGTCCGTGCTTTAAATAGTACAAAAGAAGAATTCAGGTTTGGCGGACGGACCCATGCTCCCTATGGTTGTCATATATTGAACCCCATGTTAGGGCGTCAAGAGACACTATTTCCAGATTCAATTCTGTCATAAGACAGTCACTGGAAATCAAGTAGATGGAGTCAAGGCTCATAGTGTCCATGGTGTGATACCGTACCTTCGTGCCTATATTGCGCACTAATAGATAACACGCAGGGCAAAATTTGACAAAATATGAGCCAAAGAAGCCTTATACAGGTATATAACACGCAGTCATAGTTCAGAAAGTTTAATAGGACAAGGGCTGTAAATTCTTTAAATCCAAACCTCTGAGAAAGGGTGGCGACTTCTATTAGGTATATTTCAAGAAAAAAGTTTACAAAAAATGATACCAAAAATAACATGAAATTATATATATATATATATATATATATATTTATATATATATATATTTATATATATATATATCCACGGTTAGTTAGTCATAAGAGTCGTTTGGCGCTGAAAGCTAACTATTTCCTATAAAGGTCCGCGTAGAGCGGAACGGGTGGAGAGTTCTACTTTAGTATCCTAAAGAACACGCGGGGGGAAAGAAGTTTTAGTTATTGCCGACTTGTTGATCCGAAATTCTCAGCAGACATCCAGAGGCAGGCCTTCTGTGTGTGCCTAACTCTAACACTATAGAAGGGATCCTGCGTGAAACCGTGTTTTAGACTATCTAGAATGTTTTGTGGGTTAAGGCCTCAGGCGGCCGCAGAGGGACGCAATTGGTTAGATTATGTGAGAACCCTTTCCCTCGCAGGCTCAGGCGAATCTTGAGCGACGTCAAAAAGCGCTTAACACGGTCCAAGGGGTGGTCCTCCTGAGTTGCAGATATGCAACCAGGCCCATGTAATTAAAGAGGAAAGTTTTTAGCGGAACCTCCGCCAAGTGTGGATGCTAAGAAGATGCGACAAACTTGGAAGAGGTTCCTGTGATATGGCGGCTATCTGGTTCAGTCGCAGGAATCGGTGTTAACCGGAGGATCATCTGATTAAAGCTACCTTTGCCTAGACTGATGACCAAGTAGTCTAAAAAGAAAAACTCCCTAAGCAACGAGGGAAAGAATTATACCTTGGTGTTCTTTATTCAGCCTAAGGGGACACGCTCAGTGCATCTTATTGATTGGTGCAAAATTTAGGCGGCAAACTTTCCCTACAAAAAGGATGTATGTAAGGGTCATAAGACCCGTCGGGATGGTCGAAAGGATGGCAGGGGTTAGTCGAGGCCTTGAACAAAGGGTTTCTGTGGGGAGCGGTCTTATGTGGTGCAAAGCAATAGTGCGACATTCAACCCATTCACCACGGCGCTTGCAAGTAAGGCGAGCTGAGAGGCGCAGCGAACCAAGAGATTCAGCTTTCCTAATCCTAGTGATATATCCTACTCTTAGAGGCCGAAACAGTGCAAGTCGAAGATGTGCATCGATTACAGGAGTTTCGGTGGGGAAAAGCGGCAGGTAGCCCGCTTGCGACAGTGATACTATTTAGGGGAAGTCCAAGTGAGATGCACGGCCCATACTGAACATGAAGAAGAAACTGGTCGGGTTGGCGAGGAACTTGCACAGAGCATGGAGGGCATCATCAACTTAGAAAAGGAGCGCAAAGTGTGAGGGTCCTACTTGCAAGAATACATGGCAAGGGGATGCCATTGCTATGCTAGTAATTGACGCTGTTGCTATGCTAGTAATTTGTGTTCATGTTGAACTGTGCGTGAGAATGCTGTCTGCAATTTACGGTCAAGCCGGGTGGATGGCACTTCTTAGAACAGGTGAAATTCAATGGCATAAGACGAGGTCGCTAAGAGGTGATGCAGGAAAAGTTGGTCTATCTCACAGTTCAGGCAGGTTTAACAAGTGGCACAAGAATGATGGTACAGTTAGAATCAACAGTCCTGAAAAAGTTCCTCGCTCACAGCGGAAATGTCCATCAGAACGAGATCAACAAGCTTCAGAAATTTTATTTAAAATGAGAACAACAAGTGGCTAAAAACAGATTCGGTTGGAGGGTGGTACCGAACTGAGGCTTGCCAGGTTTCTTAGTAGCAGATGAAGGGTGGTAGAGGTGCTTTTAGGCGAGGTTCCAGCACAGAGGAATCAGCTGTGCTGCCGGTATGCAGTCAAATCTACTTCTCTCCGGAGTAGGGAGATTGTGCGGTGGTTTCAAATCAGCGAAGCTTTTTGAGTGGTGCAATTGCAGTGAACGGTGTTGAATGTGGAGGAATTTAGGTTGTTAATTTGGTTGCTTTTTGGAGTGGCCTTTTAAAAAATTAGGTTGTTCTGCTGTGGATTACCAGTTCCGGGTTGGCTAGTCCTTCCCGTTACCCGACCACATAACCCCCCCCATGCTTAGCCGTCACTATCTCTCTTGAAGGTGATACCCTGGAGGATAGTGGGAGGTGGTGGGTTGTGCAGGTCTTTTTCGCAGAGGGGAGGATTGGAAAGGGCGGCATATATTTAGATTTTCATTTTACCAGAGCTGGTAGCTAGGCCCAGGCATTTACATGTGTTTTTTAGGGTGTTGTGGGCAACCAGCACATATTTTTTTGTTTTGCCTCTTTGTTTTGTAAATAAGCGAACCCTAAAACAATAGTAATAGCAGCTCTGTAACACCCATTAGCCTCGGAGCACTTCTTTCCCCCGAGGCCCGAGGATGAGTGGTCCCTGAACAATGGTGATACAGTGAAGAAAAATATATAACGATACAGGTATGTATATAAGCATATATATATATATATATAATAATAATAATCTCTAGTTCATCTGGTATATGTACACAGCGCTTTCTTCCATAATTCCATCATCACTCACTGCATAATCGATCACCAGCATTAGATTGTATAGTCACATGTGGGAGATGTGGCATGGAAGCTCACAAATCAAGAAATGGTCAGATGATGTAGAAAATGGAAACGGATGTTTCGGCGGAAATGAAGTGTCCTGAAATCCTCTCTAAGTGGAGTCGGCTCATGGTCACTTCGTAGGGTGGTGGGGTGGGGCTGGGATTGTGCCGAGATGGTCGGGGTGGTTCTTTGGGCAGTTGACAAAGTGGTTGTTGTGGGGGTAGCAGGATCTGGCTTAGTAGGTGGTTAACGGGTGCGAAGTAAGTCTGAACTCCCTGGGAAGTTGAACTGGTGGAGACAGTGGTACTAGACTCCCATCTTCTTGGCATGATTAATGGCAGGCATCCAGGCAATGGAATGACAGTGGCGTCTTCTAGGAGGGCTGTGATGGTGTATAACTGGTAGCAAAAGAGCTTGGATATGCAGGTCGGTGGCTCGAAAATCGACAACAGGACAAGTATGGGTTCTTTGAAGCAGCTCTTGCAGATAACAGTTGATGATTTCGACGAGTCCCATCATACCATGGTCAATATCTCCACAATGGCGAGTGGCTCATGCGTGAGATGAAGTGGCTTGGAAAATGGCGGAAGTAACTCAGGCTCTGCAGGGCTAGCAGAAGTGGTGGCTGAATTGGCAGATGTGTGGATGGCTGAATTGATGGATGTAGCAGCGGAAATGAGAGTGGCTGGAATAATGGGCATGTGAGCGGCTGAGATGGTGCTCTTTACAAAAGTGGTGGCAATAGCAGCAAAATGAGTGCTTACATGGTGGTGACAATGATATCGTCAGTGGCAGAAATAGCATCGGCAGCTATATATGGTAGGCTTGCTGGACAACTTCGGCAATGGTGCAGGGCCAATTGTCCCAACGAAGGTCTGCACAGTCGTGGAAGGAATCGGCATGGTGCACATGAAGGTGGGAAAGACATGCAGCATGGTGGTGACAGGGGTAGAGGTTAGAATCTATGAGAAGGAAGCTTGAGGTGCAGGAACGGAAGCGGCGCTGGTCAGTCCAGAAATGGCAGCAGACGATACAGTGGTGGAAGAGAAGGCTTGGATGATCGGACTCACAGTGGTAATGGTTACGGCAAACGAGGTAGCTGTGGTGGATCTCCCAGCCGGGGATCGGAGCGGGTCTGGAAGTTGTTGATGGTCTCTAAACACCTGCTGGACTTGTTCAGCTACTGGGTCCTCGGAAGTGGCCTCTAATGCTTGTGACATGGCTGTCACTAGTCGTATCATTAATTCTGGATCCATCTCATTATTGCTGGATATATCCGAGTAGCTGAGGGCCAAATATTCTTGTAGCTCTCCGAGTGTTGACCTAGATTGCCAGGTAAACAATGTTGGTTGTGTCCAGACTCGGATATAAGGGTTCAGTGCAGTGGTGATGCTGTTTCAGAATGGCTGGTCTCTGATTGGCTAGTGGGCTGCTTTGAAGCATAAGGTTTTGCCAGGATACCTCATTTGTTTCGAGGAGGGGTGGTGGTGAGAGCAGCGAGTTTTATAGCCTGTTTATGGCTCTTGGTGGCCAACGGCCCCGGCTTGGACACTTGACTGGAGGCAACTCTGATGGTTCCCCTGCAGCGCCGGGTATCGCAGGGGTCTCTTGAGACAGGGCAGCATGGCAGCTCTGGAGTGGCAGATGTTAATATTGGCTTGGGTTTGTGCATAGACAGATCGATGGGCACGGTATCCAAAAAGGGGTGGGGGTGGGAGGCCACGCTATAATTTAGGCTACACCATCCAGGGTGCAAAGGTGATGCCAATAACAACGAAAATGAATAAGGTACCCATTTCCTTGCCTTTCCCATAAGGCAGTCATCAAAGTGATTTGTAACGACCAGTGCTCACTCAGCTTTGGCAGCTTTTATTACAATCATTTGTTTTATGGCTGGTTTCCATACAGGGGTCAGGATGACGGGTCAGGAGATTCGGGTTGAAAATCACAGATGCATCGTTTATTATTTATACACTGTTTTAATATTTTCCTTCTACATATGTTATCGTTGACTTAAGCCAAGCATTAGTTATTTTTGAAACAAGGTTCGCTTATCCAAAATGGCACGGATGCCCATATGATTTTGTAGTTAAGGGTATAACTATATAAGGTATTTTCGAAGTATATCACCGGCGCCATCGAGTCGAGTTCTTCCTGGTCGCGGTAAATGCTGTGATAACAATGAACGTGCATGCCGACCTTATTGACCCCAATGTCTATAGACACTCAGAGTGTCGAGTGATCTTTTTAAAGGGGTGCAAGGTTAAGCTGCACATGCTTATCAGGTGTGTAGAAGTGTCAGACTGGGTTCCCCATTGTATCAACAATACAGTTATTGTTTTGACCCCCCCCCCCCACACACACACACACACACACACACACATCAGGAATGGCCCTATTGATGGTAATAATGACTAGTGAACATTAACCGGGGTCTGGATCCTGCATTAATGCCTTATAGCATTCATTAAATACGTCAGAAGAAATATCAGTTCCAACGAGGTAACATCAGCAAAGCAAGCAAAGAAAAGTGTTTTCTTAACCAACAGGCGGTGTCCGAAGCGTGTGTGCGTGCGTGCATGTGTGCGTGCGCGCGCGTGTGTGTGTACGTTTCCTCCACCCTGTCATGTTGAATATTTCTGTATTAGCTATCAAGTGGCAGGTTGCCAGCTATACCAGTGCAGCTGTAGGGTCCATTACCAGCCCCAACAATTGTAACGGAGTGGGGTGGGAGGTTAGGGGATGGGGGAAGGGGGTTTGGAATGTCCAGCCGGACCTGCGCGTCTCCAAAGGGATGGCTGCCACTCCAGTCTGCAAATGCTTGTTGGGGAGTCCCAACCTCACATAAATGGAAGGGCGTTGCCATCCCCTAGACCAGTACAAATACCTGAGATTCAGCCCAGAGGGCTCACAGGCATGGACAGCCCCTACCTCGGCAGACTGACCTTGCTTGACTGGCATCCCAGCCTGATAGCTAGAGACTTGAAGGAGAGGACAGCTTGCACAGCGACCAGCCACCCAGTCCCCTCGAATGTGGTAGGCATGGGACAGCGACCACCCGGCCACACTGGGAATACAGGCTTGATCGTGTCGGCGGAGCTTAGCTAGGAATGGGTGGGGCAATTAGCAAGAAATCGATCCCTCTTACTCACTAGAGACAGCATGTAGCATATGGAATATAGTAGAGGACAATAAAGGCAACATTTTGTGTGGTCATTTGCTAGTCTACTGTAGGTGCTTCAAAAGTTATGACCATATTTTGGTACCCTTAACATGTTCAGTTTCATTGTGGCTCTTTTGTGTAACCTTAGCTTAACAGAATACATACAGGTCGTAAGTCCCAGTTTATCACATGTTACCGTACAGAATCGGTAAAAGCTCTTAGAATATTATGTTTTTCTCTGTTAGTGTGGGTGAGGGATTGTGTATAAAGTGGGTCTCTCCAACCCATTGATTATATACTATGATCAATCAATAAAATATTGTGTGTAATTTAAAAAATAGTCTTGTCTTGACCTGCAAAATGACATTCACAAAGCAATGATTTCAATTTTCTTGTCCAATTATAATTATTGGCTTTAGAAATTCAAGCGTATCCCATTTATGATAGTTATAAATGATTTGAAATTCATGTGTAGCAGCCAGGCTGTTAATTACGCTTAATAATATGCATGTTCTAGTTACTGAATATTGAATAGAACTTTACAAATTTCATTTTAAGATCGGAGATCCTTTCTGCCAGACGATCAGTAATATGATGGATGTGACAGAGACCATTCTCAATCAGGCAGACACTGAGGTCCCAGCCAGGTAGAGTAATACATGAGCCATTTCTATCAATGTCCTGCCAATGGACCATTCCATTTTAGCTATGCCCCACCCATCTCTAGCTAAGCTCCGCCCACACCTCGATCATATTTGGATTGAGTGGTCTCTGAACTCTGTGACTATCAATTTCCAGAAAGCTCTACAGGTAAGCTGTTGAATAGTTTGAAACAAATTGACTGGATGCTGTTGCTGCCTATGGCAAATAAGTTTCAAAATGTTCAACAGCATGTTTATTAAATAGTAGAGACATACAATTTGTACAATGTGTCGGACTATTAAGAGTTAAAGACGGGGCCTTATAGAATCATTTATGACGTAATGATTATGACATTATCCTACACGCTGCTTAGCTGATTATGACATCATATGACATCATTACTCTGGGAAGGTCCATTTCTAGTTATGGCTCCACCTATTTCTAGCTGTGCCCCGCCTATTTCTAGCTAAGCTCTGACCATTTTTTTTCCACATGTTGGAATCGATTTAAAACATTGAAACCTGATTTCTCAAGGTAACTACACCAGCGAGCTGTTGAATATTTTGAAACTAATTTGATGGGGGATGTTGCTGCCTTAATGGCGGCAACAGCTCCCAATCAGATTAGTCTCAAAATATTGAACAGAATATTTAAATTGTAAATTCACCAAAGACATACAACTCGGGTTGTGATAGACTTTTCTGTTTGCCGACAGACTTCAGTATTCAGTTTGATTGTGATGTCTGCTAACAAAAGACATATTTTGATACTGACATCAGATAATTGAGTGACAGATCTGATGCCCCCATTGCATTTAGTAATTAGCTTGGATGCTTGTATGAATGAGTCAGATGGTAGGAGGGACACATTGTACTTAACTCAGTAATAGTCAAGCCGGCCAAAACTGGCTTATGCAGTGGTCTTGAGGACTGTCCCTTTGCAGGCCAAGAGAAGCCCGTGTTTTGAAACAGAACCAGTTTTTTAAGTGAGAAACTTTTAAAAATAATCTTATCTTAACCTGCAACATGACATTCAAGACATTCAATAACAAAATATTTAGATTTCCTTGAACAAATTTTTGTCCCGCCTGCGAAGCAGAAAGCGAGGCCTTGGGATCACTAATTCCGGTGACGTCGTCGTTGGTGGCGTCGGTTGTCATTTGAGCAGTTTTGGTTAAGTTTATGTAATCAACTTATTTTTCAACACTGGCTCATCCGATCTGAATGAAACGTTACAGAAGTTATCTATACTATGCCCTGTATGTGATCTACAAACAATAAATTTAATTTTGATGCATTTTAGCTATTTTCTTCATGGTTTTGGACGTGGCCATTTTTCATGTATTTTGCCAGTGCACTTTTGGTTAAGGTTTGTAAATCAACTTATTTTTCAACAATGGCTCATCCAGTCTCAATGAAGCTTTGCATAAGTGATCTATAATATACAGGGATGTGATCTCCATAACAATACATTTCATTTTGGAGAATTATAATTATCTTTTCATGGTTTTAGAATTTTTTCATGTTTATCTGTTTAAGTATTTTAACCATTTTTTTTTCAACAACGGATAGCAACAAAATTTACTGCAGCATTATATGCTATGCATATGGGTACCGGCCACAGCATTACCCATTTCATTTTGGGAAATTTCTCCTGCTTTTTGGAGTTTGAATTTTTTTCAATGTTTTTGTGTTACGGTTGTCTATGGACCATGTAACTGAACTATGGTCACTCTGATTTCACTGAAACTTTACAGACGTGTTCTATGCAATACAGGGATATGATCTGCATCCTTACTGTTAAGCTTGTGGGCAATTTTTACTACTTTTTTCATGGTTTGGGACTTTTACCTTTTTTCATGTTTATTTTGTTGTAGTTTTTTATGAACCATTCATTTTCAACAATGGCTCACCAGATATCAACAAACTTTTACAGCAGATGTAAGAGTACTATCTGCATCATTACTAGTTTGATTTTGAAAAATTTTTCAAGATCAGACCATCCACAATTTGGTAAAAAATGTCCATGTTTTATTAGTTACACTTGTTTGTTGGTGCATTACTGAATATGTGTATTACAACCCATGCCAAGTTTGCTTTGCTAATCAACACTATCCATGCCTTTACAAGCAAGACATTGTACACTTCAGCGTTCTTGTTTTGATTTGAAAAATATCTTCTCGTGCCCTGCTAATGGACATTCAATAAGTACAAAATTTAAAGGACACCTATAAGAATCAGTGCCTATGCTTTGATAATGTTATGTTACTGTGTGTCATGACCATATTTTCTCTCATTCAGAATTCTACACAGCCTGGACAGATATACACATAATGTTAAACTGGGTCAAGAACCAGAGTATCAGCATAATTTGAAGAATCTGGCTGTACGTTTATTCGATCTCAAGCCTGATGCGCAGAGTGAATCCTTAGCAACCGGAATCCAACTACTGAGCGGTGATGATGAAGATGATGATGATAGCAGCTGGAATCAGGGTGTTACCGTGCTAAGGGGAGGCACAGCACCAACAAATAATGCTGAAAATTGTCTGACAATTCCACTGGAAGTAGTACAATCACAGATTGGTAAGCTTTTTCTTTTTCATTTTATAATTCATGCTTTATGTTTCTGGATCATATTTGTACAAATGCTATTTTTGCGGGTTAATGGTGAAAAATGATCAAGAGAAAGATGATTCATAGACAATGTAAATGTCTGTTTACAGACCAAGAGAAAGATGATTCATAGACAATGTAAATGTCTGTTTACAGACCAAGAGAAAGATGATTCATAGACAATGTAAATGTCTATTTACAGACTAAGAGAAAGATGATTCATAGACAATGTAAATGTCTGTTTACAGACCAAGAGAAAGATGATTCATAGACAATGTAAATGTCTGTTTACAGACCAAGAGAAAGATGATTCATAGACAATGTAAATGTCTGTTTACAGACCAAGAGAAAGATGATTCATAGACAATGTAAATGTCTGTTTACAGACCAAGAGAAAGATGATTCATAGACAATGTAAATGTCTGTTTACAGACCAAGAGAAAGATGATTCATAGACAATGTAAATGTCTGTTTACAGACCAAGAGAAAGATGATTCATAGACAATGTAAATGTCTATTTACAGACCAAGAGAAAGATGATTCATAGACAATGTAAATGTCTGTTTACAGACCAAGAGAAAGATGATTCATATTTCACTTCAAGAGTATACTTACCTCCCTAATACTTTTGATATTGCTAAATATTGGCTTTCACTCAATAAACACTCAGATTTAAAACAGTTAGGTGCCCCTACTGGGCAGGGAGTCAGAGCGTAGTCTGGCGGATGCCAGCCCCACCACCGCGCATGCGCAGACTAGCACTTCCTCTTTGCTAGATTATTGGCAAAGAGAACACACATGTCTTTTTGAGTCATAAGCTTTTCTTGCTCTTTAACTGTTAATTGGTGTATATTTTGGAGTGATAGTATCTGATTTGTATGGCAGGAGGGAACACTTCGCCACAGGAGGACTTAGGACCTTTAAATCAGGTGACTTCTAGTAAAATTAGCGAGTTTTCTTCCCGGTGTATTGTGTTTCCGGGACTCGCGTTTACCGTGATAAGCGCCTTGGTTAGTTGGTTTATGTCAACTCGGTGCTACCTAGGGCTAATTTCTCTTTCTGTTTATGTCCACAGGTCTGTATGACGCTAGGTGGTGACATCACAGTAGCAGAGAGTTAGTTTTCTCTCCACCATGGTTCCATTTCCTACTAACACTGTTAGGTTATCTAACCAAATGAAAAAATATGTCCAGTGAGTTGGAGGCCTAGTATAAAGGTCTTCTCACTTTGCCCTCTTGATCCAATTCCTTCCCCATGAGGTGGAGAGAGTTAAGAGGCGTGCAGATGGTGGAGTTCTCCGGTTCGTCACGTTGGATGGTTTGTCTATACAAAGTGTCAGGTATCTAGTTATTGATAATGTGGTGATGTTAATTATTGTAAACAAACAAAGGGAGATAATTAACATTTTTGCCAGAAAAGAGTTATCTATATGTATCTGATGGTTGTGTAGTCGACTTATCCATTCAGCATACAATTCGTCCTTGCACTTGGATGTTTTGTTGGGATCGATTTTTCCTGTCACGGGATTAATGACGTCATAATCAGCCTGGCTATGTGTTTATCAGCAATTCAAGCGCTATGCTGGTTTCTGATGTATATTGATCTTTATGATCGTTTTCCTTCTCTTTGAGTTGGATTGAGTTTCTAAGCTTAACTAGTTGCTCATACTCCTTGTCCTTTGCCCTGTTTCAGGGACCGGGTTGCGCGTCCTGTGGACGTTTTCTTCATGAAAAGTTCTGGCCTCATCTGTGCTATCGATGTAGCCCTTGTGGTCCCTTGGTTAATTGTGACATATGTAAGCACTGGGGGGGCGAGTTAATGTCCGAATTCTTGTGCTGCTTACAGGCGACGGACAAGGTGGTAGAGGAGGAGAAGAAGAAGAAGCGGAAACGAGAGGTTGTAAGTAGGAAGGGTAAGGGGAAGGTCTCGTCCGCGGTGGATATGGAGGCCTTCCGGACCGAGATGTTGGGAGAGATGAAGAGGACAATAAAGGATTTGGTTCCAGGGTTGCTTCGTGGCATGCTTCCTGGACCAAATCCTTTACTGTCCTCATCATCGGCTTCGGAGCAGGTAATCCCCGCCTCTGGATCGATTTTCCTTAGTCCGCTTCCGTTGTTCGACGATTCAGAGGTGGCCCCATTAGAGGGGGCGTTCCACGGCCCTGGCAGCAGGCTTATTGCCGCGCCGATAGGGGACCGTGGACGGTTGTCGCTGGAACCCGCGGGCTGCTTATCAGTCCAGGGGTATCCGCACACCGCGGTGGCCAGTACCTCCTATGGCACCGTTCCTGGTCAGCCCGGGTTAGCTCTCTTTGCTGACCCGGGGTCTAATCTTTCTGACCAGGGTGATGAGGATTACATGCTAGGGTCGCCGTCTGACGACGTGGACATGGATGAAGACGTTTGTGCACCCCTCGCGGGGAATACAGGCGCCTTATTCCACGGTTTTACTCACCCTGGAGTAAAGTCCGCGGCTCAGGTGGTGGCCCAGGGCGCTGCTGATGGCCAGCGGTACCGCATACCTCGGCTTGCCGAGGGTGTTGCTGGTGCTGGCCGGGCCCGTGGTGAGACTATATATACCCCGCGCTCTGCCACGGTGCCTGCTCCTGGTCAAACCAGTGATATTCTCATGCCGGTGCTGTCAGGCCCGCGTGTTTTCCCTGGCTTGCCAGGTGTATCAGCATACCCGCCGTCAAGCTCTACTGCTTGCGCTCAGGAGGAAGACGAAGGACCCCGTCTTGTAGAGCGCTCGCAGTTAGCCACGGAGGAGGATTGGTATGACGCTTGCCAGTGGTTGGTGAGCGTTAGGCCTGATCTGCCCGTGGAGCAGTCGGCTAGCCAGCGTGTTCATACGCCGTGGTTAGCTGGGAAACCGACTGCTAACGCTATGCCTTCTCTGCCGCTGGCGGAGCATGTCGTTGACATGTTCAAGGCGGCGGAGTCGTCCATTAAGTCGAGTGGACGTCTCGCGAAGGCCCCTCGCGAGGTGGCCAGGCGTTGTCGCATCGTGCCCCTGGATTACCAGCGGTACGGTGTGGTACCCAAGCCCAGCGTGGATGACCGCGCGGCTTTGGGTGAGGATGCGCGGCCAGGCTCCCGTTCTGACACGGGTGTCTTGTGCTCGAACGCGTTGCGTTCGGCGAATACCGCGTTGCGTGATGCGGAGGAGAGTGGGAGGGCTTCGATTGCCGCTCTGTCCCACGTCTCCCAGCTGTTACAGGGGGTAGTAACGGCATCCGCATCGCGCCGGCCAAGTCCGGTCACTGTCCAGCGAACCATCCAGGATGGTATTAACCTGGCGCTGGACTGTATGACTCGGGCGGTGACCAGGAGTGTCCGGGCAAGACGCACGTTTGCCCTGGACAATCTGTGCCCGTCTCAGGACCTGTACAATAGGCTACTACGTACGCCTATGACGGGCCCTGGTCTTTTTGGAGGTGAGGGATGTCGCCACCTCCAGGAGACGGTCACCCTGGTGAATAACCAGAGGGCGCTGCGCGAGCAGTTTGATGTGCTGCGTCGTGCTAACGTTCGCGCCGCGGCCCCGGCGTATCGTCCCCTGCAGGCTCGAGGTGGTGCTGGCCAGGTCAGAGGCCAGCCACCGTCGCAGCGTCGGCCTCGGCCACGTGCGATTCGGCCAGCAGCGAGGGGGGCGCAGGTTCCTCAGGCGCCGTCGGCCAGGCAGCCGCCCGCGCACCGAAGTGCGCGCGGGGCGGGGCGGGGCGCGCGAGGATCTGGGCGTGGTTATCGGTCCTGACAGGACGCTTACCGCGTTAAGAACCACTCCGGTGTGTATGGCGACGGAGACAGTGCCGCTCTTGCATGCCTCGTGTCCACCGCGGTCCCTAGGTGGACCGGTGGGAGGCCGGCTAGCCGACCACATGCAAGAGTGGGAACGGTTAACTCAGGACCGTTTAGTCTTGCGATGGCTTTCCGTCGGGTATCATCCAGAGTGGGTGACAGGCCCGCCGTCGCGACTGTCTCTGGTGCCAGTCTGGACTCCCATTCCGAGAGATCCAGAGCAAAGGTTGTGTATCGAGGAGGAGATAAATTCCCTCATACAAAAGGGAGCTATTCAGCCAGCACAAAGGTGTCCGGGCTTCTATTCAACCCTGTTCTTAGTAACAAAACGCACCGGAGGGTGGAGACCGATTCTCAACCTCAAGCCATTGAACAAGTTCATCGAGACGCCCAGTTTCAAGATGGAAACGGTGCGCTCGGTGTTGGCGGGGTTGGAGAGGGGGATGTGGACGGCGTCGATAGATTTGAAGGACGCTTATTTCCACATCCCCATCCACGGGAGTTTCTGTCGCTTCCTGAGATTTGCATTCCAGGGCAGACAGTGGGAATTCAGGGTGTTGCCCTTCGGAATTTCCACGGCTCCTCGGGTTTTCACCCGTG